>JALDNG010000160.1:0-674375 GCA_024349245.1 Neodontobutis hainanensis | reverse complement strand
AGCGGCAACAACAATGTCTTATGTGTCAAATGTCAGAATATAACGTTTATTAGTGCACTTAGTCACTTACTTTCAATCATAATAAGGTATTTTAAATAAATCACTTGGACTTACAGGAATGTAAACAAAGGATAGAAAAAAATGTACATCTTGCTCTTTAACCAGGTTTTTTTCTTGAAAACAAAGTGCTTTTCTATACTGAATCTTCTGACAAACATAGTGTTTAGTACAAACTCATCCACAAAGGTAAATGTACAGTTTGTGGTCAGAAACGTAATGGCCTTCTTTCTGGGGCCGCCCAGGCCTGCTGAGGGCAGATGGCCGGCATCCTACTGGACATGGTGATGCCATTTTGTGTAGTAAAATAGACAGGTGCATTCGGTGCATTTGACAAAAGGAATCTCAGCAGGTCGCAGGAATTAGAGAACCTGCTAGTCATGATAGTGCAGGTGTGGAACTGGATAATGTAGAAGCTTTTAGTTGTCTGGTTAGGCCCTCATCCTGATGGCTACTGCCTAAATCTGTTATTTAGTCCTCAAACACACCTGAAAACTCACAGAGTCAGTGACCCAAAAGCAGCCTGTCCTCATGTTATTATAACTCAGAGGCAATCTTTTAAACCCAGCAGAACTGTCGCTATCTCTCCACTGGACCAGCCTTCAAATGTCTGCTCTACATCAAGACTGAAGATCGGTCTCCTGAATGTGCGGTCTCTATCCTGCAAAGCACTCTTAATTAATGATCTTATTGCTTCTCATAGCTTGGATTTACTTTGTCTTTGTGAAACTTGGCTTCGGCCCAATGTTTTTCTGCCACTAAATGAAGCCTCTCCCCCTGATTATGCGTATGCACAGGTAGGTCGCACGTTGAAACAGGGTGGTCGTGTTGCAGCCATTTATAAAGCTGCATTTTGCTTTACAGGTACATCATCACAGCCGAAATTTAACTCTTTCGCAGTGTTACTCATCAAACATATTTCTTCTCAAATAAACGTAAGGAAGCCATTTTATTTAGCTGTAATCTATCGCCCTTTGGGTCCCTACTCTTCTTTCTTGGATGAGTTTGGAGTTTTCCTCTCGGACTTAATAACCCACGCTGATAACATCCTTCTAGGTGACTAGATAATAAGGAGTGTAATCCTCTGGACAGAGCATTTCAATGGCTCTTTACAACCATGTCTTTTAACCAGTTTGTTCATGAGCCCACACACACATTAGTGGAAACTATCTTGATCTTGTTTTGGCTCGGGGAATAGATGTCTCCATCTCTTTGTCTCCTCTTTTTCATCTGCTGTTTCAGATCACTCACTGGTGGAATTCGAGATAAGTTATAAATTTTCCTCAAATTCCGACAAATGCGTAGTGTCTTCACAAAATTTTCTTCACAAAAGCCCAGACCAACCAGACGACCTACGCCATGGTATAATGAGGAAACACGGGCTTTGAAACAGGCCTGCAGGAGTTTTGAACGCAAATGGCGCAAGTCAAAAACAAATCTAAATGATCAAAAGTGGTGTTTGTGTAGTAATGCATCTTGGATAACGTCCACCAGGAGCCCCATTTTTATGGAATGGGCTCCCGTGGAAGTGTGGCGAGCTGACTCTGTTGAAGTTTTCAAAAGCAAACTCAAAATTTACTTATTTCACCAAACGTATGAAGAAGGTTTACACTGGTTGTAGCTGTAGGTACACACTCAACCACTCATATTATTACATCTGCCTTTTTTCAGTAGTATTTAGCACTTTTTCTCCTTTCTACCTCCTCCTAGGGTGGACGCAAACCTCTGACCTGCTGGGTGATGTGTACTCTGCTCCAGTGTGAGGTCCCCCAGCTCATCTTTCATCTACCTTGATGTTGGCTGAGGTCCCATCCACCTTACACACACACACACACACACACACACACACACACACACACACACACACACACACACACACACACACACACACACACACAGTCAATATAAATGTGTTTTTTGTGAATATGTTTGTGTAATTCTATGTAATTTTTTTTTCAAACTGTCCTGGACACATTCCTGCACAGCCTGTCCATCCTGGGAGTGGATCCCTCTTTCTGTGGTTCTCCGTGAGGTTTCTCTTTTTTCCCGGCTGGGTATTTTTGGAGTTTTTTCTCACCCTGATGGAGGGTATAAGGACAGGGGATGTTGTTTAGTGCAGTCTGTTAAGCCCTAGGCTACTAACAATATAGCATATAATTGGCAAAGTGAAGGCTCAAGACAAGAAAGGATGACAGACAAAATCACAAATGATTAAAGTCTGTTAAAAGTATGGTAGAGGTATAATTATTATCTGACAATATCAGTGAATAGCTTGGGTCTATTAAAATTAGATACAAATGAGTAAACTCTAATGTCATGACAAGATGCACTTTTGTTTTACTTTATTCTCTTTGAATTCAAAAGTTTCTCAACACAAAACTGTCATACACAAAGTGCTTTCTCAAGTATAAAGTGCAATTGGAGGAGCAACCCTTAGACTCAGTCATTTTAGTCCACAGAACTGAACATATAGGCTTAACATAACCTAACTGTCACAACCCTGGTGTCTGGAACAGGTGAAAAGACTCTCAAGGCAGAACCCCACAAAGGCATATGGTCTCAGAGGGATTTATTTAGGTTACAAGTGCAAGGTCCATATTCACAAGCCAAAGTTGACATCAAGACAGGATCCACTACTACCAGGGGTGACGAAAGGAAGGACGGACGAAAGACAATCTGACACTGAACATTGGAAACACACGGATTATAAAGGGCCTCCAATGAGACACAGGTGGAGCACATTAAGGGCGGAGCAGGCAATCACAATGGAGGGAAAAACACAAGGACAGGAAGTCAATTTGACATACAGACAGGGGTAAGAAACTTCACATTAAACAGGAAATGAAATACATTACATCAACAAACTAACTCAATACACTGAACATGACACTAACTGCTTAGTAAGATAACACAGAAGAAAAAAACCCTTAAGGCCTTTGCCTCTAAAAAAGACTAAAACAAAACAGGCTACCAAATAAAGTCAGGTTAAAATAAATCCATTTGCAATGACCAGACAGATTGAAACCAAACACATACCATACCAAACACAGACCAAACACATACACATACTTTACATACGTTCTTTTTGTCCTTATCTCTCACAAATTCGAAGATGTCCACCTCGGGAATGTACAGTCGTCTTCTGCCATCTTCATTAGACGACTATGTCACGCAATAACAAAGTTACACCAACAAGAGGGAGATTAATGAAATCTTGCGGCCTCGCAAAGGATTTTTATTTTTTTTGTAACGCAAGCTTTGTTGAAAATGTACCGAGAAAAATATTACTGAAAATTAGTAATGCCTTACACTACTGCGTTACAGGAAAAAGTAATAGATTACTGTAATGCATTACTTTCGTAATGCGTTACTCCCAACACTGTTAATGACACCCTTCACAAATGCAACACGTCTCTGCCACAGATTAAGATTCTGAGCCAGAAAAACAAGCCTGTCAACAGTGTCAAGGTTAAGTGAAGCCCTTTTCACTGTCACCTTCATCATGAGCGAGGGGACAACTGTTAACAGGTGGAGCACTGGTCTTACATATGACAGGGTCACAGAGTCCTCCCCTGACAAAGCATCAGTAAAGTCCTGATGGGGTTTTAGAGATTTCTGAATGGCCTCCAGGACCTCTGCCATGTAAGAATGTCGTGTTATTTTTTGTCAGCTGACAAGACTTTGCCAATAGCCCTTTCCTGTTCCAGTCCAGAGACAAATCCATTATTATGATATAGTTTAATGTACTGCAATCACCAATGGCTAAATGTAACCTGTGCCCAAAACATTGCATTGTCGTCCACTCGTTGAGTTGCAAGGCGTTAATAATGTTAGTTCTGTTGTCAGTAGTAATAGCCACTAGTCCCGCTAGATTGAGTTTCCAAGCAGTGATGACATCTTTGAGTGCCTCTGCAATGTTTTCCCCCATATAACCCTGGGTATCACGTAGGTAGTTTGCAGGCATGTATTGTTTATCTCTCAGTCTATAATGAACTGGATTGTCACGCACATGTAGGGCTTGCATGTACTGCTGCTCCACAAATCAGTCACCAATGTGTAGTTAGAAACTTTTTCCAAATGACCTGCGAGCCGCTCTCACTCTGATGTATATAGTCGGGGAAGCTCTTCTTTGGCAAAGTAATGGCGGCTAAGCAAGTTACATTTCGGGTCAAAGTTTTTAGCATGTGAATAAATCCAGGCTCCACAGTTAAAATAGGCGCTTAAATGACAGGCTACAGATTTGGTCATGTTGCGCCACTTTTCGCTTCTTCTTTAATAAGAACACAGCTGAAAGCATTTTGCAACGAGGACTGTTATAGTACAGGAGCAGAAGGGAAAGCAGCATTGGTAGCTGTGGTCTCAGCTCGTAGTTTTACTCAGTTATTTTAATTTGTGACGCATTTGTAAATAATAGTATAAATTTGTCGTGCTTAAACTTTTCGCTGGTACTTTTTGCTTTCAACATTCCCTGCAGTATACGTCTCTCTGTTCTCATCTCTCTGTAATCTGAAACTTTAAATCCAAAATATCTCTATATTATTGAGTTATTGTGTCTATTTTTGGCGAATAGCTCCTCCTCTAAATTGCTTTCCTTGCTTGTTGTGTCTGCCGCCATGCTTTCCAAGTCATCACAGAATGGAGAGAGGGAGCGGAGATAGAGAAAAATCTATGGGGACAAACAAGTCTACTGCTGCGTCTCTGAGTAAAAAAACGCAACAATATTGATAGAAACAAATGAGAATGTGTTTTAAAATTTTATGGATATATTGTTCATATTGATATTTTGCCCAGCCCCATTGTCAAGCTGAAGAAGGAGACCTAGAGAATAGAATTTGGCCGAAGCTCGGATTCAGAAGGAACAGTGTGGTTTTCGTCCAGGTTGTGTAAGTCAGACTTGTTCCTAGGGCATGTTGGACCCCAGTAGGGCTAACTTTGTCACCGGTCCTGTTCATTATCTTTATAGACAGGATGTCTAGGTGCAGCCAGAGACTGGAGGGAGTCTGGTTTGGGGACCACAGGATCTCGTCTCTGCTTTTTTTTTCAGATGATGTAGACCTGTTGGCTCCATCAGGCCAGGACCTTCAGTGTGCACTGGGACGGTTTGCAGACCATGGTTCCCAGTCTGAAAAGGGTGGCTTGCCCCCTACAAGTTGGTCGAGAGCTCCTGCCTCAAGTGGAGGAGATCAAGCATTTTGGGGTCTTGTTCATGAGTGAGAGAAGAATGGAGCGGGAGATTGACAGATGGATTAGTGCAGCTTCTTAAAAAGTGGTACTTAAATTAATAATTGCAATATTAATCAAGGTGTAAGCACAGCTTTAGCATATTTCAGGATTTTATAGAGGGTCATGATGAACTATAAATGCACATGTAAAGGACGTCATCTCACAACGTATTTACAGCTGGGCATATTTTGAACTACACGTAGCTAAAAGTCAAAATAACAATTTAACATGCAACCCCAGTTAACTGTAGACATGTACAAACGTATCTGAATGCATTTTTAGGAAATGTTCTGTTACACATATGTTTACCGATTTATGCCGTCCTACCGTTTGTTGTTGGCAACCCGTTGGCAACAGGTGTCACTGTCGCTAACCACGTGAGCGTTGAAGTCCTCCAGTAGAACGATGGAGTCCCCGGTTGGAGCACTTTCCAGCACCCCTCCCAGAGACTCCAAGAAGGCCGGGTACTCTGCACTACCATTTGGCCCGTAAGCACAAAAAACAGTGAGAGACCTATCCCCGACTCGAAGGCGCAGGGAAGCGACCTTCTCGTTCACCGGGGTGAACTCCAACACATGGCGGCTGAGCCGGGGGGCAATGAGCAAACCCACACCGGCCCGCCGCCTCTCACCGCAGGCAACTCCAGAATAGTGGAGAGTCCAGCCTCTCTCGAGGATTTGGGTTCCAGAGCCCAAGCTGTGCATGGAGGTGAGCCCGACTATCTCTAGTCGGTATCTCTCAACCTCCCGCACAAGCTCAGGCTCCTTACCCGCCAGCGAGGTGACATTCCATGTCCCTAGAGCTAGATTCTGTGTCCGGGGATTGGGTCGTCGAGGCTCCCGCCTTCGACTGCCACCCAATCCACATTGCACCGGCCCCTTACGGTTCCTCCTGCAGGTAGTGGGCCCACGAGAGGTCGGTCCCACGTCGCTCTTTAGGGCTGAGCCTGGCCGGGCCCTGTGGGGAAAGACCCGGCCACCAGGCGCTCGCATATGAGCCCCAACCCCGGGCCTGGCTCCAGGGTGGGGCCCCGGTTGCGCCATACCGGGCGACGTAACAGTCCTCGATTTTAAACTGTCCATAAAGGGTTCTAAACCGCGCTTTGCCAACACTGTTTACAGTGGAGGTGGGAATCTGCTGACCTCAACTGCGGATATTGTTGGACAGTGGAAGGAATACTTCGAGGATCTCCTCAACCCCACCGTCACGTCTTCCACTGACGAAGCAGAGGCCGAGGGCTCAGAGGTGGACTCGTCCATCACTCGGGCTGAAGTCACTGAGGTAGTTGGGAAGCTCCTCGGTGCTCCAAGGCACCGGGGGTGGAGGAGGCACGCCCTGAGTACCTCAAGTCTCTGGATGTTGTGGGGCTGTCTTGGCTGACACGCCTCTGCAACATCGCGTGGCGTTTGGGGACAGTACCTCTGGACTGGCAGACCGGGGTGGTGGTCCCTCTTTTTAAGAAGGGGGCCCGGAGGGTGTGTTCCAACTGCAGAGGGATCACACTCCTCAGCCTCCCCGGGAAAGTCTATGCCAGGGTACTGGAGAGGAGAATGCGGCCGATAGTCGAACCTCAGATCCAGGAGGAACAATGCAGTTTTCGTCCCGGTCGTGGAACACTGGACCAGCTCTATACCCTCTCCAGGGTTCTGGAGGGTTTATGGGAGTTTGCCCAACCAGTCCACATGTGCTTTGTGGATCTGGAGAAGGCATTCGACTGTGTCCCTCGCGGTGCCCTGTGGGGGGTGCTCTGGGAGTATGGGGTCCGGGGCCCTTTGCTAAGGGCTATCCGGTCCCTGTACGACCGGAGCAGGAGCTTGGTTCGCATTGCCGGCAGTAAGTCAGACCTGTTCCCGGTGAATGTTGGACTCCGGCAGGGCTGCCCTTTGTCACCGGTCCTGTTCATTATCTTTATGGACAGGATTTCTAGGCGCAGCCAGGGGCCGGACGGAGTCTGGTTTGGGGACCACAAGATTTCATCTCTGCTTTTTGCAGATGATGTTGTCCTGTTGGCTCCATCAAGCCAGGACCTTCAATGTTCACTGGGGTGGTCTGCAGCCGAGTGTAAAGCGGCTGGGATGAGGATCAGCAACTCCAAGTCTGAGACCATGGTTCTCAGTCGGAAAAGGGTGGCTTGCTCCCTCCAGGTTGGTGGAGAGCTCCTGCCTCAAGTGGAGGAGTTTAAGTATCTCGGGGTCTTGTTCACGAGTGAGGGAAGGAAGGAAGGAGCGTGAGATCGACAGACGGATCGGTGCAGCTTCTGCAGTAATGCGGTCGATGTACCGGTCTGTCGTGGTGAAGAAGGAGCTGAGCTGTAAGGCAAAGCTCTCGATTTACCAGTGGATCTACGTTCCTACTCTCACCTATGGTCATGAGCTTTGGGTCATGACCGAAAGAACAAGATCCCGGATACAGGCAGCCGAAATAAGCTTTTTCCGCAGAGTGGCGGGGCGCTCCCTTAGAGATAGGGTGAGGAGCTCGGGAGGAGCTCAAAGTAGAGCCGCTGCTCCTTCACATCGAGAGGAGCCAGCTGAGGTGGCTCGGGCATCTGTTTCGGATGCATCCCGGACGCCTCCCTAGGGAGATGTTCCGGGCATGTCCCACCGGGAGGAGACCTCGGGGAAGACCTAGGACACGCTGGAGGGACTATGTCTCTCGGCTGGCCTGGGAACGCCTCGGTATCCCCCCGGAAGAGTTGGAGGAAGTGTCTGGGGAGAGGGAAGTCTGGGCTTCTCTGCTTAGACTGCTGCTCCCGCGACCCGGCCCTGGATAAGCGGTAGAAGATGGATGGATGGATACCGTTTGTTGGGTACTTATGCACACGTTCATATTGATAAATGCTAAAGATTGCATGAAAATGGCGAGGATTGCCCTCAAAGGGGAACACTGTGTTATGAAGTAATAACTTATGGCTCAGAGATGGCTCAGACTTGGGACAAGAGCAGCCTCTGTTTAAAGCTGGGCCTCTTTGCTAACACAAGTTAGCTGATATTATGCACATCCACCTCCTGAACTGACTGTGACAGTGACAGGAGGGAGATGTGTCTTTTGCCCCGAGGCTGTGTTGAGGAGTGTCATGGCTGTTAGTTTTAAGACCTAGCTGGGGGGCCGGATGGGGCCGCTAGATGATGGTCACTGGTGTAAATAATATGCTTTTAAAGTCTGGAACATGCGTCAACAAAACCAAAAAATAAATAAATCTTTTAAATCATTTTAGCTTTTAAACACTGTTAGAGACTCTAGAATGATTTGTTAACTCTTGCTTTACAACTAACGTTTCATAATGCTGTAATATTCATATTATTGGGCTCTCTCTGATATGTGTACAGGTGCTGCTCCCAGTGCGTCTAGAGTTCTTCTTTGTCCTCTGCCTGATTCCTCTCCTCACTTGTGTCTTCTGTTATCTGCGCTGTATTTACCTGCTGTACAGCCGTCCCAGGATCTCCCGGATGCAGAAGCAAAAAGCCATTGGCATGGCCTTGGGGACACTGGCCGTATTTCTGGTGTGTGTGCTGCCTTACAACCTGACACATTTACTGGGTTACTTCCAAGGCCAGAGCTATTTTGGAGGTACTACACACTGCTGCTGTCTACCTTTAACACTTGTCTGGATCCAATAATCTTCTTCTTCTCCTCCTCAGCCTTTAATTGCACGGGTAGGAAGTCCATTTTCAGTTAATTTAACAAACTAAATTATTAGATGAGAATTAACTGGAACAGTGGTCTTAAGTCAGAGAATTGGTCTTTGGCTCTCTCTGGTGGAGTCAAAGTGCAACTGCTGGAGATTGGTAGGGGCCAGGAGAGACAGGAACTGAGCACAGCAGTGCAGGAAACGATGAAGGAATAGTTGACTTACTGGCATGGAACAGTAGCAGACAGTGCAAAGAGACTCAGGAGAGTGATAAAGCAATGGCCGACAAACCAGGTGAACGACAGGCAGAAGACAAAGTGGAAGAAGCAAGTGTCACTCACCTGTTGGCAGACGAAAGGACAAACAGAACCCTGTGTAAATGGCCATTGAACAACAAAGAGAGTTACAGACAGAGATAGGCACATATTAAAATTATTATGGGAGATATTAAACACTGGTGGTGTTAATGAATAACTAGATAGATTTGACTGCTCCAGGATCTGTTTTATTTATCTCTGTGTAATGAAATAACTATTAGGTCTTGTACTCACTGGAAACAAAGAACATGATCCCAGCAGCAAAAGAGCGGTTGAACCTCTCAAAGGCTGAGAAGTGGGCAAAGGAGAGGATGCCTGCGATGATCCCAGCAAAGGACGACATGGCAGAGAGGATCATGAACCCACGGGTGGCAGGGAAATAATATGATTAAGCAATACTAATGTACAGCTTGTACATGTAAACTGTAGCTGTAGCTGTAGCTGTACTTATTTGACTTTCAGTTTAAAAGTGAGTGTCAAGATTTTCTGATTAAGAACACAACCAGTATTCACTCTGATCTCAGGTGTTTCTGTCTTATTACCTTAATACTATAATAACTTAAAATAATCATAATCATTTTCTTACACGTTAACAACCAGGTGGTCCTAGCATGACTACTACTGTCACAAAAACTGAAGAATGACATGAAATTGAGAAAGATGAGTCTGAGAGATACCGTTGGTTCATTTACTGTCTGACAAAATCAAATATTTTGAAAGAAGGATGACATTTAATTTGGAATCTGTATCTAGTAAGACAGATTACAACCTTGGCTAGGAAAGTTTATTCTTTTTTACTCAGTGGTTTCAAGCGTCTCTAAAAATAAAATTGTCTATGATTACACAGTAACAGCAGCGTTATTGAGGATGCAGCAGTGGGCAGAGACTTTTTATTACCAAATGTGTATTAGTAAATGTGGCTAATGTACAGATTTGCATGTTAGTCAATATTAATAGTCTGGTGAAGTGGAGCAGGGTGACTCACTGAGCTCAGTGTGACTGTTTCTTCTGTGTAAGTATCATCAGTGACCTCCCATTTGTAGGTCACTTCTGATGAAAGGAACGTACACAGAGCTTTTGATGTTTTTCACAAAGCCATAAGTATTTTTGAACATTGGAGGTAAGTGATTTCTTTCTCCTTTATAACAGGTTACAGCAGCATTTTATATTCTGTTAAAACATAATCTGTGGCTATGGCGGTAAATATGCTGAGTCTATGTCATTCTAAGTCAGGGGTGGGCAATTATTTTTCTCCAAGGGCCACATTAGGACCTGGGACTGTAGTGGAGGGGCGGGCCAACATGGTGAACTCACTTATGCTCAATAAAACTGCCATAAACACTGTATATTCAACACCACAGTCACAGTTTTAGATCCACTCTTTACAGTTTGTTCTAAAACCAGTGAAAAATATCTTTCTGAGAGTTAGAGATGATAGTTTTAGGAAATGTTGTTACAGTTTGGAGCATGTCACAGTGACTCTGTTGCTGATCCCTGCAGAATATTGAAGGAAAAATATCTGTAATGTTTAATCCTCAATAAAATATTAGTAAATGCTTGGCGGGCCGGATTAAGCAGCCCAACGGGCCGCATGTGGCCCCGGGCCTTAGTTTGCCCACCCCTGTTCTAAGTCATTCTTATCAACTTCATCAGTAGCTTCCACACTGTTCTTTATGCCTTATTTTCAACATGTAGTCTGTCAAACCTTTAAGAAAAAAGTGCTATATTTTACTCACAGTTTACCTCTGTCCAGGCTCAAAATGGCAGAAGTGCAGACTGAAGTCATTCTCACCGTTTACATCGTCTCTTTCCTGATGGGGCTTCCAGCAAACCTGCTGGCTTTGTACGCCTTCAGTGTGAAGATCCACACCAAACCCATGCCCACTGACATCCTCCTGTTGAACCTGACCTTGTCCGACCTGCTCTTCCTGATAGTGCTGCCTCTGAAGATGTATGAGGCATCATCAGATATGGTCTGGACACTTCCTCGCATACTCTGCTCCATCACCTCCTTCACCTTTTTCAGCACTATTTACACCAGCTCCCTCCTGCTGATGGCTGTGAGCGTGGTGCGTTACGTGGCTGTGGCCTTCCCCATCACCTACCAGAAGCTGCACAGACCGGTGTACGCCATCGTGTGCAGTGTTGTCTTGTGGATCATTTCAGCGGCCCATTGTAGCATCACATTCATCACTCAGCACCACCCGTCTCTGAAAGAAACCAACTCCAGCAAGTGCTATGAGGGCTTCTCTGAAAAACAGCTAAAGGTATTACTGAGTTAAGTTTTAAGAAAAAAAATATTCAACTTTATTGATCTATCCATCCATCCATCCATCCATCTTCTACTGCTTATCCGGGGCCGGGTCGTTGGAGCAGCAGTCTAAGCAGAAACACCCAGATTTCCCCTTCCCAGACACTTCCTCAGCTCTTCCAGGAGAATAGCAAGGCGTTCCTAGGCCAGCGGAGATACGTAGTCCCTCCAGCGCGTCCTAGGTCTTCCCTAAGGTCAAGTCCCGGTGGGACATGCCCGGAGGCGTCCAGGAGGCATACAAAACAGATGCCTGAGCCACATCAGCTGGCTCCTCTCGATGTGGAGGCACAGCGGCTCTACTTTGAGCTCCTCCCGAGTGACCGAGCTCCTCCTCCTATTGCTAAGGGAGCGCCCCGCCACTCTGCGGAGAAAGCTAATTTTGGCCGCTTGTATCCAGGATCTTGTTCTTTTGGTCATGATCCAAAGCTCATGACCATAGGTGAGAGTAGGAACGTAGACTGACCGGTAAATCGAGAGCTTTGCCTTACAGCCCAGCTCCTTCTTTACCAAACCAGACTGGTACATCGACCGCATTACTGCAGAAGCTGCACCGATCCGTCTGTCAATCTCACGCTCCTTCCTTCCCTCACTCGTGAACAAGACTCCAAGATACTTGAACTCCTCCACTTGAGGCAGGAACTCCCCACCAACCTGAAGGGGACAAGCCACCCTTTTCCGACTGAGAACTATAGTCTCAGACCTGGTGGTGCTGATCCCCATCCCAGCCGCTTCACACTCAGCTGCAGACCGCCCCAGTGCACACTGAAGTCTCTGGCTTGATGGAGCCAACAGGACAACATCATCTTCAAAAAGCAAAGACAAGATATTGTTGTCCCCAAACCAGACTCCCTCCGGTCCCTGGCTGCGCCTAGAAATCTTGTCCTGACTTACTGCCGGCAATGCAAACCAAGCTCCTGTCCGGTTGTACAGGCACCAAACAGCCCTTAGCAAAGGGCCCCGGACCCCAAACTCCCAGAGCACCCCCCACAGGGCGCCACGAGGGACACAGTTGAATACCTTCTCCAGATTCACAAAGCACATGTGGACTGGTTGGGCAAACTCCCATAAACCCTCCCGCACCCTGGAGAGGGTATAGAGCTGGTCCAGTGTTCCACGAGCGGGACAAAAACCGCATTGTTTCTCCTGGATCTGAGGTTCGACTATCGGCCGCATTCTCCTCTCCAGTACCCTGGCATAGACTTTCCCCGGGAGGCTGAGGAGTGTGATCCTTCTGACTTCAGCTTGGGGGGCTATGACCAACCCCACACCAGCCCGCTGCCTCTCACCGCAGGCATAGTGAGAGTAGTGGTGAGTCCAGCCTCTCTCAAGGATTTGGGTTCCAGAGCCCAAGCTGTGCGTGGAAGTGAACCCGACTCTCTAGTCGGTATCTCTCAACCTCCCACACAAGCTCAGGCTCCTTCCCCGCCAGCTTGCTGTCCCTAGAGCCAGATTCCGTGTCCGGGGATTGGCCTCTGCCTTCGACTGCCACCCAATCCACTTTGCACAGGCCCCTTACAGTTCCTCCTGCAGGTGGTGGGCCCACAGGAGGTCTGCCCACGTCGCTCTTTTGGGCTGAGCCCGGCCGGGCACTGTGGGGACAGACCCGGCTACCAGGCGCTCGCATACGAGCCCCAACCCCGGGCCTGGCTCAAGGGTGGGGCCCCAGTTGCGCCATCCATAAGGGGTTTTTAACCGCTCTTTGTTTGGCCCATCACCTGTTTGCCTTGGGAGACCCTAGGGGCATATAGCCCCCAACAACATAACTCCTAGGTCCATTCGGGCACTCAAACCCCTCCACCACGATAAGGTTCAAGGAGGGGTTTATTGATCTTTAATCTTTAAAATTCTGTTTATGTTTGTCATGTACTCAAATCATTAGCAATGAGAAATGGGTGCTGGATGTTAACATTCTGTCGGCATCAGCAACAGGTTGGATAAAAAGGCCAGAAATTTTGTGACAAACAGGCAAAGCATCACTGCAGATTTTTATAATTGCTAAAACACTCAATTCCATTCATTCAAAAGAACAATTCTAATTGTATAAATGGCAGTATTAATAAGGAAAAATAGTTAAATTTTATGGCCCAAATAACAACTCCCCCTTTCTTTCATTCCCTTTTCTCAGAACCTAACAATTTTTCTGATTCTAATATCATCTTAGGAGGCAACTATTCAATAATAAAACCAGAACTTGATCAATCAGTTAACAAAAATAAATCCCTTTATTCCTGCTCCATAGTAAAACAATTGTGGACTGACGAACATTTGGAGACCCAATCAGAGCTGGGAAGTAACAAAGTATTCGTTACTGTACTTAAGTAGATTTTTCAGGAATCTGAACTTAAGTATTTACTTTTGAACACAGATATCTGTTCCTTCTACTCCTTACATTGTCAAAACAGCCTCATTACTTTTACAACCTCTGTGAATTATGACATGACGTAAAAGATCTAACACACGAGGGATTGTCAAGCACAAAAATTAGAGAAGGCGTCTGTCCAGTGTAGGGCTTTGTTATAAGAATTCTTTATCCTTATATTATCCAGAGAGACACAGACAGAGTATAATTTTAAAAAGCAATGGCCAGGTTTAATACTTGCAAGAATGAAGCACAAACATGTAACAACGGTACAGGCTAAGGTTTGCTTAGAGAAGTCCACAAAGCATCTGCTCTGTTCACATTGCTTTCCTTCAAAACACCATCATCATTGTGATTGTTGTTTAAAAGGAAATACTACACATAAAGTCAACAAAGCTCTGTGTATATTTAGCTTTATTTACTTTTAAAATCTCCACACATGAAAATTTATTTAGGATTTTGTTCATTATAGATTTGTTCCATACTGTCTCTGTAAAACTCAGGTGCTCAATAAATGCAATAAACCATTTTGTTTTTGCATTTTTCCCATATTAATTTTAGCCGTAACACATAAAATTGTTTTATCAATTACTAAATTGAATTTGGCATTCAGATTCCACATAAAGAATTTATTTACCTCAATGTCAAACAGAAACTTAAACATCAAGTGTAAAATCAAATAAACGTGTTTCTTTTTATTCAAATTCATCTAAATTGCAATCAGTAAAAGTCATTACTGTTCATTAAAAAATGCAAAAGGCAAAATTTTAACTTTTTATCTTTAGGTTTCAAAGATTTATCTGTAGGTTCTAAAAATTTGATTCTGTGTTCACCATGAACACCTCTAAGGTTTGGCCAAAAAAAAAAATTATTTAATCTTGATCAAAAGGACACACTATTGTTAGTCCTCCTAGTTCTCACAATAATTAATATTCCAATCAATAAATCTTCCCAAAAAAAAAGTAAAATAACTTCAAACCGTGATTAAACTTTAACAATTTACCTTTTGAGTATGACAATTAACATTTATCCATTTTTTTCTCATTAACTTTAAATTTTTCAAATAAAACACCTCCACAAACCTCCAAGATTGTTTTCACCGTTTAAAAATATAAATATGTTATATATACTATATATATATATATATATATATATATATATATATATATATATATATATATATATATATATATATATATATATATATATATATATATATATATGGACTATATTTGTATCAACAGACATGTCAGAAGGTCTAACAGTTTTCCTAATTATGTCTCATAAACTTTACTGTTACCTGTCTGCGGACATATTATATTAATACTATAGTAACTTCAGATCCCTTTCATGTTTCATGTTATTGCTCAGTGGCTCAGTGGAAGAGCGGAGCATCATCACCGGAAGGTAGGCGGTTTGATTCCCGCTCTTCCCACAGTTCTGTTGTTGTGTCCTTGGGCAAGACACAACCCTCCTTGCCTCCAGTGGTGTTCCAGCTGTAACACTGGTGACTGGAACCTTAATGTAAGTCGCTTTGAATGAAAACGTCAACTAAAATGTAAATGTAACACTTGTGATTGGAAGCGTCGTGTAAGTCGCTTTAGGTAAAAGCATCTGCTATTTTAATGTTAATGTTTTGCAGGTGTTCCATGTTCACACTATACTATTCATTTTCTCTTAAATAGGCTCATATTGACTTTACATCAGTTCAGTGTCTTTTCACAAAAGAATAAAGATACAAGAATGCAAATTTTTCATTATTATTATTATTATTATTATTTTTATTTTTTATTTTATTTAATTTTTTTCCATCCATCCATCCATCCATCTTCTACCGCTTATCCGGGGCCGGGTCGCGGGAGCAGCAGTCTAAGCAGAGAAGCCCAGACTTCCCTCTCCCCAGACACTTCCTCCAGCTCTTCCGGGGGGATACCGAGGCGTTCCCAGGTCAGCCGAGAGACATAGTCCCTCCAGCGTGTCCTAGGTCTTCCCCGAGGTCTCCTCCCGGTGGGACATGCCCGGAACACCTCCCTAGGGAGGCGTCCGGGAGGCATCCGAAACAGATGCCCGAGCCACCTCAGCTGGCTCCTCTCGATGTGAAGGAGCAGCGGCTCTACTTTGAGCTCCTCCCGAGTGACGGAGCTCCTCACCCTATCTCTAAGGGAGCGCCCCGCCACTCTGCGGAGAAAGCTCATTTCGGCCGCCTGTATCCGGGATCTTGTTCTTTCGGTCATGACCCAAAGCTCATGACCATAGGTGAGAGTAGGAACGTAGATCGACTGGTAAATCGAGAGCTTTGCCTTACAGCTCAGCTCCTTCTTCACCATGACAGACCGGTACATCGACCGCATTACTGCAGAAGCTGCACCGATCCGTCTGTCGATCTCACGCTCCTTCCTTCCCTCACTCGTGAACAAGACCCCGAGATACTTAAACTCCTCCACTTGAGGCAGGAGCTCTCCACCAACCTGGATGGGGCAAGCCACCCTTTTCCGACTGAGAACCATGGTCTCAGACTTGGAGGTGCTGATCCTCATCCCAGCCGCTTCACACTCGGCTGCAAACCGCCCCAGTGAACATTGAAGGTCCTGGCTTGATGGAGCCAACAGGACAACATCATCTGCAAAAAGCAGAGATGAAATCCTGTTGTCCCCAAACCAGACTCCCTCCGGCCCCTGGCTGCGCCTAGAAATCCTGTCCATAAAGATAATGAACAGGACCGGTGACAAAGGGCAGCCCTGCCGGAGTCCAACATTCACCGGGAACAGGTCTGACTTACTGCCGGCAATGCGAACCAAGCTCCTGCTCCGGTCGTACAGGGACCGGACAGCCCTTAGCAAAGGGCCCCGGACCCCATACTCCCAGAGCACCCCCCACAGGGCACCACGAGGACACAGTCGAATGCCTTCTCCAGATCCACAAAGCACATGTGGACTGGTTGGGCAAACTCCCATAAACCCTCCAGCACCCTGGAGAGGGTATAGAGCTGGTCCAGTGTTCCACGACCGGGACGAAAACCGCATTGTTCCTCCTGGATCTGAGGTTCGACTATCGGCCGCATTCTCCTCTCCAGTACCCTGGCATAGACTTTCCCGGGGAGGCTGAGGAGTGTGATCCCTCTGTAGTTGGAACACACCCTCCGGTCCCCCTTCTTAAAGAGGACCACCACCCCGGTCTGCCAGTCCAGAGGTACTGTCCCCGACCGCCACGCGATGTTGCAGAGGCGTGTCAACCAAGACAGCCCCACAACATCCAGAGACTTGAGGTACTCAGGGCGTATCTCATCCACCCCCGGTGCCTTGCCACCGAGGAGCTTCCCAACTACCTCAGTGACTTCAGCCTGAGTGATGGGCGAGTCCACCTCTGAGCCCTCGGCCTCTGCTTCCTCATTGGAAGACGTGTCGGTGGGGTTGAGGAGATCCTCAGTATTCCTTCCACCGTCCAACAATATCCCCAGTTGAGGTCAGCAGATTTCCACCTCCACTGTAAACAGTGTTGGCAGGGCACTGCTTCCCTCTCCTGAGGCGTCGGACGGTTTGCCAGAATTTCTTGAGGCCGACCGATAGTCTTTTCCATGGCCTCACCGAACTCCTCCCAGACCCGAGTTTTGCCTCCACAACCACCCGTGCTGCAGCCCGCTTGGCCTGCCGGTACCTATCAGCTGCCTCAGGAGTCCCACAAGCCAACCAGGCTCGATAGGTCTCCTTCTTCAGCTTGACGGCATCCCTTACTTCCGGTGTCCACCACCGGGTTCGGGATTGCCGCCACGACAGGCACCGGAGACTTTGCGGCCACAGCTTCGAGTGGCTGCGTCGACAATGGAGGTGGAGAACATGGTCCACTCGGACTCAATGTCTCCAGTCTCCTCGGGATCTGGTCGAAGCTCTGTCGGAGGTGGGAGTTGAAGATCTCTCTGACAGGGACTCGGCCAAGCGTTCCCAACAGACCCTCACAGTACGTTTGGGTCTGCCAAGTCTGTCCCGCCTTCTCCCCCGCCATCGGATCCAACTCACCACCAGGTGGTGATCAGTTGACAGCTCCGCCCCTCTCTTCACCCGAGTGTCCAAGACATACGGTCGGAGGTCAGATGAAACAACTACAAAGTCGATCATCGACCTCCGGCCTAGGGTGTCCTGGTGCCACGTGCACTGATGGACACCCTTATGCTTGAACATGGTGTTCGTTATGGACAAACTGTTGCTAGCACAGAAGTCCAATAACAGAACACCACTCGGGTTCAGATCAGGGGGGCCGTTCCTCCCAATCACGCCCCTCCAGGTGTCACTGTTGCTACCCACGTGAGCGTTGAAGACCCCCAGTAGAACGACGGAGTCCCCGGTTGGAGCACTTTCCAGCACCCCTCCCAGAGACTCCAAGAAGGCCGGGTACTCTACACTACCATTTGGCCCGTAAGCACAAACAACAGTGAGAGACCTATCCCCAACCCGAAGGCGCAGGGAAGCGACCCTCTCGTTCACCGGGGTGAACTCCAACACATGGCGGCTGAGCCGGGGGGCAATGAGCAAACCCACACCGGCCCGCCGCCTCTCACCGCAGGCAACTCCAGAATAGTGGAGAGTCCAGCCTCTCTCGAGGATTTGGGTTCCAGAGCCCAAGCTGTGCGTGGAGGTGAGCCCGACTATCTCTAGTCGGTATCTCTCAGCCTCCCGCACAAGCTCAGGCTCCTTACCCGCCAGCGAGGTGACATTCCATGTCCCTAGAGCTAGATTCATAGATTTAATTTTTTTAATTATTATTATTATCTGTAGTATTGTTTCCTCAACAGTAATTCAATAATCATGTCTGTGAAGGTTCTCAGTCATTTAATTCATCTTGACGTTTCAAGGTGAAGACATTTTGTCTCTTCTCCAAGAGATTTTCAGTTCTGGGTTCAACTGAGCTTTGATCTCTAGAGCGAGGGGTTTTACCTGAAACTAACTCGGATGAGACCAGGTTGTTCTGGTCTCATAATTAACTTTGAAAGGGCAGTGTTACTGTTTAAAAACTAACGCCCTAATCCAAACCTGACTTCCAGCAAGATGGCGGACAGGGCACAAGCAACATTTTAAGTTCTGTTCACTAAATATTGAACTGTCATCTTTTGACAAATAGACATTTCTAAAACCTTCACAAGCTTTTCCTCAAGCAACTTGGGAAAAAAAAAAAACACTGAAATGATGTTGGTCATTCAGGAAAGAAGTTTCCTCTGCTCAAACCACACAACTAGGTTACACAGCTAACCCAGTCGCCTTTCCACTGGATACCTCACAGCCAAGCAAAGTTAATGCTAACACACCAGGCGGCACCAGGAAGCAACTTAGCAGTTCTACACCAACTAAACTACCACCGGCTAAGAGAATTGCACCCAATAATGAACTCTCACTCGCAGACATTGTGTTAGCTATTCAAAAACTTGAAAATAAAGTTTGAAAATAAAGTGGTAAACAACTGAAAGAAAACTCCAAACTGTTTGCTACAGTGATTTAGCACGGTGAACAGAACTCTCTGGAAGTTTCAGAATGTAACTCTGAAGTCAACATCTTAGAGAAGGAATACAACGTCATAAAAAAAGAAAACGTTGAACTTAAAGAGAAGGTACTGAAGGTTGAATGGTTAAAACGCTGGTAGAATCTGCTACTTTTAGGACTTAAGGTACAAGGTGAGAACATTGGGGAAAAAGAATATTTACTAAAAATCTTTCCACAGTGGGCTGACATTATTGGGGACGTCGTAGATTCGGTGCCAGACATTTATATAAAATAATATAAATATTAATGTCCAAAAGGGACATGACATAAAAAGGATTTGTTCAAATGAAAATGGTTCTATTTGTGTTATTCCAGTTTAGTAATGTTTTATATACATAAAAACCTACTTAATACCAATTAATATATGTAGAGAACCACCTTAAACTTTTCTTAGGGACCTGCCTAAAGTTTAAGCTAGCTTCAGTTAGAAAGCTTTCGGTTACTTTAAGGTTACATTTTATTTTCTTTGTGTGAGTGAGTGTGAGTGTGAGTGTATGTGATCTAAATGTCTTTGCAATGCAACCTAAAACTTTTAACCATTAACGCCAGGGGGTAGTGTTAAAAAAAAGGCTTTATTTCTGTATTGTAAAGACAAACTCTACGCTAATTCTAGGAAATATTTATGGTTACTCCAATATGGCACAAAACAGAAATATCCAAACAGAAGTTAAAGAAATTCTGTCATATTTCAAAACAAAGTATGGTACTGGAAATATTAGAAAGGGAGGGTATTTGAACATGGTTAAAGATTACCTAATAAATATGTCACTCTGCATCCTAACAACATGTTGACCAATTACTGTGATTCACTAAACCTGCTATATCCATGGAGGAAAAGAAACCCAGATACAAAACAATACTCATGGTTCAAACCAGATGGCTCAGCCAAATAAAGACTTGATTATTGGTTAGTTACCCAAGATCAATCGAATCTCAAATTAATAAATAAAGCCAGCACCCCTTATTGTCCACTGCTGTGTCGAACTATCTGTAACCACGAACCCGCAGTCTACTTTGAAAAAGGATATTGGAAATTTAATTCTAATTTACTTAAATATGAAGACTTTTGCAATAATATAGGAGCCCTCATTTAATACACTTTAAAAGATAATTCTTTACTAACATATGCCCAGAAATGGGAATTCCTAATGTACAAAATTTGTAAGTTAAATATGTCATGATTTATGGCACAGAATGTTTTGACCAATCTATCATTGCAAGAGTTTCACTCAGAGAATTCCTTTTTCAAGTCTTTAATGAGACAATAATTAATTTAACATTGCCAAGTATGAAAGTATCTCACTCCTGAACAAGATATCTTTGAATATAATGATCTAATTGAGGACAAAGGCTTCATTCTATTTCTCGATCACAAAGCTTTTGTTAAAGTCAAACAGTTCATTAATTCATTCATTCATTTTCTACCGCTTAGTCCTGTTGGGGGTCGTGGGTGACTGGAGCCTATCCCAGCAGCTTTGGGCCTGAGGCGGGTGTATTTTACGCTCTTAAAATTTCAAAATGTTGTGCCCTCCCCCTCTAGAGACCGGAGCCATCTTTTGTACCAGGCTGTAAACATTATTTTTATACTTGTAAAGTCGCCATTGGGTTTCTCCTTATATTTCCACTTTTGGAGCCTGCCCTCTGGTGGACGGAGGTAAATTGCTGTATTTTGCCCTATTTCGTATGGCAGCGCCCTTACGCAACGACCATTTAAAAGGTTCTATGGGAGACGCTTGGTTTTGACTCTATATGTTCACTTGTACAATTCTCAGTTTTACAAAGTCTGTTATTGATCTTCTTGGTTTATTACAAATACTTATTTTATTGTATTTTCTCTTACTAACATAAAGTTAGTAATTTAAACTAGATTTTTTACAAATATCACAAATATTGAATTGTTAAAGTCAGTTTAAAAAGTGTATTTTTTTAATTACTCTCACACACGTTTGTCATATAAAAGATAGATATAGATGAGATTAGATTTTTTTATTAAATGAAATTTTGTATGTTAGCAATTACATATTTTTTACAGCCACAAATCAAGAGTCAGGGAGGACATGCAGACTCCTTACAGAAAGGTCTGAGTTGGTTGACAACCTTCTTGCTGTGAGACAGGACCATGCCACTGTGCAACCCAAAAAATTTGATTTTGAGCGGTTGTGTGTTAGTCGAGGCTGCAATGTGTTAATTTTGTCTAACTTCTGCTTCCTGTCATTACCTTTTTGACTCGTGTGTTTGTTTTATTGAGTAAAAATGTGTTCAGTCTTAAACAAAGATTGGGCATCATGGAGGCAGAGTAGTTAGCACACCTTACTCACAGCAAGAAGGTCCGGGATTCAATTCCCATCCAGGACAGGGCCTTTCTTTGTGGAGTTTGCATGTTCTCCCTGTGCTTTTTTAGGTTTCGTCCAGGATCTCCAGTTTCCCCTACTACTAAAAATATGTACAATAGTTACCCTGATTATAGCCTTAGGCTAATTTCCACACCATCATTCATACACCAGTGCAGTCGCACTGGAGGCGAAGAGGGTTAAGTATCTTGCCCAAGGACATCACAACAATATAAACTGTGGAGAGAATTAAACGACCAACATTTAATTTAGGATTACTGCTCTACCACCTGAGCCACTGCTTTAGTTTTATCTGTTGCCTACACTATCCACTCTTAACATTTTTTTTATGTCAAAAATCACCCAAATAATGAGCTTAGACAAGAACATGTGTCAACAAAACCCAAAAAATCACAGGACGCCATTAGTTTCAAGTCCTGGCTGGGGGCCGGATGTGGCCGCCAGTTGATGGTCACTAGTGTAAATAATCTGCTTTAAAGCCTGGAACATGCGTCAACAAAACAAATAACATATTTTGTCATTTTAGCTTTTAAACACTATTAGAGACTCTAGAATGATTTGTTACTCTTTCTTTACAACTAACGTTTCATAATGCTGTAATATTCATATTATTGGTCTCTCTCTGATATGTGTACAGGTGCTGCTCCCAGTGCGTCTAGAGTTCTTCTTTGTCCTCTGCCTGATTCCTCTCCTCACTTGTGTCTTCTGTTACCTGCGCTGTATTTACCTGCTGTACAGCCGTCCCAGGATCTCCCGGATGCAGAAGCAGAAGGCCATTGGCATGGCCTTGGGGACACTGGCCGTGTTTCTGGTGTGTGTGCTGCCTTACAACCTGACACATTTACTGGGTTACTTTGAAGGCAAGAGTTTATCTTGGCGGTACTACACACTGCTGCTGTCTACCTTTAACACTTGTCTGGATCCAATCATCTTCTACTTCTCCTCCTCAGCCTTCCATTGCACGGGTAGGAAGTCTATTTTCAGGAATACTGTCCTCAAACACAGGGTAAAAGTGTTGAAAACTTTGGCATACTGAGGAAAGTTGTACCTATATTTTATAACAGACAGAATTCCAGAAGTGTACTGACACGTTAAGTAATTATGCTTTTGTTCTATTTAAGTTTTAATCATAGTATTAAAAAACTTATATGAGAGACACTTTTTTGTTTTATGTAACCTCTATTTATTCAAGAAAGTCCCACTAAGATTACAAATATCCTTTCCAGGGGAGTCCTGGCATCTTGGGGGGCTGTTTTCAAGTTGGAATGTCAAAAGTAAAGAACAAGCCTCTGTGATTCAAGTAAAAGTAGTTTTTTTGCTCAGAGTTGTTTGTGTTGTAAAGACAAAATTTGAATACATTACAGCCACATCTGTTTGCTATCTACCCACACTGTTGAAACATGTGTACATATGATATTATATTTTTATTACTGTTTGGACTTAAATAGTCAAAGTCAAACATTGCAACTGACCCCACATGAGAGGACGGTTGCAACAGTGCCCAGGGGCAGTAGCAAAGTATTTTAATTCATTAATTTTGACACAATTTTGCATTATTTTGTTTATTTGTTAACAGACAAGTTTGTTATATGTTTTAATGTGTAGAGTATGCCGAGTGAAAGGGTGAAAAAACACATTTTTAAGAGACAAGTAACAAATGTCTTTTTTTTTAAGTGCATAATGACATTCAAATACCACTGTGTATTTCCATATTTGGAAAAAAATGTTAATTGTGAGGTCTGTAGAACCCATATGAGGTGGTTTAGTTGTATTTTTTTCATACTCATTTTATAAATTCCACACTACAAGTGCCCAGAGAGGACAAACTGATTTAACAACAGACAAACTGAGCACAGAGAGGGTAAAATTATGTTCTTTAGTAATGTAGAAATCACAATTTTGTTATGTTCTGGCAGCTTTAACATTCATTTTGCTGCATGTCTCTCTACACTAGCAGCCATAATAAAACTAGCTCTGCCAGCTTAAGTCCTTGGAGTTGGGATAGGCTCCAGTCACCCGCAACCCGTAACGGGACAATGCGATTAAAAAATGAATGACTGAAGAGACAGTGAAGAAATTCAGCACTTACCAGAACAACAGACAGCAGGTCTAAGTTTGATTCCTGTACTGTTTATAGTGTTTATTAGTAGAAGAAAGACATTTTTATCCCATTGTAAGGTTTACTTTTAATAAATAAGTCCTCTAGTAATAACTTTTCAGTTCTTTTTTGTATATTGTTTGCAGTTTTTGCAGTATCTCTGAGGAAAATACAACCACACACAGTAAGGTTAATATGCAAAACTTCCAATTTTATTATTTTACAGCACAGAAGGCGTCATGTATTTCTTTTGCCTTACACACAATTTCCTGGTCATTTAACGTGGGCCTGCCACTCTTCTGCACTCATGCATTCTGTAGGCACACATGTAGAAGATACCTGAGAGAGAAAACAAACCAACAAGGTTCATTTGAATAATGTCTCATAGCAAAGGGAGTGTGACATGTAAAAGACATAGATGTGGTATACATTTTTTGTGTTATTATGTTTGTGGAGCTGTATCAATTAGAAGTCATTGATTTTGTTTTTGTTGCTAACAAACAAGTTTTTTTCTTTAATATCAAAGTCTTGACTTAGACAACTTAGTAAGCACCATAGCACCATATTATTAACCATTTCAAAACACATTAAATATTCATAGTCCTTTGTGGTGGACATCAGGACTTACTTCCCCCATTTTTAATACAATTGATGCAGAGGGCTAAGGATTTTACTAAGAATTGTGGAGGGAGATTCTTATTTATGTGCTTTCTGGTTTATTTATGGTGCTATATGTGATGTGACATAAATAAAACAGCATCAAGTGACTGACAAGTGTGCAAAGAGTATATATAATTATTTAAAACATGTGTTTGAAAAAAGTTTAAAATAAAAACATTGCCACATAAGTCTTTCAACCAAAACATTTAAATTAAAACAAAATAAAAAAAGCTAAACCATTTTTCCTCTGGGTCTCAGGAGGATTTAAAAAAATAAACTAACCTGCAAAAAATGTCATAAGCAGAGCCACCCAGCCTAGTATGTAGGACCAAGAGAAGCGCCAGTCCCCGAAGCGCTTGCCCAGGAAGTTCACTGTCACCCCGGTGTAAATGGCCATTGCAAGCAAAACAAAGAGAGCTACAGACAGAGATAGGCACATATTAAAATTATTATGGGAGCTGGTGGTGTAAATAAATAACTGGATGGATTTGACTGCTCCAGGATGTGTTTCATTTATCTCTGTGTAATGTACTCACTGGAAACAAAGAACAGGATCCCAGCAGCAAAAGAGCGGTTGAACCTCTCAAAGGCTGAGAAGTGGGCAAAGGAGAGGATGCCTGCGATGATGCCAGCGAAGCACGACATGGCAGAGAGGATCATGAACGCACGGGTGGCATTCCAATAAGCTACAGAACAATACAGAAGGAACAGAACACAATAAAGCAATATTAATGTATAGCTTTCCAAGTAAACTGCAGCTGATAAAAACACAACCAGTATTCACTCTGGCTTGTATTACATCACTATGTCGGACTATCAGGGTTATCTAAATACAAAATCCAATACCTACCAAAAATTAAATCTACATTTTTTTCTGAGAATATTAGCAATTTTCAAAACATACTACTGTATCTGAAATGTTCAGGGCAGTGTTTCTCAAATTCTGGTACGAGTACCACTAGTGGTACTCTTGAGTTTCTGAGATTTTATTTTAAAAGCAGATATTTAATTTAAGATGATATTAATTTAAAATAAAAATAAAATTCATAAAGCAATCACACTGACCCCTGAGTAATGACTGTACATGTTGTTTACCGTGTCTCCACTTTTACAGGCAGTTCACTGGAACTACACTATATGACCAGTAATAAAACACAGAGTGCGTGGTAACAAACTCTAACCCATTTTGTAAAACAGTATGTCAAATTTAGTTCTGTCTAGTGCATGCAGCTGTCTTCTTTCTTATATTGTGTAAGTTTTTCTTTGTGTCATGTTGTTATACTAGAACACACGTCTTGGCTTGTGAGAGAACATTTAACAGTGCTCACCAATGCTGTCCGTCTGCATGTAGCACTTGCCCGACATGCAGTACCTCCACAGGCCCTGGTGGGCAAAGCTGCCCGACAGACGGTACTGCATCCAGTAGTCTGTGGCTGTGGAGACCACCAGCAGGATGTTCCCCACAATGGCACAGAACAGGCCCCCTCCCATGAAGCTGTACATCATGAGTGACACTATGACTGTGGTTAAGATGTGACCCACTGGCAAAAAACAACAAAGAACAATGAACAATGGTAAGTGATGGGAAATCTGTGCAATGTGTAAAGTATAATTGAACAAAGTGGAACACATTAGTCAATACCGTTTGCAATAGTGTGTTGTGTAACTCTTTTTGCGTTTTATCTATGGTGGAAGAAATGACCTTTAAAGTTCTATAGAAATGTATGTGTGGTTACTTCCATTTCCTGAAGGAGAGCACTTGATTTTGCATATAGGTTTGGGACATTTATAAATAAAAATATTCAAAGTGAAATCACCATCAGGCCTATTTCCAGTGGGTGTGTTTAGTTTGTTTATTTAAGAGCATGTCCCGTGGCTGTTCACATGCTTTAAACAAAGGAGGAGCGTGAGGTGTGGGATTTCCTTTTGCACATCTGCCTTTTCACCAAACACTACACTCTCCATCGTTCAAAAATGTATTTTATTGATTTACATTACTTGAATAGTTTACTAAGCATCAGGAGCTGCATTAAGCATTTATTTTGACATGTCATGTTGTCAGATACAACAAATATATGAACATTTCATCTTATTGATATTTTAGCACGAACAAAGGTCCTATCACAAACATGCTGTTTGATTTTTTATAATAATGTATTTTTGATTTAGGTGCAACCTTTCCACAATTGCTCACTTCTCTCTTTCCATCAAAAGCACAGTACAAAGCACTCAAAAATGAACTGAACAGGCAAAATAATATGCAGAATTAGACTTGAAATGATTATGTGAATAAAATAGAATAGAATAAATGTAGAATTTATTCTACTTGCACTACATTCTGCTTGCAGCAAAACTATAACGCATGCAAAAGTGAAAAATAAGTAGTCCTAGCATCTACATGTGTTACACACTAAATACACAGAATGGATTCATGACTGATGTTCTTTCAATACTATTTCACAGTAAATATTGTATAATCATGTTATTATGCCATAATGCTGCGCCACTAAATTCGTTAAATGCAGACAATAAATTTATGGTAATAGTAAAAATAAAATTTGAAAAAGAAAAACTTTTCTGCCATTCTGCGCATCACCAAAACAATATAAACAAAACAACTCACATTAGTCTTGTCACACCACTGACATATTAACAAATGCCCACAACATCAGCAATACATTAATAACATGTTTTAAATTAAGCCTAGTATCCACAATAGTCACAAACAGACCTCCATCCTGTGAGAAAATGACAGCCTTTGTGTTTATTTCTTATTTGTGGTCTCATATTTTTCCACAGTCCATCTAAGTAACACTGGCTATCATTAAAAACTTGGACATCTTACCTAAAGTTCTGAGGATTAACCAACCCTCTTAAGTATCAGCCTTTCCTCGGGGAAAGAGTGAAAGAGAGCGCAGGCCTGGAGTGAGCGAAATGTCAAAGAGAGAGCCCTAGGCCGAATTCCAAAAGGTTATCCCCTCCACTTTCTGTCGATGGAGGCAAAATCCTTTAAAACAATTGGCACAGAACAAACGCACTTGAGCTGGATGGCCAGTGTCCATGTGACTCTTTCACAGTGGACGACATGGCAGTATGTTAAGGGGGGGGGCATGGGAGCAGTGAAGGGTGTCGGGGGGCTGGAGGGAGGGTCTAGGACTCTGACTGTCCGGTTGTCTGTTGTTCCATGAGGCCTTCTGGAAGCTGTGGATGTGCCGAGGCTTGCAGTACTGCTGTGGTCAATGGAACGTGCTGAAGTCTACACTTTCTTTCAGCGCGCTCAGAGTGTGGTCATGGGGACACATACACGCTTCAACACATGACCCCACAGCAGCTTATTACACGTACATACAAAGTGTAACATGCCCTACCTTTGGAAAGACATGGTGGGTGTAAAATGCAGAAGAAGAAAAGCTGGGCAAATACAAGTTTTACTGTTATGAGCCACAAAAATTCAAATCATAAAAAAATTTAAAATTATCAATGAAATTGTTTATCTGTAATTGTGCTGTTGCTTGGATGATGTAGCTTTACTGCAGTGGAGTCTCTACTAAATCATGTAGAAGAGTTAGCCTATTTTTTGTGTTTTCTCTTGAGTTGAGTGATTAATCCTAAACGGCAGGTCTAAAGGACTAAACTCAGACAGGTCAGATTTGTTGTAAACTCTGTATGTGCTTGGTGGAGTAAAGCTGTAGATGTTTCACTTGACATTCAGTTCTACTCCAACTCAGAGTGTCTGTTTTAGAAAACAGGTTTGAAGTTTGGTGAATCAACTTTGAGTCTGTTCACTCTGAGTGTTAGGATCTTGATGTACTTTCTACTTTTTATTCTTATTTGCAAATGCATGTTAGTTACAGCATCATCACAATATCCTTTTCTATTTCAATCATCAAGAAAGCCCTTCTGTGGGTGGATGTTATTTCTCTTAACATGCACACTCGAGTCCTCCACTCCCCTTCTCTCCTTGTGAGAGGAGAGGAGAAGGAGGAAAGATGTGTTAAGCGCAATGGGACATCTCTTTTTTCATGAGCGCCACCTGCAGCAACCTTCATTTTTGACAACATTTACAACTGGATCTGCAGAAAGATCTCAAATTAATTTCTGAATTTTAATTTAGTGTGATCTAAATGGTTCAAATAGTCCTGTAAACCTTACATTTGTTTAAATAAAGAGAAAGAACCTCATATCACTGTATGTTTATTTAAAATGTAAAAAATATTCTTAACAAACATAAAGGTTCTCCCCATGCTTGGGTGGGTTTCCTCCGGGTACTTCGGTTTCCCCCACCAACATCAAAAAACATACAAATTTATATTTTTATTAGGAATAAATAAATGTCATTAAAAATGGACGTTGCTGCAGCTGACACTCCTGAGGAGAGATGTCCCATTGGGCTAAACTCATCTCTCCTCTCGCCTCTCTGTGGCTCCTCTGGGGGTGAGACTAAGACGAGAGGAAAGGAGGGAAGGAATCGAGAGGGGAGATGTTAAGAGAAATGAGATCCACCCTCGAGTCACAAAAAAACATGGTGTATTGCAACAGCTCCACCTGCAGGTGCTTTCCTGAAACCTCAGCGTGAAGCAACTTGTAAAATGAGTTGACAGTAAATAAGTCTCAGTCTGTGTGCATTAAGAACATGGAAAACACAGGGTGTACTCATATAAACTCGAAACTCATAATTTATGTCCACACCTGATTCAGACGCGGTACAAAAGAGGCAAAAGGAGGTCATGACAACACAGGAGCATCTTTAATAAAGGGATATACAAAATACAACTCCAGAGGCACAGTGATTACGTTTCTAAATAAAAGCAGATAAGAAAATAAAAACGTTACACATTAATTCCTTGGGACGGGTCCGTAGGAGTTAGGGGGAAACCCCAAAATATATCAAAGAAATTAGATTCCTGCACATGATCTTACTTGCAAATGTGAGACTTTAATAGGACTCAACAAACAACGTTTCGGCACTAGGCCTTCATCAGGTGGCCATCTTAAATACAGAGTGGCTAGCACCAAAAAAAAACATCCCCCCTTCACTCAGGGAGGGGAGACCATGAAAAACTCCTTAGGCAGAGAGAAGCCTAATAGATTCACACACTTCAAACTTTTGCCCCAAAAGACCTTAATGACAAGCTCAATCAAAGTGTTGTGCAAAATACTGACCGTTTTTTTCTTTGTGATGCACATAGGAATTGTGATTGTCCGTATTGTAAACCTGGAGATATGAAAAGTGTTAACCTGGTTTCAATTAATTCCTTGCTAGCTGTATTAATTTTCTTAATGTATTCATATACACTGCTTTTTTGTATGCATTATTATGACATGTTTTTCTACTGTTTATTTGTACAGTGTATTTCAATAGTATAATTAGATGTGTTCACTGCTCAATGAATGACCTGTAACCCTTGGATGCTAGCCACTCCTTATTTAAGATGGCCACCTTGAGCTCTTCCACTATTTTACCTGATGAAGGCCTATCTCCGAAATGTTGTTTGTTGAGTCCTATTAAAATCTCACATTTGCAAGTTAGATGGTGTGCGGGAATCTTCTTTCTTTGATAATTGATAACAGATAAAATAACAAAGAAACACAAATGAAATAAGGTAAAACGCATAAAAATAATATTTACTGTCCAATACATCGTTTATACAGTTGTAGCGACTCTGACAGGAGGCGGCGGGACAAAGCTGGGGAGAGGCATGGACTGTTTAGAGGGAGTCTAGGAGAAAAGGAGCGGTTAAAAGCTGATGATCAACAAAACAATCATATTTCCATTGTTAATGTAGTGTAGACCTTTTGTAATTGGTTGTAATCTGGGGGAATCTTCAGCCCTTCAGACAGCATGATGTTCTTAGACAGCATTTCTGCTCTGGTCTTTATCACCTACAAGGTGGAAGATAAAGATTGACCAAACAGAGTAGTAGTTGTAAACACAGTAACAGTAGTCTAGACAGAGCTACTCTCTTTCTTAGTGAAATGAAACCCCTCCCATTGAACTCAACTTTCACCGAGCTCAATCTAACCTGACCAATCATAACCCATTATCAAAAATGGGGCATATTTAATGGTCTTTTTCCTGATTGGTTGTATATGTTCCAAATTGCGCTCCAGAGGACGTTAATTCTGCACTTGTCTGTATAGCCACCAGAATCTTGATTATTTTGAAAAAAAAATAATCGTGGAATGTAATCTAAATTTGTGACTCATCAAAAGGAGCCACTTTTGGTAGATTAAACATTTGAACACACTGTACAAGTGCGCCTGTCACCAACCCTGAATCCAGCAAAACTGCCCCAGACCCTCACACCTCCTCCTCCATGTTTACAGTTGTTGTCACACTCTGTTGAACCATTCTTTCACGTACTCGAGGACATTCAAAAATCCTGCGTGATGAACCAAATATTTCTAATTTTGATTCAACCATGGACTTACTCAAATAATGTGGTGCAATAAATTGTTTATTAGCGAAAGGGTGTGGACCTTAGGCCCCAGCAGGGCACAGAGAGAGGGATGGAGCTTAACAGGTGAGCAACTATTGGCTGATCTTTGACTTGAACTGCTTGAATTTGAAAAAAAAAGTGTTTTAAAACCTTTGAACTCGAATCAAGAGAGAACAGACTAATGGTTTCTGATTTCTAACCTTGTTATGTGCTGTTGTGACTGGATATCTGGCCTGTGGTCCTGTGAAAAGAGGGAATAGGTCATATTAATCAACAATTGAACATTAGAAAAATAAAAATATTTAATTCTACATACTTGTGTTTTTTCTGTAGATGAAAAACAGGAAGAGGATGAGCAATACAAGCAGGACAAAAAAACTGCAAGGAATACCGGCTGCAATTCCAGCGATGGACGACCCACTCAGTCCATTGCCTTGTATACCCAGAAAACATCATGAGAATCTCAATTGTCTCGGGCATGAGTGTGCATTACCATCACTGGCCATACCTGGACCGATTCTGTGGACCGCAGATGGCACCCCATCAGTCAGGAGAGCTTTGGGGATGACCTGAAATTGGTACGTGGATTTTGGATCCAGGCCAAAAATGTCTGTCTTCCGAGCAGAGCCAGGCATTTGCTGGATGGTGCGGTATTCAAGTGTAACCTGGGTGTCTTTACCAAAAAGATCTGGGCCTTTCATCTGAATGTCAAACCCTGTGCAAAACCAAATTTCATGAAAAGGGTGAGTTATAATAGAATGAGTAAAATTCAAAAGGAAAGCAAGTGGAAAACAGAAACTGACATTTGTCTTCCACAACAGAGCTTCTGTTTTCCCCAAACACAACACTGCTCTGCCAGTAGCGTCACACATTACACCCGTATACACTCAGGTTTCTGTTTACAACATTCTTTCAGAGACCTGCTGAGATGTACAGATTTAGAACCAGAATTCTTAGTAAATATCCTTGTCTCCGACTGCTTTTACCTGTAACAATAGAAGTGGGCGGAACCTCCCAGGTTAAAGTGATGACGGTTCCATCTTGGTTCGGGAACAAACTGGAATTGGAGATGGTCGGACCTGCAGAGAGAGGAGGATTTACAGGGGGACGCTGTTCTGACTTAAGAGCTTTGTTTCAGGGGAAAAGGAAATCTTAGACATTACTTAGACCCTGGTCTGAGGCTCCATTGTTTCTATGTCAGCAATGCCAGTCCTTTAAATTAAAAGCTGAAAGCAACATAATCCTTAAGTTGGCACAAAAATTCCAGCCTTGTCTACATGATCAAAGTAGTCTTACTTTATAGAATGCTGACCTACAAAGCAACAAAAAACTAACTAAATAAATAATAATAATAATAATGCATGCTACTTATATAGCGCTTTTGAAGATACCCAAAGACCCTTACATAGTTCATTATTCACTCAACACACACTCAGTCACACACTGGTGTTAGTAAACTAAATTTGAAAAAGTATAGGACAAAAGTATAGTAACTGCAACAAAAAAGAAAAGAGAGGATGCATAATATTGCAAATAAATGTAATGTAATTGAATGTGACAGACATTTACTCTTTTCCAAAGAAGTGTGCATTCAGAGTATTTTATGTATGATGTTGTTGGAGGAAACCAGAGTACCTGGAGGGAACCCACCTGATCACGGGGCAGAACATACAAACTCCACACAGAAAGCCTCTTCTGTTGCTTTGAGGCGACAGTACTAACCACAGTGCCACCATGGTGCCAAATTTTACCTGAACTTTTCTTTTTCCACTTCATTATTAGAGTTTGAACACTGCTGATTGGCATTCTCAATTATTCTCAATCTTTTTATATGCCTTTCCTGTTTTATGCAGTTGAATTCTCTTTTCCCAGAGATCCTTGACTCAGACAGAAACGTCACTGCAGCACTAGATTAAAGATGCAAGGGTCTGTCAGGAGCCTAAAAACTTTCTGATCGTTTATACTGTACACACACAATGACTACAAACAAACAGATCACAGGTGAGGATGGTTACCTTTAGTAACCATTCAAACCTGTTTGTATCAAATTGTGCACGTTATCAGGGCAAAGTCGCCAAGGTACGTAAACCTTTGATCAGAGTCATTTGGGTAGTTTCTGTTGTCATTACAATTTAAAAATAGTAAACACAGTTGCTTGAAAATAAATGGCTTCACCCAACCACTAACTATGAGTGAAAGAAAAGTGGTGTCATTCATATACTCTGAAAGATTAAAATTTAAATTTTTGACATGTAAACATATGAGCACAACTGTATGTAATATACAGCTGTGATAAACTCCCAACAAGACCTGTAAAACACCAAATACAATATAGAACTAAAGATAGAAATTACCTGTTAAGCTATAGTCTGGCACAGGCCTCTCTGCTTTGGCTTAATGCACTTTGTACGCTTCCTAAAGAGAAGATGAAAGCAGTGACCTACAGTAGTTGTTGTCTTTGAACAAACCCAATAGAAATAGGTCTGAAGATTAATGTTTGTAAAGCAAAGTCAATTTAGTTCATGAATGCGCTAACCTGTCACACAAAATGAAATGCTCAAAAAGAAACACAAGTGCTCTTCCCTTCTCAGTTTGTCTACTCTGGGTAATTGTATAGGAACAAGTAGTAACATAACTTCCACTGGCTTCTACAAGGTTTAAATGTCATTTTCTCTGGGAGTGTAATGACAAGATTTTATTTTGATGTGCTTATACCAAAGTGTGAATGAATGAATGAAAATGAATGAATAAACCAAAGTATAACAATGTTTTGTGATTGGTTCATTTTGTTCTACACTGTGGACTTTTACGCATCAAAAATGACTTGCATTGTCACGACCTGTTTGTGTTTCTTTATGACAGACAGAGATAAGAGACTGATAAAAGGGCATACCCATGAGCTGGATTTCCTGTTGTTGGGTTCCCAGTGGGTTGTGGCAGGTGCAGGTGTAGTTGTGGAGGAGGAAGATGCTGACATTGGAATCCACAATGTAGAGCTGTGTGGTGTCGCTGCTGATCTGGTACATTGAACCGCTGCTGACAGCCTCGCCGCCTTTGGACCATGACACCACAGACGTAGGTAAGGCCTCGCTTAGACATTTGATAGTGACAACTATTTTCACATTTTTTTCTTCTGCAAATTGTAAGGAAGGCTGGAACGGCCCTGGACGTCCTGAGAGGTAGAAGGTTCTGATTAATGAATAGGATAGCTATGCAGCTGTATGCTTTCCTTTACAAATCGGTAAACTAAACCATAGCTAACATACTTGCAGTGACATTGCACATGCTCAGTTGGACTGGGTGGTGGGCCACGCAGGAGACAGGCGTTCCACTGAGACCGTCGGAAGCGGTGACATTCAGGCTTAAGTGTCCCGCTCCACTGCTGCTGTTGTTCAGTTCTGGGAAAGACAACAAGGCCTCTGGAGTTCCTCCGAACCACGAGCACTCATACTGCAGGTCCACATCATCCACAGACTTGACAGAACACAGAGGGCTCCCCTTTGGCTTTTCTGTGCCACAAGAATAATAATTAAATGTTGAGGTAAATATTTTCTACTGAAAAATAATGCTAATTTACTAAACCAGTTTTCATAAAAATGATTCATTTATCTTCTACCCTCTCATACGGGGCTGATTTGTGATTTTACCAACTCGTGAAAATAAATCTGGAACTGCTCCAAGCAAAGTTCACAATTCAATCCTGACTTTAGTAAACTGACACTATAAAATTATATTAATTGAGTTTAAAATGAAAAATTAATAACTGAATAAACTGAATAAATAAATAAATAAATAAAAAGGAACGTCTGGCGTACTGACGTTGCTTTTTAGCTATTAGTTATTTAGCCCAATCCAAAAAAAAAAAATAGTCTTGCTATTGATATTGTATTATATATAAACATTTACAAACATTAAAAATAAAAAAGAATTCAAGTTTTGATTGTGTGCCAAATGTGCAAATAATGTCTCTATCTTTAATTAGTATCAGGAGTTCCACATGGGACTGTTCTTGCTCCATTCCTGTTTACTTTATGCACTGTAATATGTAGTTAAAACTACAAATCTAAGCTTTGCCATATTTATTCATACATACTTTGACAATATTGCCACCAGCAGACCAGGAAGGAAGTCTTTATACAAACAAATACACATGCCCTTTCAACAATAATCCTAAGTAGACAATAAATGTGTTGTTGTTATTTGTGTGTTTCTAGTTTGAAGCTGAAATGGATTGTAAAAAAGACTCTATTTCCTTATGTATGCAGTATTCTATAGTTTTTTTAATATATAGGTTATTATTTTATACAGGCAGGCTAAAAACTTAGGGATCGCCTTTTAAAAAATAAAAAAGTGTCAGTTCAACAATGCAAATGACTATCTCTCCACATCAGTGGTTCTAAAACATTTTTCAGTGACGTACCCCCTATGAAATTCTTTTTACACCCAGGTACTCCCTACCAGCACAAAGCAATTTCTGTTGGAAAAAAGTGGTAAAATACAAGCTGTGCCATCCGTGTATAATATTCAATTGTAGACTGTATAATTAACACTTTCAAATTTCAAACTGTTATAACTCATATTCTCCTAGCTCTAAATGTGGGTTTTAAATTGAATATTGTGATCAGACCAAGCACAAAACCATAAAACTCAAAGACACTGTAGAACACTGTAGGGAGCACAAAAAAAGAAATGTCATGGAAGGTGTATTGCTATGAAGGCTGCATTATAGGTATATTTTGAAACTAAACAATGCGTATGATGATAGTGGTAAATTTCACAGAATGCACCTTAACGCAGCATATCTCAGCATCATGTGTGACAGTGCTGGTGACAGTGAGATTTTTCACTAAATTACAGCCCTCTTCAGACCAGCTTCTTCACAAAATGTGGACACAGTTTAGAGCTGATCCCTGGTCTGTTGCAGTAGTATGAGGCTATCAGCTCTCAGCCTCAGGAAGGGGAGCATCTGTTTAGAACCACTATAATCCTGGGTACACAACGATGTGCTTGTGCTTGGCTGTGCTTTTCTTGCGCTGTCGTACCAAGAGCGTATCAGCGCAGCCAGGTCAGACGATAAACCCGCCCCTCTCTCAGGAAAGCAGTGTGTCTCCCAGTGTGAAACTCTGAGGGACACAGAGATCCTCGAGGTAGCACCACATGTAATAAGGTACCGCAATGGGAACTTTTTTTATGGATTAATAAAGAATAAATAAGGATAATAAAATGTATTAGGATTACTTGGTATAACTTTATGAATAAACATATTATTTTTCATTTTTAAGACATTTTTGCATGGATGCAATTTTTTTGTAATTGTTAGTTTTTCCTTTCCCTTCAAGAACCCCCGGGATATGTGTACCCCCATTTGAGAAACGCTGATCATGTTATCTTGCATGAATATTGACAAACACCTAATAATGACGAGCCACTTATATACTAGAACTAGAAAGTTATCTGAATATTTGGAAATTGTGTTTTGATACACTAACATTATTCATACCCTGAAAGTCATTTTTACATACCATAAATCTTTACAGTTATGTTTTTTTGGCGAATATCTTTGGTCTGTTCATTGAGCACAGTGCAGGTATAGTCTCCTGCTTGGCTGGTCTGTACGTCGTTTAGATTAAGATCTCCTCCAGTGGTATTGGGAAGCGTCTGACCAGCAAACACCCATTGAGCAGTTGGCGGAGGTAAACCCTCAGCTTTACATGAGAGATGAACGGAAACACCGGACACGTAAAACTGCCCCGCTGGATTTGCCTCGATTGTGGGTTCATCTGGTCCAACTATTTCCAAGAAAAGACATTTAAAAAAGGGCTACAAACAAAATATTAAAAGAAAATCTTGGGAAAAGTGAATAACTACAGAAAACGGTGACATTCTTGTGCAGTGTCACGTTGCTGTAGGGGTTTTTCAGAAACAGCGTGTACAGTCCTGTGTCATTTCTCCTTGGACGGAGGATCACAAGGCTCTTTTGCTCCACCGAGTAATGGGAGTTGTTTTTTATCTCAGTGCCGTTGAAAGACCACGTCTGATCCTCAACAACTCCCCGTTGCATGGCATATTGTAGGGTGAAACTGTCGGCTCCCTCAGCGGCTAAAGCTGGCTGTGTCTGGAGAGTCACATTCTCGAGGATTTCTGTGAACACAAAAAAAAATAATAAAAATGAACATTCGATAAATAAACTGTGATTTTACTTTCCCTGAATAACCACAGAAATTCACTGATCAAACATTACTATTTCAAGACACATTTTCACACTTAAATGTAAAATTAAGTTTACACTACCCAGCCTACAGCATGTGGTGGAGCTCATGACCCTAAGGAATTTATGTATGAAGTCTTGCTGACTAACTGCTTTTCTGCCGACTGTATATTGTGACAACAGGGCCCTGTAATACGAAGCTAGCTGAACCTTTCTCTGCTACTTAGACAAAACCTAACAACCATGTCTGGGTCAGTGGTATCACAAAGAGGGTCATCAACCGGTTCAGTTAACCCTGAGATACTCTGTGGAGCTGTGGGGGCGTTCGTGTGAAACAGGCCGAGTCAGCACGACCAATCACGGGTCGGAGATGTAACATGAAGATGAAACTATATTAAATTTATCTGCAAAATAAACAGCACTGTTGACTGAATGAATGGCACATAACGTGAGAATAACACTCATTATCACAAAGTCTGACAGTCTGTCTCAATATAATAGAAAAATGTACTCATTTACTCATACACTTTTAAAAACATGTAAGTTAAAATTTGATACAATATTACTTTACAACGTTGCTATGTAGTTGTGTTGGGTCCAGTAGAGCGTCCCTCTGCTACATAAAACTTATCTGCAACAGAAGTCCAACAAAAACTCTGATTCTATTTGAGATATAAATCATATCTAAGGTTAACTTTGCTAATAATTAATGAATAAAAAAGTGTAAATCCTGTGTTTCTTGTGTAGCCAAGCGAGAGGTTGGAGGCATAGCCACTTTGCCGCTACAGTATGGTTTGTCCACAGCTTTCTGAACAACTAATTCATAGAGCTGCACCAATTTCCTATGATTTAGGGACACAAACTTTGAGGCCACAGGTTTGACTTGTGTTTAATGCATTGTAGACAATAAATGCAATGTTTTTATTAACACCAAAAATTGGTAAACAGCTGTTGCTAATAAAAATATGGTATCTATTGACTGCTTATCACAAGAGCAAGGCATATTTAATTTAGAAGAAAAGATTAAATGCATTTCTGTTTTATCTTTCTTCTTTAAAGGATTATCCAATCAGATCACTGCCATTTTTAGCCCCACCTTTTGAAAAGCGGCCCACACAAAGCGTCCCAATGTACCGCTCCAGTGGAAACAGGGCGAAAGTTTTCAGATGTTTTTGACAGGATACATGTATATACTAGTGTGGACTGTAAAGAGTGTGAATTGGTAAATCACAACAAAAACGTTGTTTACAGTATCATCACCATCCGCATTAACAAGGACTAATGGTGAACCACGACTCCCATGGTTGTTGTGGATTAAACAAAAACACTCACTTTCTTGGATATCTTTGATCGGCCCTGACCTTTAAAAGGCATAATATGCACGAGGTTGAATTGAGGAATAATTTGGATACCCATTAAAAAAAATTGGTTAATGCTGTGTTCTATACTCACCGTACACTGTGAGCATGAAGTTTACAACAGCTGTCCTCTGACCAGACTTTGTCATCTCCAGAGAATAGTGGCTGGTGTAGACCAGTGTCACATTTTTAAATATGAGAGAGCCGTTTGTGTCGACACTCAGGACGTCTCGGTCACTCTGTGGGATGTCTGGTGGAGTGCTGGAGTTGATAGTCCAGGTGACGATAGGATTATTCCCCTTCCTCCAGACGATGGCTGGGTTAGTGGCTCCACTGTAGGTCACTGCCAAAGACACAGTGTCACCCACCTGGGCGTTCACCTGAGTGGGACCAGCTGAAATCACCACCAGCTGAGAGTGGGACCCTGTCAAGGGAATCAAATTAAAACTGTTATTAAACAAAAAAGGATATTAAATGTTGTCTTTCTCAAACTGGAAAAGAAATGTGCTTGGCCCTGAATACTGAGAGGATGGAACAGGGATGTGGACTCCTCTCAGTCCCCTACACCAGAGGTTCCAAACCCCCGGGCCACGGACCAGCAGTGCCGGTCCATGGGTAACTTGGTACCGGTCCGCAGAGAAAGAATAAATAACTTACATTATTTCCATTTTATTTATTATCTGAAATGTTTTTTTTGAAAAATGATCGCTGAAAAAATGAAACAGACTCCCTCTGTTTCATCCGTCTATAACTCACTCTTGTCCCGGTCACGTAATAAGTTGCCGCTAAAATTAAACCCCCAAGCTAACAAAATGAGTAAAAAATAAACGTCTTTGGAAAGTTTCTTCGCAAAGGGGAAAAGACCCAATGAGGAGACAGAAGAAGAGCATACGACTAAAAAGACAAAGTAAGCTGCATTTAACAGACAATACCAATACCAAGTCCTACTTAAAATATGGATTTATAGCGACAGGTGATTCCAGCGCACCAAGCCCGCTCTGCACAATATGCAGCGACTGGCTCTTTAATGAGGCAATGAAGCCTTCAAAAAGCTTCGCCACTTGGAGACCAAGCCCCCTGCATTAAAAAACATGTTTATTAATATATTTAGAAAATATCACAGTTTTATGCTGCTTGTATCATTTTATTTTGTGTATTTAACCGCCACACCTTAAAAGACGGTCCGTGGAAATATTTTCTGACATTAAATTGGTTCCTGGTGCATAAAAGGTTGGGGACCTCTGCCCTACACAGCTTCTTGGCCTTGTTAGCGTTTATCTCCAGATATTCATCCATTCTTTTTCTACCGCTTTGTCCCGTTAGGGGTCGTGACTGGAGCCTACCCCAGCAGCTTTGGGCCTGAGGCGGGGTACAACCTGGACAGTGGCCAGTTAGTCGCAGGGCTGACGTTTAGAGACAGTGACAGGCAACCTTGAAAAAAGGCAGCAAAATAAGACATAGTCTTTGATTAGACTTGTTGGAGGCCAGATTTAAAAGCCCAACGGGCCTTATTGGCCCCCAGGCTGTAGTTTGCCCACTACAGAACTACGGCCATGTCCATTTCTTTCTGCCTCCTTGAAATCAACCAGTGTTTTTTATCATCTCCGTGGGGAAATTCCTAGTTGGCATTAAGGTTGCACTTCTACAGAAATTAAAAAGAAGGCATCTGGCCATGATGTTTAATGGTAGAAGATGTTTTTTCCTTAATCCATGTGACTTTTATTGGTCACACTTTTTATATGTCTTGATAAATCAAACTGCAAACCAAACACAGTCTGAGCTTTAATAATACAACTTACCCCATGTTCAAACTAATTAAATTTACTGTTGTACCCTTTTTTAAATTCAAAATAAACAATTAATTTAGCTACATAAGAAAATGTACTTATCTATGTATGCTACGGTTCTGGAACACCTACAGCTACAATTTGGATTAATACAAATGTGAAAATTGGTTCAGATTTGTCTCGAAAACATTATTAAGACAAATATCACAATGAACATTTTTTATTTCGACCATAAAACCCAATATACAGGTGATGTCTAGTCAAACAATGTTTATTTGTTCATTTGTAACAATGCAGAGGCAGAAAACTTGTCTCACACATTAAAGTACAACCCTCTAGTGACAAGATCAACAGTGTGACTTACTAAGTGTGGCAACATGCTCTAGACTCCCCTACTTGTACTGTTTTGAGCTACTACATTATTGTTCACCTTACATTAAAACAATTAGTCAGTTTTATCTAAAAGGCGTGTGGATAAGGACAAAAATATTTTCCACTGCACTGCTACATGTTACGTGCGTGGATGTACAAAAAGTCTTACCTTGAGAGGTAATACCGAGTAAAACAGCTATGAAAACTCCACAAAGACCTTCAACGTGACCAAGCAATGTCATTTTAGATTAAAAAAAAAGAAAAACACAGAAGCATTAGCACGAAAACGCTGTTTAAAAACGTGGTCTAACTATCTGAAAACATAAGGACTCCGTAGTTAGTCACGTTTCTTTTTATTAAATTTTTTTGTTATTCCAGGTAAAAGATGTAAGTTATGGTGTTGCCGTGTGGAGGTCCCGTGTATCCACCAGGTAGAACCGAGGTAACGTGACAGGTGCACGGCAGAGACCGACGTGATTCTGCGCGTCGTTAAGACCACGCCCCCTTTCACTTGGGCGCAACGAGGAACATATCCTGACTAAATTTAAAATACATTTAAATTTAAAAGACATTCTTCTCCAGAGTCTGTCAATTTGTCAATAAATTTCCTTTAAAACGTTAAATTAAATTTTTATATGAATGTATTTTTTGGTGTTTTTCCTCATGATAAAAAAATCTAATAAAGCATTTTGTTATTCTGTTACTTATACTGGACATGTTTCATATACATGTAAACTTAGAAAAAAAATTAATAAACAACCCCATTTTCTACTTTTATTAGTTACAAGAAAAAATATATATATGTGTGAATTTACCCAGTGACGGTATTTTATCTTTAAATTTAATTTTACTTTTAAAACACATTTGAATAACGTGCGTAATGTAGCACATTAAGTGTTTTGAGCCCTGTACTGATAAAAATGCAATTAAATTAAAACTGTCTTTGTGTCTGAACCTCCCCACATAACTTCAATCTGTGCAATAGGTACATTCACCTCCAAAATACAAAATTTTTGTTCCCCCCAATTACTCTTCAACAGAGCCACTCTTTAACCCACACCTAAGGTCAAAGGTCAAAGCTAAAAACCCTACTGCTCACTGGATGGTGGATGTTTAAAAAATAAAAATAAAAAATAAAGGCCTCAAAAACTTTCTTTTAAGTGTATTTTAAACTAGTGTAAATGTATATTTGTTTTATTGTGACTGTTTTTTGTACACTGTAGCACACTGAGATTTGTTTGAAATGTAAAGCAATATAAATAAAAAGTATTATTCGTACTGTTGTGTGGGAGCCGAGTGAACTTAATTTACGTAAATGTTTTAATGTTTGTTGATTTTGTACTCCTTTCCAACCCCCTCCCTGGCGTGGTTATGCTTTTTTCTAATGCACAATGGACAAGTTTGATATGTGTAAACTGTTCAGTAAAGAGAAAAATTATTTGACAAATCTCCCTGATGGAAATTGTGACGAGAATTAGATGTAAATGTGACAGAATCTATGCATTTTACTTAAACTGCAGTGTGTCCAGAAAATTACAACCCAGTACTTTTGTATAACCCGAAAAATTACCAAATTAAGCTGTAAAACATAGCACTTTCACAAGATAACATTAGGTGAGGACATTTAAAAGAAAAAATTGACACCTTTTCTATCCACTACAATGAATCAAACTAACCACAAAGTACAAAAACAATTACATAACAAATGGATGCCAAAATTTTAATAAATCCTTTACTAGCAGACAGCTCATGAAGGCTTGTATCCTTCATAGTTTATCCTGGGGTCCACTGGGATTGCCTTGTGCTATTAGGTAGCATGTTAAATCTTGTTGATTGTTGTGAAATATAAAGATTGTGTATTTTTTTTCTCTATTTTAATTATATTACATACAGAAAGAAAATCCCAGTCTTGATGTCAATATGAAAAAACTGTCTGCTTTAATGTTATGGTAATGTTCTGTACAATCAATGGAGATTTGAGGCGCTTGTGGTAAAATCCTGGACTCTTTTTTGTCATACTGAGAGACACCATCTTGTCAGTGTAGTAACCTAGTCACGTTCAGATCCATATTTACAAAAGACATTTACATCAAAAGTACCTCTTAATGACTGTACGACTACAGATATACAACTTTCAACAGGTGAGTTTCTGGATTCAGTTATTGCATAAAGACAACCGTTATGTTCCAGAGAGAGCTGTCTACAGAGAAAGTAGTCGATGCTACAGAACATCCATGTAAATTGAATAAACTGCAACGAGGTGATCCTCTTGGGCTTGGCCTGGATCTGCCGACGGTGTTTCTCAGTATTTCTCTGCACCACCTCAGGAACAAGGCTCTGAAACCGAAAGGATTACACACATACCCAATTTAGTCCTCTGGCTATGATTACTATGTAAAGCATTGTTTCTTATAAAAACGGCTTAACTATGTGATCACGAAACTGAGATGAGATTCAAATAAAGTATAGCAATTAAAAATGGCACATGGTATTTTCTCCAAGAATAAATGAAGAAATAGTGAGAAAACCAGAAATTGTTTCATTCATGACATCCTGATTAATGTGCTTGTTGCATATCAACCGATTGTTTGAGACATAACCAAAATGCAACTGTAATTTTAGCTAAGTTGACTCAGAACCACAAAAACCCACCAGTTTGTGTTGCTGCTCCAATGCCTGGCTCTATATCGTCCCTGACTCCCTGAGTTTGCACACCAGGTCCTCCACTGTCTCCACCTTCACTCCTGCCTGTCTCTGTGGGGGCTCATCTACTTTGAGCACCTCCAGCCGAGGGGTCAGGTCCACTCCTAAATCAGCCGGCTTCATATTGGCAATCTTCTTCTTCTTGGCTTTCTAAAAGAAGACAAATGTTACAGGTGATTGCTTGAATGTTTACAGTTTTTTCCTTAATTGCTTTGGGTCAACTTTCTAAACGAACAAAAAATTATTGCACCTGCAAACTGTTTCAAAAGCAAGTATCAATCAAACGTGACTACCTCATTAAAATGTAGGCATCATCCTCTAGGTTCACATACACAGACATCCAAACTAGACATTTTCACAAACATCACACAGACCCAGTTCTAGTTTATATTAAATGATGGCATTTATAATTAAAGAGAACACAGTCTTGTGCTAATCTCAGTACCTCTGACAGAATCGAGTCCACAGCTTCCAGAGTATATTTGATTTGGCCTACAGGGTTTTCTATACACCTTATAATTTATAACATGCAAGGAGATTATTAGAAGTGTTTAAACATTTAAAATAAAGGCTTACGATCATGACTAGCTGAAATTTTTGGGGAACATTTTGCCTTGATTTGATAGGACAGTAGACAGAAAGGAAACAGGATGAGAGGGGAATGACCCGAGTGGGTATCATATAAATGGTATGCGCTCTGCCAGTTAAGCCACCAAGATGCCCAAGCTGAAATAATGTTTGACAAAGAAAAAGACAGAAACAGAAAAAGGAGTAATCCCAAAACAGAGCACTATATAATAACTAGAGGTAGTTACACTGGGTTTTTCAAACTTAGCTTTTATGGTTTAGGTCTGTGTTTCCCAAACATTGGGTAAGGACCCAAATGTGTGTAACGAGAGATTTTATTTGGGTTGATGAAAACGTTCCAACAAATTTGTAATGGCCAGGAACAACACTATGTAAAGAAGACTCTAAAAGGACACCAACAACATGAACTATATTTTGATAAAAATGAACAATATAAAAAAAAAAATAAATAATAATAATAATAATAATAATAATAATAAACTCACACAAAATAGACAAGAGAATTGGATCACAAATAATTTGGTCTTTCAAAATATGGATTACCTGAACAAAAGTTTGTGAAAATTCATCCAGGGAGCAAAAAATGTAAATGAGGGCGCAATGCAACCTTTCGCATTCCTATAGAACCAGCCCTGTTTTTTTTACTTTGTTTCTCCCCAGGGGATTTCCCAAAAAAAAAAAAAAAAAGGGAACAATTTGCTTGAAATAATATCTACCAATACTATATACCAATACTAAACGTCACACTAACTGTTGCAACAAAATGTTTTGAGCAACACTTGCGTGAAAGCAAATAAATTTTTTTAAAAAAACTAACTGAATGAACTTTTTCTCTGATTAAGCCTGGCATGGTGCCTTCTAATTGCCTCATCTATATGTCATTTAGTAACTCAAAAACCATGCTACCCACCATGATATTAGGCAGCGTGGCATATCTAGGGGTGTTGAGTCGCAGATCCGCTGTCACCACTGCTGGCATCTTGATCTTAATTGTCTCCAATCCACCGTCAATTTCTCTTACCACCTTTATTTTATCCCCTTCCAGTGTCACCTCTGACGCAAATGTGCCCTGTAAATAAATAAGCAATATAGAATTATCACTACAACATAAACAAAACCTGCTCATGTATTCTTGTGTCAAGATGGTGTTATCCAAAATGCTTAAGTTATTGTACACCATCTCCTGGCTGGATAGTGTAACTTCTAGTTATACAATATTAAAAAAATAAACCCTCATAAATGTATTGTTCAATGTATAAAGTTATTTAAGCTAGTTGGGAGTTACTTTCACAACAAAAGTAATGGAACACTGACATATTACAACTGAGTACATAACTGCTCAATGGAAATGAACGTACATGACTTCATTGCTTCAGGCAAACTTTGACCTCATCAATAAAGGCTCAACAGGAGCTCTGTCTGACTCCAGCCAGCCTAAACTGACCTTCTTTAATACACAGATATTATGCACATTCTTTTGATGCATTTTTTTATTTAATAACATATGTTTGTTTGTTTATGGTCCTTTATGTCTCGTAACAGGAGATTTTAAAAAGGCACCATCTGGAGGCACATCCTATTTTACAGATGTGTTAAAAGGAGCTTCAGTTGACTTAAATACCAAGAAAGAATTAACTGTTCCAAAAGCTTTATATTCCATTAAGTGCTTTGTAACTCAAAAGGACACATTTTCTGAAGTAATAAAGACGTTATCATAGACACTTTTATGCTGTTTGAGGATACGATGACCAAAGTCCAAAAGCTTTTCCAATAAAAATACAAAATAACTAAATACATAAATAAATAAATACTAAAATCTCACCTGAGGCCAGTCCAGTAAGGCTGCTGTCATCTGACCAGTCTGATTACAATCATCATCAATTGCCTGGGAATGGAACACTTATCCAATAAGCACAAGACTGTACTTCACACTGAAGGCGCACAGTTTTTAAATAAAAATACTGAAGGATACATAATTGATGTTTAACCTGTTTCCCGAGAACAACGAGCTGAGCGTCCTCCTTCTTGGCTAAAGCAGCGAGGATCTTAGACACCTGCAGAGGCCCCAAGTTGTCGTAGTCTTTCCCTGACACCTCCACATGGATGCCACGGTCTGCTCCCATGGCAAGGGCCGTGCGGATGGTCTCCTGAATTAGGCAATAATACAGTGGATATGGTCATTTAAGTTTTACTTGATTAAATTTCCATCAATGGCAAAACCATTTTGTTGCTCAAGGGACTTGACTGTGTCCTCATCTTTTTAGTGTCCTGAAATGTCCATTTTTTAAAATCAAGAACTACCGATATAAAATTAAAAAGTAGTCACCTGTGCCTGCTGTGGCCCGCAGCTAACAGCCACTACCTCCTTAATAAACTTCTTCTCCTTTAGTTTGACCGCCTCCTCCACAGCGATCTCACAGAAGGGATTCATTGAGTGCTTGACGCCATCCGTCACGACTCCAGTTTTGTCCGGCTTCACACGGATCTAAGTGACAAGTATGCAGGACATTAGTGTCATTATAAGGATTGTAATAAACTCAGAGGGTCAAGATTTTAGGTGTACCCTGCCTCAGGCCCAAAAATGCCGGGTAAGGCTCAAATCACTCGCAACCCCTAACGGGACTAAGCGGTCGAAGAAAAAAAAAAATGAATAAAAATTAACATTTCATCTAGCAAAGCCAAAAAGATCTTTAAATGTAAATAATGTTGGAAGATTTTCACATAAACAGCTAAAAATCACCTGTCACCCAGTTTCTACAGGCGCTTGTAAATAACAAGTAACAAGGTAGTACTGATACATGAAAGAATAAAGGGGTTATAACAAGCTTAATCAGTAATAAATATGGGTCTTTAAAAGGGCATAACTTATGTGTGTGGAAAACAAATACTCAATATGTGTCTTCTGCCTTCCACACAAAAAGTCAAAGACATTTTCAAGTTTCAACAAGTGCTCAAAAGGCTGTAAATATCACATTATTATTGCATAATTGACACTTGTACTCAAATAAAAAAGTTTTTTTTAAAAACAATATTCACGATATTTTCAAAAAGGTTAAATCTGCTGTTATTATTTTTTACCTAAGTCCAAGCCAGGTGTTGCCAGAGCCAGTACTGTCACTGTTTAAATCCTGCTGAGGGCAGCTGGAGCAGGACTAAACTTGGTTTACACTGGTAATCGTTGAGGTTTGGCACCAATAGAAAAGAGTGACTGATTATAACGCTCTACAGACACTGTAAACACTGTCACTTTTATGTTTCAACCTTTTCTATTTTCTGCGTATAAAAACAACACTATTAGTTTACGTGTCAACGATACAAGATGTAATTACCCACAATCGTCCATGCTTTGTGCCCATAAATTCAGCTTAGACTAGTTTTAAGTGCCTGGTCGGGAAGGTGAACTGACACAAGTGGCGTTTAGCTAACGTCTGTTAGCTTTGCACAGAAAGTCAGGTGAATAGAAACAGGAATCGTGTAAATTAAAAAACAAATTATAAACCGGTTCAAGTTGCATGAACACTATACCTTGACTGCATAATCAATGACACGCTTGACTCCCACAAGAACACGGCCAGACATCTTTTATGTGTTGCTGCCCAACACTACACTGTCACCGCAATGAACCTTTGCTCAAGGAGGACAGGCCGGAGTTATTTCACGGTGACACCAACCTCCCTATCGCGCCAATGAACTGCGCACGACGTAAACGCACGCTCATCTCTCTGATTGGGTGAAAGGCGTTTCAGTCGTTGTTAAACTCATCAAAAACCTAACTACTAACTAAATGGCAAGAAAGGGAGAATGATAAATAACTTCCTTAAAGCGTAACAAACTGCACCAAATATTCAACATCTTTTAAACTTTGGTTTAGATTTATAGAAACAAACCAATGACTGTATGTAACAAACCTGCGTTTAATAACGTGCACCATATATGAGCCAGGAACATTACCTGCTAAAAGGTTCCGCTCTATGTAGGGCAAAGTTCGCGCTGCTGTCAAAGAGAACACATTTCAAAGCACTTCTTCTGATTTAACATATGCCAAGCTGCTTCATGTCATAAAACAAAAATTACAGGTTAATCAAAAATATGTATCCACCATGGGCGTTTATGTTAATTCAACACGGTGGAGGTGTAGTGTGTTTATTAGTCAAACGAGTGCAATTGATTTTTTTTTTGTTGAAGCAACGCAAAATAAAATCGACTGTTAAAAATAGATTGTTTCCTTCCTGGGAAAACCAACTCTAGATAAGACGTGATAGCATCTGATCAATACAAATAGGATTTTTATTTTATTTTCTCCGTCAAATTAGTCAATCACCAACAAGTCAACTTGAGACTATTGAGGAGAAAATACGATATGTGTCCCGTATAATCTCGCAAAATTTTATAACGTATATACACTTTATAACGTTTCACAAATCACCCAGTCCAAACTGAAGCAGTTAACCTGGGTTCACCCTACGGCTAAAGCGGCCTCCATTTTGACTGAGACGCCGAGCCGTGCCTCACGTGTCCTGGGCTGTCTCTCTCACATGACCCGAGTGTTTGTTCCCGTGATCAGTGCCTCCATCGCCGTCTGTGTCACCGAGTATCACTTTTATTCTCACCCTGATGGATATGCTTGAACAGAGTCTGGACAGGGCAAGGTAACACCTCCTCGGTCAAAATGGCTAACTTCAGTTAGCTGCTAGCTACGACATGCTAATGAGAGAGATAGTTTGCGAAGCTTAAAACGCCTAAACTAAAACTGGTCTAAACTAAGTTTTCTGACTTTGTAAAGAGCAGACGTGGACGACTTTGCAAGTAGGTAAAATGTATAGAAGTAGTGTGATAATATACTGGCTCAACTTAAATGAAGTAAGCATTAGCCAAAAACAAGTTAGCTCAAATCAGCTTTTAATGAGCAAATGTGCTGTCAGTCAATGTCGGTAAAGTGAGGACACTTGAATGATTGTATAATGTGTAGCTATATGGTGTACCTTTTAAAAGTTTATTTGCAGACCATCTTTTTAAAGTTAGATTATACATATTTTTTACAAACATTTAAATTACATCTCACACAACACGACAGGGGTTATTTCATAAAAAACAAAAGTAAACCTAGACTAAATCTGTTTTTTTATTATTTGATTTGCAGCCAAGAAAAGCAAGACAAAGAGGTTGTCCAGGCATCTGAAGGTAAATAAATAATAGCAATAGCATCTCTACATTTAATAATATTATAATGTAGCATTTCAGAAAAGGTTTTATCATAGCAAGTATTTGTGTTTTCTATGTTTAAACAAAGTGTTGCAGTGCATTTTACCACCATGTTCCCTCTCACCACTGGATGTATTTTGTCTTTTCTTTCTCAAGAGGGAACAGGAGACGAGCAAACAGCTGTAACTATAGCCAGTGTTCCACAGGCTGCATCTTTTGTTGACCATAACATACAATACCAGTTTCGTACTGAAGGTGGGCAGGTATGCAAAAGATATATATATATATATATATATTTATTGTTGAATCTTGAAGTTTAAACTTTGTTTCCAGCAGTATTACTTTTCCCTAATTTATGTTATGGTGAGATAACACCATATCTGTCGGATTGTGCAGATAAAGGTATTGGTGCACGCACAGCTCTTTCTCTGTGGCTTTTGGGGAGTTCGTGTGAAGAGGTGTTTTTGATGCTTTTATCCACGTGCTCCTGTTCCAAAGACACACAAGTCAGGAGGTTAGCAGCCTTTTAACCGCCTTAAGGTTTGAGTGTGTGTTTTTCTGGTCCCATAATTGACAAGCGACTTTGTCCAGACTCCTCCTATCCATCTCTGCTCAGGGGGTCAATTGTTCGGCCACAGACGATAGAATATATTGAGCAAGTGAAATAATTGTTGTAAGTACAGTGAAATTTGTTTATTTGAGCAAAGTTACACTCAAGGGAATCAAGTCAATCATCCATGTGGTTTATTTGGTGTAAACAAGGCAAGTGTGAGAGATCATATGATTGCAGTCAGGTTGATGATTGGCACAAGGCCCCTGTCACATGTCAGTCAGGAGGTGAGTCACATGATGGGAAGATACAAATACTGATTCTTGGAACAAACACGCTCATTATCTTGACATTAAATTGAATCAGGCATTCTAAAGTGTAGGCATTTTTTGTGGGATGGTGAGAATATTGGGCTGCTGAGGACAGAATTCGAGTGATATAGCAAGAGGTTGGTTGAACATGATAAATAAGTCCACAAACCAGGTACGGGATCTGTGTCTACGGGTGCTAATAGTATATTGTTGGATCTTGCTGTTTAATTTATTCAAAATTTTTACTAATCTTTTGCTTTCCCGTCTTGCAGGTGACATACCGGGTGGTTCAGGTGACTGACCAACACGCAGAGGGAAGAGATGAGGGTGGAGGAGCAGTGAGTGTCGTTTCTACGGCTGCTTTCGCTGGAGCTCCTCAGGCTGTTGCTCAGGTATTGTCTTTTGCGACCTGCTAATGCCTCTGCTAAATACACCTAACGCACAACACGAGGAGATACAAGGAAGAATTTAGTCCCTCGGGCTTAAGATATAGGCTGCTGAGAGCATCTGTTCAATGGTCTCTTACTGCAGTTAATGTGCCTTGACTTTAGGTAATGACTTTGACCTAGATTATTTTTTAAAATAGAAAAAAAAAAAGTTGTAATACTTGAAATATTTAATTTTTTAACTATAGAATTTACTTTTATGCTTCCAATGACTGCATATTATTTTTAAATCAGAATGATATATACTTTTTGAGAATATCATGTTCATAGCTAGAACTAACCTTGTAAGACTGTCTGAGTGAGACTGTCCAAAAAAAGGGCTGTAGAAGATTGTAATTTTCTTTTTGTCCACCAAAAATTGCAACTCAATAATTTTCAACATTAAATTAAAAAAAAGTCAAAGAAGTTATTAGGAGTCTTAACAATAATAAATCGCACAAAAAAACTACAACACTAATCTAAAAAAATAACCAAAAGGACAATGAAGAAGAACTGAAACTTGAATTACAAAATTCTTAAATCGCATTTAAATGACACAACTGATGAAGAAAAGTAGGGTAAAAATAATCATCACTAAAACAAAATCACATCTGTGACTACAACAAAGCTAAAACAGATCAGGAAGTTGGGTCACAATTCTTTTGTCCTTTTCAAATACCAGTCTCTTGAAAATTCAAAGTTTGGGAAAACTGTTTAATTGAAAAATAATAACATTCTGAAATTCCGTAGCCCAGAAATGTGTATTATTTCAAAGCATCTGGGAATTTCAAAATTTGGAGCTGGAAATTTATTAACATAATGGCCTCAAATAATTTTTTATGGGTCCTTGAAATAAAATAGGGAAACTGGGTATAATGTAAAGGTAAAGGGAGCCTGATTTGGCAAACTGAGAGACCCATGTGACTTTTTAGCAGCGTACCTGGGTCGGCAGTGGCTCAGTGGTAGAGCGGTCGTCTTTCAACCGGAAGGTAGTGGGTTCAATTCCCGCTCTCCCCACAACTCATACTGTCGTTGTGTCCTTGGGCAAGACACTTAACCCACCTTGCCTCGTATGAATGTGTAAGAATGTTCAGTGAATGTATGTGGTGATGGTCGGAGAGGCCGTAGGCGCAAAATGGCTCCCACGTCTCTGTCAGTCTGCCCCAGGGCGGCTGGCGCTACAGTTGTAGAGCCCTTTTCTTTATTTCTATATATTTCAAAACTTTTACTTAGCCAAAATGTAAATGGTTATATTATCATTTGACTTGTCTTGCATTTTGCATGTGTTCTGTTTCTAAATTTCTAAAACAAGTGAATAACAGATTGTATTTGACACTGAAGTGCCCTAAAAACACAGAAAATCCACTAAATCATTTGTTTGAGAATAAATTGCAGTGTTTTTTTGCTCAGTATTTTACTGCAAAATTCAAGTTGTCCTGTTGAACTAAAACAGGAACTGCTTTTTGCCAGAGCACTTTAAACTTGTTTTCATTTACAGTTTACCGATGGCCTCACTGACTTTGCTGTGAACTCCGCTAACAAGATCACTGCTTCTTCTACTTCCTGTGTTTATCCCAGCTGTCAGACACCCCTGCGTCTTGCTCAGGGAGTTGGTGCGCAGGGGGGACACAGATATGGAGTCTGACAGATAGTGAGGTGTTCTTTTACCCTCTGTGACTGTCTTGTTGAATCTCGGTCATATCTGTCGCAGGCTGTGATCCATAACCCTTTCAGTAATGGAGGGAGCCCTGCGAGAGACGCGGTGGCAGGGGAGACACGCTTCGCTTACATCCCGGCCGCCGCAGTGAACGACGGGACGGTGTCTGTGCAGGCCGCCACGGACCCCACACTCACTCAGGCAGGGGGTGAGTCTGCTTCACACACTTTGGGATGAAGCTAGCCACTGTTCATTAAATGGTGAACTTTTTAAACTAGCTAGGCCTTGTAAGTTTATAAATCTGCTGTTGACTGCTAAAATAGTCTAGGGGTAGCCATTTTCAAAGCTTCTAAATGTCTATTTCTACACTATTATAGTTATACCATGGCCTGGGGATTTGTGTGCTTTTAGATGCATATTTACTTCAGTTTATTGTTTTGCTCCCATTTGATCTTTCTGCTCCGTTTATCTTCCTTATGGAGCTTTAAGTTGTCGTCTGGCTCTGCTAATGATCTGTGTGTTTTTTACCGCTCTTTTTAGCCCTCACTTCTTTTTTACACATTCTTAATTGGTATGTTCCAATACTACCTATTGCCCTATATATGATGAAGTACAGATAGTAGGAACACTTGGCATCTATGAACAATACTCAATTTTCAGAGCCATTTTTTTTTTTAATTTTACATGAAGTTCCTTGTCTTTTTAGCCTCTGAACTTTAACAGCATGATTAGCATTTTGCTCTACTTTGAACGTTTTCATTTAGATTGAAATATATTCAGAAGACTTATTGCTTTAAGTAACGTAGCTTCATGGCGGTATCTAAGGTGGTCAAATGACAAAGTATGAGAAAAAGATTCTCTGATATCTGGCAAGTATGTTATTGGACAAGCCTTAAAAAAAAAGCAGTTGAGCTGGATTTTATTGTCCTTTTTATAAATGTGTCTTCATTTGACTTGTCTTGTCTGTAACCGTGTAAGAGGACAACTTATTGATTAGATATTTAATGATTAAAACACTAGAGTGCAACAACACTGCTGCGAGTTGGGCCTGCGTTTCTGCTTAGTCCTTTTCCAAAAGATAAGCCCTTTTCTTCCAGAGAGCTTAAAGCAGTTTAGGCAGGCATGACACGCCAACCGAGCAGTGCGCTGTTGGATAAAGTCGAGGCACTTTCCACGCTGCCATCTCCTGTGAAGTGAGCAGGGGTGCTTGTTAGTGACACCAAACTACACTGTTGCCAGACTGGGTGCTGTGAATGTGAATAGTTGGATTTTCTAGAGCAATTCAACAAATGCAATCTTTGAGAGAATGATTAAGTATTTATTGAAATGCAATTGTTTTGTGTCTCAAACCTTGGCGTTTCTCTTTCGCAGGTCAGTTTTACGTAATGATGACACCACCTGATGTCATTCAGACAGGCGCGCAGAGAAGCCTCGCCCCACGCACTCAGCCCTATCCCTCGTAAGTATCTTCTCTGATTGAGATGTAGTGTAGTTTAAAGATAAAGGCCCACTAGAATCATTCATTCATTCATTCATTCATTCATTCATTCATTCATTCATTCATTCATTGAATGATGAATGAATGAATGAATGAATAAATGAAAAAAGGGGAACATTAGCAGTTGATTTAAAGTGTTTGTTCAAATGCTCCAATGTTTTTCTTTTCAATGTGTGTCACTTGCTCGAAATATACATTAAATAAACACAGCTCAGCATAAAAGACCCTGAAATCACATCAGACAGAATGCTAATCCATAGGATGGTCGAGAAAATTGAGTGTAGGTAAATTTCGTGAAAAGTGGGAAATTCCGTGGCATAGTTGTAATATTTGGCAGCAATGAAAAAATTAGATTGCTGTGGCTCACATGCAGTCCAAGTCTAAATGATACTCACTTTTGTATGAAGTGGTTACTATGTGTTAAAGCAGTGGGAAATCTTCTTAGGCTGAAGCCTTAAGCTGCATCATAGGTCATTATTATTTGTGTCCTCATTTCTTTTTCTTCCTTTTTTTTAATCCTCTTATGCTGTTTATCCCCATATTTACTACGTGCACCAGTTTTAATCACCCATCAGAAGGCACCCATTGTGCTGTTTCTGATTATTGGCTTCATGCTGCTGATGGCTATTATTATGCTGAGCAGCAGGCTCACCTGGGCAAAGACAAAGTAATTTTTCTTTTTAATTAAATGATTTAAACATTCCCAAGAAACCTGGAAAACCTGGACATTTCAAGGGATGTTTTTTACCCATAAACATTATATAAAACTGTCTTGTAAATAATGTGTATTGGCCTTGTAATTTTAATTTTAATCCGCACTTTGAAGATTGTGTCTGTAAATTTATGCACGCTCCTGACTTGGGATAAACATCTCTTGGATTAAAAATAAAAAAGTAACATCATGTGTTCTTTAAAGCCACTGAAAATGTTTGTTTGAGTTTAAAAGCTGCTGTACCAAAGCAGAGGGAAGTTAGAAGAACTCCAGATGATGGCTAAAAGGTTAACTGTAAAATAAAACTGTCTTCTGTATTGCGGCACAGTATTAGAATATCACTGAATATATTCATATATCTTGTAATATTTTTTTAACTTTGAATAGGCAGAAATTGTATTAAAATCAAATATGAAATTTCCACTATTAACTAACATTTTTACAGTTACATTCTGTGTCTGCACATGTACACATGGAATACATTATGATTGCAATCCAAGCAGTTCTTTGCGATATGGATATCACAATTGCTGGTATTGCATTAATGATATATTTCTGATATATTATGCAGCCTCTAGCCTGTTGAAAATCATGTGATTGTTAAGAAAAAAATGCCTGAATTGCCAAGAACAGTCCTGGAAAAATGTAGGAAAATAAGAGTGGGAAACCTGTTAAATAGTAAAGTAATAGTGCTTAATTCTCACATAGGAACAGTAAATGATTAGTTGTTTTTTTTTTGTGAAAGTCACTGCACAGCCGTTTGTTTGTTGCGACTCATTCAAATTTAACTGACTATGCCATTCTCTATAAGGCCTTTACTTGACCATTTACCTTAAAATATTTCAGTCTTTAGTTCTTCTTTTAGACACATATGGCTTTGAATTGACAACACTTCTATGTAGCTCTCCAGAATGACACATTTTATAAGTAACACAGTTATCACTGCTTTCCTTTTATCATTTGCCAGCTTTGAATAATGGGGATTAGTTATTGGACTCTAGCTTTCGCCTGCGAGAGTTCGCAAGTTCTCGCCGTCACAAAGGGTTAAGCTACTTTGTTGTGGGCAGCCGTAGATCCACGCTGAGTTTGGCAGCCGCTCTGCACTTTCTGATCTTACTTGATGTTTATTGCGCACAACAGCCTGCTTTCCAGTCATGAGTAAAGAACAAGCTTTGCTCTCTGTTGCTGTGCATCTCATACTGCCTTTCCCAAGTGTTTGTTTCTATTTATTTCCTCCCTGCATGAATTATTTATGTATTTTGACTCAGGAGTAAAAGTAATTTTTAAATGTTAGAGCCGTTGAAAAGTGACATTTCTGACATGTGTGAGCAAAAATGAATGAAAACTTCCCACCTTATCTACTGTTTGCAGAGATGAAAACGAGACGCTGCAACATGAAGGTTTAAGCTGGTGAGGAATAACTCCAAGTTTCTCCTACACTTTTTCTTTCTTTTTTTAATCAAATTAGATCACCAGAAGACAGGGCACAAACCTCTGCCCTGTCTTTTCTCCTAAGTCCCTCATGATTCCCTCTGCTCTTGATGTGTGTGCCTCAGATGTAGTATTCTTCAGTGATGACCCCAATCCATTGTTGTTAGTTGTGCTTGTGGCGAATGTATTTCCATTAGGACTGAGAAATTAGGTCATTGACATCAAGTTGGAAACAAATGGCACTCTCCCATTGTTATTTTAGAACAATTTTCAAAGTGTCCCATTTAGCCTACTTTTTTAATGTTTCTAGGCCAGTTTAAATGTATTTGAACAGATTTTTCTTAGACTCCTAAAACCTGTTTTCACTGTGACATGACTATTAAGAAAGACAGAGTTTCTGGCCAGTTTATTAAGGTCAAGCTGCAGTGTTAAGGTCTCTTGGCAATGGCTTGGTATAGTTGTCGTAAATTACCACGCTGTAATAAAGGAGCATCATCCAGAACTGACGTATCCATTGTATCAAAAGGACATGCATATGGCATAAATGACCAAAATAGCATTACATTGGCAGTAAAAGGAAGAAGTGAGGCTAGAGACTGAAACACTAATACCAAACCTAGGGTTAGGCTCTGATAATGTAGCCCTTAATGGAGACCACCAATGTCCCTAAGTTTGAAAAAACATGCACCACACGTGTGTGTTTTATTTTTGCGACCTTTTCATAATAATGATACTTATTTGATACATTTCTGACAGGCTCTCCATATAGCAATGTCAGTGGCCTTTATCACCTAAACACAAAAGTATTCACATTTTTGTTAAAATGGAAAAGAATGACAACAACACCTGAATGGGACAGTGAAACTAACAACTCACTTTAAGTCTTTAACAACCTTCACACTGTCCTTTCATAGCTAAAGACTATAAGACCAGTCTGGTCCAATCAGAGTAAGTTTCAGTCAAAACCCCTCACTCTAGAGATAAGGCTCAGCTCTCTTTCCGGCTGATCTAAGAATTAAAAAAGTCTACACCCTGCATCTAGATGAGATTTCATCTATATGCCTTTTCTTTAACCTTTTCTTCAAGATGACCTGGATGACTGAGAACCTTCCCAGATATGTTGGATTATAAAGTAATACAAGGCTTTAGATACAGATTACCTTCACGACTTTGATGTCAACATTACAATAACTTGCGCCTAAAAACCAAAAAGTCGAGACTAGTTTAGCCTTCCACCCAGTGTCAGCTTCCAAATAAATTAAAAAGTGCAGGTGTGAGGTGTTATTGCATGTCTCTATTGCGCTTCAGTAGAGCAGTATTCTGTTCTGTGCATAAAGCCTTCAGCGAAGTTTGAAATTCTTCACTGACTATAACTCAGTTTATACCAAAGACATTCTTTTATGGCTGTACCTTAGGTATTCAAGAGTATTTTTGTCTCTTTGCTACACTACAGTGGGCTGAATCCATTATACAGCTGAAATCCCATTAAGATGTGTTGAGATATAAGTGAGACTGCAGTTTTGGCTTGGTTTCCTATCTCATGCAAGATAGAGTATCTGCTGCGGAGTTGTGTTGATTAGCCACATTTTCACCAGTGTAGAATAAAGACTTTGGTTGCTCAGGGACAAGTAACAAGAGTTAACAGGAACTATTCAGAAGAAAGGGGTTTTGAGTAATTGTTCTTTTTTATACTATTTTTGCTTCAGGATCAATTCACATTGAGACACAAATACAACCGTGTTCACAAACTCAAACAGACATTACAGCATTATTAAACATTACCATCCATCTGGGACACAACTGTTAAATGGACAACCAGCCAGTCAATTAAAAAAAAAAAAAAAGAAAAAAAGGTTAGATGAGTCTCTGTAGTAGTCAGATAATGTGACCACAGCACCTCACAGCTTCAATTAGAATTCACACAGAGACAGCGGCTGCTACAAAGGGCATGCATTTGAAGATAACAAGTTTTCTAAGGAAAAAGGATTAGATTGAGTTAAGGGATTGGACTGGACCTGTGCCAGAGTGTGTGCTAGTAAAACAAGAGCAATATAGCCGCATATAAAGAGTGTTTTTTCCTGTCTGTCTGCAGGAAAATGGACGGACCTCGAACACCGAGAGATGAAAGGAGGAGAGCGCAACATAATGAAGGTGGGTAATTAGTTCTGATTGTGGCTTTTGGTTTGAATGGGCAGCGCAAGACAAAAGAGGGATTTTACAGAAAAAAATCACCAAGCTCGAGCAAAGCATCAGGTATTGGATAAATTATTATTGGTCACTAGAGGTCAGTGTTGAGCTTTGTCAAAAAGGCATTAAATTGTCAGGATCCTGGAAATGAATGTGCTTTCTTGAAAATACTGCATGTTTTATTGCAAGGTCATTTGAATTCTTATTTTTTTATAAAACTTTTATAGTTGAAAGACGGCGAAGAGACAAAATCAACAATTGGATTGTGACTTTGTCCAAGATCATCCCAGACTGCAACATGGACAGCACAAAGACAGGAGCAGTACGTATGCTTTTTTTCACTCCACTATAAAGTATCTTTTCTCATTGTATAGCTCAATTAACTACTGACTGTTTCACTTTGTTTATCATACTGTACATGAATTATAATTGGCTTTTAAAATATTGTATTGTATAGAACACATTTAACTTGAATCCTAACTGTGACTTCATCTCTAAAGAGCAAAGGTGGCATCCTCTCCAAAGCATGTGACTACATCCAAGAGCTGAGGCAAAGCAACCAGCGACTGCAGGAGAGTCTGAAGGAAGTGGAGAGGATACAAGTTGACAATGAGCTGTGCAGACAGCAGGTATGACTATCCCTCTCAGCTGTAGCCGACAAATGCGAGCTTTGAGTGAAGTTTACGTTGCTTCTATAATGTGTAAATAAGGTTTATGAATCAAATATGAGCCCAAATGTTCCTCGGAGCAGGTTGGGTATAGGAGAAAAATAAACTTTGGAATCCGGCAGACATAGGTAGCTCCATATGTGTCTGTGAAGATTGCTTCTGCTCTGAATATTTTTTTAGCTTTTGAGTTCATTGCAACATCTCAAACCCAGCTCTGTATGCGTCTTCATTTCTCTGAGACAAAGCTCCTGAGAGTTGACGCTTCATAGCTGATCATCACAGCCTGACAAAGCGGATCAAAGCATTCGCACTCATATAATGAGACGTGTTACCTGAAATCTGTGCTCCGACAGACTGTGGGAATCATATACACAAGGGTTGTGTGAGAACTAAGTGCATGCTAATGCACTGAAAGTATTGTAAAGTCTTGCAGCTCTGAGGCTACGTTTCCCTTTTGAATCCTAGGCCTGCGAGGCACTGAGCAATATATTCTTATTCTGATGCTCAAAGCGTAATATCTTTTTCTCCGTGGCTCAGTGGGGAGCCAGTGAATTTGGCTTTCACCCAAGGGAAATGTAGTGCAGATGACATACCTCTAAATTTGATAATCCACTTGGTTTTGGACAGGAGAGTCTTTGAAAGTGTCTACTCACAGTCCTCTCTTTAATCTGCAGGATTCATAGCCCAGTGTGTACATTACCCACAGCCAGCTCTTCCAGTCTTCAAATAAGAAAAAAAGTTAGTTCAGTAAACTTTGAGGTATATTTAGCTGCCTTGCACAGGACTGAAGTTGTTGCTTATAAGATTTTATTTCAGATTTTTACATATATTTCTTTCCCCCTAAGATTGAGGAGCTGAAGAATGAGAATGCCTTACTGCGCGCACAACTCCAGCAGCATGGCATTGAGATGATCGGAGAGACCCCGCCGCAGTGAGAGGACAGATCTGAGAAGGACATGAAGGAGCACAACCTCTCAGACACATAACCGATGCGGTGGATAAGACGGCGAGATGATAAGACGTTTGAAGAATTGCTTTCCTTGTAGTGAATGCATCTTTTCTGGGGTTCCGAGCAGGCAAACCCATCACCAGCCAATTGCGGCTGTACTTGACTGTTACAATTCTGTTGAGATAACCACCCGTTACAACTTGCTAGACAAGTGCTCCAAGAAAGGATCCACCAAGTTTAAAAAAAAAACCTCTGCTGAACTCCTTTTGTGTTATATTTATGTAGCTTTAGTCATGGACTATAATGTTTGTCAACCCCCCACCCCCCAACAATCTACCCTTTCCTATCCATTTTGACATAGTTTAGGCTTTTATTTTGTGTTTTTTGAGTTTTAGCTGCTTTAATTTATTAGTCCGCTTGCTGACAAAAGCTCTGATGGAGACCAGTTACACAAAAGCTTGTGCACCCAGAAAAGATTGTCTTTTAAGTGGAAAGAGCAAAGACATCCTGGCAAATAAAGCGTAACCTACCTACACCCAAAGACTAACAAGGAGCTGTGCTGATGTCTACTTTCAAAAAAGATTTATGGAAATGTGATTTCTCATGTTTTAATACATACATTACAGAATGCCAGAGAAAAGAATCGATATCTTATTAAGTCAGCATTGGCTTTTTCCTCATAAAAATCTACTACAAAGAACGTGCAATCTCAAGAGTGTAAAAAAGAAAGAGTGGTATACTTGAATTTTGGGGCATTTGTTAAAACCAGGAAGATAAGAACCAACTAAAATCAAAGTGAAAGATCCAGCTGTTAAAATGCTGCTCTTTTTAAATAGCATCCTGATGGCTAGGTTTGAGGATAGTGGAGTTAATTCTTACTCTGTGTAAAGGCACTGGATTATATTTTCATCTTTTTGTAATTGTATGATTTACTGGTGTCCCATAATGTGTAAGAATAATACCCAGTGTTTTCATTCAAGCTGTTCTATTTTGGTATGGCAACACTTCAAATGAAGCTGAACAGACGAAAGAGGAAGGCAGAAGAGAAGCGCACAAAGGCTCCTGAAAAATCTGCGGAAGAGACTCGATGAAAAGGTGGAACAGTTGGAGAAGTGGGGGAAACTTGCAAATAATTTCACATTTCTCCCACTCGAGCTGTAACTGGTCATACAAACGGCAAAAGCCAACATTAACTTTGTGGATGAGTGCGTGATGCCTTTTTGTTCTGCTTGAGGGGAAAAAGGAAGAGATGTCAAACGTATTAGCGTGACTGCATCCCCTGTATCTACAGCTCAGGATCCAACAAAGTAAAACCAACAGTGAGAGACCCCTGGATAAATCAGACAGCCATCACATTTGAATATCTCAGACTGTAAGTTAACAGCTCGTGCTTTACAACTGCTGTTCTGCTACGACTGCTAGATTCAAGCCCGATAGGGTGCGACTGTCTGATTTATCAAAAGAGGTTCTGCAGTAGCATTTTTTTTTCACATCTTGCTGAAAAGAGAGCACAGAATATGAATGTGAAAACATAATAAATGCCAAGATAGATTGGTGTTAAAGTGAAAGGTCATTTACGGCTAATATTTTCCTTATGTTTCTTTTTTAAAAAAGCAAAAGAAAGAACAAAAGACTCCTTTTCACTCTGTAGCAGCCACGCTGTTCTCAGGATAGATTGTAAAGACACCTTTTCTATGTAATATGTTAGAAAATAAAAATTTCACAAGCTAAAACCCTGTTGGATATTGATTTGGTTCATTCTATTTATTGAGTTTCTTGGCTGTTAAAATAAATAAATGTGGGTCATGACTCGCAGTTCTCTCACAATTAGTGCTTAACGGTTTTGGGTTGTTACATTTTTGAGTACCATTTAATATTACACACTGCCAACATTTTTAGAGGCCACAATTGAAGGTTTAGAAGTATTATAAATATTCATTAATTTTTGAGTGGCTGGAGCTTATATCATGCAGCCACCCCAGACCCTGAATGATTGCCAGTCAATTGCAGGGCTAACATTTTGAGACGTATAACATAATCACATTCATTCATTAACTTACACCTACACATGCATGTCTTAGGATGAAGGTAGGCTAAAACGGAGGACCCATACAGAAACTATGGTTTTAAAATAAGATTAAAATAACTTTTACTATAAACCTGATTCCTAAAACGTTTGGACAATGTACAAATTGTGAGAATTACAAGTTGTCAGAATACAACATAGATAACATATCAAATTTAAACTAAGAAAATTTATAAATTTAAAGGGATAAGTTGATTTAAAATTTTATGGCATCAACACATCTCAAAAAAAAAAGTTGGGACAAGGCCATGTTTAATTCTGTGTGGAATCCCTCTTTTTATTACAGTCTGCAAACGTCTGGGACTGAGGAGACAAGTGGTTCAAGTTTAGAAATGTTGTCCCATTCTTGTCTAATTCTACTTGCCCAACTGTCTTTGGTCTTATTTGTTTCATCTTCCTCTTTATGATGCACCCAATGTTTTCTCTGGGTGAAAGATCTGTCTATTTCAGAACCAGATCCTTCTTCTTCGCAGCCATGATGTTGTAATGATGCAGTATCTGGCATTGTCATGTTGGAAAATGCAAGGTCTTCCCTGAAAGAGACGGCATCTAGATGGAGGAAGATGTTGTTCTAGAACTTGGATTTACCTTTCAGCATTGATGGTGACTTTCCAGATGTGTAAGCTGCCCATGCCACATGCACTCATGCCCCCATCCCATCAGAGGTGCAGGCTTCTGAACTGAGCGCTCATAACAACTTGGGTTGTCCTTGTCCTCTTTAGTCCGGATGACATGGAGTCCCAGTTTTCCAAAAAGAACTTCAAATTTTGATTGGTCTGACCACAGAACAGTTTTCTACTTTGCCACAGTCCATTTTAAATGAGCCTTGGCTCCAGAGAAAACGCCTGTGCTTCTGGATCATGTTTAGATATGGCTTCATTTTTTACCTATAGAGTTTAAGTTGGCAACAGCGAATGACACGGTGGATTGTGTTCACTGACAGTGTTTTCTGTTTGAACATTTGATATGTTATCAGTGTTGTATTCTGAATAAAATATTGGAAATTGAAACGTATACATCATTGCATTCTGTTTTTATTCACAATTTGTACAGTGTCCTAACTTTTTTTGGAATCAGGTTTGTATATTGCAACTTATGTTTGAGCGACTCTTGGGGAGATGTTCGTTACTGGTGGTAGTCTCTTCCTTCATTCATTCAGTACAACTACATAGGACTCCTCTTGGTCTTAAACTGTAGACCATGGAGTGATGTCTAGAAATATATCTACCCATCAACATACCGCTATATGAACACATGCCTCATTCTGAAGTTCTTATTATTTTCATGATTCAGACTCAACACACCAGCCTTTATAACAGTCTTTAATAGGAATTAAAGACTGTTTAACGTTGACGTAGTAGTAGTTAATTGATGTTAGCTAAATTCCTCTTAATTATAAATATGTAAAACACAGATAGAACCAGGCACATAATAATGGACTAATTTTAAATATGTCAGAATAGTTTCATTTAATTTTCACACCAACGGAAAGATGTTATGATAAACCCTATTGTCATAAACCCTTCTGTTTTTGGTCTTCATGTTGGGTACACTGTTTGAGATAGTCACAGTGAATTTGAAACCAACGGCCAAATTTTTATCTACTTTGTCTTTCAATAATGTGTCATAAAGCTGCTTGTTATTTTATTGTTCAATTACCTTGAAACCCCTAAAAGTGGATGGCTGTAAATGGTCGTCTACTCTTTAATCACATCACATTTCCAATTCATGTTGCTTAAAAACCACCTTCAGATATTGTCAAGCACAAAAGTGTCTGTGTGTAATGTGTCATTTAAAGCAGCCTGTTAAATTGTCATCCACCTTTCACAGCTCTATAACTTAAATGTCCAAGTGTCATGAGGCGGACTGATTTTAAGCATGTTAAACAGGAACAGTCAGTCAGCTCAGCCTGAGGTTCAGTAACTTTTCAAAATCAAGCAGCTCTTTATGCAGGTTTAGCTTTGGAAAATTGTCTTTAAAGTGAGTATAACTAGAAAATGTGAGTTTCTGTAAGCCCTATTCTAGTTCAGTGGCCAGATAAGCACAGTGGTAAAAATAATGAAGTGATGGGTGGAAATCTAAAGGACCTATGATCTAGGTCTTTTTATTTTAAACTGTTGTGGACAGTGGCCCAGAAACTATTCTCTGAAGTTATAAGCACAAATACAGTAACAGAATTTACTATTTACATTAAGTAGATGCTTTTATCCAAAGCGACTTATAGGCTTCTATTCACCAGTGTTACAGCTGGAACACTCCTGGAGGCGAGGGGGGTTAAGTGTCTTGCTGATGAACATGTGAACGTCAGGGCTTATATTGACTATAACCAATAGCTTTGCTACATTATGCTATATGCTTTTGCTATAAACATGAAGTATCAGACTGAAAGCTTCCTGCTCATTGGTTCTACTGTATTCAATTCTTATTGGCTTAATGAATCCCTAAAGGAAAATAAAAGTAGTAAGGTCTATTTAAATAAATCAAAAGGGAAATTAATAATATTCATAGTCCATAGATTGATTAATTGTACAGTCTTATGGCAGTCGGCTGTTCTGTCCTGCAGCTCACTGATCTCAGACGTCCATTGGCTGCTTTCTGTTGTTCAAAAGCACAGTGCAGGGGATGGTCCATGTTGTTAAGTACAACATCCTGTTGTGTGCCTGTGAGTCTCCAAACTAATTCTTGATGTTTTACCTGTATTGCAACACAAAGTAGATGAAGAACAACAAAAGTTTTTTAATAATAATGGTTGTCCGTGGTGGTTGAGGTACCTAGCTATCCAAGATGGCTGACAGGCTCAAACATTTGCAAAACACTAGTCTGGTATTGACAATAATGTTATTATGAAACAATGTATTTTGCACAATAATGATTACTAGTCTCACCGTATTTGCTACAGAAATGTGTGTTTTTATATTTCAGTTGTACCACAGGATTTCACTAATTAATTCCCTTCCCCTGTTGATTAGTTTGAGTCCTAGCTGGACTGACTCCAGAAAATTTATACTCTCACCAAAGCTCTTTATTTACCATTTTTCACTTTCTCATTAGGTTCAGACTCTTCTGAACTTGCCTTGCTTTTTTGTGACTGGCCACTCTCATTCAAACACACAGCGAGACAGGCAGCCTGCCAGGCGTCTGTGTGTCCCTGTCTCTATTTGAAGTGTGTGATCTCTGATCCTTCGTTCCATTCTGACTGGGACACACGTCCTCTTTCTGTCTGCGTCTTTCACCCCGAACTTGTACAGACACTCCAAAGAGAACCCAGTTAAAATAAAGTCAATTTCTGAAAGGGAAGCTCAGACAGTTTCTTCTGTGGCAAATGTAAAATAACATTTGGTGTGAAATTGGGAATGGCTTTGTCACCTCGCAGTGATGATAATACCCTTACATTTAATTCATGTATTAATTGGAAGAGAAAAATGTCACCGCTTGGAGCAATGAATTGTTATTGCTTCTGTTCTTTTCAATGGATTTGAAACAGTGGTTTATGTCTGGTCAGTATTTAGAGCAAAATCATGTTGGAATGTTTGCCTAAGGCTGGGAATAAACCACAAACTGAAAATCCTGAAAAGTCCCTTTTTTAATTTCTGTTTGGGCACATCTACCAAGGCCCACGTCTGACTGATTTTCATCGGGCTCCTGCTGGCCAACACAATCTGCAGGAAAGCCACAGCCTTGCATCCTGCAGGCTTGTCTTACCTTTGTGCTGTTGGAGCAGCAGGAGCACACTGTCAGGAGCATGCATTGTCCACTGCCCAGGCTCGTTTCACATCTACTCTCGTCTGGAGGCTCCTATTTGTTGAAAATGGCTAACAGAAGGAATCTCATTTCATCCGACATACAATACGTCTTCTACCTGTGCGCCACACTCACCCCTCTGTCCCGTTCAAGTACACAGTGCCTGCCACTCTTATATTAGGAGCATCAGTACAAACACGTTTTGTGCTGTTGTTAAAAAATGGAGAACAGAGACAAGTCAGGCTTCTATTTTGTTAATTGTGTTTTTTTCTCAAATCTTGTGCACTAATCAGACTGACACAATACTGTTTGCATTAGCTGAAAGCCTTGAATATATTGCAAATGTTGGCAGAACAAAACCAGAATTATATTCACAAATGAACATCAAACAGGGCTGGAATGAGTGTTTGATCTGATTTGTAAGATTTACTGTGATCTACACAATGCACGCTTAAGCATAAACATGTAAAATAAATAACAATAATTTTCCACCAGCACCAGAATCTTTTCAGTTTGCCACCCACTGTTACAGATTTTCTAATCTAATCTAATCTAATCTAATCACATAAACCTTGCACAGTGTGAATACATTTTATACCATGTCTTTTTATGACACAGAGTAAAGCTTTTGCTTTCGTTTTCTACTTTAAATGTGGCTTGTATAGTTTTGGCGGCATCTAGTGGCGAAATCGCATGTTTACAGAGTTCACACTTCCTGGTAGCCTTGCAGGTTCATTCTGCTGTCTATTAACAAACAAACAAACGTTCAAACAATGTATCTTTTAAGAATTCTTTTCTCCCTGATAATCCACTGTCTTTAGAAAAGCATTGGTAGAGTCTCTTTCCTTTATTAAAGCATGGTTAGAGTACTACACAATCTTTTCATAATTAAGTAACCATGGAAAAGCCTGAAAAATGCTCTCAAAGTGTAAATGTTTTGATGAAACCGCTCCACACAGGTTCAATGCCCTTGACCAGGGGAAAAGGTAGAGTGGCGCCTGCTGAGGTGAATCTGCCCGCCACTCTGGAGCCGGCCTTTGTTTGTCAGGAGATTCCAAAGCCCAGAGACATACATGCTCGCGAAAAAACCGGGACGATGGGGAAATTACAGGATTTTATAATGTCTCTTCACCCAGTCCCAGTGTGTCCTGTTGTAATGTACCTGCGTAACTTTGCAATATAGTTTGACCAAAGCATGTGTACAGTCAGTTTGAAATGTCACCACCAATATGTTTACAGACCAAACAAACAAAGCAACATATGTCCTTGACTGTTCTATTTAATTTAACCAAATGTATGTGTTTTTATTCATACAAATCATTTAAACTAAAGGTTGTGTTCCTAAGAAATTAAAGACAATGTCCAAACTTGTAGACTTACGTTAGAGGTACTTATGTTCAGATGTTATTTCAACAGTAACGTGAACATATTGTTGCTTTAAGAGACAAAAAAACAGAAATTCAAAAAAGAAAATAAATAAAAAACCTTAAGCCCCAAACACACAATTTTGCTCTCACTGTTGGAACAAAATTCAACTTTTTAATTAAGTTGCATGTAAAACAGGATCGCAGATGAACCAGTCTTACAGTTTTGTGTCCAAACATTGGTTGGAGCAAATATTCAACAGCATCAGAAACAACTTATGAAAGCTGCTCAGACTGACATCTCCCAGAAATGGCTTGTTGGTCATTGCTGAATAATCTACAAACCAACTCCGAAGACTTTGATTGAATGAGCTTCACCTCTGGCAGTGCTAGTTTGTCCAATCCAAGCAGTTGTGAAAACAGAAAGAGGAAGTAACACTAATAATTTGGCCGCTGTGGTTTCCGGTTTTTCATTGTAAAGCATTAAAGGACATAATAAAAGACATTACGCTATGTCGCAACTATTACGCTATACCTATTACATCTGTAAATGTCATAGAAAAAAAACACAAGATTATTTTGCTAATCAATCCAATGTTTATGTATAAGCCAATCTAAAACTAAGCTGAAATATTTGTACATTATGCACATTTGATCAATTACAAGTATCTATGTTTAATGTTATTTACCATTCACTTTATTCAAATGGTACATTTTTTGGTGCAGTTATGTGTTTTTTACATACTGCGTCCAAAAAGAGAAAGTTATGTTCTGGATATTTTTATAAATATAACAAACTCAAGTTAAATGACAGGTAATAATCCAATACGACTGAAAACTAAGCCCTGGGTTCATTTAAAATCATCGTGTTAATCCAGTCTCCACCTGTCAACATTTTTATCCTCCCAAATCAGATCAGTTCAGTTTTCTTTAGGAAGCTAAGCTGAAAAGTTAGCTTTTTACATTTGACCAAAACCAATCATTTGATAATGTCTTTTAAAAAATATTTAAAAGATATGTAATTATGTTTATTTTATTTCAAACGCTGACTTGCTTTGTGCTTTAGACTGTTTTCCATGACTTTGTATATTTAAATAAGCTTTAATTAGGTGGAGACCCCAAATAATTCGCCACAACAGTGCAAACAAACATAAAAACAAAAAGCCCCCCAAAAAACAAACCCTGTAATGTAAGCAGCGTCAGCCTCGGCTCTGTCAATCAGTGTCACTTTCATTTTTGTCTTGGCGCTGAGTCATGCTCGGTGAAACGTGACAAACAGAATGACATGTGTATGCCGTGAGTGGACATGATGTGCTGCTTCGAGAATATGAATCAGAGACACCCCCCTCTCTTCTTCATGATTTATACACAGGCTGGAAAGCATAAAGCCTTTTCATCCAGATACGCCCATGAGGGTAGTGTCCAGTAGAAGTGGGCCCATTCAGGCTCGTATTGTTGACACAGTTGTTGTGGTCATCCAAAGCAAGCACGGAGGCCAGTGGGTTATCAGTGAATGAGACAGACTGGCGCAGGGGTCCCGCTGTATGTTGTTGCACTAATTGAGCCCTGCACTGGCAATTTGGAAACACTCTAAAGATATAATGAGAATTCAAATGGCCCCTGATTTTATCACGGCACAGTTTATCAGTTTGTACCTTGTTTTGCCTTTTTGTTATTTTATTTCCATTATTGATTTTACTGTGTATTCACAACTTGATGTGTTTTGGGTTAGTTTTTATTTTTTTTACGCTGACAAGTTAATTAATCTGACAGTGGCTTTTGCCCCTTCAGGGATAAGGAAAAATATTTTTAGTTGCACTACATTGTATTGTAATGATTATATCCACAATGTTTATACAGTAGTTCAGTGTTTATAGAATCAACCCTTTTATGCAGATACACATTTATAATATTGAATACTGAATACTGATATTGAATACTTTAGTCAAACATGTTATAGTTCTATTGTAATATATATTTTTGAATAAAGAAAATGCGACTGTGAAACGATCATTACACGTTACAGTTAAAGAGAAGCTCTGTAGTCAGGATGTGGAGCTGTTGGCAGTGGGACTGAGACCATCTGATCCTAAGAGAGTTCTCACCTGTTGTCATGGTTACTCTAGGATACCATGCTGGTTAAACCATAAGTATTAGTTTTGGAGACTCTGGTTAAAGAAGTGGAGCAACAGACACAGCAGGACGGATGTTATACTGAAGAACATGGACCGTCCTCTGCATTGGGCTTTTGAACAACAGAGAGCAGGCAGTGGACGACTGAGATTAGTGAGCTGCAGGACAGAACACCTGACTGCCATAAGGAGATGAAGTCTGAATCAATTCATTTAATGAGACCTAACTGAATACCCCCTTGGGGATCAATACATTTAAACTGAATAACATGTCATTTTGAACCAATAGAGGGAGTCTAGTGGGAGCTCTTTGCCACAGGTTGAAATGTCTTTACATTGGTGTGACAAATAGATTACATAATTCAGTGTTCTGCACTCTGTAATGTAAAGGAACAATACTTGTTCTGGCACTAATACACTGGTCAAAACATATAAAACTGGACAAAATGGAACACACATATCTTAAGTGATGTGTTTATTGTGTTTTATTTTAAATACTGTACAATAACCTCAAAATAACACTACAGTAATTGCATTTTTCTATTTTGGTAAAAAGATTTATAGCTCAATAGAACCCAGTAAAAAAAAGACATTCGTCACTGTTCTTGCTTTCTGATTTATGTGAATGCATCAACAGTATTTATGAAAGTTTTACATTGCTTCCATTTTCTCAATTTATGTTTTGCTTTGTAAATAACTGGAATAGACACTTTGCCAGTAGGACCATCTGCTGCCATTGATTTAGCACTGATAATCTATGTAGACCAACAGCTATTGGGAGCATGTTATTAGCCAAAAGCTCAATGGTATGTGCTGGACATTCTAACATCATTTAAATCAACATTTAAATCCATGATAATAAATCCTAGATGATGTGTTAAAGTCTTGCTTTTTTCACAGAACATTTCTATTTCTATCGGGTGATCAGCACGGAAGAGGATTAGGGCCACTGTGAAAAAAAATCTCATTTTATTATTAAGATTTAAAATTCAAAAACGGTTGGCTTATTCATACATCTATCATTTGTGAAAAAGCTAAGGGGATGAGCGGGAATTTAACCTGCGGCCATCAAAATGCAACATATTTACATACTACCTCCACTTCATTCGTTTTCTAAGATAAAGCTCCAAAATAAGCTGCTACAGTGATGGTTTTCCACTGCAACTGAACTGTCGCTGTGGCAACAGTGTGAGAGAAAGTCTGCGCGATCGCATTTAAATGTACAGTATTTTCTGAAACATAAAGTGAGTGAAATAAACACATGCAACGTCAAAACCTTGTCAGTAAGTGTTTAAAAGCCTTTATATAGTTTATTGAATGGATTTTACAACTTTAACCACTTCAACCACAAATTCTGTCCTTTCAGGCACCCATACTTATTTTTTCTTATTTTGCAGTGGCCCTAATCCTCTTCTGTAGATCAGACACTTTTACTCAAATAGAAGGTAAAAAATGCAAACTGCCCGTTTAAAGTTTCCCCATTACCTGACTTTGGACTACAATATGTCCCCGCAGAGCCACCATAGGTTTGAAAAGAATTGGGCCCTGTCCCAATACCCAATCAAGCGACTCTCATGGAACCCCTTAAAAGGTCCTTGGGTAAGGGCGCCACCATACAGTGATATACCTCCGTCCACCAGAGGGCAGGCTCCAAAAGCAGAAATATAAGGAGAAACCCAACGGCGACTTTACAAGTGTAAAAATCATGTTTAGAGCCTGGTACAAAAGATGTCTCCGGTCTCTAGAGCTATGTTTTTACTACGTGACAACTCTGGGGGGATGAATTTTTGAGTAATATATTTGTTTATGCTATCTGAAAACTATTGTTTTACTATGCAGTAAAAGCCAAAAGAGCCCGGATGTAACCGTCTTTTTATTGCCCTGTCATAACAACAATATCGGTGAATAGGGGAGCAATGTGCAGAAGACGTCCATATTTTCTACAGCCACTGTACCCAAAATGCCCTTGTGCCCCTCAGTTGCGAGTTCTCACTGATGGGTGCGAGTGCATAGGGTGTCCCAATTTTCTAAAATGGTTCTACGCCCCGCCCCTTTTGTGCCCTTGATGCACACTCAGTAAGCGCGCATGGAAGTGGACTTTGCTGTGTATTACCCACAATACCTCTGTTTTTGTGCCCGTTTCAACCAATAAGGCGGAGAACTAGCTTGATCGAGTGCAGCGAAATGAGAAAAATGGAAAAAAACGTCTGTTCATGTGTAAAGTGTTCCTTACTGATTTATACAAGTCTTATTTAAATACAAGTTTGCATAAACTTTTTAACAAGGTCTGACAAAATTCACAGTTAAAGTCTGGTATAAAAGTCTTCATTGGGTTCTCTTATTATACTATGCTGTAGATTTATCATAATTTTTAATAACAATATTGTGTAAAGCGCAATCAGTGCAGTTATGAAAGACGCATGTTAGTGACCTCACCAACCCGATTCTGAACGCTTGATTCCCTGCACACTCACACCAAAGTCCACTTTAAGTTTGTAATCAGTGTACAATCTGTCATTTTGATACCTATACTACAGGTACAGGTATCCTGCAAAACAAGTCAAAATATTTTGCTTTATTTATTGTTGTGCTGGATTTAGTCCCTGAAATTATTTGTATATATACATGAATATAAATACACATAGAAGGGTTTAGCTTGGCAGTCTTGACTAACACATATTCAACATCTTAACTCCTAAAGCAGGTGCAAGTGTTAATCCAGGCCACATTTTGCGGTTTTCAAAGGATTTAATTCGGTCCACCATTATTGAGCAGTCTTTGTGTACAATGGAAATACTCAATGTGTTCAAATTGAGTGGCTAATTATTCCATTTGAGAGGTTGTAATTACATCCTTTACACTGAGCCATGGATATAACAAATGTTCTGGTTCTCTCTCCTGTGGAGAATTTTGAAACAGTTGAAACAGTTCAGCTCATCGATTCATCCCACAGGTTGACCCCAGCGGCCGTAACCTTTGCTGCAGGGCTCTTCAAAGCTTCCATTTATTTAAAAACAAAAAAAACTATTTAGACAATCTTTTATGGTTCCCATTTATCCTGACAACGTGGTAAATAATTGTGAAAGGGCTATGCTACAGAGTATTTTTAAAGGGCTGGGTTACATTTAGACAGAAATACGTGCTAATAATGTTTCATGTTTAGCTCATAGTCAATCTAAAAGCCCAGGTTTGGCTAAATACTGATTTTAGTTTTTAAAGTTCTAGTAAATAAAGAAGATTTAATTGCACAGAATAGCAATTTGCTAACAATAATTTTTGATAGCGTTAAGAGGCAGTCATACGTTTAACTTTGTAGTGGTAGGCTTGTCTATTCAGTAGGTGTGGACATCTTTAGGCATTTCATGATTGGATTTATTATCGACTCAGAGGCCTAATAAATTCATCAATGCAAGAAGCAGAATTGTGCCTAGGCCTTTAGTCTCCTTGGGACTGTAAACTTGGGATGGAACTGTAATAAAAAGGTAATAAACCTAAGGAAGAAGCACATCAACAGTGGTTGCAATGTTGAACTTTCTAAGCTGGAAAAAACAAGCTGTTAGTTGTAGTGTATTTGAAGGATATTTAACATGATACTAACATCTAAAGTATTTTATGTAAGTAAGTGCCTTATACTCATCCAGGGGTTGCCACAGGGAAGTCTGGCAATGTTTTTGCACCAGATGGTCTTCCTGATGCAACCCCAGACTGTGGCTAGAGATGCTCCCACACCAAGACCAGGTGCACTAACCTCTCAACCACAGAGGAGCTATCTGAAGTATTTAAGGTAATAATAACGGGTCTCTCAAAACCAGGGTTAAAACAGCTGCAGCTTGTTCAGAACGTAGCTGCTTGGGTTCTGCTTGGGCTGCTTGAGATTTTAAAACTGGACTTCCAGTTTTAAAATCTCTGCACTGGCTTCCTGTTGTTCAGAGAATAGACTTCAAAACAACACTGTTGGTTTACAAGTCTCTTAACGGTTTAGCACCAGAATATATTTCTGACATGCTAGTCCCTTATGAGCCTCCTCAGACTCTGAGAACATCTGGGACAGGCCTTCTGCTCGTGCCCAGAGTTAGAACTAAACAGGGTGAAGCAGCGTTTAAGTTTTAGCAGCAAAAACCTGGAGCAGTCTCAACTTTAACAATATTAAAGGGGAGGTTAAAAACCTTCCTTTTTAGCTCCGCCTACATTACAACTTAAAGTGTCTTTTATCTGCACTCTTCTTTTAAAATGTTTTTATTTTTCTTATGTTTCTTAAATGTTTCCAATTCTTGTAAATGGTCTTTTATTCCTGTAAAGCACTTTGAGTTACCCAGTGTAGGAATTGTGCTACATAAATAAAATAGCCTTGCCTTGCCTAATAAAGATGTCTACAGATGTGGTATCTCAATTCTTAGGGTTAGCATATAATCTTAGCCCTATCCCTTACCCCTTTATTTGGAGGCCCAAGGGGTAGAGCTAAGGGAATGGGGCAAATAAGAGAATTGGGATTGGGCCTTAATTATGTCTGGAGTACAGCCATCCACATATATCTTTAATGTGGTACTGGGCAGCATTTGGATTTTGGTTTCATATTATGAAGAGTCCCTGAAGCTCTCTCAGTTAAAGTAGAAAAGGCTTTTATTCTTCATCCAAGTTTGATTTGTTCAAGAAACTTTAGTCAATTTCTCATAGTTTTAATATGAATGCAGCAAAAGTTTATTGTTAGAAACTGTGCACCCTACATGTCTGATCCAGACATCTACAGAGAGAATCATATATTGTGTCGCACATTCCCTGGCAGTCCAAAGAGAGTTTCACCGATAATGTTCTGAAAAGACATTAAAAATGATCTATAGAAAAGATTAGGAAGACACATTTTAGATAAATATATGTTAGCAGTGTGCTTGATAACAGACTGCACCATCCTCATGTTACCGTAAAGATGACTCCAATAGTGATGCTGACCTGTTTCATAAATAATTTCAAAATTTGCTCAATATTAAGTCCAAGAATAGATCAGAGAATTTCCAAAAGTTTTAAAATAACGGGAAAAAAAACGTTTGACGTGAAGTCCTGATGAGGTCAAAACTTTCCCACTGATTAGGTAACAGCTGCCAGGAACTGTCTGGGCCTCCCGGTGTGATGAGGCAACACTCGGCCTGTGTGAGTATAAATACCAGCAGTGTGTGGACTCAGGCCTCAGACAGCAGAAGCAGTCAACAGAGAGGCTGACTGGAGACACTGCTAAGAACTCTGCAAATCCACCACCCATCAGTGGACCGGAAGAGACAACTTTAGGGTGGCCTGACACCCATGAGAAGAAACAATCTCTAAAGGATTTCAATTTAAACACAAAATCTAACCCAAAATGAAGGCATTCAGCATTGCAGTTGCAGTGACACTCGTGCTCGCCTTTGTTTTCGTTCTGGAGAGGAGCACCGCACTTCCGTTCAACGGGGTAAGACTTTGACTTAAACTCACTTGAGCGTTCATTATCTTTAAATGTTTGGTCGTGGCTCTTAAACGTGCGTAATTCATTAACAGGTGCAGGAGCTGGAGGAGGCAGGGAGCAATGACACTCCAGTGGCGACACATCAAGAGACGCCGGTGCAATCGTGGATGGTATGTTCAATTGACTGAATGAATCAGGCCAATTAGCATGAGCAAATTAAAATCTAAGTGGCTGAGTTAATCCCACAGGGGCAGCCTTGCTCTATGGAAACAGTGGATTTGAAAGACGTGCCTTATGTTCCTGTTGTTTTTTTTTTTCTGACAGATGTTGGGTCACGTCAGAGAGAAGCGCCAGAGCCACCTGTCGCTGTGTCGCTGGTGCTGCAACTGCTGCCGCGGCAACAAGGGCTGCGGCATGTGCTGCAAGTTCTGAGCATGTTCGTGTTAATTTATTAGAGACAACCCCTTTCTCAGATGCTTACAGCAAACATTTTGTATTATTTTAGTATGATTCACAGCACTGGAAATAAACCTTTTTGTATTTATTCTCTATGTCTTTAGCAACAGTTTTCTGACCGGTTAATATTGGGTGTTGAATAAAAATGGACAATTTCAGTGCACAATGTGTTTTGTCTTAAATGTAAAGGTCAACATGTTGGTCATAGTTTGCAAAACCGCAGTGTTCACTTACCATTAACTTCTCAAATTCTTATCCAGTGTCCAGTGAAGGGACTTCCTCTTGAGTTGACTTTTATAAGTTTATGTCAACATCGAGTTCACTTGGGGGACATTACAAAGAAGTTTGAGGATGTCAGCAAAAGCTATTTTTTAAAGCTGTGAAGACTTCCTGAAAACCATACAGCATTTTTAGACCTGAATGGTGAACTTTAGGAGTGCATATTTTATCTGGGGTTTGGAGCGTGCTAGAATAACAAGGCCATGTGTGTGCACTGAACTCCCATAGGCTTTCACCAGTTAGAGGGAGGTGGTCAAAAGTTGGTCTACGACTTGAGTGTGCCACCTGCTGGCTGGGTGTTTTATTGCAGGTTCAGCTGTAGAAGAAATATGCTGATGTACTAGGAAGATAATTACATACATTTTTTTTGTCTCTCAATCACAAATGTAAGTGCATGCCCAAATTAGCAGTTTTTTTTGTAAGGGGCAGGCTCGAGACGATAAAAACTCCTTCAAAGCCTGAGATAAACTTTACAAGTGAACGTGAAACTTGTTCACAGTCAGGAGCAAAGGACCCCATTGGTGTCTCACTGTCTCTCGACAACTGTACTGGGGGTACATGTTTGATTAACTGCTCTGTAATGATCAATTAGAAATGTGTGCTGTGTGGTGACTTGGACTTGGATTGACGGGCAAGACAAATTCATATTTGTCAGCACAACTTTAGCTCCTGCCATGGTGCTATTTATCCTCCATTATTGTTGTTTTAGGAAGAAATAGGCTCAATCCAAATACTTCCAGAAGTAGCTCCACAGTAGCTTTATGTCATAGCTTAAGCGGCAGCACAGTGGATTGTAAGATGGGTGTTGGAAGCCGTGAGGTAAATCAAAGGACTTGACAGACAACCATTCACACTCCCATTTATTCAATTTGCAACTTAAATTCTACCATTTTACCAATAACTTTATTTCTTTGACTCCAAACAGGCCGATCTTCTTTCTTAAGCGAGTCTGCTACATCTCCTAACTGATGATTTTTACAATGGCAGTGCTTTATCACTGATATTACATTAATTGACAAATGTGTAAACATAAATGATACTAAGCTCTAAAAGGGTGATTAAATCTTTGGAAGGGCGTTTTTACATCTTACCACTTGCCAAACAACAACAACCCGGACAGACTAAACATTTTTATTGTTGGCAATAAGCTGGGACCGATTGGACCGCTCACTGACGAAAGGAAATCATATTCAATATCCTCAACTACCAATCATACAATCCAGTCCGTTTATCGCACACTCCACACACAGCTGAACACAGGAAAACAGACACAAGCAGAACCCACTGCAATCAATTTACATTTGTCACTTTAGACAATTAGTCATTTTTATTATAATCAATGGCTAATGGCGGGTGATTATTTTATAAATTGCCTTGTCTTGTGTGCATTGTCATGTCATCAGCAGCAATGCGGGCATTCAAAGAGTAAAATTACAAATGACTTCCTTCGACATTTATAATCATTTAACAGAAACCATTTGTGAGCGATTACTGCCGCTCTTTTTCAAAATGCTGCAGAGGCTGGTTCTCCATTCAATGGGTTTAACTTAATGGGCCTTGTGCAGGAACCACTCTAAATGTCAAACGCGATTCAGGACACTATGCAGCATTTAGCAATTTACTGACATATAAAGAAAGTTGTTTTCAGTGATTTTACAGCTTTTTACCCACATACTCTAACCTAAAAGATTCAGTACATACCATCCTTATTACAGGTAACATGTTAATAGTTGTCTTTAATCCCAATTAGCGCATGGACTCTAGACATGAGGCTATGTATGGTTTTGGAATATTGTCCGTTTACAATTCTTGAGAAATATCTCGACTAGGCCTGACAACCTTTGGTCAATTTCTGGCGAATTATTGGAATAGCTTTACCAACAGTTCACCGTTTACGTTAGCGGACGTGAAGAATGAACAACAGTGATGAATAAACAGATCAGTCTTTTAGGTGCACTGAACGCCCCTAATACTGGCTCATGCCTTCTTCACTTAAGTGACTCAGCATTAAAAATGTGAAGTTGATTAACATGATGTATCTGAGCAGCACTGTCAAACAATAGCCCATGCATCACCGAGGAGACCGATTGTTTATTCACCATCGCCAGCACCACAGGGAGCACTTAATTATCTGAAATAGGTACCGCATACAAGCCAAAACCTTGCATATTCCACATTCAGTGGGGTCAGGCTGTGTTGGACGGGGCCTGTTGGTGGGGTGTATGCCCTGTGTATGCCCACGCTTAAATAGCTCAGTTGTGTGGGAAGTGATTTTTGAGATGTTTTGTTTTGAGTGACAGCTGCTAGGGCTGTTGCTGGAAGCCTGTTGAACAAACTCAGAGTTGAAGAGTAAGTTCTGAAGTTATTAAACCAAACAAATCCAAACTGAGTAACTTTGGCGTCATCTGTTGCATGACACTGGTTATAAACTTTGTCTATCATCTCAGGTTTAAACCCTAAACCAATGATTAGTGGGTGTGTCTGTGCAGCAAACAGCCATTAACATTAACATGAAGGGATGGGGTGTGTCTATTTCTGCTGAGAAAGTAACATGTTCATTGCAAAACAGGAAAATCAGAAAATGCTGATTGTTTAAGTTTTAAGACAGTAATTTGTATTGGCTTACTCTGAGGATGGACAAACTTAAAAACTCATGGCCTCAACATATTTTGTGATGTTTCATGCTATGTGTAAATTGTTTTGACATAAAAAAATGTAAAATCCTAGAAAAAAATACTCAAAAATATGAAAATTATGAATTAAAAACTATTTAGAAATTTTGTAATAAAACTGGTTCTAAAATTTTAATACAGAAACAGCTTTCAAAGTGTAACTGATGTCCTTTACACTGTGCAGAGTTTAATAAAGTAGCCTATATTGTCTGAACCCCCCCAAAAAATTTATGCAGTGTCAGATCCATGTGACTTTGCTCACATCTGATTGGTCCACTTTGTTTTTTGACTCTAAACTCCAGAGCAGGGTAGTCGTGTGGTGTAAGTTACCATAGTGATGGAACCTTTTTTTTGTCTTTTCTGTCAAAGGGTTAAGATAAGATAGCTAAGATAGTAACAACTACAGTATTTGTACAGTACAACAAAAATTTTAATATATTAGCAGAAAACAGCAATAAAATGCAAATATGCATGCATGTATGGTTCCTACTGTGGTATGATGCTCACTGCCTGAATAAAAAACACACACACATTTCTGGGTGGAATTAAGACAATATAAGACACAAGTAACACCTCCAAATTTTACTTTGAATTTACTTTATATTTTGTAAAAGCAGTACTGACATTTACAAAATACTCTCCGTCTGCAACTACCTCAAGATTATTTGATGAATGTTTTAAATTTAGGTGATTTCATAATTTTACCATGGTGAGTTATGTAAACCACAGAAACACTGAAGAGTGAGAGACGGTTGTAATTATTGTGCCCAAGCAGAGCTGCTGATTTATTTTACAAGAGAGAAGTATAATTGAAATTAACAGCTTCTAAATTTGTGCTTTTTCAAACCCCCACATTTTTTTTTACAATTAAAACAAACATATTCTCACATGTATCTAACATCATTATGCTTTTCTTCTTTCATTTTTCAAAAAGTTGATAAATGCTTTAGTAAAATGCACTTCAAGTTCGCTTTGTATAAAGAACATTTTTAATTTTGTGAAGTGGTGGTTTGGAAGCAAAATATAGTCTTTTCATTCAAGCTGCTAAAAATGTGACTACAAAGGGTAGCAATACCAAAACCTTTCTACTGCGAAAAAAGGATGTTAAACATAATAATTCCTGTCCTAAGAGCAATGATAACTCAGGAAAAGAAAGGAAAAGGTGTTGTTTCTGATTCCTTAACTTTTTACTTCATAATGAACTGTCAAGTCAGTCAACGTCTACAGGCAGCAACCATAGACCTCTGCACATTAGGGCAGCTCTCAGCCCTTAGCAACAGGGCAGAGAATTAATAATCCCATCAAAGAGCTCCTCTTAAAGAGACTTTGAGGAAACACACAGCTGCCTTAAACTATCATCCCTGTTTCCAAAAAATGACACTCGCTATCTATATATGTATGTGTGTGACATTGTACTTAATGAGGTAGATACAATGTAGTGTAGTGTGTAGTGTAAAATAAAGTGTGACTGAGTAAACACCTGTTAAGAGTCGAGGGTGAGGGTGGCGGTATTACTCAAGTCTGCTACACTTAACTCTAATAGAGGATAATTGTTTTTGGTATAGCTTCCAAATTTCAAATTTAGAGAGATGCTTCAGTTTTTTTATTTTAGGAACTTGCTATTTAATGTCACAAGCTCTGCTCTTGTTTAACACAATAAAGACTGTCAAAAGCTAACCTTCATTTCTTTAAGTGCGAACCATTAACTCTTTCTAAAACTGGAACTCTTTTGTCTTGGAACATACTATTTTTTTTTCAGAAGAACAAAAGTCATACTTTACCAAAGTACAGTATGGGACACTTTGTATGGTTCTTATCAGTCCTACATGGAGTAGGAATTTAAAGGGACAGTACCAAGGAACAAGCTCTTCAGGTCAAACCCTTTCCTTTACTTTTTTCTCCATACCCCCTTTTTGGATGGAAATAAATATCCAATGCTACTTGTCATATCCTTATAATTTCTTTCTGAAAAACTCAAGTGGTTCTTAACTTACAAGGTTCCAGGCGAGTGCTTTTAGACATAACACACAGTAAAGCCAAGAGCAAAACAAGCGTTGTCATATTTGTGTGTCTTAGACTCTGAGGTATGTGTGCGGTTGTCACCATCTGGTAATTTCCTTTACTTGCTCTTTGTTTTGCTCCTGTAGTGTTTTTCTCCATGTCGTAGTCTCTCTGCCCGGAGCATGACAGTCACAGCAGAAGCGTGGTATGTTTGGTGTCACCTTAAAAGAGTCCATGTTGCAGCACCACTCAACATTAATACAGCTCTAGTGATATAAGCTCAGCTCTCTTACCAGTTGAACTCAGAATTGACAAAAGTTCCTTGGACAAGAGATGAAACGTCTTCACCTTGAAACCTACTTCCAGATGATTTTGCTTTAACCTTTTCTTTAACCAATAGCATAGATGTAAAAAACAATTCAGTAACCAAACACTTGTTTACGAATTGTCTGTCTTTTATCGTAGCACTGCTTGTGTTGAATGTTTCATAAAGTTATAGTGCTTTTGGTTTGTTTACACTGATGACTGGCCGTCGTCAGTCTGAAGCTTCTAGGACACAGGGGACACACTTTGATGTTCCTACTGCAATCCTTTTATGTCACACACATAGTGCTACCATTTCAGATCCAATTTTTATTTCCTGCTGAGAGATATAGGGAAAAAAAAGTCACATTTCCATCTCAGAGTCATTTTAAAATGTTTCCTGTCAGAGAAGATTCGACTTTACCAAATGACTATCATCTGCCTCAAACTACCTTTTACTCAAATCCATTTTTCCCAAATTAAATTCAACCGTTTTTTTTTTTTTTCACTTGTGATATTGCCGGCAGAATGAATAAGGTATCTATTTGTCATAATTATGGATCAGTGCAGTGCAGCCTTTGGGTACTGATAGTCTCTCGGTGTGTGTTAAAAGAATGCTGGGTGACCTCGGGGCTATTGAGACCAGTGAGATTTAAAAAGACAAGGCTGGGAAAAGACATGGTGTATTTCTTCTCTCACTTCCTTTTTTCTGTCGCTGTCCTCCATTGATCACAGGTTGCACAAAGGCCAAACAGGGAACATGTTAATCGACTGCTTAGCTTCTGAACAGTGTCCTCTTCATTCCCGGGCTTTAGCCAAACATTTAGAAGCCTGATACTGGTATCGACCAGCGGCTATCTCCACATATCCCCCCTTTAACAAATAGAAGGGATCTCCATACTGCCCCTATCACTACTTTGCCTTCGCCCTGCAATGCATCACTCCATACATTTGCATTTAGATCACCTTTTTTTTTCCCCCGTTGCACATTGTGCGTCAAACGCGAGTCGATACCAGAAGCTGGGATCCTAAGGAGAATGGATGGAGGTGGTAATGAAGGCGAACCGGCAACACAAACACGCCGCCCGGCCGCGCCTCTGCCCGACGCTGCGCCACCTGGAGTCGTTAGTTTTAATTAGCAGAGGGGAGTGATAGGGACTCCTCCGGCTCGCACCCACCCCTCGCCTTGGGGGGATGGCAGCTGCATACTGATGCTCCCAATACTTCTCCACGAGGCCTGCTTCCTTACAGTTGTCTACTGAATCCAACAGATAATGAAGTCTAGAATTCTTGTGTAAAATTAATAAGATTTAAGTACATGGACAACAGATAACACACAAACAAACAAAAGTGTTGTGTAGTGTCCTCATCAACAAGACTCAGATTATAATTTTGTCACCAACGAGTTTAATAAAACTTGAGTCTGTAAGTCTACATAATAATGTTTTTGGATCTCATTTGATAAGAATAAAAATGACTTTGGTGCAAACAAGAAGCCACCATGTAGATTTTTTGTTAAGGGCCTTTAAGATGACAATGTGTTGCTCAAATCCGCAATAATTCTGTTGCAGATAGACAATGCCAGTGTTTTCACATCTGAAATGGCGGAGGAGGTGTTTTGGTTTTGTTGTGTAAACTATGAAGATGGTATCCTCTTTGAAATGAATGACAAACCTAGGCACAACACACATGTGCAAACCAACGTCTCTGCAGAAGAGGGGTTAGCGAAAGTAGCAAAAGAAAACCCTCTCCCTCTGATCTGGCGTTTTGAGACAAATATGTTGTTGTATAAACAGTGAGTGTTGGATTTTAGTGAAGTATTGCATATGTAAATTGTGACTAACTTACTAACCATTAGGATGTGTGCCTATTGGGCTTACTTTACTGTCACTTGAATTATGAGTCTATTGGTGGACTAAGAAATATTAAATTGCCCAGTTGAAAAACGGCCATATTTTGTCCATACATTCATAGAAGAGAACAAATAAATAAACCCTGGCAGGTTGCACAAAAGATGAATTCATCAAAAGAAGCACTTAAATACCTATGCCCCTCAGGTACAATACAATAGCATCACATACATGCTAAACATTAAATACATGGGTTTACACGTTCATGCTACTCCACAAATTTAATCTCGTGTAGATTCCCATGCTACTCCCTGATACCCATGACTTGTAATGGTAATGGGCATTGTGGATTACTGTTTATTCTCTTTATCAAACCTAATGTCTGGCTCCAAGGCCCTGATGATGTGGATGAATGGTTTACACTGTACCATACATTATGGAATTCTGCTGAGAGGCATGATGTATAATTTATCCAGCGTTGGGCAGCTCTCAATGAATACTTGAAATAAACCTTGTGCAAAAAGTTAAACAGTAAAAACAAGCATCTTGAAACTTTACCTTTAACCGTTTTTCCACTACGCTAAGTCTTGCAGCCACCTACAGTTACAGCACCAACACTCCACCCACACGCTGCACACACACTTTGTTAGCTAAAGAGCAGGAAAAGCACAAGGCTGTCTTCTGAATTGAGGGAAACACGTTGGATTATTCAGACGGAGAAGACTGATAAGGTCTTGGATATTTCTGCTGTTTGTCTAATATTACTGTTCCTTTGATGGCTCTTCAAACCTTTATCTCTTTCATTCTTATTCAGAGTTGCATTTGGAGGATTTGGCTACTGATAGAATCACTCTGCTCCACCCACCGCCCTCCTCCCTCTCCTCCATTAAGGCATATTCCATGATTTACATTACCTATCAAATCTTCCGGTCCCATGTTGTCAGTGCCTCAACACATCCCCCCAGCCGAGTGGACCAGCCCCGACTGTAGCTCATCCTGACTGTGCATATATGCCCAACAGAGAGCTCTGAGGAGGCTGGGGCTTTGATTGACTTATTTCTGAGAAGACGTCCACTGTTTTGGAAAGTCCGTAACACTCTAGCAGTCCCATTGGAATGTAAAGACCTATCTAGACTCAGACATGTGGAACTTTTCTAAGTCCTGACTAAACTGTGAAAATACAGTTGCGAGTGCCTTGCAAAACTATATGCTCCCACATTCTGTCTGGCATTGGCATATGAAGTAACTTGTGTGGGTAAAGTAATGCATCTGAGGTGAAGCATAACCAATTGACTGGATTTTAAAGCTCTGGGCTTAGGAATAAACTCCAAGCAATATTTTCTTTTTGACTGTAAAGCAACCAACCCGATCTTACAAGAAAGATAGATCTGTAAAATATTCAAAATATAGGCATCATATTGCAATCTTCCAGAGACATCTGTCAGGAAGCTAGAGATAGAAAATGTGTTTATAACAACATAAAATGTTAAAGTTTAAAAGATGCCGCCTGCCTGAACCAAAATTTGTGACATTTCTCAGCAACTTATATTGTTAAAATGTCTTCTATGGACTTACCTGACTGGCCAGTTGGGCTGTTACACAGAACTATTGAGGAGGGCTACCACAGAAAGTAGTTATCCAAAGGCAGGTGCTATAGATGAATAAGAGTTGGTGATGGGATGAAGCACCTGCAGTAACCCCATCACAAAGTAACATGTTTGATGTTTACATTAGCAAAGGTAAAATGGACCCTTGGTCTGAACCTGCAGAGGGTGTAAGGAATGTCATTGCCATCAGCAGGACAAGATGGATTTTTGTGATTTTGAAATCACTTTAGAATCCAGCTGCTGTGAAAAGTAATCTATAGACGACATATTTACATTGAAATATTTCATAATATTTCTAAATGGTAAATGTTTAAAATCCATTTTGCACTGTCCCCATTTGCAGCAGAACAGATCAGTCTGTTCACTGTGGAGTCACTTCTGTCTCTTCTCTTAACTGGTCTTCTTTTTGGAATTAATCATTTTTCTAAAGGAATACAAAATACAGTATATCCCTTAAAATATATCTAACTAATATTAATTATTACTGTTGATTGGTTTACTTATAAAATGCATGTATGTATGTGTTATATGTGATTTGTGTTTTGGCTGCACGTGTTGAGACAAAAATATCTAGTTATGGTCTGGAGTATTTAACCCTATCCTAACTCTGCACAGTTATGACGTGGATTTATAATCCGATCATAATCCCAATACCAGAGCACTTTTCTTCACTGTCCAAGGACTCAGTAAGCCACCAGAAGCCACATTTCACTTGAAGTGAATTAAATTTTCTTTTTGCATCGAAAGGTTGACACAATCCTAAAACATCTGACCACCTCCTCTTCAACACACCCTGACTGCAGTTGGACTAATAACTTACCACTCGTTATGGCCTGTAGACAGTTTTTTTTTTTTATCTTTTCTTTATTAAAGAAAAAAAAGGTGGGAAATGCATATTAATGAACATTAAAACAAATGTAAATATGCCAGATTATATCCTTAGGCTAATTTTCAGGTAGATGGTACACAAAAAGGAAAGAAAGAGAAAAAGACAATGAGGACAAATACAGACACCCGAATACATCAAAGACAATATTATTTCAGACAAAGAAAAATGAATAATAGAGAAAGAGACAGAACAAGAACATAAATATGATTTACAATTACATCTGTACTGTGCTGTACCCAAGTCTGATTAAGTGTGATAAAGTGCAGGTCACATATGATCACATGTTTGAGTGTCTTTTAACCACAGTTTCAAATGTGTTTTAAAAGTAAGTAAACTTATGCATTCCCTCACTGAGAGTGGAGAGGAATACTGTCCCAAAACATTGATCCCTAAAATGAGAGAACGTTTTGAGAAAATGATGCACGTCTGAACGGGAGATTACAGTCACCTCTGACACAGGCTCGCGTTACTCGCGAACCAGGAACCAAGAGCTTTCTGTTTAATAAACTCATTCAACAGGGGAGGAGAGAAACCATTAGTAACTTTGTAAATTAAGCAGGCAGATTTAAATATTTAAAAATTTGAGAGACTTAGTAAACTATATTTACTAAGAATATGGCAGTGGTGGTATGAATAAGGTTTCTTGTCTAAAACTTTCAACGCCCTTTTGTGCATGATTCAACAGGTTTAAAAACAGAAGAACCAGCGTGTGACCAGCTGCTAATGCAATACTCAATATGAGACAGTATCACTGAATGTAGGAACGTGACTGCTGCTCTGTCTGTCAGGGATGCTCTTATATGTTTGAAATCCAAACATGCTTTTGAAAGGATCATTTTGAATCAGCTGGTGAGTGCAGAGGGACATGATGAGATACAGGGTTTATTGGAAATGTACAGTTGTGTCGTCAGCATAGCAATGAAAGTGGATACCAAAAATAACGGGGAGGATGTAAATGATGTACGAAAGGGGACCTAAAACTGAACCTTGGGGAACTCTCTGATGTAATGAGGATGACTTGCTATATTTTATTTGTACAAACTGTTTCCTGTTGGTGAGAAATGATTTGAGCTATTGTAGAGCAGTACCGATGACCCCAGTGTTAGGCAAACGCTCAACTAATACTGAGGGCAAGATGGTGTCAAATACGGCACTGAGGTCAAGGAGGAGGATGGAGAGAAAGCCTGTCAGCTGCACGGAGGAGGTCATTGGTGATTTTAGCTGTTTCAGGGCAGTGTTTAGAACGGAAACTGGATTGGGAATGGCTCAAACAGATTTTTATTATGAAGATGGTCCTGAAGCTGTGTTGTAACGGTATGTTCGAGAGTTTTGGCAGTGAAAGAAAGATCAGAAATGGGATGGTACTTATTGAAGTCTTTGGGATCTGTATCTTATTTAGAGGTGTAACTGAGGCAGTTTTAGATGATGGTGGGATAATACCGGTGGACAAGAGTGAATTATAGCAGTTAGGACAGGAGCTTTAACAAGGGATGTGTGGAGTGGATCTAGGGAGTAAGTAGACGTCTGTGCTGAAATGATAATGTTATTGATTTGATGGACTGTTAGTAATTGGAAGTCAGAAAGAGTGACGACAACTTGGATGACAACAAAAAAACTAAACAGCAATAAAAGTGAAGTTCTTCTCATCGGCTCCAAATCTACACTCTCCAAATCCCACCACTCTTGGACTCCACTGTCTCTTTCACTTCACATATCAACAATTCAGTCCACACAACCTTTTTCCATACTCCGCCCATCAATCACTCAGCACTCCACCCAGGTTCTTGTCCATGCCCTTGTCAGCTCATACCTATAATACAATCAATGCAATCAAGAATTATACATGTTAATGTTACAGTTGTGCTCATACGTTTACATACCCTGGCACAATTTGTGATTTTTTTTGGGGTAATTTTTCAGAGAATATGAATGATAACACAAAAAACTTTTTTCACTCATAGTTAGTGGTTGGGTGAAGTAATTTATTGTCAAACAACTGTGTTTATTCTTTTTTAATCATAGTGGCATAAAAAATACCCAAATGACCCTGATCAAAAGTTTACATACCTTGGTGATTTTTGCCTTATAACATTTACAAAAGTGACACAAACAGGTCTACTAAAGGTAACCATCCTCACCTGTGATCTGTTTGTGTGTAATCAGTGTGTGTTTAAAAGGTCAGTGAGTTTCTGGGCTCATGACAGACCCTTGCATCTTTAATCTAGTGCTGCACTGACGTGTCTTTCATGGGGAAAGCAAAATAATTGTCAAAAGATTATTGAACTGTATAAAACAGGAAAGATATATAAAAATATATCCAAAGAATTGAGAAGGCCAATCAGCAGTGTTCAAACTATAATAAAAAAGTGAAAATTGAGGGATTCTGTTGAAACCAATACACAAACCAAAAATTTTAGCCACAAATGCCAAGGAAAATTGTATTTGGAAAAAAAAAATCAACATATAACTTCAACTGAAATACAGGACTCTCTGAAAAAAGTGATGTGGCTGTTTCAAGATGCACAATAGGGACGCACTTGAAGAAAAATGGGCTGCATGGTCGGGAAAGCCATTACTACACAAATGCCAGAAAGCTTACAATACACCAAACAGCACAGAGTCAAAACTTCTGGAACAAAGTCATTTGGAGTGATGAGACCAAAACTGAACTTTTTGGCCACAACCATGAATGTTACTTTGGAGAGGAGTCAATAAGGCCTGTGATGAAAGATACATTATTCCTCCTGTGAAACATGGAGGTGGATCGCTGATGTTTTGGGGATGTGAAAGCTACAAAGGCACACGAAATGAATGCAGCATGTTATGAGCCCGGAAATTGTGCATGGGACATACTTGGACGTTCCAACATGACAATAATCCAATAATCCAAAGCAAAAAGCCAAGTGGACCTGTCATTGGCTAAAGGTGGCAATACACGTTATTAAGATCTGGGGTAAACTTTTGATCATGGTCATTTGGGTAGTTTCTGTTGTCAATGTGATTTAAAGTGAGTAAACACAGTTTTTTGACAATAAATGGCTTCACCCATTCACTAACTATGAGTTTTATATTACTCCTATTACTTATAGTAAATTCACTGAAAACCACCCCAAAAAAAATCACAAATTCTGCCAGAGTATGTAAACTTAATAGCACAACTGTATTTCAAACTGAAAATATTATGTTATATTGGTTTATTTCAACTGTGTTGCTAACATTCAAGAATGAAGTTTAAATATTTATCCGAATACTCGATTAACTGTACCAGTAATAGATTAATCGATTACAAAAATAATCGATAGCTACAGCACTAAAACAAACCAACATGGCGTGCAGCTGAGCGGCTATAAGTTACTTCTGTTGTTTATGCTGTAAAAACCTAAGGATTATTTTAAACTGATTGAAGAGCAGAGATTAACAAACAAGGAACTTGTGTCGCCTAAGTGTGATGCAGGGCAACGCTCCAGCGGCATTCGGGTGTGGTTGGTTGGGACGGAACATATCTGAGGAACTGACCGGCTTACAAAGCTTTGCTAGTTCCTGTAAAAAGATTATACAGAGTCAGCTGTGCCAGGCTAACAATCCGTATACAATATCCGTATACAATATGTATTTTCATCAACATGCACAGTTCAGATCAAATAAAAAAATAAAAAAATAAAAGTCAGACTTGCCTAACGATGAATGAATGATGCAAATGATGTATACCTGTCCATAAACAAACTATACAAACTCAAGTTTGACTGTTGTCCCTCTGAGGCTGCTGTAGTTTATGAAGCAGAGTTTAAAACAAAGCAGGGAGGGATAGTCAGAATAATTACATCTGAGGGGAATGTGATGCAGAGGGCCGATCGCCAATGGGCTTTCTGGGTTTCCTTTGGCTAATCAACATCCTTCGACTGTCAAGACACATCCAATCATGTATAGATGAAATGATGAATCTAACTTTCCCTAGGTTTATGAATGTAGGAGTGTTAGCTCTTTGAGTAACTAGCCATTGTCCACTCTTTATTATTTACATTTTGTAACGTCATCTAACCATAGCTTCCAGATTGTTTTCTGATTTAGCTTTGAGAGAGATCACAGTGAAGTGTCAGGAGAAGTGCTTTCAGATCTATATTTTTTTCAGAAACATATTCTGTATTTTGGAATGTAAGATACTGGGAGGTACTATATTGTTTATGGTCTTTTGCACAGTACTGTAAATCCTGCTGTAAACACTATTATACATTTCACAGAAAACTCCAAAACATTAATAAAATTCTCACAGCTCGGGTTGGAAGCAGCAAACAGCACATACCTGCATATGCATCCACGCACTAACTGTACCTTCACACACCTCTCCATGCCTTTATATATCTCAGCAATTCCAAAAACCTTCTTAAAAATTGTGTTCTCTCCCTTGCAATATTGTGCATAGCCATGTGTTGAATTTTGCATAAATCATGTCAGTGTTACTCAGACTTATATTACCCCAGGGAGGCTGTGTTTGAGTGCAGTGCAGTACCCCCTGGTCCATGTTGATTATATCAAACAATATGCAGCATGACTGGAATACGTTAGCAGAGTCGACGCATCTTCCCCCCATGGCTGAACCTTGTGAGAAGCCGCTTTATTTCAAAGCTCAGTTTAATACGGCAGACTTCGGTGGAGCCACCCCGGGGTGGATAGATAGGCTGTGTCATTGTTTTACTGGATCCCACTCCACTATAGAGCAGTATAGGCTCCCCTGTGTGCCTCTAGTCAATGTAACAGTGCTACAAAATCACACTGTGAGCATTTGTCATTCAGGCCTCCACACACCTTCCATCTTTCCTAAGCCAATGTGCAGTGAGACACTAAAGTGGATGTCATTTAGCCGTGCAGCGTAAATGGAATTGATTCATATCAGTTTGAAAGATAATGAAGTTTTTTTCATGGTTGTCCCTTAAGAGACACTTTGTCAATTGGTCTACGTTAATATGCCATTGTAATGTATAGAATTATAGCTACAGTGCTTGGAAAGAAAAGTAATGCTTGATGACTTTTATATTACTTTTCTGATGAACGTTTTACACTTTGCAACAAAGCTAATAACAGTATTCAACACCAAACTTCTATAAAAACAAAATAAAATAAAAAAATGAACACAACTGAATGGACTTTTATAGTTTAACCTTTTTATATTCATAAAAGTCACAATAGTGAGAGACTTGATGATACAAATACCTGAATGTGCCTTTCAGGTACAGTCTATATAGAAAAATAATGAAAAACAAAAGTGTAACCTTAAGCTCCAGACATCCTTGGTCAATTTAATTGAAGTCATTCTTTGCAACAGAGCCTATAAGAACATCCTAACTTTAGTGTGACAGGACAAAGGAGCTGTAATTCAGAGTTCTGAGGGATGATGAGTAAACATTTGAGTATATGTTTGTATTTTGATAAATGGAATTATTCTTAGGCCCTGTCTAAATGCAAACTGACATTTTCTTCCTCCATACTCCTCTTGGAGGGTGTTTAAACAATCTGAGTTGTGTGGGCTGAACACTCCATTTGCATACGAATGAGACGCCTGAACACACAGATAAAATTTAAGTATATAAAACTATGCATGTAGCCAGAGTCTTAATTATGTCAAAACGACATTGATAATACCCTTTCCTGAACAGAACACTTAATATAGCTTAACAACATTTGTTAGCTAAGCTGAATATATTAATTTATGTTATATCTTTAAAGGAACTCAAAGTAAATGTCACTTGTAATGCACAGGTTAGTCCTTCATCCCTTTAAGCAGTAGATAATATAGTGGAACTGTGACACTGGTCAAATTAGTCGGGAATGGATGTAACACAATGCTGATACATGGAGTGCAAATTGGTTCGTGATCATGCATCAGTGACTTTTCATGTAGACGCATAATGCCATAGACGACTTACTTAATCTGCTCTCGCCATGTAAAGGTCTCACTCCTCCCTGTGTCTCGCTCTGGGCCTTCATTCACATCCATCAGCGTGAATGGCCGGTGGCCTGAAACAAGCCCGGCTCGCTGTAATGGATGGTTCCGATTAGCTGCCTCTGTGTGTAAGCTCCACACAACCATGGCCAGCTGAACGGTGGGAAGCTAGTGATTTGGAAGGTCACGTGTGTTGCCGTGGTCGTGCTGGATATTAGCGGGCTGTTTGGTGTATCCCAGGAGAGCTACGCTTCTTGCTGACGGCATCATATTTGTAGGCAAAAGTACATGTGTGTCTGCTCCCCCATTTCCAAAGGCACGGCTTCTGTGCAAAGAACTTACTCCCAGACTTAAAAATGATCTTTGGATTGCACCATCCATCGACCTGCCGTTCTTCCTTCCCCTCACCCTCTCTTAAAAAGAATCTCTCTTAAGACACTGCTTCTTATTCCTCAACGCACTGCCTTTATAGTTACGTAAACTGCCCTGTATTTTTTTCCTCAGCCTGTCTCTGTGAAGTTTTGTTTCCACGTAACACTTTTGGGAAGCCACTGCATAAAAGACAAACAGTACATAACATAAAGTGTACATGCAGATATTCTTTTTGTCAGGCCGCAGCAGTAAACACATCTCTTTTCATTTATACAGAAGACCACAGTTTTGGTTGTTTTGCAACAATGTTGGCAAACCATAAAAAGTGGAATCTGAAGATAGCTAATAACAAAGGTTCATGCAAACAGAGAGACCATCAAAACATCAAAACCATTTACTCATTTTCTTAAGTGCACAGATTAAAAACATGCACAGAATGCACATGTTTTATGAAAAAAATTGAATAATCCATAATGTGTTCAAATAATAAATGTTAAGTGCTTCTTATCCATGTCATGCGGCAGTATGTAGTTCATACTCACGCACTTATGATGACTTTATAAATGTTGTAGACACATTATCAAATTTACCAAAAGCCCCCCCAAAAAAATACAACTCTTGGTGGACTTGAGGAAATTGTAATGTGGAACAAAGTCAATTTTATTAAATAATGACTCATAGGGAAATGAAAGGTTTACTGTCTTTTTGTAAAAATGTGAAATGACTGATGTGGGCACAGAAATTCATTTTAGGAAATTATATTTTTTTTGTCTTTTTCCTGAAGTCTTATTACCTTCTTTGATGCATTGCTCAGGTAATTGTAATCCTGGTCCGTTCTAATTCTCCAGCATTTGCTTCTTAAACTGTTTTTGCCATGTCCCCCCTTCGGAGGAAAAAAATACCCCCACCTCCCCAACCCATCTACTCACGAGTTAAGAACAACTTTTTATCCAAAGTAACTGTGATTGTGTCACTAAATTAGATATGTGTTTTAAAATAGCATTAAAGTGAGATAACAATAAAACAAGGCAAATTACGAGCTTCAAACTAATTCTTATTCTAGTATCATTTGAAATGTCATGTATGTGCCTGCAAATAGTGTTAGACAGAAGAATATACTTTAATTTTAGAGCACCTCTCTCGTCTACCACACACAATATCATATCGAGGGCTGCAGGGAGTAGGAGCTCTTCAGTGATCGTATGTGTTTTTTTTGTAGACAATGATTCTGTATGCAACTTTATAGGATGCTAACTGTGCCACCTTTGTAAAAATACTTTTCTGCTTGTTCTAATTTCCTTCTGAAAAACTCAAGTGGTTTGTTGACGTTAGAGGGATGCAATGTTTCTATGTGCCTACAATGTTCCATACTGTCTGCAGCGAGTGCTTTTAGACATAACACACAGTAAAGCCAAGAGCAAGATAAGCGTTGTCATATTTGCGGGACTTAGTCTTTGATGTATGTCAGGTGTTTTTACCATCTGGATTTGTATTTTCTTTGCTTGCTTTGAAAAACATTGGTTTAAAAAGACTGTACATGATATTTGTTATAATGGTTTGCATTAATTATAATTATTATTAGGCCCGACTTGGTGATAGGCTGGGCAATAATAATTGCTCGGATTATTTATATTTATATATATATATAAATTATTAAAACAGGCATGGTAAGGTTACTTTATTTGTCTCCCAGGGCTGGCATGACTAATTGGAAGAATTGGAAGAATTCTCAGGCTGTTTGTTGGGCTGGTCTGTTTAGTGATAACGCGATAGTGCCATCAGAGAATCAAACAAATGCTAGTTCAGTGCAGCCTCGTGGATTTCTTAAAAAAAAAATCTTTAGGCCTATGTTTGTATTGCAAAAGCTACAACACTCAGTGAACCACTGGTCTCACCACTTGTCCCGACGCCCTGTCCCAGCAGAGGACAGTGGTCTGTGAGCAGTGGCTGGCTCTTCACCTCATGTGTAACCACCCTTGAGCCGGTGCCACTTGTGTTTTTAGTGCACATCTGAGCTGTGGTCAGAAGACATGTTTTTTTTCTTCCAAGATTGCCAGTTTTAGTTAGTGTCCTCTCAAAAACAAACAACACAGACAGCCTGTAGAGGGCTCTGCGCCATCTAATGGTAATGGTAATGGCATGGATTTTATATAGCGCATTTCCACTTTCCACCTGCTAGGCACTCAAAGCGCTTTACATCAAGGTTCCATTCATTCACACATTCATACACCTTCAGGAATCCAAATTCTAGGTCTCGTGGCTAAAAGTTACACAGTGCACTTTAAGAAGAAAAAAGAAGTAAAAATGTGTTAGTTACTTTTCTCTCTGCATCTCTGAGAAAGCCTTACATAAAAAAGAATGAAAGAGTGGGTTGTTTTTCTTTCTGTAAAAAGTAATTTAATTTCAGTTTCATTCAGAATTCAACAAAGAAGTCAGAAGTTTGAAATAAGGAAAACAAAATGACTTTATCTAAAATATGGCCCAGTAAACAAGAAAAAGACGCATGGATATTTTCTGATAAATAGAACATCTTCTGACTTGTGGCCAGCTGAGTGCTGAGCGGTGTGGACTTTTAAAGGATGTTCACACCAAAGCGCCGCTGTTGTTTTTGAAAAAGTGCGAGTGAAGCTGCTGCTACAGAAGAATCAGACCTAATTAAGCAAACCCTCTTCTGGGTTGCTCACGGTTCCCTTCTCTTATATGCATTCGTCTCCCTGAAACCTTACATGCTCTTATGTAACGTTAAACTGATTTCCTCAGAGTAAGGATTAAATGATAACAACGTAGCCTTGTTTGTTTTTATGCCACCTCAAAGGGATTTTAAGGAAGGTGTTTCCACTGTCTGTTTGCAGCCCAGAGGCTAATCCATGTGGAGAATTATATGTTGAGGTGATTCAGCACTTTCCTGACAATATGCACGTCTAATAAACCTGTTAGAGCCGCTGTTTTGTAATGACGAGTCTAAAGGGAAAGGTGGTCATGAAACACAGATCAGGCCAGGGCTGCCAATAAATGTTTAAGCAACTCATGTCTTCAGGGATGCACATCATTTTTTTTTTTTAGCAATTACTCAAGTGGAGCAAGTACCAGGCCCCTTTCACACATGCACTATCCTCCAGAGTTTAGCCTGACTTTATAAGGTGTGCATGCATGTGTGAACACATTCAATTTTCTCTCGAGGAGCTCTCGAAGTGGGTGTCCCAAAAACGTGCAAAAAAATATGGTGTGTATGATGTGCAGCTGGTGCTGTAAGCGGATGGTGCATGAAAGCCTTGTACGGTCTGCATCTTGTTTGTACTTTACTTTCCACTATATATATTGCTAACAAGAATCCCAAAAACATAGTGTCAATATTAGCACATTACCCTCCATCACTGCGAAAGAGTCAGCTTAATTGCTAACTTCATGTTGTATATGAGCATGCTATAATTTCGCTAAAACAATTCTCCAGACATCCTTGACCATGTGTGTGAAAAGACCTCTAGAGAGTAAAACACTGGATGTATAACTGAATAAAGCAGCAGTAAACAGTAAATGATTGTAAGTCATTTACATCTTTTGGAACCTAAATTATAATGTTTCACCAGTTTCCTTAAGCAGGACAGACAGCAGATGCTTTGGTTGTAATTTGAAGTGAGAGCCGTACAAAACCGACTCACTTGACTCACTGAAAAACACCAGCTTTATAAAATGTATTTGATTTTTGCCTTTATTTGATAAAAGACAGGAAACAGGATGAAAGTGAGCAAAAATAACCAAAGTGAGATTTAAACCCGGGTCTCCCACATTTTCGGCATGCACTCTACCAACTCCTCCAGCTTTAATTTTGAAGAACATTGTGCATTCTTACATAATGTAATATCAATTTATCACAAGAACAAGACTCAATTTATTTGAAAAAAGTGTTTAGTGTTTTTTTTCTGCTTCTCTTTTTTGTCCCATTTAGAATTGTCTACTGTCTGTACAACCAACAGAAAGTGGACCCCACTTAAGCAACCAAAGTATGTGGTGAAAATGCTATACACGTTTCCTGACAATGGAAACTGACCCCACACATTTTGTCCTTCTCCAGTGAAAACAACGGCTTAATACATAATGGTACCTTCACTGACCAATGTCGTCTCTGTATGATGTACAGTGGCACAGAAGTGTCCTAAAGCTCCTCTTGCCTTTGGGTAGAATTGACTGAAACACCAGAAGAGCAGTTGTTTATTAGACACACACAGAGCTGCTCCCTGCGCTGCTTATTCAGCTCTCCTGTAGCACACGGAGCATAAATCAGCAAACCACAGCCTCATTCTCTGAGTATCTATCTTTCTACCTGCTCCAGCTCTAGGGTCTCTCGCGCACTCGTGGCCTCTTCTCAGCCAATAGCGTTCCCCGAGTCAAAGGGCTTCGTACTGCACAGCTGGGGAGTCCCCTCGGTCCTTGAATGCTACTTCCCCAGGAAAAACAGTCTCCGTCTGTGTGCACAGCTGCATGACGGGCTAAATGGAGAGGAACGCAGTTTGGGGAAAGGGGCTCACACATACACCCAGCTGTTCCCACACTGGCACCACCGCTGCCAGCCCAAAAGCCAGTTAGTCTACCTTGTTAATCCACTGCCATCGCACCAACCCTCCAAATGGCCATCCACCCTGTTTCACTTCACTTCCTGGATGATGCGGCTTCCATCTTTGTCGAAGCTGTGACCAAAATTAATGGGAAATGGCTGCTTTTTCCACAGTTGAAAAGCCTTTCACCGCTCATTAGCCTTCATGATCATCTCCAGGAACATTTCTTGCTGTGATTAGGTCCCAGGGGCAGCTTGTAAACCCACTTCCTCCTGATACAATTTTATGACCTCCATTATCCAACAAAATATGAAGACTTACCAATTTCTTAGATTATAAAACATGGTAAATGGTCTGCATTTCTAGTGCATCACTGCGTGGTAGCCCTTTTTCTAAATCACACTTACTATCACTCACAGAGAACCTAGACCTGAGTAGAAAGTCTTTTTGACATTATGACCTTTAACGCTAACTGTAACAAAATTACAGTTTGCATATGAGATCCCCTTTACCTTGTATTGCTTAGTCAAGTCACTCTCACCCCCAAAGGGAATATTATCGACATTTGGTTAATGGCTCATCCTTTACTGATGCAGAAGGTGCCCTTTAGCTATATTGATAAAAATAAATGTTGGCAAGGATTCATCTGCACGTTTGATGAGATTTTACTTACTGACAGTGATAGTCTGTAATTATAGATTTAAGTACAATAATGGTAGAGCTTTGTATGAATGTGATATTACAAATACATATGTAATGTTTAGTTTATGTTTAGCTAAGACAAATTACCTTGTGTGACAATGTTCAGCGATGTTAGTCTGTTTTAATTTTCTGTTCTAATTTCTAATTTATTGCACTCTTTTTAAAGAAACAACTGATGCTGAAAGTGCCCTGTGGTGTCCTGAATTAGCACACAGGGTAATAAAGATGTGGGTTCCCTCTTGGTACTTTCGCTTCCTCCCACCGTCCAAAGACATGCATGTGTAGTTGAATTTTGACCTTTGACCTGTTACAGCACAAGGAGCAGAAAATTAATCAATCTCATGAAATATGTATGCTGATCTTGTAAAATCCTGATGCTGAAGGTGCCCTGTAATGTCCTGCATTAACACTCCTGGTATAAAAGGTAAGTGCTTATAAGGCATTTCTGTCCTAAGCCTATAGGCATAAAAATAGCATACTTGTATTTTTAGGCAAGAAGGTTAAAGTATGTCATACAAAGCATATCATGAAATAGAAAAGACAGTAAACCAACCCATATACCTTATTTACTTAATTATTATATTATTGCCTTTATTATATGTCTTCTAAACGTAACCTAAGTCTGGGATCCCTTCTTTCCAAAACAATTCCCACTCAATCTGTAAGTAACTGCTAACGTAAAATGTGTCAGGCTTTAAGTGATACTCTGGTGTGTGGTTGGCTGAATGTCTAATTAACTGTGTCAAGAGGTCAAGGGGCAGTTTATTCTGAGTCAGTTGGTACTGAACCTTTTTATCTGATTGGTCATGTTAATGGAAGCAGTTTATTTCCATAAAGTCCATTAGAGTCCATTAGTTCTGCAACTTAACAATTCCAACTCAAATCCACAGAAACCAGAGCTATTTTTTGTATAAAAAAAGTTTTTTATGTCCCATCTATGTCCCATGATGCCTCCTCTGTCTTTTCCAATGCTTTGTCTAAGTACTCCAACAATTAGGTCAATGGCAGTAGAAATCAACAAAAGGCTAAATTTCTTTTACATCTAATGATAATAATTAAGGTTTGTAATAGTGTCATCTCTTATTGAAACTTTTATTTAAGTTTTAGGACTCAAAAAAGTTCTGTTCTTTTGAAAAAAATTACATCAGCCAGCAAGGGATTGTCGTAAATGGGTTCCTAACCATCCAACTAGTTCTGTTTGAACTGTAATTCATCAATGAATCATAAAGAACAGTATTATGACTGCCAGCTTCTTTATTCTGCCGCTTGGGGTATTTTTATAGAGCACTTCATTTCTCCAATGTAATATCTCTTTTCTTCTCCACCCTGTGAGCCATCCTTGAAACATAAATCCACTTCTGACTAGCATGCTCTGCAGTCCGCGACCATTCCGACGTCTCGCAGATTAAGGCAGAGTGATCCAAACAACTTGGCAACACTCTGCCTGACACTGCACTGATTTGCAAAGTGATTACCATGTAGGAAGACAAAAAAAAAAACAACAAGAGAGGATCTGAAGATGTGTCAGCGCTCATGCTAAAAAAAAAAAACAGAAGCATACTGTATAGCACAAATTGGGAACGAGACAAAAGCAGGCAGAGGGTGAAACTGGGATGGAGGAGGGAGGACCGAGGGACAGGATGCCTACAATAGCACTGATTGGAACGGTACATGCCGCAAGATGAGGAGAAAATGGAGAGTGACAGGAGAAGATGAGGTTAGCTGGATTTAGACGAGCTGGAGAAAACGGCAGTAAGGAGGTGAGGGTTAGCAAGGAGGAATAGAGCAAACACTAGGGTGACTAAATGTCTTACTGCAAAATGTCCTGCACTAAATTATAACCAAAAGTTTTTTACTGGCTGAACTATCAACAGTTCATAAAAATATAATACATTTACTGTGAAACATGAGATTTTTAAAAGGGGCATGTTATTGTGAAGTATTGGGGAGTGCTGAGATTAGTGAGTTTAGGTGTGCTTCAACACAGCGGCAAAAGTCTAGGTCAAGAGGTCATCGTGTTTTCTTGGTCAAGGTCTGTTACTCTCTGGTCATGTTATTGTGACCTTCGGACTGCACTTTACTGGCTCTTCCTTTAAGGACAAAGCTTCAACACTTCCGTGGCCTGGTACACTCACACTGCAGAAGGTGGGGACAGAGGTCAAATAAGTACACACACAGTAAGATTTCAGGCAGGAGTCAGGCTCAGTTGGGCACATTTAGAGCAGACAGGTGCAGAGGAAGGCTGGTGCTATAGTGCAGTCCCAGGACCATCCCATCAGAAGGGAGTTTGAGGTGCTGCCCTCCGGCCGGCGCTACAGAGCTCTGTGCTGTAGGACTAAGAGTTTAAACATGTCGTTTTTACCCACAGCTGTGATGCACTTAAATGGCACCTAGCACTTTGTAATCATTTGCACAATAAAAACTGCTTGTTTGCACATTGTATTTGTTCATGTTTTTAAATCCATTTGTGCACTTTTTTATCTTTGTTTTTTTAGTGATTTCCATTGTTGATCCTGCTCTTGAGTTGTTGATGTGTATTTCTATGTTGAATGTTTTTAAGAAGCATGATGCTGCAAAATTAATTTCCCCAAGAGGGACAATAAAGAAACTTTGAACTTTGAACACAAGAACACAACAACCATTGTAGCCTGTAACTGAAGAGTATAAATTGTTCACATTTGTAGTTCGCTTCTGAGGATGATCCATTTAGTTTGGTCCGCTGCAAAAAGTCCCGGTCCAACACGTTCACAACTGACATTTTAAACTGTGAACAAAGGCCTGTCTCAGGAAACACAAAAGATAAGTAAAAAAACTAATAATGCTTCCTGTTTGGGCTTGTTTAGACGTCTATAGTCCACTTGAGGTTCACATTTAAATTGAAGCATATCGGATTTCAGTAGGAAGCAAACTCAGTGCATTTGGTGCACACTGAGATTTGTATGGCATCATTAACCATCCAGGTGAACCACACTTACAGAGCAACTGCACCACCGAGTTTTATTTTTTTATTTTTTTTACTTAAAGTATAAACTCACCCTAAGAGTATGCATACCTGGGAGCTGAGAGCAGAGGACTGAAGGACTGAACAAGGTCTAGTATTTCTGCTTTTATATGATTGCTGCCCATTCCCAGCTGCCTGCTTAAAAAACATCAAATCTGCACTCCTGGCAAACCACATCCAAAAGACCAAAACTGAGCAAAATACAGTAAGTGAGGATGATACTAGCATTTGTGTTACCGTAACATCTACTGTTAAGATCTGAAGTTTTAGTTTAGTATTATACAGTAGAGCTGTTGATAATCTCATAACATCACACTTCTATTCAAGTGTTATCTGTTGGTATAATCCTTTTACGTCCAATCATTTGTAATGCATAATTTAACACTTGCAAAATAGGACACAATGGTGTTAATTCATTTGCTTTAATAATGAATTTTCCAATCAAGTTGTTTATTTGCTCTTGTAGCATGCAGCATCCTAGGGTTGTGGAACCTAATCCTTTCCCTATTACAAGTAAAAAAGCAAATTGGGCATGTTGCTTCACAAAAATGGTGACTACTTCTGATAGCTGGTGGTGTTTATATTGTCTCACACTTGGTTACGATCTGGAGCCAGCAGACATGACAGTTCCACACGAAGGAGACATCTGAGACAATCAGCAGCAAAAGTGTGAAGAAAACAACAAGTGTGGCTGCTCGGAGGTGAGACAAGGTCAAAGCATAAAGGCCAGAACAGCAGTAGAGCAACACCCTGCCAAAAATAAATGTCATGGAACAACACCTTGATGTGTGTGGCTTCAGGGGACTCGTCCATCTATGTAAGTGTGTGTGGGCTCGCCGGACAGGCCTCGCGCCTACAGCCGGCCTCTCCATACGGGGCTCGGGCCTCAGTCCAAACAGCTCTGGTAATTTGACGGATCATGCCACTCAGGCCGGTGACGCTTGGAGCTCCCCCTCGCTACGAATTGTTTCCCCGAGCGTGTTTGGCCAAGCTGGCACACCAAGGTAAGATGGATAGCGCCGCCTTCCACCAGCCTCAGCCCGTCTCTGATCCGTCCTCCCTGCTCCAAGGTCAGCCAGCCACACAGCCCAGAATGGGAATGTGAGCTTAGACGAAATACGAGAGCAGTGGACAGAGGCACAAGGTGGGATATGTGTGTGTCAGGGAGTCTACAAACTACACGACTTGGGTCTGAGAAGGTCGGTGTGCACCCTCCGTGTGTTTACACATCTTTGTTGTGTATGTTTTTGTGTGTGCCAAGGAATCAAAAATGGAAGACGTACACCACAAACACCATCAGTGCACCGCTGAGATGAAGCCTGCCAACCTGCACTCACACGGCCCACCTGCCGTTAAGAGTGTTGCTTTGGTTTTTACAAGCTATGTTTAATGTAACCACTGACAGCTTCACATGTTTACTTGCATCTACAGACGGAACCTATGATTCCCGGCTGAGCCCCAGTGAGGGCTTCTATTCATATTCACTTTGTAAACACTGTATATTGCATATATTAATATTGTACAAACATTTAACTGAATGTAGACAGTGTGCTACTCCAGGTGAGTAAATTACTGTAATGTATCCCCCTATTTTTCAATTTATGTGTAAATGTGTAATTGTTTTTATGTACATATCAAAGCGCTAGACACTGCAGTCTGGAGAATTCTTATTTTGTCAAAGAAATCTGTTTCAAAAGAAAAAAAATCAAGCTTGTCTTGTTTCTGTGATAAACAGTCCTATTCCAAGAAGAAACAATGCTAAGAATGTTTTTTCTTTTCTATAAACAGCTCTGGTTGTTGTTTTTTAGTAATAACTGTCACTTGTAGATGGAGTTAAAGTCTGACAGCTCTTACTTAAGGAATAAAAACGTTGCATCTTCAGTCTTAAATGGCCATACCTCTCACGTTTTGCCGCACTACTCATGAGGATTTAACACACTCTTTATTCTTTTTCATTACAGACACAAAGTAACTTTACACAAGACTGTGAATTTATTGTTCAGTGTTTAATGTTTAGACTGAGTACACTGCAGACTGGAGATTCTTACGGACTGACACTGAACTGGTTAGAGGTCAGGTTTGGGAAGTCTGTTTTAAACTAGTTAATAAAGCAAAATTTGTTATGATTTAAAAGGGTAATTGCGTGAATACAGTCGATATATAATATTACCATAAAACGGCTCCATCACACAGTAGAGGATTAGTTTGTAGAGGTTTTTGTTAAAACGTCACCAGGGCCTTTGACACAATGTAGTTTAAAAGTACTGTATGTGTTTCCAATTTGTCACTGATTTAACAAGAAACTATTTTGATGTTAGGATGTGGACTCTTTTATTTTTATTCAGGACATGATATAATTAAAATTAGGCGTTTTGAAAAGATGTCCCAAATGCCTTCTTTCAAACCAGTATTTTTTAGTGTATACATCTGTGTATAAATCTGGACCACCTAGCTAGCTTATCCTCCATATTCATATTGTGTCCATTATATTATAACTCAGCCAGGCTGTGTAGCATTGCAAACACATGAAACACCTCACACATATAATACAGACTGTTATATCTAATTCAAAACAAGGACCAAAAATACATTGAAAGTCGATGTTTTGATTTGCATGTGAACACCGATACTATCTACTTCAGACCACTTCAGACCACAATAAGTGAAGACACATGCAGAATGTACTGTGCCCACCTCAGTAAAGCAGAGCCCATATTGTTCTGAGGCTGTTTTGTTGTTTGATGGCATCTCTGTTATTCACCTGGTGCCTGACATCAGATCCTTTATTTTCAAGGTTGTAATAAACTTGCTCGTGGCTATCGCTGGTGTTATTCTCTCTTACTCCCACGTGTTTAGCAGTGTACAAATGTTTGTGTTCAGCTGTGGCTCTTGTACCTGCGTGTTTGCATTTGGGCGGACTGTGTGTAAATAAACATGTACATCGGATCGTCAGAGAGCGTCATAAATGGATGGAATCTCTTTGTGGATGCGGCTGAGTAAGTACAGCTTGGAAAAAATCAATGCGGATCCCCATAAGAGTAACATAAAACCACATTACATCTTTGCAAAATGCCAGCTAAGCTTCACTCTTTAAGCTTAGGCCTGCAAACCTTATGGATTTTTTTGATGCAGCTTCAGTAAAAATTGCATTACCTGTCTACAATACAACATATTACATGTAGGTTTTATATCACTCAGCTAGATGTTAAAGACTTGTTACTTGTGCATTACAACAATATCAAATATTTTTGAAGCTATGCACTTTATTTTATTTTAGTTTATTTGGACAAGTCAGTTAGGAAGCCTCTGTCATCCTCATAAAATAGATAAATTATGGTTAAGGTAACGATAATGTCCTGAATGTCAGCCACATTGCAGCAAGGTTATTGCCTCATAGCTGGCCCTATTACTTTAGTGTGTGGAAGTTACATGTTCTGGTTCTGTACAGACATGATGGTCAGAACCCATAACCATCTTTAAGGGCTTCCATAGAAAACCTGCACAAAGGGCTGGTACTTCTGATGAATGCTGTGTACCCATTAACTGTCAAAACGATTGCTTCGCCGGCAACCTTAAACCTGACCAGAACTGCCAGTGCTGGCCCACACTATTGGTGCACAGTAGAAACAGTTCAAAAGAAATCACATCAACTTGAGAATCCAGGTACTCCTCAAAGTTAGCCGTCCTTAGGAGCAGTCCAAACATATGCACCGTGTACGTAAATCTGTGCTACACCTGCAATTAAAAGTGTGGAACTCATCAGTCAAAACAATTTTATACTCCAGTCAACAGCACTTTTTGCATTTATCTGTAGTTGTATTACTTCCTGTTTCTACAACAGCCCAGAGCAAACAAACTGAGCGTTACTGGACGAGAAACACATTCATTTGCAAAGGTAAATTTCTATCAAACATTTTCCACAGTGTTGACAACAAGCTCAAAAACTATATACCTCACCTTTAACTTTGCCAAATGCCTGTATGTCAACTGGAAATGACTCCTGTCTTTGTCTTCAAAAATGCTAATCATTTTTGTAACAGGCAACAATATCATTTTCAAGACCAATATTGTAGAATGTGAAAATTGAAGTTTAGCACATTTGCACACTATAATAATGCTAACAGCTATTACACTCTTGTATTATCTGAGTATATGATGTAATGGCTCACAATCTCCTAATGTATCTAGAGTTATTTTTGTATCGGCTGAGACTTGAATGTCCGTTGAACGTCTGCCATCTTTTTTGGCATTGACAGTCTTTTTCAGTCCCTGCTGCTGATGGTCCTCGTCAACAGGCCTCAGGGGTTCTTCCTCCAGCGCTTTTCTGCCAGCAGCTCACTCTTCTGAGTCTTCTGAATCTGAACGGGTGAAGAGTGTATTTATAAAGGGAAGCATAGCTCTCTATTGAAGTTACTGTCTAAATATAGACACAAAATGAGACATCTTCTTTAAAGTCCATCTTTTAAGTGAATAAGTCTTTTCACCTCGTAACATATTGAACATAATGTGTGTCATTGTTCTTAATGCACACTCTCCACTTCCTGTTATGCACCATTATGTCCCTGAACTCGTACACACTGGAACTTTCCAGAGTAGCCATCTGTCTGCAGTGTCCTTGTATTACTGTGGTGCAGTAGTAAAATTAGAACTCAAGGCTTAACAATGTTGGCTCCTTTCCATTGCTACATATTGTTACCCCCTACATTTGCAGTATAGAATGCAATCTCAGAGCTATACATTGCAGAAGCAGACATTACATTTGATATAGATGGACTCCAACAGTTTGAGGCCTACGTTATAGTGCTATTCATTTTTACCTTGACACAAAGAGTCACATGTTGTTCGCAGAGCTATAGAAGTATTGAAGTCAGTTTCCTTTAGAAAGTAATTGTTGTTTTTTTGCATGCTTTGTAACTTGTTAATTTACCATGGAAAAACCTTGACCAATGTTGAAGTTACTGTGCTTTTTAATGTGACTTCCCAGATATGGAGCCTATAGAAGTGTCAGACTTGTCCTCTTCACTCTTGCTCTTAACTAACTTCCCGGCTGTTCCTCTCCATCCCTCCTCCTCCTCATCGCTGCTACCACCTTGTTCAATCTCGCCTCTGTCAGTTTGTGGCTCTAGCCTCTCCTTCACTCATTGATCACGGTGGCTATAGCGCTGTTTGCTGGTCTGGAAATGTGTGTCTCGGCGGGGGAGGGAGAGAAGATCAAACACTTTAATTACGGCAGGCTTGTAGGTGGCATCGGGTACAGACAGCCGTCGTGTAACAAGGACAGGTAAGGAGGGAAAACACCCAAGCGGATTTGGACGCAGCTGAGCAAGTAACCTCCTCAATCCACATTTACTCTGTCGCGTTCATACACATGCATGGGGCCGGCATCATAAATAACTTGTGTAACCGTGCCTTCTGCTGACGTGCATGGGAGGTGACTGAATGTGCTGTGTGTGGAGGAAATTTAAAATATGACACACCGTGAAAACATTACAATGAGGCATCAGTCAAATATGGCATGAATAATATTTTCATTGTAAATATCATAGTATTATTTTATATAAGAATTACTGTTAGCAGTCACTCTGACTGCTGTGTTTCTGTTGAGCTTATGCATGAATTCATTCAAAATGGGTGAAAGTATACTTATAAAATCTGGTGAAAGATCTGATAGCCAAGATACTACAGATTTCTTTTGAGTCACCACATCAAGCACAAAGCAATTAGGATAGAATTTTTTTTTTTTTAATAAACACAATAGTAAAATAGGAAAGGCTGAGCGGTTAAATGGCTGGGAGTTTTGAAATGAGCCGTGAGTAAAAAGCGGTGATCTGCCAAAACACTTTGACTTTAGTAATTTAGTAATTTGGAGTTTAACAGCAAACCAAAGTCAAAAAATGTCTCCCTTTTACTGGGTCGCTCAATTGAGAGTAGAACTCCGCAGATCCTTAATCACTAATTATGTACTGTACAAAGTGGTTCAGTAGACTTCTCGCAATTCAATATGATTTTGAATCAAAAGGAGACAATTCAAATAAAATTTGTATAATAGAATAAAAATTAATTCCATTACTGATTGTTACAACTGTGTTGTTTATAAAGTATCACGTCGAAAAACAGTGGCACAAATTCTGTCTTAGTAGTTCTTTGATTAGTGTCTTGGACCAATATCATCAAATATTTTTGCCCGCTTTCCTTTCCTAATGTATGTCTGGGATCCAAAATTTTCAAGTTAAAAATGAAATGTCACATTTGATTAAATTCATTGGGACCAGATATGACAGCACAACATTTATATCTACAGATGTACTTCCTATTCAAGCTACAAAAAAAGTCATATTAAAGTCACGCAAATGCATGACAGCATGTGCAAATGACACTAATTGCAGACTTTAATGTGGTTTTGTTGTGTTGGTTGTGTTGCCAAAATATTAAAGTTTCATTTCACACACCTTGCGAACAGTGTGGCTCTAGTCCAATTCCCTCCAGTTTTATTTTTATAAAATCCAAAATGGTTCCCCACAGTAACCTTGAATGAAAAGGATGCCGCCATTTTCACATGAAACTCAGATGTAAACAAACATGCAGCAGCCATTTGCAGTCCAACAGTGTTATGTTGCATCAGACTCGAATAGTTTGAGAATTATTTTTCCATCTCAATGAATAACAAAATGACTAGCTGTAGGCCTGTAACTTAATGCACATTTTTGGGTTAGGAGGTATGCAAGTCATGCAATTAAGTATAAATCTTGGCCAAAGCAACCATAACCCTATCTGCATACTAGGACAACATTTAGGAACATTTCACCAACAACATCCCAGCACACATGAGGCAAGGCATTCAACACATTACCAACTGTAAGAGCCCAGAACCACCTCTAGACAAGAATATCCCCCTCATGGAGAAGCTAATTAACCCTTCCCCTGCTTTGAAACACCTGACATCACGGACCACCCTCTAAAGATGCATGAGGTGAGGATGTCACCACTCACCAATGGACGGGGACTGTGGAGAGTGATCGGGCACTGTGCTCAATTGGTGGATGTTTTTACAGACATTTTTAACCTCTCACTGTCACATGCTACTGCAGCCACCTGCCTTAGTCCTGTTCACAAACAATATCACTCGATTTAATGAACAGACCAGTTGCATCACAAAATGCTTTGAGAGATTGATCTAAAATCATATCAAATCCAGTCTATCCTGTGATCTAGGTCCACACCAATATGCTTACATATTACGAAGAAAAAAAAAGAAAGGGATTTGTGAAAATGCTCTTTATAGACTTAAGCTCTGCATTTATTGCCATTGTCCGAAATCACAAACTCACAAAAATCCATCTTGAACGGGTCCAAGCAAAAATGTTTGTAGCCTGTTACAATGTCGTGCCTAATTATGTTTTTAAGTTTGAAGATCCAGGCGCGGTTTTATTGTTACAAATGTAGACAACATGGCGCTGCTCTGAATGGATAAAACTAAAGTTAATAAATCCAATCACCGACCAGGTATTCATTGAAAGTATGAAAGCCCTGCCTTTCACCGGGAGCCATCCCAGATGGTACTGTAGAGCAGATTGTTCTGTGGAGCAGTTCTATCTGGCAGAGTCAGGTTATGTGATCAAGGACGTCTTATCAAACTGCCCACAGACAGTGAGACTTGGTCAACACCATTCTTCTGTCTAACCCTCAGCCCAGGAGCGCCTCAAGGCTGAGCAGAAATTGTTGAAATGAATTGAATTTATGGAACAAACTCACTGCAGTGCATTGATTTAATCAGCGGATTGTTACGTCTGTGCAACAACCTGAAAGGAATGGAAAACGCCATCATTCTTTGTGCATTCAACTTACATGGATGGGTTTTGAATAAGCATGCATGGGTGCTGGGGAAAGAAAATAGCATATATAACATTATTCATATCTGGCAAGTGTAACATTTTTATTGTGTAAATTATTAATATTGTTAATATTGTTTCATATCAAAATGGCCATCAGGTTGCGCCAATCTGACTGTAAATGAAACATCTCTTCCGAGTTTCAGCCCTATTGTCATTCAGCTTTTATCCCTGAGCTGTTTCATTTGTGGGCTGTGGGCACCTGGACTGATCTCGGCGCCAACAACATGGAAAGCAGGAAGAGGCTGACACAGAGCGGTGGTATGATTGATGCCCTGTCTCTCTCTATCCCGCCTCTGATTCAGTGCTCGCCGCCTTTTGGAAACCCAAGTCTCCACTCTGCTGTTTTTTATTCCTACCAGGTAGTACATCCCTGTCACTCATGGTCCAGTCATGACTGCACACACTGTCAGACAGCTGATCAGATGTATGCCAAGTCAGGAAGTGTCAGTTTAATGGTGCTTATAAAAGTCTGGGTCAAAAAGTGATGGAAGGCCAACAGATGGGATGGGAACAATTAATGTTGACATAGAAAGGTATATATGCACTCTGAAGGTGTGAGGTTGAGGTGCATGGAATTTCCTGCTTTTTGGGCATTGTTGGAAGAAGAAGAAGAAGAAGAAGAAGTTTTATTTATATAGCGCCTTTCCGTAGCTCAAGGGCGCTTTACCTTTCACAAATACAGTACATACAAACACTTACATATACATCTATATATACACATCACATAATACATATAGTTGCGATTATCCGAAATGCTTGTTGAATAGATATGTTTTTAACTGGGACATAAATGCACCTACAGATGAGATGTTTCGCAGTGTAAGAGGCAGCGCATTCCATAATTGAGGAGCGTTTATACTAAAGGACCTTCCACCAACAGTAGACAGACGGAAACGAGGGATGGTCAACAGACCAAGTTCGGCTGATCTAAGGGACCGGACGGGGCGGTAAGGGGAGAGTAGGTCAGACAGATATTTGGGAGCAAGACCATTTAATGCTTTGAACGTAAGAAGCAATACCTTAAAGTGTATACGTGATGCTACAGGGTACAGGTAGCCAGTGAAGGTCATGAAGCAGAGGAGTAATGTGAGCAGAGCGCCTAGTGGAGGTGAGAACTCTTGCGGCTGAGTTTTGAACATACTGTAATCTTGCGATATGTTGTTTTGGAAGACCAAGAAATAAGGCATTGCAATAGTCCAGACGTGAAGTGATTAATGCGTGAATTAAGGTTTCAGTATCAGCAATGGTGAGAGAAGATCGGAGACGAGCAATGTTACGAAGATGGAAAAAAGAATTTTTAACAAGAGAAGAAATGTGAGGGCCAAAAGATAGATTTGAATCGAATAAAACACCAAGGTTACGGATCAGTGACGAAGGCTTGATGTGAGTTCCATGAACATCAAAAGACTGGTTCATCGTTTTGATTGTGGCAGTAGAACCAATCAATAATATCTCAGTTTTTTTGTCATTCAGTTTAAGGAAATTCCGTAAATTGAACATGTGGCAAAAGCTCATTGAAAACTCAGAGTTAACCTGGAAAGGTCTTTTAACAATTGGCAAGCTCTGAGTTCGACTATAAGAATGGCTGCAGGATAGAAGCTATTGCGTGTCATTTTGGCCTGTTTTCCAGTGCACAAGCAATTTACTTTACTCAATAGATCTCAATAAAATAATAATGTAACACTTTACATGTCAGGTCAGGGCCTATTTGAAGTGGCTTTACCGGTGTTTGTGCAAAGTTTTGCTTGATCCAAGCAACTACAAGCCATACATTTGCCAGGGACACAACCTTTGGCGAGGATTCTTGCAATTCATTAAATAGAATACAGTATTGGAATGTTTAAATATGATAAAGCATCACTGGGACGTATTAGCCAGGTTTCCCAACTAGAAGTACAGGCCGAGTACTATTAGATCTGCATGGAATACTGTTGAATGTGTTATGAATATAAATCACTTGCTAAGAAATGGTTGGCTGCACAGGAAACATCGGCTGTAGAGTAGTGGTCAGCTACAAAAACAGTGTCATAAACATTATAAAACATTATCTATGAGTCTAGTGTATTTTGTATTAACTAATTTTGGTTTCCTCTGTTGTTCTATTTGCTTTTCTTAATGTGTTTTATTGTCACTTTCTGCATTAAGTCTGAAAGTCAAACATGCTTTCACATTACAAACGGACCGGACCTGTCTAGTTCGGTCAGTACCAAGACCACCTCTAAAGAGCAGCTGTTTGGAGAGCCCGAAAGTCTGGACTAAAACAGCCCCCGAGAAAGAAAGAAAGCCTCCAGAGTATCCTCAATTTTGTGTAAAGAAACATTTTCTCTGGTCTTCTAAAGGCTGTCTAAAATGTAATCATTTATATGCTTTTGAAAAGGAGTTGGTGCTACTTATCATCCAAGCAAGCAGCAGATGAGCAGGTCAGCAAGGTCAAGGTCATTCAAACCCATAAAAGGCCGTAGTAATTATCCCATGACTCTGTATAATACACTTAACTATTCATAAATCAAATCGAATACCACCTCAACATAACTGAGTTGTCCTTTTAACATGAATAAAGACTAGTGATATTCTAATTAGGCCACAGCCACACAAAGCCTGTTGCTGGCGGGACTCTGCTCTATTTGTTCAGGGTGCTTTGTTGGTAGGAGTCAGGCTTAATGAGCAAATTATCTCCCTTACAAATTTTGGTTTAGTCTGAACAATGAAGTGTTTTCAATTTTCCCTTGGAAAAATTAAAGTGAGTGGGAGAAAATTGTAATCAAGGAGAGCCACTATGTCTTTTGTCTGTTGTTTGTAAATATGACTGTAATTTTATTGAGACCATTACTTGCCATCCCTCAAAGGCCATAATGGAACAAAAGAGATAATTAAAGCCAAAAGTGAAATATCACATGTACAATGCTCACTCACTCATTCATTTATTCACTATTGTCATTTATATTTATATAAATATATTAAGTGGGATCTCCCACTTCATCTTTTATTGCAGATTAGATTTTTTTGGTGCTTAAATCAAACACATTACGTGTTTCTCAATGATCTGGTTAGCAGGGTGGGGTTACTACTCCTTTTAAAGTTTTATTCATTGTTGTGTTTGTGAGTCTGCGCAAACGTAAAATTAAAAGAAGAAAGGCACTTGTTTGTTTCTGTCCTCATCATTTGCAACTCTTCGTCCCTTTATATATCTCTGGTCCTGAGTTGTTGCGATTTCTATATTACAGTATGCAAGCTGCAAACTCTGCAGAAGCATTGGGGTTTCCTGCAGGTTTCATTTATTATCACACAGCAGTCATGTAGAGAGTTGTTGTAGGCCATCAGGAGCTCAGTATTGTTCATTCTGTGTGGGAGGGACCTGGCAACCAGAGCAATAACCTTGGGAACTGGTTAGGGACTGAGTGGGCCTTACCTTCATTGATTTATCATCTTACAGCTTGCTCTAATGTCTTAACCTGGTCACTCGGGAAGTCACATGTAAATCCAATGTTGAAATTTGGTTGTGTTTTGACCCATCCACTGCCCCAAACTGCTTCCTGTCTCAGAAGAAAAATTGTCTAAATCCCAAAACAAATTAGGCAAAAAATACCTTGCATGTTTTTAAATGTAGATGTGTCATGAATTTTCTGTGTGCAGTAGCGTTATTTTTTTTTATGTCCTCAGGGAATTCGGGAAAAATTGAAAAAATTCTTGGAGACTGGTTGTTTCTACCACTCCCTAAGGAAAAGCCAAATAAGTATGGTGTTGTTGGCTCTGGCTGGCACTGCAGAAATGGATTTTCTTTTTTCATTAAGAGGTGAGGTCTTTGATATGATGGATCAATTTTTCAGAAGTATTTCTCTTTGATAAACAAGTGCCTTTTACTCACAGGGTGAGCACAAGCTTGGCCTCATCCTGGCACAGGTTGGAATGAGAAATTATGGTAAAAATAAAGAAAGACTGAGAGGCACTGAGACGGGGAAGGGAGACCTGAAGAGGAACAGATGAAGATGGAGTCAGCACCAATGAAGAATAGAGAATAAATATTTATGCTCTGTAATGTTTTCGCTTGACAGCTTCTATATTATATTTGAACCTGAGCTACACTTCAACTATGAGAAATGTGTGCTGATGAATTGGACCATGCACCTATAAAGTACATTGGGGATTTGTCAGGAAAAGAGGATGGGTAAACAGATTGAGGGATGTACAGAAAAGAATGGAGAGAGCAATAAAGACGGAAAGAGGGAGGAACAGATGGAGCGGAGACAGAGGACGAGGGCGGCTGATATGAAAGGAGGAGTGCAGGGAGGAGATACAAACAAAGCTCTGACAGACAGAAACTGACATCACAGGTGCAGCAAATAGGGCAGTATACATCAGGCACAACCTAGTGTACACAAGGAGAAGGGGCCAAAATGAGCAGAGGAGATTTGTGGCTTGCAGATTGAAGGATATGAAATGAATTTACTCGAGAGGTGGGAGTGGCCTATGGGGTCAACAAGGTTGATAGAACTGGCTAAAGTGACAGAGAAGAGAAAAACAAGGGCCATTAACTCGGGGAGGACAGCTAACAGGACCAGCACTCCTTTAGGTGCCATGCCTCTCCAAACAGAGACAAATATTTGATCAATTCATGTACACCTATGATATAATATTTCTATGTAAATGGTGCATTTTTGCAAGTATAGCTAATTCAAGTATGTTTTCAAGACAAAAAGCAATGCATTAACCACACCCCTTCATGTGTGACGTATGGAGCTTGACACCTTTCCTTGTGTTAATGAATGTGCTTGCATATGGCTATATTCCTCTTCAGCAATGTCGGATTTGTCAAAGGAGAATAGTTTAATGTCTTTTAAACTAGTGTACACAACACGCTTGAACCACACAAAGCTGGGCAAGTTTGAGCAGTTCTGTAGCTATGTAATATTTGTAAATTGGTATTTATAAACTCATTACACTGTGAAATAGCTAATATTAGCTTACCATAGATTTGATATTTGGAAATATAAAATACATCTTTTGAACTTTGCTCAAATGTTTTAATCTTTATATATGTGCCAAGTGTCAGCCCTGCAACTAACTGGCCATTGTTCAGGGAGTACCCCAAAGCTGCTGGGATAGGCTCTAGTCATGCCTGGCTCCTAATGGGATATATTCATTCATTCATATTAGATGTTTGTGTATCTGTTTGCAGAAGCACAGTTATTAATGTGAAAGGCATGCATATTAAAAATGTAACCCCAACAGATTGCATCAGGGGGAAGTTCAATTCACATGAGACTAATTTCACTCTTGCGTATCTAGTGATTTGTAATAATTGCCTTGCTTGGTGGTTGTTAAAATCCACAGGGACTCTGCTGTGTCTATGGCTTCATTCTTCCCTGTGGCATGGAAAAAGAACACAGCTAGTGGAGTCATTGGAGAAATGCTCGAAAAGGTTTTCAACTGAAGTTGAACTTTTGTGCCGCATCAGCATGTGACAAAGTCATACAAATTGTGTATTCAGGGCACTGTGCATTTTGATTAATAGCTCTGATATTAAGGCAGGGCAAGATTGTGCTGCACATTTCATAAACAGCACTTTTAGAATGCTTTACATGAGATATTAGAAACATACAGGACAATTTAGCTTAGCATAAAATCTTACTAAAATTAAAATCTCTCACAACTTTCTTTATGCTCCAAGCTGTTAGGTTATTTGCTCTTTAATAAGCTGTATTTTGTGTAAAAGTAATACAGTACATCATTTTTTATTTTATTTAGTCCTACAGGCATTGTTCCTATTTAATAATGGTTAGGATTAGGATCATTTCTGTTTTGTTGCAGTTGAGTTGGAGGAATTTCATTTCAGAGGGGCAGGTGGTGAGGGGGGAGAGTGGCAGGAGTTATGGATTTGGTGGATAGGTATAACTGAATGTCATCGGCAAAGCAGTGAAACTGAAGGTCAATCGTTTTGTTGCATAGATATGTACTTTGTGAAGGTAGTGGACCAAGTTTAAAACCTTGAGGAACACCATTTCTAAACAAACCTGATTTAATAATAATACCAGCCGCATTCGTTTTTAAGCCTATACTAGGATAGGTTTCCTTGCATTGTTAAAAGGTCAGCTGTTCTTCAGTCCTACTCCTCTCTTTACATTGTTGTCCTTGTTATTTTCAGTTCTAATGCGTCCCACACATGTTAAACTCTCATGCACACACAAGCTGATTGCAGGCTTCTTGCCCATCGTGAAATGGTGCAGAGCCAAACTAACTGAGTGGCTGCTGAACACAGTAGAACATCCAGGAAGCCGGGGAGAGCCAGATGTTTTTCTCAGGAGTTGGCTGGAATCAGGAGGACTGCGCCAATAAACACTGGACCTCATTCAACAGGTGTTGAGGAAGAGGAGTCCAGCTGAACGCCTGTGTTGCTCTGTTTCTTCTGTGTGGGTAAATAACGCTTGGCTATTGTTTGCTAACAGATTAGTGATTCAAAAACATTTGATTAAATGGAGTTGCTGTAAGTATGGAGTATTTTTATTTATTTTTACTTAGCAATGCAGTATTTTGAATAATCTAAAATACACTTTTCTTCATGGGATTGTTATGTTATTTATACAAAGGCCTTTTTTGTTTGCACCAGATTTGTATAGATTTTTTATTTGTAAAAGTACACCTCCTCTTTGACAGCAAATTGTACAAAACTAGCTACATCTAGCTTAGCAATTAGGGAAACTATGGGTGCACTACTACTGTCAATCTGTGTCATGCCCAAGCACCTTACGGCACCGGATGTTTGACTAATGTCAACTAACTCCCAAACGTGCTTCCTGCAGTTGAGCAGTGTTGGATAAAAATCTGACAAGTACAAGCCGAGTACAAGCATACATGTATGGTACTGATATAGCATTTAATACATAATGCATGCATCATTTCACAATATTTGGGTAATACCTTCTTCACTGTGATACACAAAAGAGTGAATTACGATGAAATTAAGGCAGAGCGGCCCCTAACAGTGCCAATAACCAAAGGACATTTTTTTCTGTTGGGATTTACATTGTTTGTATGTCAATATCTATAGGCCAAAAATTGAAACTTTGAGGTATTACATTTTTAGGGTACTAGCGGGACATAAATATAACAATGTCTTCCAGAAGCATCTGCTCCTCATCAGACACTGACTTTATGCACAGGTGTTGGCATGGCCTATAAATGCGCACAGCACTAGGAGGAAGCACTGAACTGTGCGTAAATTGGCTGACGGCCAGCGAAGTGCTACCAGCCCACATCAAAAGAAAAGTGTCTTCTTTACGTTCCCTAAAAGCACTCAGACAGAAACAAGAAGACTGCTCAATGAATCCCTGAAATGGACACATCTGGGACAATGAGGGGAAGTGAAAGGCAGTTAGTGGCTTTCATTAACGCAGACGGAAGAGCAGGTGAGTGCTGCAGTGGCACAGAGACCGGTATGTGCCACACAGACATCCCGCCTTCAGTGTCATATGTCAGCATGAGAGAGGAGGTGTGTGCGAGTGTGTGTGTGGCAGTGGAAGTCAGCGGGAACCAAGGGCACAGTGGAGGGCAGGGAAATTGGCAGAGATTGAGTCAAGAGATGGCACCGTATTGTCTTACACTATTCAGGACGAGAGACTGTAATTATTGATAACCCACAGCTCCAACTTCACACTGTGGCAATTGAGTGGAATAAAAATGAGTGCAAGTGTTAAGTGAGAACAATCACAGGACAATCTGCAATCTTAGTATTGCTGTCTCTTTCTATTTTATTTTTTTAGGTTTTGTCCACAATTTTTACTATGCTTTCAATTATAGTTTATTTACAATCCTGAAACTTCTGTGTGCCCTGTTTTAAATTGTGTGCATTAATATATGGACATTTTAGATTTATAGACTTATAGACTGGCCCTGTCACCTGCTAAGACTCCAGTGCCTCTAGTAGACACCCAAATACAATGTGTTAGCCTGTAGTTTAAATACTGGGTCCTGTAGCCAGTTTTATGTCTTGTAGGATTTATCATCTCCCAGAGTACAATCCTCAAAAGGGGCAGGGATGGAGCCTTGTGGAACATCTTAAGAAGTTATGCTGTGCGTTCAGATTTCACAGGGAGCACCGTTAGAACTACTATTGGTTCTGATCAAAGTCATTTGGATGTCATGTGTTGCCTAATTATCTCTTTATTGCACTGTACTATTTTGTCATTTCTGTCGTATTTTTTACTTTCATTTTGTTATTATAAAAGATGTTTGTGCATAATTGAATGGATAGATAAATAATAAAAACTCCACAAGTATATATATAATTCAATATTGTTTTTTTTTTTGATAATCATGCAATAGTAGAGTGAAAATACTCATATGTTCATCGGATGTTGTTAAACTATTTGTACACTGTATACCAGTTACTTGCTCTTTGGATTGGATTTGTTCTCCTTGTGTTGTTTTTTCATTTATCCAGCATAACTTTAGTTAAGTGCTCCAAGTCACAGCTACTTCGTAATTCTGTGGTGGTGCGATCCAAACAGCATTCACTTGAGCAAATTATCAAGAAATCCCCCACACTCAAGCACACAAGCCCTGGGTTTTTTCATTTAAGTGCAGCAAGCAATTTTCCTTTATATTTGTCCTATTTGCGATGACACACAGCAAAGCTAAGCCCTCATATGACACTTGCTCTTTTTCAGCTCATAACACATTATAATCCCCATCTTCAGTTCCAATTTATTTCCTGGTGATGGTATGAGTTGGTCCTTTTCTTCCATTTGTAATCAAGGTGAAAAGGACATTGATAAGCGTCTGAACCAGCCCCAGTTTCAGAAACACAGCTTTTTGCTTGGTTACTCTTTCACATAATTCCTTAATAATCTTCCAAATAACACAAGCAGATTTCTGTTTTGATTGCAGCGGCTTGCTTCTTGACTGGTCTATGTAAGTGAGAGACTTCTGCTCTGTCAAAGATGCTGTCTCCTGTTCACCGTTAAGTTTTGATTAAGACCTCTCTTCACCCCATCACGATTCTGAGACATTTTGTTCCGACTACAGACGCTCCTACCGCTCACGTCTGTCTGGCTATTTTTCTTTTTTTCATTTAACTTCTCTTCTTCTCTTTTGCCTCAGGGCACGCTATGTCATCTCTCAGCGCAGGTATTGCTGACAGCATGTGACGTCTGGGTGAGAATGCACAATGGCCTTGCAGATCACTTCCATTCATTATCAAGCTGAGATCTACTGTGTAATATGCCTCACAGGTGTTAACAAGTGTCACTGTTGAGTTGTCGTCAAGTGTCCTGATCTTTACATAAATCACAGACCCAATTTATGAACTGGTTATCTACTCCAAAATGATGTGCACTACTTTTACTACCAGACACCTTACGTATAGAGTCTTAGAAGTTACGTCATCAAAAAAATCCATGACCACTGTGTCAACAAATGCAACATTTTTTCCCAGTTATTTGTATGAGTGTGCAGGTTTAAGCCACTTGAGAAAAGTTTAGTTACATGTAGGCTTAACAGAGTCAGTGTCAGTGTGGGCTACTTTGTTGTTTGCTATTAGCATGTGGATCAAGAATGCTAGCATTTACATTGTGGTTTACATTTCTCCCAAGCCATATCTGGATGATGCTTTACCTAATATGTATTTGACAGGCAGTTTAGATTAATGTAAGTTTAGCTTCTTTAGCAATGTATGCTAGACTCAGACATATCTCTTTATAACAGCATTTAATACAGGTCCCAAAACAATCTGCGTGGCCTATAACTCTGGTCCTCCATGTGGTGCCGTTTGATATTCTGTAAGTGCATCATAACATAGTCTTACAGTAACTTGTAGCTCATAGCGTTTAGCAGGTGTAGCATAAATGCTAAATATTGATTCACTTCAGTGTTCTCCACCCACTCACTGACAGCATACACATATAGTCAGTCGGTTGCCATTTGCTAAAAACAAATTACATTCTATGTGCATGCACTAAGCATTAAGGTATCTCATATTTTACACAAACATAAAATAGCTGCTCATTTGCTTCAGATTAGTTTATATTAAGAATAGAGGTCTCTCCCATCGGTACATCATTGATCAGTGACATTACAAACTTTTGCAAAAAAAATTACACATATAAAGTTTTCAAAACTAAAGCAGTAGATGTCTCACAAGCTTTCCCATGGCAGACAAGGAAGAGGAGTCTTTTCATGAAAAGAAAAAAAAAGAATTACCATGGAACTAGGCCTAGAAACGACATCCATCCCACTTGGATAGGAGACCAGCAGTGCATCTTGAAGCTAAGCTTTTGGAAGCAGCCACCCAGAAGTGGTGCCTGAAGCTAGAATTATACCGCTCCACTCTCAGAGTCGATCTGAACTGTGGGCAAATGGGCACTTTTGGCTCCTTAAGCCTCCCTAGACACCTGCTGCAGTCTTGGGTTACAGGTGCGTGTTGGCCCTCCAGGGCATTAGTTAGCGGCTTACACTGTCCTCCACAAACCAGACCCAAGGAGAGACAGGAGTGAAACAAGGGCACATCAGGGGTTTGGAGGTGGTGGCAGGCCAGTCATTAGCTATTATGGACAGGAGGATTCACTTGCACTCTAAAACCACTACTATACTTAAACAAACAAGTCCAATATACAGTGGCACATTTGGTTATAATTGAAACACGTGGCTTCACTATAGAGCAGACATTCTCAACTAGTGGATCAGGACCTAAAAGTGGGTCAGAGACATGCTCTTGCTGGGAGTGTGTAAAAACAAAATAAGTAAAAAATGTGAAAAATCCAAATTTTAATGTTAAGCTATATGTAAGACTTTTATGATGACAGATGTGCCATTGTGACACCAGCAGTTGAGTGACAGTTTATGTTTGACTTATTAACATTTACTTATAGATTATAGAAAAAAGGTTTTCAAATAAATATATGCTAAAAAGATTGTGATTAATTAATTTTGAAAAAATATCTTATAAAATACGTAAGTGGGTTGCAACAAAATGATTAAGGAAAAGTTTTGAGTCTGGGGACAAGTTGAGATCCACTGGTTTTATATATATAATTCCCAATTTCCTTAAAATCTGGAATCCTGAATTAACATGGAGCTATGTACATGGGCGTAGGTTTAGGAAGGGACGCTAGGTACTAGTCCCTATCAATATTTTGAGATGGCAAATTTGTCCTCACCAATATTTAGCAAGCTCCTTTGAATACTATTTGGATCGATTCTAACGGCCAGGACGACGGCAGTACAAGAAAGATTGGCAATTTGAATAGTAATTTGATTGGCGGCAGGGTATCTGACAGGCTACACGTGCGGGCCGGGACTACTTTTGTGCTCGCACGAGCAGCGAGCGGCTGGTGTGTGTGTGTGTGCACGTGTGCATGTTGACGAGTAAGTTACCAGGGCTGTCTCTCTGCCACATACAAAGGCCAGAGTAAAAACATTTTAATATTCTGTTTTTTTGCCCCTTTTTGTACTTTGTAGATGCCAGCCAGTAAGGAAAATGGGGACATAAGAAGCTTTTTCATAAAGCAGAGTCAGAGTAAGTAGGCAAAATAACTAGCTAGCCACACAAATAAACTAGCAGTAGTGACTGACCAGTCAATAATCAATTATTGGGACAATAATTCAGGTGCACTGAATTATTGTCAGCGCACCTGGCCACATGGTGCGCTGACAATAACTTGCTCCTTAACACCACTAAGACAAAGGAGCTCATTGTGGACTTCAGGAAGAAAAAAGGAGGCACGCATGACCCCATCCACATTAACAGTATGGTTGTTGAACGTGTCTCCAGCTTCAAGTTCCTGGGAACCACCATCTCACAGGAACTGTCCTGGACCACAAACACCTCCAGCCTGGTCAAGAAGGCTCACCAGCGCCTCTTCTTCGTCAGGACACTGAAGAAGAATCAGCTGTCTTCAGCCATCCTGGTGAACTTCTACCGGTGTACTATCAAGTGCATCCTGACCAGTTGCATCACAGTCTGGTATGGAAACTGCTCAGAGGCTGACCGCAAAGCACTGCAGAAGGTGGTGAAAACTGCCCAGAGCATCACAGGGACACCACTTCCTGCTATTGAGGACATCCAGAGGAAACGCTGTCTACGTCGAGCTCGGAGCATTCTTAAGGACTCCTCTCACCCTGACCACAGACTGTTGAACCTCCTGCCCTCCGGGAGGTGCTTCAGGAGCCTCCGGACAAGGACCACAGGAACAGCTTTTTCCCTACAGCTGTCTCCTTACTGAACTCTGCCCTCTGACACCACCACACACACAGACTCCTCCCCCACATCACCACTGCGTCTGACTGGTTTATTTATTATTTACAACAAGCAAAAAACAGTAAACTTGTTATTACTAGCACTACTGTCTGTTCATCCAGAAACACTGAATAATCCATTTGCACACTGTAATATTTTCTATGCACTGTACTGTCCATGCACTAGTGTAAATTATGTTCAAATGTTCATAGTTCTGCCTATAGTGTACATACACTTTTATATAATTCATCTGTATAGTATGTTCATAGTACACCTACCTGTATATCATGCTTATAGTATTTAAAATCTGTAAATTATGTCCTTAATACTTATCTGTATAGTTATTGTACATATTATAGACCTTGTATATTCTGTGCTTATTGCTTATTGCACTTCTGGTTAGATGCTAACTGCATTTCGTTGCCTTGTACTTTACATGTGCAGTGACAATAAAGTTGAATCTAATCTAATCTAATAAATTTCAACACATTAATCCACAAAACCACGTCCCCTTCATATTTAAAAATGGCTCTGAAATATAAACATGATGTGTTGAATGCATACTATGATACGTGTGTATTTTATTCATTAGTTCATTTAATTACATATAGGAAACTCAGACATCTTGTGAAGATGTCATAAAGCTTGTTGAGGAAGAAGTAGCTGGACCTTCAGGGCTTCAGGTAAGGTCTTTATGAACTATGAATTATTAAAACGTGATTAAAGGAAATCATGCATTTTAAAAGTTTTAAAAACCATGTCCACTTCACAATTTAAATTGCTCTGAAATATAAACATGATGCGTTGAATGCATACTGATACGTGTGTATTTGATTCATTAGTTCATTATTTAATTACATATAGGAAACTCAGACATCTTGTGAAGGAGGTAAGGATACAATATAATGAGATGAAGTAGATTCACTTCTGTATTGTGATATTCTGTATTGCCAACAGTCTGGAACACAAAAAATGGTGATGGTGGTGGTGGGGGGTCGGGCTTTTGGGGGTGTCCCCACCAAAGCTGAGACCAAACATACGCCCATGGTAGCACACCATCCTTTTGGTGACTGCAATGCTAATGCTTACAAATACATGCATGCAAAATTATTCAAAAAATATCCTCATTTATTATTCTGAGCTTTAATTGAAAATTGGAAAGTACAAACACACCAGAACCTTGAAACTATGGAGAATTCAATTTTAATTTCAAAAAGAATTCTTATGTAACATTTTATTATTATGTTCTTGGGAGCCATGATAACATCTGCAACAGTGCAATAAAAGTAACATTAAAGTAAATGAACATATTCCTGAAGACCTTGAGATCTCCTAATGCTGCTGCCTTCATTGTGAGTAGTCTTTCATTGCCAGTGTTAAGTGCTGGGAGTTGAATACGAGGGCCACCGTTCACGGATGACTCTTTTCACCAATAGACCTCACCACATCCTCTTCCGAGTACACATTCCAATTCCAAGCAGTGTTTTGAAAATGTCAAGGCCCCATGTCACAACGCTTCAGAGACAAAAGCTCAGGGAAGTTCAGAAGACGTCCGATCTACTGCTATAATTCAGCGACTGCAGGACAGTGCTCTGGAGCGTTTGTGCTGCGGTAGAGCTTTTGTGAAAGCATCGGACTTTCCCAGAGAGGAGTTTTCCAAAGGTCACTGTGCCCATTCCCCCACCGATTTCCATTGATCAGCATTCTCCACAGCTGTTTATGCACCAAGAGTTTTGCCCAGAATCCATGCCATAAATCAACTGCAGACTGCGTCCGGCATTGAGACAAATCTTTAAAGCCTTTTTTCTACAAATGTGGCAGCAACAAAAGCTGCAGCACATGCTTTTCCCTGACACATCTCTCTGTGATGTTCGACGCCGTTTGGTTTTCCCACCCAAAGTTTTGCTGGCATTTGATGTACATCAAAGCACAGAACTATTCACAAAGAATCAGACAGTGAATCCCAGCGGTCATTTAAAACCCTGACAAACTACAAAGAGAAGATAAACTGTACTGTGTGCAATCATCTGACGTTTTAACATTATGATGCTATTTGTCTAATTATTACCAACAGTTATGATAGGGTAAAAAATTTTATATAATGTACAGTGGAATTGTGCTAGGAGATCAATCACTGTCATTTGGCAGATACTTAAAAGAAGTGTGTTTTTTTCTCTAAGTACCTAACATGTTTTCCCAAGATACAGTAGTAATTGTAAGAGGTTTTTATGGACTACAAATAAACAGAGACATAAAACACGCACAAGCTAATGCATATTAAAATGATGTAGAGCAGACTGTTTTAGGGAAACATCAATGTCCAATATTTGCTGGTTCAAGTATCAGACATTAGGAAGACAGATCTTGATTTAAGGATCCAACTCCTCATATAATGGCTGGCACTGGGATTAAAACCATCTTTTTGCTGTTTGTTGTGGCAAAATTGGACACTGTAGCTTTAAATAGGTCACACAGTGTGATGGGATCAAAGGTGACAGATCTCCCAGATTGGACAATTGTAGCCAATTCTGCCCACTCTGTGTTTGTGTACTATCCTTTCATAACAGCAAGATGGCTATGTATAAACAAACAAGCTCTTTGCACTTTTGTTTTCTCTTTTAAATGACATGCATCAAATACCCGTCACAGCTGATAAAAGTAGCAGAGTGTGACATAGTCATTTTATACAACTGTAAAAACTGCAGAGTGTGATTGTAATATTGGTTTTTGAGAGATGTGCTTTTGTTGACTTAAAATTTTACATTTTTTCTTCCTCTGGCTCTTTCTGTCCTCCTCTTCCTAATTTTATTAAATTTACAATATTATTTAAAATCTTTACTTTAGTTCATTATAATTTTTCCATTCTCCTCTGGAAAGGGGAGTGGAGACTGTTGTAGATGTCCGGTCCGCTGTTAGACGTCCCAGTGATGATTGGACCTCAGCTGGCCCCATCTGTGCTCCTGGCCTGAAGCATGAACCCACCCCAGCTTCTCTCACTTACATGTATAAACAAATACCTTCCTGCTAATATTACATGGGTTTTTAATTATTTTTTCTATTATTTGTATATTAGATAGACTATTCTGGACACATGTCCATCCTGGGAGTGTATGTCTCTTTCTGAGGTATTTTGCATTGCTTTTTGATTTTTTTTTGTGCTATCTAAGAATAGGGGCTGTTGACACGTACAGTCTGTAAAGCTCTTTGAAGCAACTATTGTGATATTGAATAATCAATTGAATAATTTTCTTTAAAACTCTAGACCAGAAATGACCATGGTAGATCCTATTTTACTTGACTAGGGTTGGTTGTCACAAGAATAGGTCATATCTCGCCTATTATTTTTGTGGTCAGTAGCTAAAAAATAATTCCAATTAGGGATCCTTATATCTTTCTCTTTATTTTTATGTATAGATTTATATGTCCAAAAAACAACAAAAAACCCTATGTTTCTGTTTGCTTTTAATAAACATTTGCCTGGTGCATGTTAAGGTTCAGGGATAGCATTTGTGGCATTTAGTTCAAAAACTGTGTAATGAAAGCGCCTAATGAAGTCTGACAGTTTAAGATCTGTATTAATGCTTTAATGTCTCGCTTGCTTATTTCCTTTTTTCAGTTTGTACCTGACATTTTAGCCTTTAGCCTGCTAAAGGTGTGGCCCATACATCTTTTGGGTAATTAGAAATAAAGTTTAAAGTTTAAGTTTAAAAATTGTGTCAACTTATGTCAGTTTGTTGTTTGATCATTTGTAGTTGCTGGATAATTTTAAAGAGAAATGTCAGTTTACTCTACATGCATGGACTTAGAATTTAAAATGATAATGGTACAGCTGTTGTAGTAAATGACTCAGTGCCAAAAACATGACAATGCCTTTGTGAGCAAATGTCGAATAGTTTACATCCTCATTGAGAGTAAAAGACTTGGCACACACTGGCCATAGAGAGCAAAACAAATACACCCAGGACTGTCTTTTTAACTCGATGAGTGTGTCAATAAAAGCCTTCCTGTGAAGGTGGCCTTTATCTCTGAACACGTGGCACATCGCCATGGCCCCGACGCCAGAACCAATTATTCAAAAGGTGTCGCAAGTTTGCAAATGAATAATAATTCAAGCTGAGTTGCAGATTTGTGTGCCTCGAAAATGGCCAACGCACTACGTTTAAACAACAGCTGCCGCCCTGTCATGACGAGTCTATCAAACAAGACAAAGCACCCTGGCTCAGCTTCCAGTCTTTTCCTCCAAATTGAGTCGCGTCATACACTTTGATTAATGATATCATAGTTCCAAAAGTAGCACTTAAAACTTGGTACATATCACCGTATTAAACATGATCAATGATATTGACCAGTGAGCTATTGAGGGAGGCCAAAAGAGATGGGAGAAAAGGATACAGGGGCCAAACGGAAAGATGGATATTGGTTGAGGGATTGAGATTCAAAGGAACAATGATGGACAACTTGAGAAACAAAACGACATGCCATTGATTCGTGGAAAGCGGGGACAGTTTCATTGTAAGAGCTGAGTGATCAATGTGTATTGAAAAATGTTCCTGGCCCTGAAAAACGGGAAGGTGTTTTTAATTAATGAGCCAAACAAGGGCAAATATGTTGGACCATTAAGCAGTTCGTGGGCAAAAGGGCACAGAAAAATTGTGACTGTTTCGCATAAATTGCAGAGAAGCTTGGCAGCATCTACAATCAATACGTTAATTGTGGTCGCGTGTGATAATCACGCAGAGATGTTGATGACAGTCCGACTTTGATTACTGATTTTCCCGGGAAGCTGTCCAAGTGCTGAGCGAATGTGCCAGAACCGTGACATTAACAGCACTGCACATCCGGAATACGACTCTTTAAATGTGTATCGATGGGCCGTGGTAAATGCCTTATGGAGACAACCACAAAAAATGAATGGCAGTCTATAAACAATCAAACATTTCAGTGGGGATTTTGTTCCACTTAGAAACCTGCTTAGATTAGGATGATCCATTTTAAAAAGGCACTGCTAATTTTTTTTGGGGCTACATTTAATGCGCTGTGAACAATTGACATCATGGAGAAACTTCTATTCTAAACCGCTTGACTTGTCCACTTTAAGACACAACAAACTGGACCGAGTCACATGCGGAGTATGGTATAGTATAAGATATTAGCAAAAACTTCATGTCCTCACAGAGGACAAAAATTAATTACCTAAACTCAGGAAGTACCAACAAAAAACAAGTAATGTCTAGGATGAGTGGCTTATTAACCCCTCCACACCTCGCTTCATGCAGCGCCACAAAAAAATCCACCTGAAGTTTTGCGTTCCTCATGGAGCAAGAAATTATACATTTATTATTGTCATGCATACATTATCAGTGGCTGGAATGTAAACTGTGTCATTGGTGAGATAGGCTCCATTCACCTCTGACCTATAACAGATAAAGCAAAAATAATTTGTTGAATGAATGTCTCAAGCCTCCTTCAGATTGTGATTTTGTGAGACAACATTAACAATAACCAATCTTGCTTGACAAAAAAGTGCCCACAACAAATATCTTGCAGTTTCTCAAAGATATGCTTTTATCAATATTGAATAACTGCTCTCTCCAGTTCTCTTTGCAACATTAGAACCCATTTTTCTAAAACAAAGGTTCCTATGTTTGTCCATGAGCCTTCAGAAATAGCTGCTTGAGAATGTAGGTATTGATAGTCAGAAGAAATAAAATGACTAACTAGAATACTGTAACAAAATAAATAAAAATTCTAAAATGCAACTATACTAAAATTTACAAAAAAGTAATTTTTTTCTCTTTTTTATGTAAATATGTAAATAACAACACTACAATAAGTGTGTAGTGTCGTTAGGCAGCTCGTTTCTCATGAGACTCGAGACTCTTGTGATACTTCCTGACATGAAGGGGCAGTGGGTTGCCAGCTGTTTTTTCCACCAAGAGGCACTGGGTGGGTCGGGACAGACCCCAACAACCACAAAATAAGTCATTAGGCCATCACAATGACTCTAAAGCTAAAAGTTAAAAGACTTACAAGGTAATTAACCTTGCTTTACAAATTACTTTGTACATCCTAAATTATTGTTGACCATAGAAACATTGCTTCTTTTTATGTTTCAATGCATTGTGTTCTCAGGTACATATGTTGTTGACACATAGGATATGTACAAATTAGTGTTTGAAAGTGGGATTTAAAAACCTAGCACGAGTGAGATCATTTCTCCTCCCCTCCTACAAAGAGATCCAGGTCTTAAAAGACATAGACACACGCCCCTGTAAGTTAGTTAGTAAAAACAATCTTGTCTTGTTTGCATTGCTCTTCTCTTCCTGGACTCTGTCCATGTCTGGTCTTCATCTCTTCTTTGTTTTCAGTTTTTCCAGGGCAACGCACTTGTTTCATTAATTTGTTATCTTTCTTGAGAGAGTTTTTGCCCGTCAAGGATACATGTTTTAATAATTTTTTGGTTAAATAGCTGCTCCAGTTCATCAGTTACAAACTGTTTTTCTAAAAAAGCTTACAAATTACCAATTGGCAATTTTCTAGATTGCATCTTAGACCATTTTTCTTTTCTTTTTTACAGAACTTCAACAAACTGCTCAAGACATCGATGGCCCTTCAGATAGCTGTTTCCTGACCTCTGGCCAGAGAAAGCACACCTACAGCTCTTCGCAGGCGGAGAGCACAGAACAGATTCTCCAGAAGCTTTCCAAAGCAGGACGCAGCTTGCCCCTTACACGGATACTTCCACTACAGTGGGGACAGCACGTACCAAGATCTGTTGTCAAGGTCATTATTTGTTTATAAAGCACATCATTGCTTTCCAAAGTGCTGTACAAGTAAAACCAGTCAATTAAAAAAAATAAAAATGAATAAAATAAGAAAACAATAATAAAATGACAACAACAAAATGTCTAGCTCAGCTTGTGTTAAAAGCCAGTGCAAAGAGGTATGTATTAACAATGATATAAAACAGGATGTAAGAAGCAGCTCTAATGTTCAGAGGGAGTGTTCCAGAGTTTGGGGCCTGCTACAGCAAAGACTCTATCAAACCTTGGTTTCACTACACTAAGCCGACATTGACAACGGGCCAAGGGCACTGTCATTACTAGTTAGACAGTCTAGTTCTCCTAAAACTATTTCTGTTTTCTCTTCATTTAAGTTAAAAAAAAATTCATCCAATGTCATCCAATTTTTACTCCACCGAGACAGTTAAGCAGGGCATGAAATGAGTAATTTTCAGATTTTTGTGGCAAACAGATTTGGACATTATCCGCGAAGCAGTGAAAAGTTATGCTAGGTTCAAGTACAGCTGGGTTACCAGATTCAGCAGTTAAAAGAAGGTCATTAAAAATTGTAAAAGTGCTTTTTCTGTGATCTGGCCAGTCTGGAATTTTTCCACAATGTCGTTTGAATTAAGGTGCAGTTGGAGCTTGGCCTGTATTTTGACGCAACAGATGGATCTAAGTTGTGTTTTTTAAGGAGAGGCTGCACAACATGATTGAATTAGGGATGGTCCAATCCACATTTTTTTTGCTTCAAATACAGATTACGATACCTGAGATTATGTACTGGCCGATACCGTGTACCTTGGTAGATAGTAAATTTTTAAGATAAATTGTGAGAACCAAAATTACCACACAAAGGACCGGATGTTTTCCGCGGACCATAAGTTGAAGACCCCTGGTCTTTACTCTCAGTGGCTGCAGCAGAGACACAGAAGGCAGCTCATGATCCAGAACATTATTACATCGCTCTGACAAGGGCCTCAAACAGAACACTTAGTTTAAGACAGGACTGACTGTGTTATAAAATAATAACTTATGGCTCACAGATGGTTCAGACTCAGGACAGTAGTCTCTGTTTACAGTTTAGCCTCTTTCCTAACACAGATTACTGCTCACATTCTCTCTGTGGCCCAGGACCAGTTCCTGTGCAGCAGCAGCGGACAGACAGTGAGCGAGTGATTGTCAGGAACCAACCTTTTCAAGAACAGGCAAAAGGACTCACAGTGCAGACCCACACAAGGGAGATGGTTCAAATGGTTTAATTCAAACACACAAGGCCGCACTGGATACCAAAGCACAAAACTAGAGACTACAAACTTGAGGGTACAATCCAGCCCCAGACAGGAGAAAACACACAAATTATAAAGAATGAGACACAGGTGGAGCACAATAAAGGCGGAGCAGGCAATCACAAAGGAGGGAAAGACACAAGGGCTGGAAGTCAATCTGACATACAGGCAGGGGTGAGACACTTCACAATAAGACACAGGAAGTTAACTACAAACATACAACAGACACGAGGTTGGGACATGACAGTGATAGCCTTTTGCTAAAGTGAATTTAAAACGTTATTTCTAGTTACCAAAGTTTATTATTGTGCTGATATTGTGCACATTCCTGATCTAGTATTTTATTCAATATCGATACCAATCCCCGATTCAAATATTGGATAGGCACATCCCTGGTTTGAATATACCTGGAATGCATCCCTGGAAGTGAGGGAGGCATTTATCAATTTTAAAAAACAGGGCCCAATTGAATCAAAACATCTTTAAAAAGTCTGGCAGGAAGGTTTTTTAGAGAACAATCAGAGGGTCTTAGGCTATTCCCTTCCAGTGAGAGACGCTCAAATTCAATAAAAACAGCAGAGCATACAGCAGGTTCTAGGACAACAATTGAAACAAATAAAACCGGATGTTGGCAATATTTTCAATTAAAACTTTTTAGAAATTTTTACACATGGAAGAACATTGAACAATACCAGAAGAATTGGTAAGATTAAAAAGCCTATTAAAAACATTAAAAATGACTTGAGGTCTGTGACTGTTATAGGGCACAAAGTTAGACTCAAACCTTGGATAAACAGTTTCTTAGAATCCCCAGAGAGGCTTGACGCTTGTCTTTTTTCCACTTCCTCTCAGCACGTGGACAGTCGCGTCTGAACACACGCTCTCCTGCGTGCTTGAGGTTGTCAACGTTCAAATGGGAAAAGGGAGACACACTGGGATTTTAGTACAGAGGCGCAAAAGGCAGCAGAAAAAAAGAGATGCTGTTTTTGGGTTGATGGCGCACTGGAGTTGCGCTGGGACGCACAATCTGACTTGGGAGCACGACAATGTAATATCAAAAGTACAGGAAAATGGTCAGATACACACATTTAACCCATAGTATCAATCAAGGTATAGACTATGACCCTTTTCATGAGTCCTTGGCTTAGATGTCCAACAAACATGAATATTGAAATCCCCCACAATTAAAAAACTATCAAAGAAAAAGGCAATGCCACGAGATCCCAAATTTTCTTATTAAATTTAGGAGAACAGTTTATAAGCTCACATAGCACTGGGATGTTCAGTGGGATCAAGTAGCTGTAATGTAAAACTGTCAAAGCAATTTGATCGAATTCCTTGAAGAGATAATTTAAAAACAGTTGCTAGCCCTCCACCTTTCCCCGAAACGCGAGGAGAGCAAATGAATGAGCAAGCAGGAGGAAGCAGCCCTAAGAAAGCAAAGCACTCCCCAGCATGGAGCCAAGTCTCAGTCAAAACATACAATCCAAATTGTAGAATGAGAAAAAGTAATTTAAAACAAAAGTCTTGTTAGGCATTGCTACATTGGTCAGTGCTAACTGAATAATCAGATCCTTGCCCTGGGAAGCTTGAGCTCAGATTTTTCTGGACCATACTGCCTTTGACAGCTTGAGGAGGCCGGTGAAGATATTCCTCCACTAGGGTGCGCAGCTGAGCCACAGCAGTGACACTGCCAGGTATAATCGGGAGAACCCACCATTTCCTTTAGTCCGGAGATGAGATAAGTAAGCAGAGCTGAGACATTTTTAGAGTTAATAGTGATTTCAGTCCATTATTCACTCACTCCACAGTCACACTGCTGGTAGTACCGCTCTGTAGCCACAGCGGTCCTGGGGCAGCCATACTGCGCTCGCATTCCGTGAACCTACTGGCCATTTGATTTGCATTTTGTAATGGGAATTCCAAAAATGGAAAATTGGTTATCCAATTCTAAAACAAAAAAAGACAATTGGTGAACAGTTCTGTTTTCGGTTTTAGTATACCAAAATTGGAAAACAAAAAACAAAAGACGATGAAAAAAAAATATTGGTTTATATTGGTTACAGCTATATTATTAACAACTTTGTTTTATTGCCTTTTGCTTTTTACACAGTTTTAGTGTATGAGCGGGTTTATTCCCAAACTATAGTCCAGTAATAATTTACAGTTTTGATGTAGCACCCTGGAGTGCCCCAGGGCCCCGTGTATTTTGTTGAAAGGAACAGAACCGGTCTGCAGCATGGATACGCTCGTGGTCCACAGGAGTACGTTTTTAACAAACCGCTCTGCCAGCGTGCCTCCTGTTTATTTTTTATTCAAACTGTTCATGTATTTTATTTCTGACGATATACCTTGTTTAAATGTGTTAGCTATGGCTCATTAGCAAGGGAACTGATGCTTCATTCTCAGTCCTGGTTTAGTCCTGGTTTGTGTTTGTGCCATTATTTCATTGTTCTCTGTTAAAGCTCCTGAATGTGGACTGAGGCCTGAAAGAAATCAAATATATATATATATATATATATATATATATATATATATATATATATATATATATATATATATATATATATATATATTTAAGCCCTATTCTGGTATTGTCCTGGTTTAGTTTAAACTGGTTAGGGCTTGGTTTTGACCTGGTTTGACCAACCTTATATGTTAGTCATTACACAAAATTGTTCATTTGTTTAATTTAAAAGTGTTTTATGGAAAGATAAACAACATAAATTGCCTATTCAGGAACAGAGTAATTCATTCATTTATTGTGAGTAAAATATGTGGACCTACACCAAATCATGTAGTATGATTTATTTTCATTGGAAGGCAAACAAAGAAGAAAGACACATTTTATTGCTTTAGCCTTACCTTGTCTTTGGTCAGTCATGCACATCACTACTACATTGTGTCTTTTTGGAGGTCTGATCCTGCCTGCTGTCAATCCATGTCCACTTCCAGACCTCTGACAGGGAAGTCCTCCACAATTTGCTCTGGGCAATCTGACACTCTTGTATTAGACAAGAGAGTGAGAGTGGAATTTAGATGATCCTATTTTAACACAACACAAGAGAGGTCATGTGTCAGGTGTGGTCCAGTGCTATGAGTGTGGAGAAAACTGTAAACATACCTGGAGCTGATGCATCAAAGCGCGACAAGGTGGCGTTCATTTCCTCAAGCAGTTTGGCTTTGTACACCAGTCAAAAACGTCTGTACGGGGGTCAAGGGTACAGGAACCTCAGGCCCAGCACCCCACTCTCCCCATCCATAGCCCCACTAGGTTACCTGTCCACATTCCAAATTCCAAGACACACAGAAAAATCCATCTTAATTTCACTAACCATTGCCAAAAATAAACACACTAAAAAACTGGAAAGACAAAACAAAAATCAATAAATCTCTGGCTACACCTTCTTATGGCTCACTCATCCCTGGAAAAACTAACACATAAATCTGACTACAACAAAATATGGGCATAATTTCAAAATGCCCTGCTCTGCTTCTGATAGGCTTATAACAATAGTTAGCGTTGTGTTCCTCTCATATGAAAGGTTGGTGAAATCAATTGACTCAATATTAAACTACATTCAAGTTCCCAATTTTTATTTACATTTTTTCTTCATGGCCGGACACCAAAGATCCTGCACAGTGCCGCTACACTTTAAGCCCTGTGTACATCAAATCTTTACTTAGAACAGAAGTTGGTACCTGAGCTGGGAAGAAGGTATTAGGCTTTCATTGTTTTTAAACAATTACCTGCAACATTGCCCAAACCATACTTTAGCAACACATGTAAAGCGGCTTGTTAAAAAAGTACTCCTGTGGACCATGACCATGATCCGTGCTGCAGACTGGTTCTGTTCCTTTCAACAAAATGCACAGTACGCTGGGGCACTCCAGGGTGCTACATTAAAACTCTATTAAAATTATTACTGGACTATAGTTTGGGAATAACCCCACACAGTCACTAAAAATGTGTAAAAAGCAATCCAAAAGCTGTCCACAATATAACTGAGGAGCTATGTTACTAAACCCATTCAAATGCCGCACCAGTCGTCCAAACAAGAAGGGACACCACTGCCATAAAACAAATGTCTAGTGTATAAAGATTTTTTCTTCTTTTTTTTTGTAATATTATTGTTAGTATTGGCAATAAAACAAAGCTGTTAAATATATAGCTATAGCTAAAATAAATGGGGGCATGCTAAATAATGGATCCGTTCACCAATTTAATTTTTTTGTTTAAGAATCGGAAAATGAAAAATACTCATTTTCTGTTTTTTGAATTGCCATTCCAAACAAATTCAAATGGCAGCAGGTACACTGCCTGCTTACAGCCTCTGACCACACGACACACATTCTTACACCAGTGCTATGGACATTGGTGACAGGGCAGGTAAAGTGTCTTGTACAGCCTTCTGGTCATTGGGCGACCTGCTCTACCTCCTGAGCCCCTGGGCCCATGAGACAGGGAATAAAACAGATGATAAGTTTATAATAAAGTAAACATCTAATTTTAAAGAATTAAATTAACAATAGAATAAAAGTAAGCAATACTTTTTTTTGTACTGGTTTAGACAGGGACAGAGACAGTGAAGCGGTTCCTTATAACAGATACATTAAAACTTTTCACATTTTTAAGACTTAATCTTATTATACAAGTTTAATAGTTCTTGTGGGTTGAGGAAAAAAGTGCATATAATTACTGTACGCTTTATACTGTATTTATTAAAGTGTTCGTGCTAACACACATGTGTCTATTGAAATGGAAATTTAAAAAATCTAATAAAGAGTTGGTGTGGTGCCCCGCAAAACTTTGGCCCAATATGCTCTCTTTACATTAATGTGGCTACAAATGTAGCTACCACCAACAGTGTGTGACTGTGGAGTGAATGAATAATGGATATGTAAAGCGTCTTTGTGTATCTTGAAAAATCTATACTTACTATGCATTATTAAGTAAGCCTTTATCTTTTAACCAGCAGATATGTTGTTGGATCCAGATTTTAAACCGTTCTAAATCCATTGCAGACCACTGTAAAAGAGGAAAGGCTGAACTATAACACGGCCAAGTTCAGAGTGGTTACAATTGTTCTTCTAAAACCCATCCCAAAGTATCTTCCCTTGCATCTCACTTGAGTCTGTTTTTATCCTCTTCTTTTCTCTCAGCACATTAAAAACACAACAGAAAGCTTGCCGGAAAATACACAGTGGCACAGATTGATTATAGGTCTAGGCAATACATTGGAGACTGCTACATTGTGCGGAAGTTGCCGGGCTTTGAAGGGAAATGGATAAATCTACTGGGATATGCTCATCTGATTGCAGCAGACAAACAGCTGACTGAAGCACATTTTTTAGCAACACTTGTAAAAAATCTGAAATAAGTAATGAATGTGAATCAACAAGCTGATGATAGGTTTTTTATGTGATGATGAGTGTACATGTTTTTTTTTTTTGTTGCTTAGATTCCTTATAGATTCTGCCTCATTTCTCCTTCAATCACACATCCGGAGCTGCACTTCTTCTGAAGAATGAAATGTTTCCAAGCAACTGCTGTAAGTGTACTGAAGGACAAGTACGAAAACATAGTTTTAGAGTTAAATAAGAGGAAACTTTATGGCTGTTAAACAATGCTTCAGTGCAGGATTGTGAAGCTAAACGGTACATTTCTTTATAATGAGTAATTTGAACACAATAAAAAAAAAAAAAATTGGAGGGCAAAATAGCTTATTATGAAGGCAGACGCAGTTTTGGCCATGACTACTACAATATTTATTTATTTATTTCACATTTATCATGGTTATTTATGGAGCCTGTGAGGGAATAAAATAAAAAAGTGACATCCCAGGTTTTGCAAAAAGAGAAAGTTTTGCAAGATCTTGAGAAGATCTTAATAAGTGCACTTTATACATTGATGATTAACTCTGGAATGTCACAGTGGTTGTGTGGGTGAATACAAGCATTACCTGCACTTTTGACACATAATGGTATTTCAATACACAACATTAGTGTACTAAAATATGTTTTATAACGTTTTTAAACAGAATCTATACATAATTCAAAGTAATTCAGCCCTGGGGCTGTTGTGATTGAATGTACCTTGTTATGATATGTATTTTATAATATTTTGATGTTGTATTTTATTATATATTTAAAGTGTGAAGCACTTTGTGACACTTACTAAGTGTACTTAAGCACAGTCAGAAAGGTATTTTAGGTGGTCTTTAGTTATGCTAATGATATGTCATAGTGCATTAACTATAGAAATAGTAAAGGCCTACTCCAAAATAGCACACTTTTAATTTCAATAATTAATTATAATAATAAGTTCATACTTTAGCATACTTTTATAATCCTGGGATAGCTCACTGTGCTCTGATGGACACTAGGACCTCAGTACTTTGTACAGTCCTGTGTTTTTAAGTGATGAATGCCTATTAGATCAGAATGTGGGCTGGAGTCATTTGTGGCATAAAACATGTCTCCACAGTGAGCCATAAGGCATAAGCATTACCGTCTACTGGAGAAAAATGCTACTTATTATTATACAAACAAAGGGGTATGAAAATGATTATAGTAATGACAAAAGGCAGAGAAGGCAGGATATTTAACAAAAACAATTAAAGAAGCACAAGAGACACCTGTTGGTAGCATGTTTGTGGAGATTCTCAGTCATCCTATAGGTCACACTAAAAAAAATTAATTTTGTGCAAAAGTTTATTTATTTCAGTAATTCAACTTAAAAGGTGAAACTATTACATTGTGAAAAGGTTCAGTATTGAAGGCACAAAGTGTTAAACTATTCAACTGTAGATAAGAAACATCTTGTTCAAAAGCTTTCCTTCTGTTATTTTGTTATTACATCTGTGAGTTGGATATAAAAGGACTCCTAAAATGTCTTATCAGGATGTTTGCTACTGACCAAAAACACAACCGGGCAATTCACTTATTCATTGTTCTTTTTAGTTGCTCATTTGTCCAAATGCGTCCAGAGTTCCAGACACTACCCTGCCTTTATTCTTACACAGTATGCTTTAAATATAACCTATATACCTCATATTATGGATGTCAGCACTGGCACCACTAGAGCTCATTTGCTGTCAAATCTTTTTCCTCATTCTGTCACTTTTATATGGCAGTATGTGGGTAAGAGGAAGAAATAGATGTTCTGATATAGAGACATTTTGTTCGAACCTTGTTATGCAGTCTTAACACTGAGCTGCACAGCTTCTGGCGGCTTTATTTTGAACAGAGGATGAAAACCAATTATATAGCACACAACATACATCTTTCTTATAAAATGAAATAATTCTGTACCTGAATGTGTTACATAATACTCAAGGCTCATAACACAAGCATACATAAGCACATGCACATGTACTTATGTATGCTTAAGTGTTTTTCTTTGTATAACGCTATTATTCCTTTCAACACAATGACATAGCCTTTAGAACATGTGTCTCCAAATGAAGTTGTCAGTGTTATTTACGAGACAGTTTAATCTCAAAGAGCCGCAGGCCGTCACGTGAAATCCATGTGCACCTTGAGATTTTGCCCATTCTGCCAAAATCACCAGAGTACAGCTCTGGCCCCGGGGGTGTGCTTCTTTGGCTCTCTGCACTTGACAAATGTGATTATTGCGCTGCCAGAACAACTCTGTCTCAGGAAGTGTTTGCATAAGTATAACCACAGTCTGTGTGTAACTTCAGCAGACCTTTTGCATGTTAATGAAGCAGTAGGCGACTAAATGAACACGTGCTGCCTAATCTCAGCATATATGCCTTAGAACTCACCAGCTGCTGAAATACAGGGTACGTTAATGTTAATTATTAGAATGGGGGTGCTTAATGTTTTCTTGAAAACATAATAGGGCTCTGGACGTTACGTGGCTCAAGTGCGTTCTTTCAGCCGTAATTGACGTCATTAAGGACTAATTCTACATTTATTGAACCAAATGCCATAAAAATGCATGAAATCAATATCCCTGACTCTTATCATGCACCAAGCAAATGTTTTGAAAATAACTAAGATATTTGCTTAAACTCAAAAACATTTACTTAGCATATTAACTCCGTCAAGTTCTTGTGGGACGTGTAGTAATTTCTGTTAATGTGACTAAAAAAGCCTCAATAGACAATTCCGTCTTATTTCTGAAACCAGTCTTTTGATAAAAGCTCTGTATTTCCTTCTGTTCATATTGGACACACACAGAGTGACAGGTCCACAAATCTACCAGAATATTTTTAGTATAGTTTTTAATATTATATATTTTTTTTCAATACGTGTCAATATGTGGGCTTCCCTGCCTAACAACCTGAATTTGTAGTTGCCTGACGTCATGTCTCGCAGCTCCTGGAGAACTTCACCCTGTTAGTTAATGAGTATACCTTGACATATCTATTAGTGATGCATCTTTTAGCATTGTCAGTGCTGTGAGAAAATACACTATTAGCTGACAAAGTGAAATCTTATTCACAGTGGCAATTCTGCAGAACAGAGTGCTTAGTAATGCCAGCCACATCCAATAAAGACATTGTTCCACTTCTCTGCAGGATAACAAGTACGAGAACACAGCCAAGGAGCCTCATATGTAATGAGCAGAACGCAGCGCAGAGGAGAGACGGGGAACGTGATGTGGAAGGAATGAGCAGTCGAGCGGGATAGGAGTCGAGGAGAAGAGTGGGAGAGCAGAGCAGGATTTTGTTAATGATAAAAAATAAATAAATCAGTTCAGGTTTGAAAAAATGGGAGTGATTGATTTTGGGAGTAAAACAACAGATTTAGTGACACAGGAAGGCATAAAAACATGGAAGGAAAAGGAGAAAGCATTCAGTAGGTGCAGGCTATACACCATCGAGCTTAGGGTGCTTTTTAACACCTGTTGTTTGTGTTTGGTCCAAATAAAACACACTCAAGTCACGTTTTGAAAGGTAGTTCGTTTGAGCTGGTGTGAAAGCGGTTCAGTGAACTCTGCTGCGAAAACAAAACAAAGTAACAAAATTAACACCCTTCGTTTGTTAATAGGCAACAAAAACAAACTAAGAAAAACAGAAAATTATACATCAGAGGGCCACAGACTGCCAGGATCAGTGGAAAGCAATCTCATAGTTCTATGACCAATTCCATCCCACAAATATCACATTATCATAGACAGTGTGGCCTTACTTTACCTAATATGCAGATGAGGGTTTTATGTAGGCTGTGCAGCATTGGCAGTCTGTTTAATAATTGCATAAAGCAGATTTGCTTGTTTGTTTTTGTTTGTTTGTTTATTACATTCCCCATTGAGTCCACAATAACTTGTAGCTCGAGGCATTTAGCTGGTGTGCTCACAGGTTTTGTTAATTTACCGACAGTAGAATGGTCTACAACAGCACAATACCTCACCTTTCCTTGTTTAAGATCACAAGTAGGCCATATATGTGTTACTTTACAGCTAACAGATATGACCTACATAACCTCATGCTCACAAATGTTGTAGAGACAGTAATATACATGAACACACACAAAAGGAACGTTTGGATTTATACAAAACTCAGCGTGGATGCACCTCACATTTAAGCCTGCGGTAACCAACAAGCAAGAGCAATACAAACACATGACGTATTTGCTCCCATGCATTTGCTCCAAAAAGATGCTGCTTGTTACCACGGATACCTGTGAAATTTCAGGTCCAGGTAGCGTTCTGTAAGCAGCCATTTCCAAATTTTTTTTTGCCAAACAAAGTTTCCACGGAATAATGAAGCTGTGGGGAATTCCTGGACACATAATAGATCAGGAAACAATAAGGAGATTGAGGAAGAATTGGACTTCCTTCTGTGTGCCAAGGAGGAAAGGCTTGTTTGTTTTTATTTCACAAATTGAGGTTAATTTGGTCAAATCACTAAAGCTCCAAATACAGCACAATTAATCAGTTCATTTAAAGCTTATATTACAAATGTTAAAATCTGACCCACTCACTGACTCTCGGTGATATTCATAGTCTCCAAGGCTCCTTGAAAAGATGAGGATGTCTGGAGTAGGGATGAAGCATCCTGAACTCTCCTCTTCACAAACCGCTGAACCGTGTGGGCTGCTGCGTGTCTTTAACTCACAGTGTCCTTGCTTGATTTTTAATTTCCTTAACAGAACCTTGTCAAGTCAAAATTAATGAAACCATTCCCACATTGCACAGGGTTTAATAGAATCACATAAGGAAATTAGCAAATTAATCAAATAACTGAGCATATTGATAAGAGTAAGGCCACGTCCTCACAATTTTGCAGATTAACATTTTCTTCTACATATGGGCTCCTTGTTCGACAACTGAGAATTTTACAATTTCAAATACTACTGCACAACATATTTAGCAATGCCAAAGTGCACTGCTTTGACTAATTAGAGGTTAATAATGTAAGTAAGCACTGCTCCCGTATTTAAAAGTTGCATAGTGTAAAAGAGCAGTTGTGTATAATCAAACAAAACTTGCATTTGTCTTATTGGGAAAAATATTGTTTATAAAGGTCGACAGTTTCATAACTTCCTGTTTTTATTTCAGTGTAGCTGCCCAGAGCAGACAAACTGAGCTCTTTGAGACTTAACCTTTAGGCCCTCCTGGAGCAATTGTAAGGTTTATTGTGTTGATTTTTTAGCTCTCATTTAAAACATTTCTAATGCTAGGGTGGTAATGTTACAATAACGTTTTCATTAATCGATTAAATTAAGTATTTTTAGTATCAAAACTACAAAAGCATAAAATTATCACTGTCTACACAAAATACTCCCGTTCTTCCTCTTAAGGTTATTTTAGGTCACAATAACTTCCATTATAAGCATGAATGACACATAAATTACAGTGAAGCATTGTGGGAACTATGTTTCTCTATAATGACCATCTTATATAACAATGACTTCAACCTAGAGAAATAAATAATTTCAGATAAAACTGTAAGAGTGCGCTGTGTCTGATTTTTGAAAAAATGGTTTGAGCCTACGTGTGTATCAAAAAACACACTGAAATCTGTATAGAAAAATAGCATTGATAAAAATAAATAAAAATGTATTTATTTTTTGTATTGTATATGTATATGTATATAAACTATTATTTTTATTATATTATGAATGCATGCTGGTCTCATGCCTTTAAAATGATCAGCTTTAGTGTTTTTTATCTGTTCCACTTATTTCTTGTATGGTTGCACTGCACATGGTATTTGCAATATATTTGCAACTCATTTTAAATTACATTTCATGGTGGAAAAAAGTGGTTTTGGGTTAAAGCAATTTCTAAACTAAAACTAAACTAAATAAAATGAATATTTAGAGTTTATTATGACAGCTCATTTTAGAGATTGAAAAGCGGCAGGAGTTGCCTTTGTATGAATTGTGCTTTGTATGAGGGTCATATGTTTGAATTAAATATACACTACACACTGAGAGTACTTGAGTTGGTGAACAAAAAAAAAAGGTCTTCCTGTTTAAATAGGAACCAATGACCAAAAATGGCTTTTGGAGAAGGAATGTGAGATTGTTGTGTTTTTCATAATAGCACAGAAATTATATTTTTTTGTGTCCAAAGTTGACACACCTTGAAACCTTGGTATTGCATTCATCAAATAAAAAATTATCTTTTTTAAATGTCTTGTCTGCTGAAAGGAGTTTTGTTCCCAAACCTTTCTCATTTAATTGACTGTACAAGCTTACAGAGGCAACCACAGACACATCAAGCTTGTATGGGTTAAAAAAAATGTTATTGGAATTATTGAAACTGTAATGCACCTTTAAGAGGACTGAAGTAAATGAACAAATAATAAATAAATTATATATTTGTGTCTAATATGTTTAGATAGCTTTAAGATGAAGTGATTTTTTTTCAGGAAGGCCTGAGTGTTAAAGACACATTTTGGCAGGATTTGAGGAGGTGTTAATAGTATTGGGTGAGAGTGGCTGGTTGTCTGTCAGTGTCTGTGTTAACCCTGCATCCACTAGTTAGCACAGGTCCAGGGTTCGACTCCCGGGGCGGACGGGGCCATTTTGTGTGGAGTTTGAATGTTCTCCCCGTGCTCGGGTGGCTTCCCTCCAGGTACTTCAGTTTCCCGACCAACATTGTAATAAAGTGAAAAAAAATAATACATTGTCCACTTCAGCCCCAAATCTGTTGGAGTAGGACAAGCTCCACTTCCCCGTGACCCCTAATGGGATGAGACGAACAAGATTCATTAATAGGGCATTTTTATGATGGTCTCAACAACAAATAATTTTGATAATTTAATCATTTTGTTTAGTTTATTCTTTATTTGTCAGGAAACACATTAATCTCACATGAGAAGAGATGTCTGCCCCAGATTTAGCCACGAGCTAGGCAGTCCCCAGGCAAGTGAGCACAACAATAAAGCATATCAAAGTACAAAATTCATATTGTTTCTCATTTATTAATTAGTTCAGTACCTGCAGGAGTAGTTGATAGTAGAGTAGTACAACTTCAGACTGAATGAAAAGGCTGATTGCGCTAATCCCGAGCATCTTTTAGAAATGATGCAGGTTTTTTTGGGCAGTGTTTGGGTCATCTGCTCTGAACAAAGCTGAACAGATTTCTTTACAGGAGGAGAGGAGCAGTGCTGTTAACAATTTTACAAGACGTTGTATTCATTCATGTATTCATATTTTGTATTTCAAAACTTCATGAGGTTATCAAAACTCAGCATGTTGAATTTGTTGAGAATATGATGATGACATTGAGGTGTTTTTTTGTCAAGGACTATTAAAGCTTGATATATATATATATATATATATATATATATATATATATATATATATATATATATATATATATATATATATATATATATATATATATATATATATATATATATATATATATTATAATGTGTCATATTTTATTGATATGTACTTTTAATCAAAAAGTTTGGTCCCTTTTGGACCAAATACAGTCCATATTAAGTTCAGACTGTATTTTTTTTTCTTCTAGTTGGGGACAATAGTTTAAACCCTAAATAGTATTGTAATAATATCAATTGTGAAAAATAAGGCTTTATGATGCCATCTACTGTTAATTATAAGGGATTTTAATAGATTAAAACCAGTCTAGGGAAAGAAAAATTTTTTCCAATCATTGCTCACACAAACCACATGCTGGAAAAAGGAGCGCTCTCATTGGTCTACAATGACTTATGACGTTCCAGTAAGTTCAATAGCTGCCAATAAAACAGAGAAAGTGAAAATTCTGCGCTAAAAATGTATTTTAACACCACAGCTCATCAACACAGAAAGAAATTGGTCCTGTTTGATTTTTTTTTTGTAAAAGAAAAGCAGCAGAGGTCTGCTTGTGGGGGTGTGTGGAGTCTGAGACAGGGACAGCAAATTTAATTTGTTACATTGTTTAGTTTATTTCTTATAACATAGACACTAAGAAAGTTATTGGGTTTGTTAGGTTTAGTAAAGCACATCGCAACTCTTTTTTATTTTTACGTCTAGGAGATTTTAACCAGTCACATTTTCTTTTCCATTGCAGTAGATCATTTAGAGGGCAGTCAGCTTATCTATGGTTTGCCAAAGCTGTTTTGAATTCTCCTTTTGCCTGTTTGTATCTTTGTTGCTTTAAGGCAGCAGCGGTATGACATATCCTAGATGAGATAGGTTTTCCAGTTTTATTCCTTGGTGTTGTGTAATAAGCAGGGCAATAACCTCACTCATCCAAAGTTTGTCTGTAAAAATACCAACAACTGCACTAATAGAAGCAGTGTACTTTCTGAACGGGAAAACAGGAAGTGGCTCCTTTCTTTGCAATGACACTCAAGTCTGAAGCTAAAACCCCTTCTGCATTCTGACTGGTTGTGTTGTGTAGTTAGTTTTTGTGTTTTGGATTTTGTTTCTCTGTTTTTACTTATTTATTTAACATTATAATCAGCATCAAACCTTTTGTCTATAGACTTCAACATGTCCCTCCAGGGCTTCTTATCTTTCTCCATGCCTCCATATTTTCAGAATTGTCTTTCTTTAAAGATTTTCAAAAGGTGATGGATTTTTTGGCATCAAATTGTATCTTCAAATTTTCCAACATGTTTGACAATGACACAACTTACAAACAGGTACAGCAACACAATGGAAATCAAAAAAACTGCTGCTTGCTGCTTTCTGTTGACTTATATTCAAAATGTTTCTCATTAGATTTCCAAAAGCAGAAATCAGAATGACTTCCATTCTTTAAAATGTTTTTTATTTTTATTTTTTTTATTTAAACAGGTTGCCAAAAATATCTGGATTTATTTCCCCACCAAATGAATAAACATCACATGAGCTACATTTCTTCTGATTGCACCATTCAAAAACAGGCCCACCTTTATTCCTCTGCCTCCGCTTTGACCTCAGCTGTCAGTTGCTGCAGGTATTAGCTAAATCCATTCTTGCACACATTTGTACCATTTGTCTGTATGAATGTCTGTATATCTGTCTGGCCTTTTTCACCATCTCCTTTCCCTCATCTATTTACTCTCTTTTTACACCTCAGGCAAAACGCAAGGTTGCTATCCTCATTAACCTCCCTGGCTCTCTCCAGCTCACCTCGGGCCAGCCTCGCTTTAAGCTGCACTCATTACGACTGGATCACAAAGGGTGGACTCAAAGTTAAGGTGGGAAGAGTTGGGAAAGTAGGAAGACGAGGTTCAACTAAACAGTTAGATTAAAAACTATGTTATGGTGGAAGACGACAAAGTAGTGAGAAAACCGTTGACCATATCAATAAATACACAGTACCATTGCTATTGGGCTGGAAGATAAGTTGCATTAATTCAATTAATTTCAATTTAAAATTTTGAATAATTGATCAAAAGATCAAATTTAAGAGACAGTATGACTGCTAATTTTTCTGCTAGCGCCTAAAGCAGCTCAAATAATGTGGTGAATCAGAAGATGCTAAATATGACTCATAATAAGCACTAGAAGAAGAAGTCATAGTACCTTTGTAAGGCATTGGTTTAGCAAAGTGGTAGAATTAACACAAACAACGTCTTTTGTTTGTTTATGCAAATTAAAAATGTGCTTTTAGTTGATCTAAGGAGGATTTTTTTGGGGGGGGCCTAATCTATAGAGAGCTATAACCTAATAGGCATTGTTTTTATTTTCTATGAGGGAAATGTTTGTGTTTTTGTCTATTTTTTATTTATTCACTTTATGTTGAGTTTATAAATATTAAAATCATAGGTAATGAGGAGCTTAGAAAGTGGACAAAATGGTGATAATGATACTAGTCCTAACTGCCAATATCAATATTCACAATAAAAATACAGGTTTCAGTGCATCATTGTGCATCCAAAAATGTGTGAGCTTTCAATAAAGACAATGAGATCATATTTATACAGCCATGTTTTTAATGAGTCAGACAATACAGTTTGGATTGGTATGGCAAAGTCTGAGTGAAGAGGCGTTCCACTGTGAGTGCATTAGAGCGGCTGCCACAGAACAGAAAAAAGTGAACTTTTCAACGTATATGCCTTGCCATTAATTACAAAGAAAATGATTAAATCCTGGTTTCTAGTGGTTTGAGGGGCCATCAGTATACTGCTCCAGTAGCAGATGGGGATAGTTAATTACTAACTTTCCAAACTTAAAATGATTTTTTTTACACCTTTAGGTACAATTAACTAGTTCATATCATATGTTCTAGACTGCTGAAATCAAAGTGGCATTCCTTTTTACTGTGAAGGAAAACCAAGAAGTGGAAGAAAAATGGATAGTTCTAGAAAAAAAGTTACTAAAGGAACAGAGAGCTGGACGACAGGTTGGGGAGCTGAGATGATGTGTGAGCTGGTCATGGGCAGACACACTCAAAGCTTAAGACTATTGCACTTGGCTTTGTTATCCCTGATAGATATCTACTACCTTTAGAAAGCCACTATTCATCAGTGCCACATTTCTGTTTGCTGCGCTGCTACCCATTCTAGCTCCGGGCAAGTGTTTCACAGCCTCTTCTATAGTTTCCAAGTATCGTGAGCTGGACCAATCTCAGCCAAACTGCTTTTGTAGATCCCAGTGCTGTTTTTTTTTTTGGCTGAGTCAGAGTTCAATAATCCCTACAAATGTATGGTTGATTAATGAGCTGCTACTTTAAGTGCAACAGTTATGGATACAAATGGATGCAAAACTACTCTTGATGATAATGAATCTCACAATTTTTTCATTTGCCGCTGAAAGTTATTTTGCTTGCTTGCCCGCCTGCTGCCCATTTGTTTCCAGATCTGTTGGATATTTAGATGATTAATGGCATAAGGAATGCTATTGAAGCACTATCATTAAGAATTTTTTAATTAGTCTGGGATGGTCTGCAGAGGGAAACGAAGCACTTTCCGGGCTGTACAAAGAGAAAAGTGGGCAGTGCAAGTGTCTTTTTGGTCAGAAGGCACTGAGCGGACGCTAACTAAGGCACTGATGTGACATGAAACACGGCCGACCCATCCAACGTCTGACAGCAGCCAGCGCTAACAAAGTAATTAGGCTGATGTTTTTTGTCTTTGTACTACAATACCCAATGTCAATGAGTTGCATATTGAAAGACTGCTATGATGGAAAACTCCTGATGAAGGGATGAATTAAAAAGAATGGGAAATGGCAGTACCATTTGAAAGCTATAAAAACAGACAGAGGGAAACAGAGTATTCGGCAGCAGACATGATTAAATTCCATCATCTATCTATTACTGCGCAGCACATGGCTTTGATCTGGCTTCAAGGCCAGACACTATAACGTTCTCTGACTCTATTCGCTCCTTAAAAGGTGACTCTCACTGCACTGTTTTATCATTCATTTACTTTCCATCATTCTGCATCTATGGGGAAACATATCCTGGATATGCCCACATACCCTTATCCACACACTTAATTAGTAGCCTTGACCATAATGGAGTACAGCATTTGCATTTCTGACCCCTAAATGGACACAACTTCATCTTTTTTTCTCACTATTCCATGTTCCATAACATCTGTACATGTCCTCCATCGATTGGAAGCCAACTCCTCTTCAGATTCAGATACAGTTCCCAATTTCAAGGTCCTTGACAAGCATGTCATGTTTCAGCAAAAGCAATCAGTGGCAAAACAATTGTGTGCCTAAAGTGAATATAACAACATTAACTTCTATCAGTGACAGAAATAAATTAAATTACAAGGGTTTGTTTAATAAATCAATATTCTTGAATTAAAAAAATATATTTTTGTCTTTAGAAAATCTGTCTTTTGAAGTTTTGATAAACTGAAATATTATGTTATATGTTATTCACATTTAAAACATGATGAGAAAGATTAGAAGTCTTGAGATTCTAAGTAAAAAAAATACCTATTTATTTGATAAAAACACATTTTGGATGGTTGTGCATGTACATGTATTTTAAATTGTTCATGAAAAAAAATCAGCATTGTGTAAATATTAAGATTTTAAACAAGTGAAGGTTTACCGAGGATGAAAAAAACAATTATATTACAAAAGCTGGACCTTTAACATCAATCATCTTAACCATATTTGAATTTTTCCCTTCTCATCTTCTTCATGTCTCACATATCCTAAACTTCCAAATCCCTTACCATTCTCCCAGCCAATCCAACTCTCAATCTCCATCCGTAATCCCCTACATGAAACTCTATTCCAATTCTCCTCTCCTGTCATCTGCACTACTCCATTTCTCTGGGAGCTGGGGAACCTGTATCATCATTGCTTCTCAAGCCTCTGCCTTTCTATCCCTCCCTCGTTCCATATCGTCCCTTCTTGCTTTCCCTTTCCTGTCTTTCTCCTTCCTTGCACCTCCTGAGATAACATTATTCGGAGGACAAGCCCTATGAGACCACAGCTCTCCAGTTTGCTCTTTCTCTCGCTTCAATCCTTCTTGGTGGCATTCTCCAAGGGACAGTGATTACAAGTGAGTGAGTGCAGCATCTGCCATGCCAATTAATGCACAGAGCTTAAAGACTAAGAGTTAGGGGAAAGAGGAGAAAAAAGTGACCATGCTTGTATCTCCATACATTACCATACTGAACAGGCTGAGGGGACGTCACAGCACCAACTGGTGGAGCTCTACAGCAGACACTTCAGGGACAGGTTCCGCCAGTCACATACTCTCCGGCTCAAGACATGTTTGCATAAACAGCAGTGTTGTGAAAACAAGCTCAAGGAGGTGTCCTTCTGTAGTTGTCCTCTTTATTCAAGAGGACGGTTTAAACTTTCTTTTATGGTTATGTTTATGCTTTTCTAATCAATATCATGACCTCAATAAATGAAGTAACTTTGAATGCTAAAGAGTTTCATCTGTAAAATGCAAAAGTGTTAGGTATAGTCCTTATGCCTCTTCACTCAGGGGTTGGTGAGGGGAGCTGACCAATTAACCATTTCCACTTTCATTATAGCCAAAGGATGTGCTGGTTCCAGTTCTAAGTCTTATTTGGTTCCAGATACTTGGACCCATGGTGCTTTCTGTTGTACTGTCCCATGTTTACAACAGCTTGAGCAAACCTTTCAACACGCCTCAATAATAATCAAAATGATAATACCAACACTTGCTTCTGAATGTGGCACTTTAGTTCTGTTGATCTCAGAGCTATTTTAGTCCAAACAACACAAAAATCCACAGTGCATGATGTACTGATTTAAAAACCAGATTGGGTAATCCGAATGGCTCGGGTTGTTAAAGATGACGTCAACTCAATATATTCATAATGATCTTTGATTATATTTAAGACAGACTAAACATTGCCAATTTGGTTTCAACCCAATCGTCTTTCACATTGAAAGACAATCTGTAACTCCAACAAGTTAACTGCTAAAGCCTTAACTGGTAAGGGTTTATATGCTATTGGCTGAACCTGGTCTTTGAGGTACCACTTCAAATCCCAGACACCAATATCAAACCAATGGCCAGCTAAGGGTTAAGGTCACAGATATTCCAAAAGATATTCAGAAAGGAGGCACAGAATGTGGCGTACCATTGACTTGTCACAACATGACAAGTGGCTGTTGGCTAATTTATTCAGCTCTTTGTTGTTCATTTGGTCGAACCATTGGATGCCATCAATTATGGCTGCAATGGTATTATTTAGGGGCCAGTTCTCAGAACTATACAGAAGGACCTACTCCAGAGAAACTTAGAAATGTGAAGTTTTGTCATTTACAATATTTATAGTTGTTTTCTCAGAGGTCTCCACAGTAATTGCATAGGCCAGTGGTGATTTGCCTGTTATGGTTTTACATTGGAATTTAAGTCTGGTTACAAAGCTTAATAAAAATTAAGTGAAATGTTTGCTTAATACAGTATTGTTCAAAATAATAGCAGTACAATGTGACTAACCAGAATAATCCAAGTTTTTAGTATATTTTTTATTGCTAAGTGGCAAACAAGTTACCAGTAGGTGCAGTAGATTCTCAAAAAACAAAGAAGACCTAGCATTCATAATATGCACACTCATAAGGCTATGCAATTGGGCAATTATATCTGTAAAGGCTCTCAGTCATCCAGGACATCTTGAAGAAAAGGTTTGAGTAAAAGAATCTGGACTAAGTTAATTCTGAGTTCAACTGGTAAGAGAGCTGAGCTAAAGCGGGAGTTTCCCCTGAAACCAAACATGATGAACCAGGTTGTTCTGTTCTCACCGTCGTTAGTCATGAAAGGGAGGTGTGACTCCAAATATAAGAGTCATTAAGGCTCAGGCGAGTCGTTGGTGACACTGTTCTATTCAGGTGCTATGTTTGTTACCTCACCTTAGAACAACAAACACAGAAACTCCTCCCTTTAGAGATATAAGCTCAGCTCTCTTACCAGTTGAACTCAGAATTGATAAAGTCTCTTGGAATAGAGACGAAACGTCTTCACCTTGAAAACGTAGTCCAGATGCTTTTACTCAAACCTTTTCTTCAATTGGGCAAATAGTTGAAAGGGGTGTGATCAAAAAATTAAATCGCTGTGGTCATCAATGTTGTGAAAAAACAGGTGTGAACCAGGTGGTCCCTATTTAAGATAGGAAGCCACCAGCACTTGTTGAACATGCATTTAGAAGCCTGAGGAAAATGGGTCGTTTAAGACATTGTTCAAAAGAACAGCGTACTTTGATTAAAAAGTTGATTGGAAACCTATAAAGAGGTTCAAATAATTATAGGCTGCTCCGCTAAAATGATTTCCAATGCCTTAAAATGGATAGCAAAACCAGAGAGACGTGGAAGAAAATGGAAAACAAGCATAAAAATGGATCGAAGAATAACCAGAATGGAAAAGGCTCAGCCAATGATCAGCTCCAGGACGATCAAAGACAGTCTGGAGTTACCTGTAGGTACTGGGACAGTTAGAAGACGTCTGTGTGACGCTAATCTATTTTCAAGAATTCCCTTTTTTTAACAGTTCCTCTGTTTAAAAAAAAGGCATGTGCAGAAGAGGTTCAACACATCAATGGCCTAAAGAGAAATGGAGGAACATTTTGTGACTGTTGAGAGAAAAATTGTTCTTTTTGGGTCCAAGGGCCACAGACAGTTTATGAGACGACCCCCAAACTCCAAATTCAAGCCACAGTGAAGACAGTGAAGACAGTGAAGCAAGCATCATATTTCTCCTACTATGGTGTTGGTCCTATTCATTGCATACCAGGGATCATGGATTAGTTTGCATCGGTCAAAACACTTGAAGAGTTCATGTTGCCTTCTGCTGAAGAGGACATGCCCTTGAAATGTTTGTTTCAACAAGACAATGACCCCAAACACACTAGAAACAAGCAAAGTCTTGGTTCTAAACCAACAAAATTGATGTTATGGAGTGGCCAGCCCAATCCTTAACCCAATCGAGAAGCTGTTTCTGAAGCAAAACTGAGAAATGTAAATGGATTGTGGAATGTTGTTAAAGAATCATGGAGTGGAATAACAGCTGAGAGGTGCTGTGAAAACTGTGGCCATACAACAAAATATTAGTTTAGTAATTCACAGGATTGCTAAATCCTAGAAACAAAAATATTTGTACAAAATAGTTTTGAGTTTGTCACTGATATTTTTTTGCACAGCCTTAAGAGTGTGCATATCATGAATGCTGGGTCTTGTTTGTTTTCTGAAACTCTACTGCACCTGCTGGTAACTTGTTTGCTATTAGGCAATAAAAAATAAACTAAAAACCTGGATTATTCTGGTTCACATTGTACTGCTATTATTTTGAACAATACTGTACTTTGAAACACAGTTGACAGAAATAATGCAACTCTAGCATGTTTGCTTAACCTAACAACACATAGATGAAGGAAAGTGAGCTAACATGCCTTACAGTTATGCACAACACTTGCCTAAGACCCTAATTTTAATCCTTCATTTGTTACCATAATTCATTCTGGATTTGACCCCAGTTTCAAAGTAGATTAGTTGGTGTAGTTGGGATGACTTACAAAAACTGTTGCTTTTAACTCACAGTCTTCTCCGACCACCACCAAACTCACCTCTACAATCACAAAATTAATTTTAACCCTTTGATTAAGTGGTGTTACTTTAACTGTTGTACAAATGTACTACACTGACTAAATACTTATTGTGTACCTCACCTACCCTAGTCTGGCCAGCCATGCCCATTCAGTTGGCAAAATATCTCTCAGTGAATGTGTCCAGAGGCCACGCCATCCATTGGGACCAGACTTTTGTATAGAAGGGAAAAATTATTCTGGATGGCTGGCTAAGCAACAATCTACTAATTTCTTCCTATTCCAGATGTACAATAAATCATTTTTTCATTTTAAAAGTAGAGCTACAGTTCAAATGCCAAATTCATATAGCTTGTCTATTTGAGTGTGCCTCAACAATTTTTCATTCTGTCTACTTAATAAAAATTATGCTCAGACACAAAGACGGGTTAAAGTGATCCAAGGTTAGTTATAAAATCAGCTGTGAAAATTGCCATGGTAACTAATGCTGTTAAAACGACATTGGTATAGCTTTGTCACGGCAGAAAACATTGACAGGAACAGATCATTCTCGAGCGTCTTGATACCAACACAGGCCATTATACTTAACAATTGTAATACAAATGTTTGCTTTGTCACTTTGTGGGTGATTTGTACACTATACTCAATGCTCCGTAAAAGTAGAAAATTTCACTTCACCCAACAACAGTGATCCCAGAGAAACATGATTGGGTTACGCTCCATCAAACCAGCATCACTGATGGTCCTCTGATGAATAATGATCTAGTCAGTGGCATTGTGTCCACTCAGTTACTGCTTATGTGCACATTCATCACCGCTGTTGTACTGTACATAGGCAGAGCAAGACTACAGCACCCTGCCACAATCAATGGCCTTGTTCCTTAATGTCTATTTCAGATTTATGCATATTACATATATAGTTTTGACTGTTCAAATGCTTTAAATACTATCACCATTTGCACAGCCCAGAACTGAGCCACAAAGACAAGTTAGTCTCAGCAGTGCATTAGGATTAATTAACAGAACTCTGTGAGGTAAGATTTAATGTGAGACAAAAGTATGAGATGATAACAAGGAGAAGTGTCACTTTTCTTAACACCACACTTTCTCTGAACACCTCCATTATCACACAACTGTGTTATAAACAATACATATAAAATGATGATATGTGTTAGACCTCTTATTTGTCTGCCTATTTGGGTTGTTCATATCTTAAATTATTCACAGTTAAGTTCACACAAATGCAAACATTGTAGTAGGATTCTATCTCTGTCCATTAAATGTTTATAGAATATAATAGAATGTTTATCAGTGGCGGGTCGTCCATTTTACACCTAAGCCTTCGGTGGTGTCCTGTCTGTGAAGGTTCTCAGTAATCAAGGACATCTTGAAAAAAGGTTAAGGTTAAAAGCATCTGGCATCAGTTTTCAAGGTGAAAAAACATCTTGAAATCACCTTGAAAACTGAGTCTAGATGTTTTTACTTTAACCTTTTTTTAATTTTATAATACCATCACTTTAATAACACCGTTATAGAAAACCTACTATAACTGGGGCTGGGGCAGCTCAGAACGGGGGCTCGTTCTGTGCTTTCGGAGCACAGAAGAGTGATGGGTAGGCTGTAACGAGGGAGTTTAGTGCATCGGGACTTCTGAAGAACTGTAGCCAACCTGCATTTTCTTAAGCACGAGACTCCTCCGCACCTGTCCACCGCTTTATCATCTTGGAGGCACAATGAACTTTCATCCTGACCCGCAGTGCTCTTCGCGGCCTGGGCTTTTGAACAACAGAGAGCAGTCACTGGACACCTGAGATCAGTGAGCTGCAGGACAGAATGCCTGTGCTAATTGAGCTAAAAGCCTGTGGAGGTACTACAGAAGAAAGAAAAGTACACACATACAGTTCAATCTTACATAACATATACTATTGTTTAAGCCCAAACTCACACAAAAGCAGGTCCTATATTCATGGATGCTCTGTCTGCACTGTACTTTGATAACCCCATGAATATTTTCTGCAGGCTACGAGAAAACAGCCACTCACTGATAAAACAAGAACGTGATGAGAGTGAATCTGGCTGAATGATTGGGATTATTAAGTCGACACTAACCGGTTGCCACTGCTATCAGAACCTTTATTCAGGAAGAAATTAAAGACTGAATTTGAAAACGGAAAGGTCACGGTGTCAAGATGACTGCTCTAATTAGTGTTGGCAATGCGGTGGATGAGCTCTCTCTCTTCAGGTGAGTACAAGGGCCTGGAAGAAGATTTAAAAGTTGTAAGTCTACTCACCCAGCTCATTTAGTGCATGACAATTTTCTTTTTCACTCTCCCCACCAGACTTAAGCAGCTCTTCATTTTGTTCCCAGCGTAAAGCCACTCTTTTATTAAGCAAGTCACCTCCACTTGTTATTTGCATTACTCTCCCTTCCCCCTCAGCACAAATACATACATTGACAGCCACACAAAGACGAACGCTCCAGTCGCTAACCTTAATTGGGTCTTCTGCCGATACTATTGAGGATAACTTTGAGCGCTTTTCCTCCTCTATTTGTCTTTTCTCCAGAATGTGCTCGTTATCTTGAGGGGAGTTTCTGCAACCTCTAGGGGCCCTCTAGCATCCCTCAAGAGTAATTCACTTTTCATAATAATGCTGCAGACGAACTCAGGAGTGGCAGAATGGTTATGACTGTTCCTATTCCTATCGACTGAGAGGAAATGATGGAATTCAACAAGGACACAGTGCGCTAAACTCTGGTAACTTTAATATGGCTCTTTGGAATTTATAGTAACTGTGGAAATAGGTCATTTATGAACCACTGCACAAAAAGGAGTGGACTGGTGGACTTGGTTAGCAGTGGATATTATTTAATTCAATGCAATAAAGATAATAGTATACTCTCATTGAAACATTGAAAACCTCTAACTTCAATAATTACTCACTCAACAATGTGACCTTGTGACATCTTTTGCCCGGCTATTACTTGCATCATAGGATCCCTATTGTCACGGTTTTTAGTGGTTAGAGAAACTGAAGCACCTATGAAGGCAAACTCCACAGAGAAGCCGTGGCTGGAGATTGAACCCAGTTTTCTCTGCTGTGAGACAGTGCTAACCTCTCTGCCAGTACTCACACAATTTTAATGCTTAATGTAGTAACTTCTGAGTCCAATCGCCTCAACTAGGCAAAGAAATAAAATCTCTGTTCATTACGCAGATTTACACTAAACAGTAAGAGTGAATGGTCCTACATAAAAAAATGCATTAGAATAAAAATCAGAGTTGTCATGTGGCAGAACCAGGGAAGGCCTAACCCCACTCAGACAGAACAGACAAGTGCAGGCTTGAGTGTTGCCTTCAACACCTTAAACTCTACATCCATCCATCTTCCTCCGGGGGTAGCAGTCTAAGCAGATAAAACCAGATTTTCTAGGCCAGCCGAGAGACATCTTCCCTGGGCCCTCTTTTCGGTGGGAGATGCCCAAAACACCTCCCCAGGAAGGCTTCCGGGAGACATCCGGAACAGATGCCTGAGCCAGCTTTAACTCTAAATCCTTTCTTCCAGGAGAAAAAGAGTAGCCCTTACTACCAGGAACAATTATTTCTTTTTTGATTAGGCAATCACACAGTTCCTTTCTTGTGAATTCAATCACTTAATTATGGTCAATTTCATTTTATCAGGCTTCACAATTACACCGCACCCCCTGATGTGCGACTCTGGTCTGGGTTTCCTGTGAGAATGGAGGACATCCGGACCCCAGAGGCAGCCGTGTTGTGGTGAGATAAGTTATAATTTCCCTGATTAACTTAAATAATTCCACTTCAGATTATTGTCCAGTCCTTATTAGTAGAACCTTTTTAATAATGGCTCAAACGCTAGACTTAAAAGCCTTTATGACAAACAAATGAGGCACTACACTTCTTTTATAGCTATAAAGTTACATTTTGAATCTTTGCTCTATCCGAGAAACACCCTCTGCTATTCAAAACCAGCACTGCCCTGACAGAACCATTCTGTCCAAGCAGTCAAGTAAAGCCTTACACCTGTGGCTCCTGCGCTCACTAATCTCCAAGGACAGTACCATAGTTTATCTAATGGCGCCACCAAAAGACACTCCTGCTAGAATTAAATGCTCTATTCTTTGTTTCATGTGTTACTTTAAATTACTTTTTTAATTGTAACATTCTGTCATGGTCAACTGTTTGAATTTTGAGTTCATTAAAAAATTGAAAGAGAAGCTAATTGAAACTAATGGGAACAGTGAATGTGCAAATGTGAACTTAAATAGATGCTAAGAACAAGAACAGAAGGTTGAAGAAGTTTGTAGAAAATAAAAAGAGAGGAAAGAGGGTTTTTCTGGGCATCTTTTTGTTTTTAAATTTAGATTTTAGCTGTTTAAACCTCTTGTGATGGGATTTAGGAAATAAGCCTATATTGAAATGGACCATAGCCTTTTTTATGCTCACATTTAGTTTTTCTTACATTTTCGATACTAGATACATTTAAGGAGTGATGGCCTGACTTGAGAAAATGAGAATAGGTTTGATAAACATATGAAAATGGACTTGCATGCCAGTGACCAGTAGTGAGGTTTGTGGCTGTTGAGGCACTCACTCTTCAGAGACAGATTTACAAACAATTCTGCCCAATGTACACCATTCAAAAGATAACCTATAGGTTATCTTTTGAATGGTGTACATTCATCTAGACTGTCATGTCTTATTATAAATTTTGAGTTCAGCTTGTAAGGGAGTTAAGCTTTTACCTCTAGAGGGAGGGGTTTGACCTGAAACTAACTCTGATTGGACCAGGCTGTTCTGGTCTCTTAGTTGTTACCTTGAAAGGGCAGTGTAACTCAGACTCAGTTCCAATCAGAGCCAATCCTGATGGACGTGAGTCTGCAGTCCACCTCCACCTCAAAGAGAAAGGGCTTTCCTTTGAGGACAGCAATTTACAAATTTTGGCCAGAGAGGCCAGATGGTTTGAGAGAGGGATGAAGGAAGCCATTTTTGTGAAAATGGAAAAGCTTTTTTTAAAAAGAGGAGGTGGTCTCAGATTCTTGTTGCCTAGTATTTACAACAGTGTTTTGAAACCTAAAACAAAACAGTTTCACTCTAAAACAGGGGTCTCAAACTCACGGCCCGGGGGCCAACTGTGGCCCGCAAGACAATATTTTGTGGCCCGCAGGATGATATGAAAGTTTAATGTTAGAGCGCCCTGCCAGTTTTATATGAATGGCACGTTACCACGTTGTGTGTGGAAGGTTCTTTTTTGTGCAAGCTGGAACTGAACCAACCTACCATCACAGTGGAGTATATGGCCCCTGGGGGCGGGCCATCGGCTGGGCTTGATGCAGGCAGAGAAACATTTAACAACAACGGAGGAGCCCGTGTAACATCACATAGCCTTCATAAAAATACTGCTTCTTACTGTGTTTGAAATGAGCATGTTTGACCTTGAGCTGCACACATTCAATGTTACTGGCATTGGATTTGGCATCATGTGGATTGTATTTTGTTTTCCCATCATTTGAAATGGGTTGATTTGTTTGAAAGTTGATGGCAATTTGATTGCCACTATCCATGCGGATTTGTTATTATTACGAATCTACAAATTAACGCCGATGTTATGTTGACAATATCACCGAGGAGAGTGGACAGCCAATGGGGCCACTCAGCAGCTCATTCATGTTCTTCCATATTCCATTTAAGTTCAGGATAGCTCAGGTTCAGAAGAACCCACTGAAGTTAAAGAACTGTTAGTAATGACGCTTGAGAGGATTTAACAAAGATTTTTTTGTGGAATAACTGATCTGGCCCAGCCTCACCCAGACTCTGCCTCCTGCAGCCCCCAAGTAATTTGAGTTTGAGACCCCTCTCTAAAACAACAACAACACATAAATTCATAGGTTCCGCACCATATTGTATGTAGCCAAAGAAAAATAGCTCAGAAAGTTTTAAAATTATTAATTTAATTATTAATTTTGTTTGCACTAGCGTTGAAGACCGCAGAAGCAGAAATATGTTGGTAACTTAGTATGTAAATGTGTCCGTGGAGCACAGCAACGACTGACACCTGCTACACAAAGCTATACTACTATCACTGTTTATTATTTTTCACGTCCTGTTTGAAATTTCAGTTTTGAGAACATTCGAAGCTTTGATATTAGGTCAAGTCCCTCTTTACAATTAATTTATTGGCACTTTTTGTACTCCAACATTACAGTAATAGCAGAGGAAGCATGCCCCCTTTAGTGAGGCACAGGAATTGTCTGCCTCCCTCCAAGCATTTTTTGTGCGGTTTATATTAGATCAGCGAGATCAAGAAATGCATGTTTTGTGCTTTTTGGCAATAGAATGATGGAAATCATTGCCCACTAATTACATAAAACAAAAAGTCCATACATGAATTGAGCTGGTTTACACCAGGCCTGTGAAAAGCAGTGTCCCATCTGTTGAGTGATGTAAAAAGAGTTTCTGAATGCCTTGATCTTGAAGTGAGTTTCTAAAAAAGTACATTTTCTGTTACCTACGGCACTGTTTTAACGATACCCACAAAAATGTGTTTGAACTGTGATTGGTCTAGGCCAGTTGTATACGTAGTTTATGGAACACATTTAAACACAATGCACTTAACACAGCACAATTTCTTCAGTCAGTGCTTGTTTTCAAAAATATTTTTCCTCCTGCAGCTTTTTTCCCAGCAAACCTTCTTTTCTTTTTGCTCATGTCAACACTTATGATGGGAGGTCTGAGGGTAATTGGCTTTTGTAAAATCTGACTCGAAATGCAAATTCATGTCAACATTTTCTCAGGTGTTTCTACTTTTATCAAATAAATTGGAACAACAAACAAACCTGGAACTTGTGACAGGTCTATAAATAATATGCGCTTGTACGGGGGGAAAACTAGGCTGATTGCAATCACGAATTCCGCTAATGAAGCAGTACAAGAGCAAATACGGATTCTGTTGTTGGCAGAGTGTTTAGCATCATGCAGAGGGAATGTTTTTGTGCTAATGCTCAACGTCGTTCTCCTGCAGCGTTCAACAAAATACTGTACGTGTTTGAAAGAGGATCTCATCTATCCAGTCTTCTGTGGCTTTCATAAATCATTTTGTTTGGATGGCTGGTCAGACCGCGGTTGGTATGAGCCTAACATTTAAAAAATAATGGCCCGCTGGGGCACTGCTTAACATCAGAGAGACAGCCGGCTTCTAATACACTCTTCTGTGTCAAATCTAATTAATAGTGAATAATAAATATTTACAAACAAATTGCGCTCGCTGTAAGTGACTGATACTGGGCTTTGATTCGCCAACTCATTCGTCAGTGCTGGCGTCTCTGGCCATTCATCTTTGTAGTGTTTCATTTGGGTACAACAAGAAGGAAGCCCATTTTCCCCCAGACATCCTTATTTGAATTCTGTCTCAGTATTATGAATCTGTAAGCAATGCCTTGTTACTTACACACTCAGAGGTAATCAGGCCTTAATTGGTTAATCAGTGGATAAAGAAACAACTCCATAAACTTGAGTAGTAAACTGGAGAGAGAGTAAACCGCAGCCTGCGTGTTATCCAATTTAACTTAGGAATAATCGCATGAGGCTAAGTCACCATTAAGATTCTGCGTGTCAGATGCTTCATCAGTCTGTTTTATTAAATGGAGACGTTTTCACACCTTCATCTCTGTAGCAAGGTCTGTATCAAGAACTTACTAATTGTGACATTGTATTCCTTTGCTTTTCTACCATTTTGTTTTACATTACTGTATTTATTTTTTAAGCACGTCATCTGACTTATCTTGTCACTATTTTTAATGTTATGAAGATGGCGAGGCCTTTTTATTGATATTGATTTACAGCAAACTGCAGCAACTTGCAGTGCACGGTTTAATACAAGTTTAAACCCCTGATAATGGCCATTGGGAAACAGTTGGCTGCACAGAAGGCACCGCAGCACACTAGCTCCATAAGCTAGTGATGTGTAATTCAATCCACTGTGGAGTTCTCACAAAGAAAAATGTTTCTTTGATGAGTGCTAATGGGATGTAGTGACATGGCTGAGTAATGGAAATTCTCCTCCATGTTAGTAGGTGGCAGTAATTTGTAAATTTATTTGGTCCATTTTTCAGAGAATAATAATAATAAGACTTATAAAACAAAATACTTTTTTTTACTCATAGTTAGTGGTTGGGTGAAGCCATTTATTGTCAAACAACTGTGTTTACTCTTTTTAAATCATAATGACAACAGAAATTACCCAAATGACCCTGATCAAAAGTTTACATGATAACACGCACAAGTTGACACAAACAGGTTTGAATGTCTACTAAAGGTAACCATCTTCACCTGTGACCTGTTTGCTTGTAATCAGTGTGTGTGTTTAAAAGGTCAGTGAGTTTCTGGGCTCCTGACAGACCCTTGCATCTTTCATCATTTCTGTATTTTGAGTCCAGGAAAAAGCAAAGGAATTGTTAAAGGATCTGCGGGAAAAGGTTATTGAACTGTATAAAAAAGGAAAGGGATATAAAAAGAAATCCAAGGAAGTGAGAAAGCCAATCAGCAGTGTTCAAACTCTAATAAAAAAGAGGAAAATGAGGGATTCTGTTGAAACCAAACCAAGGTCTGGTAGACCAACAAGAATTTCAGCCTCAACTGCCAGAATGTGTGAGTATTGCAAAATGAATGCAGCATATAATAAAAAAATAAAAAAAAATGCCGGAGAAAAATGTATTCACTCATCAACCAAGTCGACCTGTCATTGGCTAGAGCAGCATAAAGTGAAGGTTCTGGACATCTCAGTCTCCTGACCTCAATATCAGAAGCCACTCTGAGGAGATCTCAAACGTGCAGTTCATGCAAGACAATCAAGAATTTACAGGAACTGGACGCTTCATGCCAAAATGAATGGGCAACTTTACCATCTGAGAAATTTGGGTAGTTTCTGTTGTCATTATGATTTAAAAAGAGTGATTTGACAATAATTGGCTTCACCCAACCACTTTTGTGTTATCCTTAATTTTCTCTGAAAAATGGCAATTAACAAAATCACAAATTCTGCCAGGGTAGGTAAACTTCTGAGCACAACTGTTTATAAAAACGTTCATAGTTGGCAGCTGCCACTAGGGGGCGCCCAGAATGTTTTTGATAATGATGGTGTAAACCGGAGTACCTAGAGGAAACCCACCCAAACACGAGGAACCATGCAAACTCAACAAAGACAGTGGGAGGCAGTGTGTTTAGTGTGAAAGATTTTTTATAATTGTTTGCTGTGTGGTTCTGTCTAACAAATCTCTCAATCACACTTTAATCTAAGACAAAGTGGACACCTACTCCTGAAGTTTAAACTGTTTGTAGAGACGGTATTCATTTTTTGTTTCAGCTCGTTTGGTAGGGATCGAAATGAAAATACCGAACATTCATCATCACAGTCTGTGGTTACACTTCATCAATCTCTTGTCACTCATCATCCCACAGATGAATAAAGATAGTGAGAACTAGGAATTGACAGATGATGATGGAATTGGGTGAGATTGTTACAGCCCTAGCTTCTCAGGCTTGGTGAGGCAGGGAACAACAGGCATTTGTGTGGGACATGGGACATGAAAATGGAGGAGTGTCCTGAATTTGAATAAAATGATCCTTCACGTTAGCTGCAATATACACTTTAAAAAATAAATGTTTCATTTTTGGTTAAGATGAACTAGTCAAAGCCCCGAGACTGAGGTGCAAACTAAGGCCCAGGGGCCACATATGGCCCATCGGACGGTTTAATCTGGCCCGTCAAGCATTTACTAATAATTTCTTGATGATTAAACACTGCATATACCGTATTTTTCCTTTTCCCTTCAATATTTGGCAAAGATCAGCTGATTCCACTACAACATGCTTTAAATGGTAACAACCTTTCTTAAAGCTATTGTCTCTACTCTCAGAAAAATAAAGTTTTTACTGGTTTAAGAACAAAGTGTAAAAAGTGGATCTAAAACTCAGGAGTGTGCAGCTGTGACTGTGGTGTTGGTATTGTTTTGCCTATAGTTCAAAAACAAAAAAGAAATATGTTTTTATTGAGCATAAATGAGTTAACTGTTTTGGCCTAGCCCTCCACAACAGGCCCATGTTCTAATATGGCCCATGGGGAAAGATTATTGCCCACCCTTATCCTAGAAATTAGTACAAAATTTTTCCAACATTTGCTCCTGAGCAGCGGGGCACATCATTAGCAGAGGTTTCAGGACATATATTTTCAAGTTCCTCAAAATGTCTCCACAGTACTTGTATAAAAGCTCTTTTTAAGGGCATTTTGTAAGCCCTTTAACATCTTCACTTCCCCAAATGTTACTGAGCATTCAGCAGCAGACTCAACAGAGCTGCATGTTTACAAATGGCTCATTAGTGCCTGCACATAAATATAAAGTGTCTCCCTAAATCGGTTCATGCTGCCTACCATTTGGTTCAGGCGGTGTTTTGTGCAGCGCTCTTATCCTCACCTTACCTTCAACCTACACTTTGTAATGCTTCAGATCTTTCTGTAACTGTAATTTTTTTTACATTTTTATCAATGAGTAAGATTTGCTGTTACAAAGCCCCACGGGTAACTTTCAACTGAGAAATGTGGCTTGCTTTTAATTTTTCACATTGAGGTGGAATGTTTAGAAATTCAAACAAAGGATCAATAAATATCTAATAGCTACTTGAACAACTAATGTTAACCACAAAACAACTGCATCAGAACGAGTTGGCTTTGATTTACGGTTGCCACTACTTACTTATCTCATTATCTAGTGAGTTATTAAATGGACACAATGCTGTAAATAATCTTATGACTACAACTTGTTGCCATGTGAAATTATGTTTTGGCTACTTAGTTACAGTTGTGCTAATACGTTTACGTACATTCCCTGGCAGAATTTGGGATTTTTTTTTATTAGTTATTTCTCAGAGAATATGAATGAACTTTTAAAATCATAATAACAACAAAAACTACCCAAATGACCCTTGAACAAAGGTTTACATAACCTGGTGATTTTGGCCTGATAATATGCACAAGTGACACAAACCTGTTTGCTTGTGATCAGTGTGTGTATAAAAGGTCAGTGAGTTTTTAGGCTCCTGACAGAAAGCATAAGAAAATGTCAAAGGATCTGTGGGGAAATGTCATTGAACTATATAATATAGAAAAGGGATATAAAAAGATATCAAAGGTATTGAGAAAGCCAAAGAGAAGTGTTCAAAATTAGATATTCTGTTGAAACCAAACCAAGAAAAAACCAAGAAACCAACACCAACAAAACATTCAGCCATAACTGCCAGAAAACTTGTTCAGGATTCAAAGAAATACCCACAAATAACTTCAGCTGAAATACAGGACTCTCTAAAAAAAACTGGTGTGGCTGTTTCAAGATGCACAATAAGGAGGCACTTGAAGAAAAATGGACTGCATGGTTGAGAAAGCCACAAATGCCACAAATAATTCCACTTACAATACATCAAACAGCAAACAAGACAAGCCTCAAAACTTCTGGAACAAAGTAATTTGTAATGAACAAAATTTAACTTTTTGGCCACAACCATAAATGTTATATTTGGAGAGAAGTCAACAAGGCCTATGAAAAAAGGTACACCATTCCTACTGTGAAACATGGAGGTGGTTAGCTGATGTTTTGGGGATGTTTGAGCTACACAGGGACAGGAAAAGATAAATGCAGCATGTGCTAATCAAATTATTTGCACTCATCAGCCAGGACGCTGCACGTGGAACGTACTTGGATGTTCAAACATGACAACAATCCAAAGCACAAGTCGAGCTGTCATTGGTTACAGCAGCATAATGTGAAGGTTCTGGTATGGACATCTCAGTCTCCTGACCTCAGTATCATTGAGCCACTCTGGAGAGATCTCAAACGGGCAGTTCATGCAAGACAGCCCAAGAATTTACAGGAACTGGAGGCTACGAAGAATGGGCAGTTTTACCATCTGAGAAAATAAACAGCCTCATCCACAAAAGACTTTAGGCTGTCATTGATGTTAAAGGTGGCAATACACTGTATTAAGACCTGGGGTACGTAAAGTTTTGATCAGGGTCATTTGGGTAGTTTCTGTTGTCATGATTTAAAAAGAGTAAACAGAGGTTTTTTTACAATAAGTGGCTTAAGCCCAACCAGAGTTAAAGAAAGGTTTTTGTGTTATCATTCATATTCTCTAAAAAATGGCCCAAAAAAAATTACAAATTCTGCCATGGTTTGAGCACAACTGTATATCTTGTTTCCACACATTGTCTTGTGCAGCACTAAATGCAGAATTTGATCTTACTGAGGTCTGAAAACAAGAATGTTATGGTTTTCTGGTACTTATACTTTGCATTTAAACGTAACTGTATAATGATGCTCTGCACAGTATGTCAGGACAATAACAATACAACTGTCTAACAGTTTGAAGTCTGGGGAAAATTACAAAAAAAAAAATAATAATTTTTGAAGACAATACATCATGCAATGCAATGTTTCCACTCAGTCCTTATTTTGTCAATAAATCAAGCCTGCTGACCCGTTAACCTGACCGGATCAGATTATGTTCCAGGTAGAGCATAGAAACAGCCCACTGACCAATCAAGAAATAAAAAAGAGAGAAAAAACAGGCTTCTGGACATAATTTTGTTGATGCTCTCTTTTTAACTATGTGTGTGATGACCTGGATGACTGAGAACCCCTTCAGACTTAATTGATGTGTAACAGCAAAAGTTAGTAGTTACTGTGTTTGTATGAGGCTCATTTATTTTGTGTTATTTTTGTGATTTTGTGAACCGTCTAGACCACTGTGTTTTCCCCTTCTCCTTTTAATTTAAAACTGTATTAACATATTGTTTTTTTTTGTTTTTTTATTTAATCTTTATTTAACCAGAAAAATCCCATTGAGATTACAAATCTCTTTACCAAGGGAGTCCTGGCGATCTCTGCCCTCTCTAAATCTGCAAAAGGGTCCAAGTGCCGTGATCCCCCCAGTCCTCCTGTCCCAGCGCGTATCCGGTGTCCCCCTGTGGACCACTGTCTCTAAGCACTGCACCAACACAGAACTTGCCATAAATCACATTTGATTATGGGCGCGCGGTGCTCAGGGGGCGGTGCGCCTGCCCGCCCACCGCGCGTCTCTGATTTGCCCGCGCAGCGCCTCCGTGCGGGACCTCTGCCGCGCTCGTAAATCCCTCCCCCCTCACCTCCTCTCTCCTCGGGTCCGCTGATTGGGGGAACGGGGCTCTCCTTGAACTGTCAATCAACGCGCTTGTTCTCGTGAGCCTTCGCGCGGAGTGCTGCTGCTGCTTCTGCTGCTGCTTCTGTTGCTGCATACCAACACAGACGTACGGCTACGGGATAATTACGGCTGGAGTGGACACTTGCGACTGCCCAGGACGCTCACTCTCCATCCGGCTCTCTGCGCAACAACATCTCTGTGACTACCAACAGCGCTGTTCCTTTTTCACCTACATTTTTACTCTTGTTTTCCATCATTCCCCTGCGAGATTCCCCTTTTCTCCAAAAGCTGACGAACTCCTAACTGGAATATTCTCCACTTCTCCACTGCACAATCCTTTTACGCCTTTCCAAAGGGGACTTATCGTTAAAAGTCACGTGGATTTGGATGTTTTCCTCTCGTCGTATGTAGAAGTTTGGACTATTGCTGCTGGCGTTCACCCAGTTCCTTGTTTTGTTCTGCAGAGATTGCGCGCTTCGTAAAAGGAGGAATATCAAGGCTTCTGGCTGTGAGACAAGCGAAGGATCGATCACAACTCCATCATGGGCTGCTCAGTGCTGCGGAACGCGTTGGCTGCTCTCCTCCTGGTCCTACTCTCCAAAGGTAAGTTCTTGTATGTAGCTCCGTGCGCTGGTGGAGGTGAATACTAATGACCAAGAAGGAGGGTGTTCACAGTTGTACCTGATTCTGAATCACGCGTGTCGGCTATGCCACTGCAGAAAAGACACTCTAAAGTGATGTGTTTTTACATTTCTCTTCTAGTCAACCTCGTGCTTCAGTGTAAGCTAACGGGGTCGTGCATATTAAGATGTTTACCACAGTGGACATTCCTTTACGTGACATGAATGGTCCCATATCCCACGCACACGACGCAGTGGGAGAGAAAAAAAAAAAGAAAAAGTGGCGTGGTGGATAAGTGTGGAGGGGCGTGTGTGAGAGCGGAGATACACAGGAGAGGAAGAGAGTGTTTTGTTGTGCCTCTTCAAAGCCAAGGTCGAGAGGGAGACGCGCACAAGGAGATGGATGGATGGATAGATGGGTGGGTGGATGGGTGGGTAGGTGGGTGGTTAGAGCAGGGGGTCAAACACACAGAGGATCAGTAGGCAGGACCCTTCCTTGTTACATATATGCACAAGTGACACAACTCAGAGAAAGAGGAGGAGAGGGAGAAGACATTGTACAAATGGTGGACAGTGGGATCGGTTGATGTGAGGGCTGGCTCCAGTAAGCCTTACTTATAATGACCCCTATTAAAAAGTAACAAGTGACAAGTTAACATTGTTCTTGTGACACTCATTTTTTCTAGTGGTAGCTAAATCCATTTAAAGACTATAGTTTTATGATATAGGCCGGGTTATTAGCTGTCACATGACCCCACTTGTGATGGATGATTGACGCATGGCTAGCAGCTTGTTCTCTTGTATTTATTTGTAAATGGTTTTTAATTCAGTTTATCAAAGTTCTTTTATTGTCCCACTTTGGTAATTGTTTTTTTTTGCTTCACAAAACCACACAAAATAAAACTACATGAGCATACCTTCAATGTGCAAACAAGCAGTGTTTGTGCTAATTCTGTGCTTAGTGCCATCCAAGGGCTCTGAGAGGAATGTGCAAGTACAAAGAAAGCCAAAATCCTGAAATAAACTCCTACACCTCTTATGATTACATTGGTTATGATCATACCCAAGCAAGGCCCTCTACAGTGCCTTCACTAATGTTTTTTTATTCAGTTAAATATATAGTTAACATGCATAACAGGCCATACATTATTCTTGTGTTGCATATTGCCTTCAACTTTTCATATCTATATATTTAATTTACACAATAATAGGGCTGTGCAATTAGTACAATCTTCAATTTTAGCTCCTAACAATCACACACCCTATGTAACAGAGAAAAAACTATTGCTTTGTCACATTATGTTTTGCACGTTATTTTGGCTTAAACACATTATAAAACACATTATGTGATTTGCAACACAACGGTGCCTGCACAGCATGGCAACACCTGTTTTCCATAAGATTGTGGAAGTGCACTGCTTTGTTGATCTTATTTATTTATCTTTATTGTTATTTTTGTTTATTTTTTAAGCTATTTATTTATAATATGAATAAATAGTATAATATGAATGAATAAATAAATAAATAAAATATTTATTTTAAGGAGAATTCACTGTTTTGTTCAATAAATTTAACATAATTCAATGAGTCAATGACTAATTGTGTAAAGTAATTGTGATTTCAATAATGGCCAAAATAATTGTGATTATGATTTTTTCCATAATTGCACAACCCTACAATATTACTTAATTTTCTTGTGTCCACAACCTTATTTGTTTAAATTAATCTTGTAACCATTTCTTAAATAATTCAGATCATGACTTACTTTTCTCATATATCAAAGTTACAGGTTTAATTTTAATTTTATTCATTTCATTTAATTGTTCATTTTGGTTTTCAGTTCAACTGGCTATTAGCATCTCTAGCTACATTGGCTCATTCTGACTTTGTAATTTCATGCTTCCCAAAGTATGACCTATTTCAGTTTTAGAGTAATGCAGCTTTAATACCAATTGAGAAGTTATTACATTGCTACAGAATGTCACACTTGTGTTTCGACCTTTTTGATTCAAACATGTTGAGTACACTTACAGACATGTCGTGCTGTTTCCCTCAGCTCGGCAACTTAATCACACAGCATTATGTTCTCAATTTTAACTGTGGAGTGACCATTGCTGTTTACTACATTTCATGATGCAACAATTGAAACTTGAGTAACTAGACACTGGACACTACAAAATGGCTTAATTACTATAAGTACATTGTACTATACAGTTTAGTGACTTGGGAATGGTTTCAGACACAACCAAAGTGTATTTGTCTTGATATTTAATGAAAAACCCACCAATTTTACAATTTTCTTTTTGCAACTTTTCAAAACTGTGTTTGTGTTTTTGGGAGAAGCTAGATGCAGACTTTCTATACTATAACCTCACACATTAGTTGAACAGGACATTCCCTCAGAGCAGCCTGTTATAATTTCTCACATGCACACATCGACACACACAAATCCCCACACCTGCCTCAATTAGTTCAGCCTGCGTCCCATGGGAAATCAGTATATAAATAAATTACTGCGGCCCTTAATAACAATAATTGATGTGTCAGTGCAATAAGATGTGAGGTTAACAACTGGCAGATGCAGACGGGCCATAGCCTCCTGAGCTCCTTGTGGCCGGGAGAGGCCCAGCCGGTTACGCTCGGCTTACTACTGCGAACCCCCCCCTTTTTTTTCTACAACAGGCAGAGAGCAGACGGACCACCCCACAGGAGGCTGCACTATAGCACACAATAGCACAAGCAACACCTTGCTCCACCGTCCTGAGTCCCGTTTCAGCTCGAGCAATGTAAAGGTGGGACCAATCATGTAAGCCACAGTTGAGGAATGATTGGATATTGATGGGAGCAGTGTACATTGCATGCAGCGCTGGTGAATTCGGCTGGAAGGCTGGAAGTGCACAACGTGTCCATCTTTAAGGCCGGAAAGCATGCATTATGAAGGAAGAACATGACTGTTAAAAGGGCATGCTCCGCCACTTGATAAATCATGCAAGATTGGAATAACAAAGTGTCTGTGCTCATCAAAGTTCTATGTGGGATGTGGTTACCCAGTGCAGTCACCTGAAAAAAAGCGGCCATTATACATTTCTGCAAACCACAAAGGCATCACATCCGTTTTCGAGCAAATCAACGCAAGTATTTTTTACATCAGTGCTTCTAGATACCCTTCACATTCCAACTCCCGAATGTTTTAGGTTTAAAGCACCAAAATCTATAAAAAAAATTTGACAGATTTAATACAAAAATTATTGGTTTGAGAAAAGAAGAAAGTAAATCAAAAGATTTTGCAAAACGTAAATTGAATTATGCACGTTTCACAAAAAATACAACAAACGCCAAGCAAACTGTGTTCTTGTCTGGTAGAGGAGGTTCATAGAGAAATGTGCATTAAAGCAATTACTCTTGTAAATCTTTGTAAGATAATCAATTTCATGACCAGTAGATGCTGCCAGGGCTAGTTGTATTTTATACAGATGTGGGGAAATGCATCACAGATAACACCATTTTTTAACGTAATATGGCATTAGCTATAACTTATTACAATTAATTTAGTTATCTGTTTAAATTCCCATTTTCCTTCATGTAACTGTGTGTTGTTACAGGCAAAACTACAAGGCAAAAACTCAATCAGTCCAGAGCATTCTTAACTTTCCCATTTACTTGTTGATGTAAATGTAAACAGGCAAACAGTATCGGCCGTTCAGTGTCTTTGGATATTTCTTTCACTTGACTGTGATGCAGCCACATTTTGCATAACAAATATTTAAAAGAACAAGAAGAGCTTTTATCTTCACACTCTCAGACACAGGCAGTGAAATGTGCTTCAGACCTGCACAATGGCACGCCAACTCGATCTAAAAGGTCCTTTTTTGAGCTGCAAAAACACCATTAGGCTCTTCAGAGATTTCCTTTTTGTCGTGCAGATGCACAGTCTACTGGGTGTTCTCATGGCCAGCCCCTGGCGTGCCATCATGCCTCTCCCCACCTCATTTATTCTCCCTTTCACCAAACATTTCTCAAAGCATTAATATAAAAGGTGGATGGCCAATCGTCCACTCACACATAGAGTCAAGATGCATGAATTTTTGGGCACAAAAGCCGTCCACAATTTATCACAACTAGTTCTATCTATGAGACTGTGTGGCAGTGTTGGAAAATTAAGTCACTTTTAGTCTGTTAATGTAATTAAGAATTTACCCAAATCAAAATTTATTAACCATTAATATACAGTATATTGGAATGAATACAGAAAACAACCTTCCTCATAAAACACCTGCTCATCAGAGCCAGACCACTGCTGATAAATTGAGTTTATTTAAATTTTACCAAACTAACTGTGATCAAATGTATTGAGTGCAATTGATTTAAGGTTATTAAGCATGATTTAAAGAGAATACAGAACATTTACAACTGAGGGAATTCCTACATCTATAGAGTCAACCAGTCCTTGCCCAGTTCTTAAAATTGTTAATGCATCATGGTGGTACTGTACAAACACAATACAGTATGCATATATACAGCTGAAGTCAAAGGGTCAACAGATGGGACAGACATGCTCGTCTGTGGTGGGGCGGGGGTAAGAGGAAGTGTACAGGGCAAAACGTAGGTGAGAACAGGTGGGGTCGCTTTGTCCCCAGCCATCCCTCATGTTCCAGCAGCATATGGGGGCCAAGTGGGGTCAATGCACACTGCACATGCTCACATGTAGCCATCCTCTCTGCCCACTCGCACAGGCACACACCACACACACACACTTCCCTGGATCACCAGCCTTGGCTTGGAGATGAAGAGCAGGAGATGCCAACATCAACAGATGCCTTGCTCCGATTCTGGAGGGACCTCTGCTTTTTCTGTCTCCCTTTGAAATCCATGGTTTATGTACGCTGTTGTTCCCTATGTTGGGCTTGGGAAAGCTTGGCCAATACTGTCAGGGTTTGTTTTTTCTGCAAGTGTTGGACTCAGTGGACTTGGAATGGGTCTCAAGAGCACCAGGGACAAAGGCTGGAGGTTCGACCAGCTTTGAGTGGGGCTCTGGACTCTGGATGATTTCCCCCTTTGGCTCAAATTTTTTTTATATGTCTTGTTGCACAACTGTGGGCCGTTGCAGAGTGCATCCAATGTTTTTCAGTGAATCTCCTCTTGGCATCTTGGAGCTAAGTAAAGACAACCTTTCAGAGATCAAACTGGGTTTTGACATGTGATTGGCAGAGACAGGTGATGAGCATTGTGTGTATTGAAACCTTGGCTGTAACACTGGCAGGATGGAGTGTTGCAAACTGATATTTCACTGTAGCCAAGAGTTTCAGAAGGAAACTAAAAAGGCTTTCTTTTGCAGATGATAGAATTTGTGATATACCAGACTTTTCCTTTGTTGAACCACATTATGCATGACAACAGAACACCAGCAGCTAAAACAGCATTGTGAAAAACAATCATCCACAAAACCTCCACTGTTGTCAGGAAACCAGAAACTTGCCTTTACTGAAAAGTACCAATTCAATGGGTATATTTATGTTGACACCGAGTTGCCCAGATTTGTGAGCAAGAAAGAATGCTAAATGTTATCAGACTACTTTTTCAAGTCATACATACATAACATAGATAAATCAATATACAATATATTATATTATTTGGCCAAGAGTGAAGTGGAATGCTTTTACATCTACGTTTGAACATGGCTATACGACTTTTTTTTAGTTTATTTGCTTGCTTTTCTAACACCAAGCAATGATATAAAAGGCCCGAAAGGTGACCAATCAAAAATGCACTGGAAACCCTAGTCCCTGGGGGAAGTTCCTGTCAGTTTTGCCAATTGTTAGATTTCAGGCTACAAAGAACCCACATAAAAGCCTGAATAGACAAAGCAGGAGCGGGAATCTTTTGGAGCCGTGTTCATTATCATTCACTCAGGATGTCAGCTTTTGCAATATTTCCAATTACAGACAACACTCAGATGAATAACCCCACAGCTAGTGACCCCCGTGACCTACAACAGAAGCTGAACGCGGCATCACGTACGGTTAGCAGCGTTCAGTCCAAGGCTGTGACTGCTGGGTCACAGGTTGAAATCCTCTGTGGATAGCTATAGCCTCCTTGTTGCCATCGACGACTGCAATAGCACCTCGCTGCCCTTGAGACGTCTCTTGTCGTTTTTGATAAACACTTCACGGGGTCTCACATATTGGTTTTGGGGGTTGGCAATTACGAATAGTGTCTGTGTCATAAATAATGATTACAGCAAGGCTTGTTTGCAATTATAATTACTGTTTTAATATATTGAGTTCAGTGTAATGGAAAGGAACTGTGACCATTTTCACTTCGGGAATAGTCCTATATTGTCTTATAGCCCACACTCATGTTAAGCATCTTTTCGTAGGTACAAGATTGTCTTGGTTTTAATCTTGACGCTACTCTAAAGACCTGGCATATGCATTGGCTGTGTCTTGAAGGAAAGTGGTCTACAGTAACAATGCAGAGCTTTTACAGTGATAAACTTTATTTTATATTAAGTGTAACTTCCTTAACCACATCTTTCCTCCTGGTTTACTGTTTGCCGCCCTGCCCGCTATATAGATTTGGTTGTCCTTCTCTGTATTAAGTATTCTATGTGCTTTACCCAAATGACCAAATCCACAAAACTTTTCATCTGCAGCCTAACAGTAGAGACTTCTTCCATGAGAAAATCAAGTAACTTTATTTAGGTCTTTTCCATGGGAGCCCTTCTATTGTTGCATTTGTTGCACCTGGTGGTGCATTGCCAGTTGTTGGAAGTCGCCAAGAGTTAGTTCCTCCAGAAAATTGTCAAAACCCAAGCACCAAAATACTCAAGTAATAACCAGCTGACTGACAAGAAGTGGGATGGATGAGAAGAATGGAAAAGTAGCCTGATTTGGAGGCTCAAGCTAGTGCTCGTGATCTGCTTAAATGTAGTAGACATGCAAAGATCCAATCCAGTGGGGCTGTACACATTGAACTGTCAGATTGGATAAACTAAGAGGTGTATCTTTGTTATTTTTTGGGGGGGAAATCATCATTAGACTTATATGCACTGAGGTTGTTAGACAACAACTTGTCCATGGACGACTGCATGGCTGCTCTCCTTTATGTATGTCAGTGTGATTGTTCTCTGTGCTTTTTGGAATCTAGTGCAATGTGCACAATGATCAAATGACAGATCCTATATGCCACCCAAATTTGTGATACCAAGTCAAAGTTTGTTTCACGGATCTTATATATTACAATATAAAGAATAATGCAAAAGTGTCTATTCATGGTCGCCATTGTTTCTGTTTTCTTGATGTCACAAGCAAGTGCAGACCTCAAAGCTGATCTGACTATGTGATGTCCCAATTTGGATTCGAGGTTAATATTGAACTTACATGCAACCACAGACCTCTGTGGAATAGTCCTTTCACTGGGGTAAGTGGAAAGATGTATTTCAACAATTTCCCAAGTGTGAGTGCTAAATCGATGGGAGAACAAATGGAGAAAGTAGAATTGGGCGCTGGCTCTGACACACTCACACCTATATAAACACATTTACATCACCTTGGATATTAATAACCCTCATTGATCTATGTTCAGTGGCATTCATAGTGAAAAAAATCAACTTGAGCAGCATTTTTTTTTGAGGATTCAGCAACGACTGTAGATTGAGCTATCTCGAGGGAAGAGTGTTTTCTTGTTTGGCGATGTGCAGATGTTATACTTTTAAGAAGATCGAATACTGTTTGAGGCAGAGTGTGTGTTTTCTCCTCCAGATTTCTTTTGCTTCTGCCCTTTTTGTGCCTGGGAGTTAGCATCAGTGGAAACACAATTCAGATTAGTGCAGACGTCTTGTCCTGGGGGAGCCGCAAGGGAACCAGGGTCCCGCTTCTATCCCTGTCCTCATTACCAAAAGACAAGGAACTCGCCGGCAAATCAATGGAGGAGGCTTAGGCACTAATGCGGGCCATGCCTAGTGATGGGACTTAGCTTTGTGTGTTGCAGCAGATGCCTGTGTGGAAGTTTAATCACTGGCACCACAACAGCAGGCTAAAGAAAAACATTAGTTTCAAACGGATTCTGAAATGCCTTTAAGTTGTAGCAAGCCTGAAACTGTCTGTTTGCTGCGCTGGTATTCACCGAAGGGACATACGATAGCACACAAGCCCTTTAATTACGTGCTGATAACGTCACATTCATCAGTGAATCCGTTTAGTCCACTCTTAACACACTTACCGTTGTAATTATAATGGCTCAGGGCATTGTTGCCATGACTACTGCAACTTCAATAACCAACAGTTGTATACAACTTATTTGGGACACATCCGTCACCTAATCAGTAACCGGTAACCATTTAAAACAAGCCGCTTTATTTATGAACAAAGAAAAAAGGGTTCTTAAGTTTGGAGTTTGGAGTGTGATTTAAGCCGCTCACAGATACCACAGATATCTTTCAATTAAACATCAGGCTAATTTGATTAATTTGTTTATTTGTTGAATAAAGTTATTTGACAAGAAACGAGAACAGAAACTGTCTCAACTTTGACACCTTAACAACAGAAAGGGTTATTGCATAAGTAAATGCCAAAAAGCTATGATGCCAAAGGATCACCATGAGACCAGAGGAGACGGAGGACACGGTGAGACCGAAGGAGACGGAGGTCACGGTGAGACCGGAGGAGACGGAGGACACGGTGAGACCGGAGGAGACGGAGGTCACGGTGAGACCGGAGGAGACGGAGGACACGGTGAGACCGGAGGAGACGGAGGACACGGTGAGACCGGAGGAGACGGAGGTCACGGTGAGACCGGAGGAGACGGAGGACACGGTGAGACCGGAGGAGACGGAGGTCACGGTTAGACCGGAGGAGACGGAGGACACGGTGAGACCGGAGGAGACGGAGGACACGGTGAGACCGGAGGAGACGGAGGTCACGGTGAGACCGGAGGAGACGGAGGTCACGGTGAGACCGGAGGAGACGGAGGTCACGGTGAGACCGGAGGAGACGGAGGACACGGTGAGACCGGAGGAGACGGAGGTCACGGTGAGACCGGAGGAGACGGAGGTCACGGTGAGACCAGAGGAAAACTGGCATTTTGTCCCAGGTTAGGATTTATCTGCTGACTGCAGTACAACATGCATTTCTATTCTATAAATGCAGCCTATTACCTCAATTACATTGTGATTTTATTTACAGAGACACATGTTATCTTAACTGATTGAACATTATTAGTACCTGAGCTACAGGTTATTGTTTGCCGCTGAAAGGACTCTAGTGACTCCTGTGCTGGGGTCGTGTCTCGCTCTCTCTCTGCCTCCGTTCATCTTTTTTGGAGCTTGTTGTTTTCTTTGGTGTAATTTTCTTTAAATTTGTTTAAGTTTACCATTTTTCCACAGGAGCAGGTAGGCTTTTTACAAAGATCACAACTGGCAGTGTATTCAGTAACTGCTGTAAAATAACTCCACACAGTGCTCGCCTGTCATGTTGCTGCTCTGTTTTGCTGCTGAGTCACGTGACGACACAGCGACAGAAATCAGGGGAATGGGTCGGAGGTAACACCTGTCTACTGTTCAAATGACCTGCTGTGTGTTGGCTGTTGTCCCTCTCACTTATTGGATTAGCAAAGATGGACCTTGTGTGTGCATCTATTTCAAAAGAACAGCTTGCAACTGCAATTCGATTCCCATCGTTTGTTTTAAAGAGCCATTCAATAGATTCAGTTCATTCTTGTACCTCTTAAAAAGGGACGGACTTAACCTGCTGTATTATTGGAACATCCATGGACTCAACCTGAATATGTTCGTAACACCAAAACATTTCCGTGCGTAAACATTCCCCCTGCAACTGTTCCTTTTCACAACAAATTATTGTTCTTTACTTTTTTTTTCGCTAGCGTGAGAAACACAAAGTGTGGCGTGTGAGCGTGTCCACTTTGTGAAATGTGTGTGAGACTTGAGAGCCCTAAACAAAAACATGGTCACGCACAATCGTCATGTTCTATCCTGACACCAGAAGTAGGTTGTTAGTACTTGGTACATACAGTGTACTTGGTAGTACTTACAGTAGTTACATTTACTAGAGGAATTATCATTTAGGAGCAGAACACATTACTGTTACACGTTTAAGATTTCAAATTTTGCAAATGATTCAAATAAACTTTTAGACATTGTTGCAAAGTCAGTAGCACTGTTGCCTCACAGCCACTTGATACCACATTAGAGTCCTGATATGTGCACCAACACATGGCCGGCTGCTCACCTGGTGGTGCACGTACCATATGCTAGGAAAACCCGTGTTTGATTCCTGCTTGGGTCATTTGCCGGGTGTCATCCCAGTCTTCCTAACCTTGTTTCTTGTCTATCGACGATCTATTTCAAATAAAGGCAAAAAGCTCTTTTAGTTGTGGATAGATTTTTACTACTTTACACACTTCTGTTTGTTATCTTTAAGAAATCATCTAAAAACAAAACTAGAACTACAGCCAGGACTAAACTTTGACTAAGTCCAAACAAGAAACAACAACAACTAAACTAAAACTAAACACAAAACTAAACAAGCAGTTAAGGCTTGACTAATCCAGCAAGTCTAAACAAAACCTTGGACCAGGACTTAAGTTGTAAATAAACTAGGTCTAATCAAGGACAAATTCATATTTTTCCATGAGTGTTTTAACAAATATATTTTATCTACAGCAGTTTACAATAATGTAAGTACCAGTAAACAATAGTTATTTATTTGTACAGTCAATGAGGTGTAATTGTTTTTACTGTCCTACAAAACACAATGATGAAAATTGTAGGCTATAAGTTGAAAACTCTTTCTTCTAAAACCTTGCATCAAGGCAGGCATTATGGTTCGTGGTTACCGCAGATTGACTTGTCATAATCATCAGAAGAACAGAAGTAACCAGAAGTCTACACGACGCATGACTAAACTCAGAACTAAATCAGAACTCATCCAGGACTAAATATAGGACTAAATCGGGTGGCAGCCCCTAGTTTGCGTTACCCGACTGACGCTTTTGTCACATCTCTAGTTGTGTTTACACAGGTAAGACCACCGGGGGCAACAAATGCTAAATAACGCTTTCTGCTTGTGGATTTTCCTCCGCCTCTGACATCTCTGGGCGCTGGCGGTGTTCCTGGGTCTGAGCAGGAGGGAAGACAGGGAAATAAATAAAACCGAAGAAAAACAGATCAATAAATATTTCAGCAGCTGCTCCCTTCACAGACTTCTCCTGCAGGCATACGAGATGGAGCGAGGAGGGGGTGGAGGGAGGGATGGGATACAGTGGTAATTGTGTTCCAGACTCATTCATAGCGAGCCCAGAGAGATGGCGAGTGAAAGCGAGACAGAGAATAGGGATAATTGTGCGCTGGACTTTAATAGACACAGGGCGAAGGTATGAGTGAAGGCGGATGGGCGACATGGGGCGGACTAACGAGCTCCACATACCAACATTGTCTCCTTTGGGAACAAAAAAAGCAAGGTGTAAAAGGTTGGGCCCCGGACTTTGGAGCCACATAATAGGGACTATAGGAATCTCCTTTGTCCTGACTTGCACCGTCTTTAATTCCTATCAGAATTTAACCTCAGACTGTGTGGGTGTAGGGTTTGTGCAGCGTGCATTTGTACGAGGAGTAGAAGAAAATGTTGACTCACAAATCACATAGTTTTCTCTTGTGAGGCTGCTCTAAAAATATTTCATTTTGTATATCTGGCTGCGTAGAATTTAAAGAAAAGACGGATTAGAAATGATGACAGCAGAAGTCAAAACGTCTTGCCGTATGATTTGGAATGAACTGGTCACCAACGGTACCGCTTTGTGTATATCCAAAAACCAATAGTCAATGAGGGATGTTTATGAACCGAAGTGCCACAATAGTTTGACCGTTATGTGAAAAAGAAAATGAAAATCTTGTCCGGACGTATAAAATATGATGCAAATTTGAGATGAATTTTTCAATTGTTTGCAAGACTCACAGTGTGGTAAATAGTGGCTCATTTCGGTGCTGTTTTCTATCAGTTTTCTTTTTAATACCCGTGTCTCATAGTCAGTTGTTGAATAGTTTTCATTCTCATCCTCATTTCTAAATATGTGCTCCCAGCTGACTGGGTGAGTCTGATGCTTACTATATCAGGCTTCATTTGATAGAAAAAAAGGTGCCCATTCCATTTTATGCACAGTAACTCTTTTTCAAAAAGACAAATACAATTTATTTTTAAACTTTAGCTTTTCAATTTTAAATAGTTAGGGCTATTTATTGTAGGAATGGATGCCTTTTACGCAGAGATTTTTGACTTATTTGCAATAACTAATGTCTTCTCTGACGGTTTGCTGCTAAAGATAGAGCCATGAGGCTTCAAAGTATGCATCTTTGAGGAACTCTGCCTTTACTTCTTGTTCACAGTGCTCCTACTGACCTGGCATACATACTACAGCATTCTTAACAGCTGAACACAAATCATTTGAATTACGCTGCTGGCCACTGTATGTGTTTTGGTGTAAACAATACCTTGATCTTGAACTAAGTTCTTTGTGAGGCTGCTGTAAAGGACTCCAGATTTGGCTCAGTGAAGACCTAGTTGAAGACCACCTTTGTAGATTGTAAGACTGCATTGTGACAAAATCATTATCACAGGCAGTGCATGTGTCATTCCTCCCTAATGGCACTTATATGACTGTCTCTTGTCCTGGCTTTGACCATATTTAATTCCTGTCAGTTAAGAGTTAGCAACCAAGCGCGTGGGTGTAGAGTATGTGCAGCGAGCATTTCTAAATGATAATGAGGTGGTCAGCAGATGAGACGGCAGGCCAGCGTCAAATCTCCCTCGTCAGCTTGTACGCCCTCACTCTGCCATGAAATGTGCATGCGGCAGACGTATGTGGCGCTGTATGTATGTTTAAGACAACAGCGGGGGGTGAGAATACGAGGGTGGACTGACCGGAAAGATGTAGGAGTTCTAAAAAAATGATTGAAAGAGGCTGTGAGGGAAGAGAGACAGATGGCGCGAGGGAGGAGGGGGAAGGAGGGACTCAAATACCCGCAACAGGCGCTGATCGAGATGGATTGATTTTGCCGGCAGATGATTAGGTGGAATAAAAAAACATGGAAGCTCCGTCCTGCCAATAAAATCTTGTTTGGGTGCAGTAGCCGTCAGTGGGAGTGGTAAAATAGTTTCAGGGTCACTCACCATGTAAAATTAGTACATTAAGGAGTTGCTGCTAATGCTTAATGCCACTGTTACGGGAGTCATTTGAACATACTAATAACATGCTCATACAGTGTGGCCACGTTTAATAGGTGCATAATAAAGGGAAGTGGTCAAACAGGTTACATACAATATTAGATTAGACATGGGATTAGAATGCAAGAGAGAAAATATGATTACCCTCTTTAGTAATGTTGCTACAGTGTTATAAATCCTTAATAAAAACATTACATTTAACGGGATTATGTAATCAGGACACCGAATGAATGAATTCTTATTACAAGACAGAACAAAATGATTTAATCAACATGTACACTGGGACCCTTCAAAAGACAGGTCTTAGTCCTCTTCAATTAAACTGTGTGAAGAGGGTGACCTGATAGTTTCCAGAGAGAAGAGAAAGCAATGACTGCTGTAATTCAAAGATAAGAGCATCAAAGAATCAAAGGAGAAAGCAAAACAGGAAAAGGCAATGAAACAAGTGCACTTGCATTTAGTCTGTATACATGTAGCCAGCCTGACCTGTTATACCCGAACATGGCACTTTTTGGACCACAGTGTGGTTGTTGTGTTGTTTACCATTACAAATCCACAGTTAAATCATCAAACACCTAAAAGATTAAGCACTTAAATACAAAAGTGCAATATCTACAATTGATGCTTTGGTCAGATTTTAATTCCAGGTCAGATATGGAGCCTAAGTCTTGCATATAATATTTTCAACATGGTAATTAGGAAATACCTTTCATTCAGACTAGATTATTTATTACAATTCATTAACAATTATGCTGGGATACCTTTTGAAAGTCACCATTCATTCCCAGTACATAAGTGTTGTGCTGAACTAAAGGACTTGAGTTATACGAGATACTGAAGCGGGTACTCAATATACACATTAGATGGGTTGTATATTTAATTACTCAATTGCATCCCAGGTGTTTAGGTTTGAGCAGTTATTGTTTTGGACAGAAACTGTTAAAAATCTGTTTGTGCTTGTTTTGAGAGAGCTGTAGTGTCTGCCACAGGGCAAAAGGTCAGACCTTGGGAGTCCACTGTGGGAACAATCTGTGATTTTTGCAGCTCTAGAGAGGTATCGGGTGTTAGTCGTGTCTTCTGTGAAGGGCAAAGGACAGACAATGATTTTGTGTGCTTTGCTGACACTAAAGAGAAAATATAGATGTTTGAAACCTAGCTGGTTAGTCACCCACTGCAATGTTTTTATATAATCTGCTCTCTTCAAGTGTTTTGAGTGATGCAGGCTTAGAATGTACAAAAATAAATCTCATAGCCGTTATCTCACTCTTACCAAATTACAACTTCTGGATTTAAATGTCAGTTGTCCACATGTGTGATGGTATAATCTTGAGCTGCTTTAGCAGAAATCTTCATTTTGCCATCTGTTATTGCAAGGGAGCATATCCACAGGTACATCAATGTTTTCCGTGGCCTGCCTCTGTTTGATAGCTCTTATCTGGAGTCAGGTAACTCAATTAATCCAGTCATCACTTCTCATGATGTTCGCAAATCCACTGCCATTGCCATCTGCCTTCAACGCCCAATTCTGTCAATACCAGCGTAATGTTTTGCAAGTTTACAAGCTGCAAAATTAATCAACGTGGCCCTGTGTGATGTCCAAGAGCAGCTGCGAGATAGAGATATGGCACATGGGCCCTGTCCTTTAAGAGCGACAAACGACTCCGTCTCGAGCTGTTAAGGTGGCAGTGTGATTTTCTTGTAATAAAATGTCTGTATTAGTGTGACACTGTGAACTTCTAAAGACTCAGGCAAGATCTTTTTCTGTGACAACCCGACAGTAAGCGACAGGGAATGGGTGCAGTGTCTGGAACCATTTTCATTCTTTTCTTTGGGCTATTTAGTTGGCGAAAAATGCTCCACACAGTTTTCAGGTGGGTTTTGAGCATAATAGTGTGGTATTGTGGTGAAAGGGATGTCAGGTGAAAGTTTATCAAGTATTTGTAGCACAATAGTCTTTTTTTTTACAAGCGCCACAAAGAAACATGCCCACAAGGCAATACAATTCATTTATTGTCCATTCATTTATGTGAGACAATAAGTGTGCCTGGGTGAGGATTTTTATTATCCCCATGGAGAAATGCATTGTTGGCAGCTGCCACTAGGGGGTGCCCAGCATGTTTTCATGTTGGTGTTAACGCTAATGTAAATAATAAAAGGTTGTAGGTCAAATTATCTTTAAATGGAAATTACAAACAAAAATAAGAATGGTCAAAGAATAATTGTTGCTGTTATTTCCAGAGAAAACCGTCCTAAGTCCTAGCTTTTAGCGCTTTAGCTGGTATAACCTGAATGCTCTTATACAAAGCAGATGAATATTGAGTCACCTGCTAATGTTCTCTGCCCGCTCACTAACAGCACTTATGCTACATAGTAATTTGACAAAAACATATTATTTAGAAATTCTAGGTCTACTTAAAATCCAATGCCAAAATGCACATGCTGTTTATATTAAATATAAAAAGTTAAAGGTCTAAAATGTATTATTTGCATTAGGGAAGCATTACAAGCAATATCAAAACACATAGACTTGAATAACTCTGGCATTTCAATTTTTTTTGCAGAATTCAATTAGTGTTGGATCAGCTTAAGGGTCAAACTCTTCGGGAAAACATTATTTAAGATCTTTCAAGGATGCTGTTTTATTGTCCTTCATATTCCATTTAGTGAAACATAGAAGGATACGGCCGAAAAGCAGTATCAACTGTGTAATGCAACTTCATAGTAGCAAATGTAATTTCCAAATATCTCACCCAAATCAACATTTCAAGGTTTGTCTTGCAATTTTAAATGACTTGTCAATACTTTTCTCTTGTGTTGCAATAAATAAAAAGAAACATGACTATAATTAAATGGATGAAATCATTTCAGAGAGGAGAGTCAGATTTTATTCTCTCATCATGTTGTCCTTGTTGGGCTGCTGCCTACCACATACTCAAACAAATACACCTATTCTTGTTGATTCTGGGCTCATGCTTAGTTTTCTAATCAAGTATTCTGCCCAAGGTTTGTAGCATAAAAAGGAGCCTAAATGTTTTTGCAGCCCAAACAATGTGGTGAAATGATTTTGTCAGAGAAGTAAACCACGCCACTTTCTCTCCATCAAGGGGGCACCGCGGTATTGACGTGACCTTTATCCGGCCAGCAGACCTCCAATTCCATTAAGAAATAATAGAAGTGTCAGAAAAGGGCAATTAGCTGCCTAATGTTGGGACACAGTAGTCCAATACGGCATATTTTTGCTGACAAGTCAATATCTATACCTGACAGCATTCGCAGTGCATCCAGAATCTAGAGTGAGGTTATATATACAAATAGGTAAGTTTCCCTAAGGTCCTGGGCCTTGCATTGTGAACCCATTTCCACAACATGATTATGATTTTAAATGATTTGTTTTTCTCTTTGCTATCTGACAAAAAAGGATGTTCAGATAGTGTTTTATATTTATGTAAATTGTGTTCTTTCCTCTTATGCTCAATGCCACAAAACAGTATAAGCAAAGCAGCAGGCAATGTTTGTTATTCTTACAGTGAAAGTGAAGCAGTTTGTGTTAGATTCAAAACTCTCAGTTTTATGCCTACACCCAGTCCAGAATAAAAACAACACATAAAGTCACATAAGTTAAGAGACCTAAAAAGTGCTGTTACATCAAAGCACAAAAATCAAGAACACGGACTCATCACACCAACGGTATTCATGTTTACGCCAATTCCCTGCGACTTTGCAAAACAAAGGCATTACAGCAGTAATATGAACTTGTTCTGGTGATTAATAGCCCTTCCCCTTTGTATGTTTTCTTTATTTTCCATCATGTGAAAACAGCACATGACAGCCAATTGCATCAACAGCCTTTACAATTAAATAACAGACTAAGCAAAACTACACAACATTCACCATATCAGGGTCAAGTCCTGGAGCCAAATGTTTCCATTGTACCCTTTTCTATTCCCAAACCTGAAATTTTCACTTAGTGGTGCAAACTGTTTGAAAAGTAGCAATTTCTAAAATGTTTTAGGTCTTAATAGTAACACTGCAAAAGTTAAAGAAAAGTCTATGTGTATATAGCTCCATTAAGAAGCTTGTCTGTCTAACTCGTGTAGTGGTTAAGAAAGAATTCCATACAATGAGCTGTAAAAAACGGAGATGACATGTAGATGATACGCTCACAACATGACAACATGAAAAGGCTCTACATTTACATAACCTAAATTTAATGTGTACCAGGCCCATGTCAAAGCAGGCCCTACAGTCTTGAAGATTCAAATCACATTGTGTTGTAGCCCGTGAAGATTAACAGCCACCTTCAACACTTGTTATGACGCTTTATGTTGGCGTATTTATCATAAATATCTGTCTTATCAAACCTGCACTTACCTTTGTTTGTTATTTGTCGATGACAGCTGTAATCAGAATTGATCTGTGTACCCCCGGGTGGCAGCTAAATCAGACATGACAAATGTGGGCCAGACAGTGCAGGTGTTTTCTCAATCAGTCTGACGTGATTGATCCGCTGCAGAATCCATCATGATCAAACACTATTGACACTGCGCTTCTATTAAGATTATTTTTAAGGCTACGAAGAAAATTGTGAATTTCAGTCAAGGCCTAGAAGAATCCTATTGATTTAGTTTAATTAGATTTTAAGCAGAATGGTGTTGGCTTTGAATAAATGTGCTTGTTTTGTGCTTATTATGGCAGGTGTTGACTTACTCCAAGAAATGATTGGATTGAATTTATTATTGCTAACTATGCATTAAACAAAAGTCATTTCTATGCAATGTGTTTTTTTGCAAGAAAATCAAGGTTTGAATCAGGGACAGGCATTTATAGTCACTCAGTACAGCTGCATGATTGTCCAAAACTATCAGCAAATCTTTTTCAACAATTTCAAACTGCTATTGTAGACACATTGCCACTTTAGTGCCATGGCTACAAATACATTTGACTGGTGTATTTAGCCAATCTGCCTTTTCCTTTAAGGGTTTTATACACTAATATCCCTTAGGACATTATGGTATAAACCTTATTCAGGCAAAGCTACACTGTTACAATAGAATCAGCTTCAACATAACATGTTATTCTCATGTATTCTCTGGATGATAAAAAGAAAAATGGTCTGAATTACATATTCTCTGTTGAGAGGATTGTAGATTTACAGCTCAGGTTTCAAACCACTACTAAAATTGAATATGTGCCTCCAAAGGCTTTAAATTTCCCAATTCAGCGACAGTATATAAGTGACAGGAGTGTGTGGATTGTGAGTCAAGCCCTCATGTTCTCCTGTTTCATGTTGGCTGAAGCTTCTCCCAGTACAATTTACCTTTTTTGAATTTACACAAAAAAAGCTCCATACTTTCTTCCTCGGAGAGGATAGTGCCTCACAAAATGGCGGTGTTTACCCAGAACTCAGTGTGCTGGGTTGAATTTGTGCCACCGTTATCACGAATGGGATGTAAAACAGCCTTGCCAGGCTTTGCAGAAGCACCGTGATTTATTATATTTGAGCATGGCAGTAAAGGGATGTTTTTATGGCTGTTTTATTTGGACACTAGCAATGGGATTGCTTGGATATTCACTTGTATGTGCTAAACTACTACGAAAGACACATACCATATAGGCTGTCTTGTGGGTTTCAAAGGTGACCAGAATTTATGAAAGTAAATAAAATGGAAATAGATGGCAGAACTGGAGGAAGTGTCTAGGGAGTGGGAAGTCTGGGCATGTCTTCTTGGACTGTTAACCCTGTCACCCTGCTCCAGATACGCAAACGATAATAGAGCAAAAATGGACAATAGAGCTTAGAGTATAAAACTTATTTTTGCTGTATTTTTGTTTCACAATATATCAAAAATAATGCACACAGATGAAGTCACTTCGTTGGAACATTGCAGTAGACGTTTACATTTGTTTACTTGTGGCACCCTGTAAAGCCTCAAAGTCTATCTTGTACTAACATCAATACTCACAGAGGTCTTTCCAAATATCAGGACATACTCTCCATTTGTTTTTTTTTTTTGTATTAGCAGATTGTGCTGCTTTTTTAACACTGTACTCCACTGCACTTTAATTCCACAATGTCTGTCCACTCTATAAAGGCTCACATTGATTAGCTTTATTTCTTTCTGTGTAAACAAAACAGGCAGAAGAAGATTTTGGTGAGACAAATAATTGCCATTGAACAGGAATTTCTGAGTAAATGTTACGGTAAAAAGGACACAGAACAATTATAATGTTTATGCAGAGTTTATAGCATCTACATTTTCTCTTTATGGCACAGAATCTCTCAAAAGGGGTTTGCTTAAAAATGGTGCATTTTACACAGTGCAAGATATGTTTTTTATTATGCACATAATAATACCCAGTTCATCAATGCCACATTTCAACTTCTAAAACCACAACCCACTTCTTTTTGAGTTTGTAGATGCCCGTTGTCAGCAATTTGACAATGTAGTTTGATGTAACATTGCATCCCCTTTGAACAGGGACTTCTATAAATGAGCAGAGATTGCCTTCTATACAAGTGCGGCGAGCAGGCAGAGATGGCTCCACACAACTTGTCAAGCCGTATAGAGCGAGCAGCTTTGAAATGGTGTGTCTTTGAAACGGCAACATTTCCATTCAGAGGACAGCAATTACACAGCAAACACCAGTGTGCGGAGGAAAGCAGTACAGTGGAAGTGCATTTCGAGTAAACGCGAAAGGCAAACATAAGTTCTGCTTTAGCGCTCGGCCCTGGGGAGTGCAGCCCCTTCCAACTGTGCCCACTCACCCGTCGCAGATTTCTGCTCTCAGCTCACTCTTAAAAGACACAAGCTCACTGTGGACAACCATCTGTTTGCTGTTTCCTGGTGACGTTATGTCCATTGGGATACAAATTTACATTATAAAAGGAGATGCTGCGTCGTAGTTGTCAACCTTCCTCATCTGCTGTGATTATCTGGGGAGCGGTGCATCTTCACAACTCGGTAATAAAAGCTGTGATTCTTTTATTGTACGTTGTCCCCTGGAACGTACTCCCTCAGCAGCAATGGAAATATGTGGCGTTATTAAAAAACCTGATTCATAACTGCCTCTCGATGCTTGTTAGACTATTGTGATGGTGTGATGTTTCTTTGTCAGAGATAACGGCTGCTTTTGTGTGAACAGAGTATCTTTTGAATGCCTCTAGAGAAATTATCTGTTTGACTGAATTTCGATGCAATGTAAAAAGACAAAAGGTCAAAAGTCAGGGTGATCAATATATATTCTGTTTTTGGTCAGAATTATTGGCGTGTTTTGTTGGGGTCAAATGTCAGAATGTACACACAAAGTAGATTTAATTTTGTGAGGCTAGTCATACAAATTTGTAATGGAATAAAACATGAGTCTTTGACATTTCACATACGAAAGACCAAAGGTCGGCTTTACAGCAATATTTTCCGATAAAGCTTTATGAATTATTGAACACTACACTTCTAAAAAGTCTATCTCGAAGCAAGAAGTTTTGTCAGTGGGAATTTTTCTTGCATAACACAAGATTTTGATTAAAATACAAGCACTTAGTTGCACTAAAAGACGTCATGACATATTACAGCAGTTCATATTTGTATTGACTACAGTACTTCTTGTAGTATATCACAGTGGCAAATACTGCATTAAAATGTGTCATGAATTATCACAGTGTAAAAGATGTGTTATTGGGAATGTGATTTCTTCATTAATGTCATGCATCATTTGCTGCTTAAAATATTAAAAACATCAAATAAAATATCAAAAAATCTTGCATGCCCACTGCATCCTTATTAACCCCTTCCACTCACATCTCACAGTAAATTACCAGGACTGGTTTTAAGTCTTGTCTTAGGAAGCACAAGCTGGAGCTGACCCCTGGACCACACGCCTAAACAGTTAAACAAACAGGAAGCCTGTGCTGTAAGGTTCAAATGACGGTTGCATTTTTTATTTCCTTAAGACAAGCTGCAGCATTCTTGAGTAACTGTATGTCTAAAGAAGATAACAGTCCAGACATGTCTGCTGACAGTAATGTTGTAAAACACTGAAAACCTACAAATTAGTTTAATTTTATTAGTTTTATTTTGGAAAAAAGCCTGAGATCATAAATATGGAAGATTTGTTCTATGTCAGGTTTTTTCTATCTGGCATTCAGATTGCCCCTTGCTGTATTTGTTCTATTCAAGTGTTTTTTTGGCTTTCCTTTATATAAAAAAATGAAAGCTGGTGACTGTGGTAGTAATTCTCCTGCTTTTATTTACATAGCCATCAAGACAGCCTCTGGAGCTTCTTGCATACATGGCCTAACCTCTGCACTCTGCCTCACATCATTTGGTGGTGCAACAGGCTCCACACATTGTGGAGTGTTGCTGGCAGGAAGCTGTTGCGAAACCAACCTTTCATTTTTTAGTGTTAATAGTATAAACTCACAGACTCAAACTAAGAACGGCAGTCATTCCAAACATATTTGACATTTCATATCCTTAAACAGTATTTTAAGCACGCACCACAGGAGCTTAGACAAACCACTGGCTTTAAGGTGACATTGACTGGAGCTCTCATTTATAAAGTCAGAGGTAATGAATCCTGTTAGGAGGAAGGTCAGAGGCAGAGAGCACGAGTAATGGCCCCTGCTCGAAATGAAGTAGGGCTCAAAGAAAGCCGCATTAGAAGGGGCTATAATGGACTCGACTGGACTCTTCTACACCTGAGATGGACTGGGCTCTTACAAGGATGGATGAAACAGAGTTGCTTGAGACATAGGCACACCATATGGGCGCCAGTGAGGGGCTGTGGTTGTGTTTTATTTATTAGCTCTGCCAGGTTGTCTGCCACGTTCATTTCATGCCTGTGTTATTCCACCTGCATCTTCAGCTGCTGTTTTAAGTAGCTCCATAATGATGCTTTCCCTCAGACTATACAGAAAACATGCTAAAATAATAGGCTACTCATGTTTTAATTACAGAGTGATTAATACTATGACTAATGTTTCTAGATTAGCCCTGTGCTTTTGATCTTGTGTTAATGCTGGCCTTTTGATCTCCTATATTTTGCAGACATCTCTGCTTTGAATACAGATGTGGTTGGATATGAGCAGATGATAATTAAATTTAAGAACTGCATTTGGAATCTATAAGTGCACTATTTTATTCAACCATTATTTATCCAGGAAAGTCTCCTGCAAAAGGATTTTGCAGGAGTTTTGTCCCTATGAGGGGGGGGCCTTTGTACATGTGTCTAGTGGTAAAACTGGAGCACCTGGGGAAAACGTAGATACGAGGTGAACATTCAATCTCAACACAGAAAAGTTCTGGATTAAACTCAGTTTGTTGTGAGGCAGGAGTGCTAACCACTCTGCCACAGGGCTGCACAATGCTTCTTTGACAATGCATAAAATCAGAGTTAGCTGAGGTTACAAGTTAACTCTGCTTCAATTTAAAATAGTGTCCAACTCATCCAAAAATAAGTGTCTGAGCATGTTTCATATCCCATAAGGCATTATTACATTTTGTTGGGTCAGATAAAACCATCATTAATTCATAAGTCGATATAAATTTGAACATGTTGCAAAATAATGTTGCACCCTTATTAGAGTTTTGTTAAATAAAACCAAAATTAGATTAAATTTTTTTAATCAAGAGCAGGCTGCTCAACATAATGACGATTATAGTGCAAAACTAGTAATGCTAACTATTTAAAATAGTGTCATTACAAAAGCAATATCTTCAACATACATAGAAAATTAATTGATTTGAAATGAAATACTAATATTGTTAACTGTGTTTTTTTTTAAATTAGATTTTTTTTTTTTAGAAGATTAATTGTGCATAATCTCCTCAAATTACCCTCCTGAATGTGTTGAACCTATTTAAACTTACTTTCCAATCCTATAGGTGCCCAGAAAGGAGTTCATCATTCCTTTACTTGAACTTTTTATTCATAGAAAACAGCATGACCCTACAGGGCTACCATAGCGGATCACACACTGTTTGAAAGAGGGTTGTGAGATGTGTATTATCAACACTACATGACACAAAAACTATACACTGCACTTTAAAATGATGAAATAATTATTTAAATTTCAAATCAAAAAGAGTAAATTTTTATGAGCAGCAGTCTGAAAGCATTTGCAAATCAGGCTAACATTGTCAGAGGGCCACATTTGGTCTCCAGGCAAGAGCTTGACATATGTGCCGTCGTGCTAAAAAATCTCCTCATTAACCCACCTTTGTCCGTAACACTGAACCAAACAAAACCCCCATAATGCTGCCCTGGGAACCTTTTCTGTCAAGCCATTCCAGGATCGGCATTCAATGTGTCGGCACAAGCATGTCACTGTTGCTTTCCCAGTAATAATGGCTGGTGATTTACCCGTCTGTGCTCTGCTCAAAGGGTAAGCAGCCCCTGGACCTTACTATCGCTCCAATTGGTATTAGACCGCTTCAACGGTAGCTGCTAAGTATATCTTGGGAGATTTTTCAGTTACCCCATGGCAAGATGTTCACCTGTACACCGTGTCATTACAGGGAGCAGAGCCAAGGAAACGGAACTCCAACCCTTAAGGCCAATTTAGAAGGAAGGCAAGGTCAAGTTGAAATAAAATCACTGTTTTATGCAAATAAATCCAAAAGCAGAAACTACTTGTTTCCCCGTCATGGACTGCTGTAAGTGTCGATTTCCCTAGCCTCTCTTGTGTTTGCACTTGACTGGTCAGACTGTCCAGTAGCTTGTCCCAGTCCATGATCCCGGTGCACATTGAAGTCTGGTCTCAGTGTGTCAAACCAACTGAGACCCCACCCCCCACACTTTCCTCCTCTTTGCTAATATTCCCTCACACATATCACACAGACAGCGGCTGCTAAAAGATTCATGGATGTGGACTTTGGGTCATTAAAGAATGATCCGCTGCAAAGCTGTTTTTTTCGCCCTCATAATGAAATCCAATATTCATGAAATGGATTTTCCTCTCTGTTCTCCTGCACTCTTCAGCCACAGATGTGTGTGTTTGCTGGGGTATTTAGCTCATGGTTGCACAGGTTTTTTGTGCTGGCATGGGTTAATGGTATCCTAAAGGCGCAGTTTGGGGGCACATAGTTAATTACATTGGTTTGAAGAATGACCTTGCCGTTTATTACCAGTGTAAAGTGACTCAGACTAAGAGACGAGCTCATAGTAAAGAGCAGTTAATCAAAGGTTTGTTTATCTGGGTACCACTCCATACAGGGCCATTAGAGCGGCTAAGACTAATGATTATTAGCATGCACATTTAAAACCTACAATTACACAACACCGGTCAAACTACATTGTCACCTTACAGTTCTGCGTCTAAAAAAATGCTATTGTGGACCTAAAAACCATCAGTATTGTGACATGCCTTCATGTTGTTCTTGTAATATAAGTTAATGAGGCAAGACCAGAAAATATGGCAAGGCACATTCACAAAGTGTCTTTAGCAATCAACGCTATCAAAATACTAAATCAGATTTAGGTTTGTAAGTTAATCACTGCATCAGCCAATCATAGTAAACTGTGAAAAAGGCAAAGCCTAGTGCAACTGAACCAGCCTGACATGAGGACATAAATGGTGTTGTAATGACTTGGACGACTGTATATATTCAAAAAGACTGCCACTGCTCATATTTAGTTTCGCTGTTTTTTCTTTTTCCTTTTAATGAAAGCTAGTAACTACTAATAGTAGACCATATTAATTATCAATAGCTGCTTTTGTGTTTTAATTCTGTGCAGCACTTTGTAAACCTCTTGTTGGTGAAATGTGCTATATAAATAAAATGGATCGGATTGGAATGCTGTAGTCAATTTCAAGTGTCTAAAAGTGAAAAAAGTCAAAGTACTTTCTCTAAAACCACTTTTTATTAGAATCTCATTGTTGTTTTTTTGTTATGCATAGTTGGTAGAATTATTTAAGTTCAAGGTTGTTTGTCAATCTTAGAAAAGTATTTTAGAAGAATTTAAAGTTTTTTTGAGCAGGGTCAAGCGGTACACACAAAAAGGGGATGAAATAAAGTTTCTGAGCATGTCTTTCAAGCTCCATTCAATTTAAAGTAGAGGTCAAACAATAGCTTCTTAAAAAAATCCATGCCGATAGTTCTGGGTTGCGTCTGTTGCTGAAGCGGCTGAGAAGGGTCCGCTGTCATCATAAAGTATGAAAGCAGCCTCTAGAGGAGCCATCTCTTTATTCCTCGTGCTGTTTGTTTTGACACGTGAGGCTGGACAAACCGGCAACAGCAAACAGTATGTATGCAGTACAGTGTACGTTCGTCATATCAGTGTTTCCGGTACTGCTTCTGGTATTTATTTATTTATTGAATACAAAGGTCACATGTTGCCCTGCTCTCTCTGCTCTAAGACGAGCCGACAGGAGCTGGGAGAGCGCAAAGACATGCTTTGATAATGAGCTGTTGTAGTACTACTGTAGTTTTATTAATTCAAATTAAACACATCGGCTATAGCCAGGTTTGTTAAATGAAGGTAGAGCTGTGAAGGTATTATCAAATTAAACATTATTAACAAATTAAATCATGATATAATGGAACAATATTTAAGAATCCCTTGTCTTTCTGTTGCTATTGTAGGTCCACAGTTCAGCTTAATAAGCAGAGAAAATAACATTTTAAAATATTTTGAATACATTTAGTCTCTGCAGTAAGATTTTGTAAACTATAGGTTAGATGAATTATTATTACTTTTACCTCTCCCTGCTCCCACTCTCCCTATAACAAGTCAACCTGTGACCTTTGACCATGCCAAGGCACTTGACCCAAAGGAAACACTGCAGTAAGTTTACCATTAAGGCTGAGAGACGTCTTCTTATTTTATTTAAGCACATGGTTCAGAACTGTTTTATTTATTTATTTTTATTTTGGAATTAAGTTTAGCACAGTTTTACTTGGAGTATAACTCACCTCTGCTTTTGTTTTTGTGCCATTTACCACATCTCCAAAAAGGCCTTGTATTTCTTTTTTGAAATAATGAAACATTTATAAAATGCTTTTCAGAAATTAAACACAATTCTGTAGTTTGATAACCAATAAAAGCACTATTGTAAAAGGCATTAAAGCACCTCAGTTTTGATTTAAGAGCTTTATTAACACACACACAAACAAACATCACGTACTGTACACTCAAAAACATCAACCCATAAAAACATTGTATTAATCCTTGATATAAAATGACCTGATCACAATGTCATGTCATTGTTAGTTTAATCCATTTAAGTTCATTGCTTAGTTCTGGTGTTTTACACTTAGTTTAGGCCTGGTCATTGCTCAGCTCTAAGTCAAAACAGGATGTAGTCCTAGTTTTAGTGTTAGTTGTAGTTTTGAAAATAACAAAAGAAAAAATATATATACTAACTACATAAGAAGTTAGACATGTAACCAAATGGCATACATTAATAATTTGAAGTCCTGCTGCTCTATAAAGAGAGCATGTCAGAATTATAATTGAGATATAATAGTAAGGTTGAGAACATCAACATCAGGCTCAGAACTCAATAAAAACTTTTTTGGAGGAAAAACTATTTTCTCCAAATATAGACAAAGCCAAAAGAGAACATATCAGTGCAGCTCTTCAACTACGTAACTGGCCAGTGTCAAGGATTCATACAGTTACTCTTCGAAAAGGCCAACATTTTTCAAAAACAAAAAAACACCACCATTTTTGCCAAGCTGGCATGTCCGCATTACGAACAGAGCAAGTCACACTAGATGTCTTTGAGGAATTTAACACTGGATTCAGAAATGAGAAGGTTCTTTTACAAGATTGGAGTTGTTAAAAATGTGACCATGATTGAAATAAAATGAGAAATATGATCCACTAATTCCTGCTGGACAAGTATTAGCCTAAATGTAAGTCACAATTTAAATGCTCAAACTCACACCATTGCACCAATGAAAGAGTGAAAGATCCTACAGCCATCACATTCTTTCACTAAGTTACAGCATAAAAAGCCTGTTACACTGATCTGAGATCTGCTGAACTCACAGAGCTAAAGCTAATGCTAAACCTTTTTGAGCAACTCCATTACTGTGTGTCGTTAACTATTAGTGTTAATAGAGTGTGGTGATTAAAAACGTTCAAAGTAGCTTAATGACGGTCACAAATTTGTCTCTAATAGTTCCACAATGCCTTCATTTGCAACATTTAGTAACAACATGCAACTTAAATTCATTCATATTTAAAGCAAATTTTTTTTTTGCCAATTAGGAGAAGGCTAATGAGTCACTTACCATTGTCAAACTCGTCCACTTATTTTGCTTTTTATTAGCGGTTAGCAACCAGCTTTGATCTTCTTCTTTCCCGGTATGCTACATTCTTATTAAAAAAGGTTTGTTATTTCCTGTACTGTCACTGGAGGTGGCCTGAGAGTGGAGCCTGGAACAGAACTGTCCTGACACTGGAGGGTCATGAGATGACCAAGAAACTGGGGGTGGACTTCAGGAGGAAGAGGACACCAGTGGAACCATCCCACTATCACCAACTGAGGCCCTGAGGTGGACTGCTACAAGTACCTGGGAGTTTACTTAAACAACATCTGGAGTGTAAGGACAACAGTGAGGACTGCCTGAGCAGACTGTACTTCCTGAGGAAGAACTTCCTGCTCTCCCTGGTTCATACTGTCATTGTGTCCTTGGGCAAGACACTTAACTTACCTTGTCTCCTGTGCCACAGCACTGTATGTATGTATGTGTAACTGTGGAGGTGAGTTTGATGTTGGTCGGAAGACGAGAGTGCTGTCTGTGTGGCAGCCCCCTCTTTCTGTCTGCCTCAGGTGTGAGTGTATGTGAACGGGGTAAATGAAAGCACGCTTTGGGGGCCCTGAGGAGGGCACAAAAAAGCGCTATATAAATGCACACTATTTACCGTAACAGCAACATGGAATTCAACAAACTCACTAAAGTGAGCCTGAAGGTAACCCACACACTTCACATAGAGGGACTTCAACGGACTAGAGCGGGACTTCACCGGCCTATAGAGGGACTTCACCGGCCTATAGAGGGACTTCACCGCTTAATTGGACTATAGACGGACTTCACCGGACTATAGAGGGACTTCACCGGACTATAGAGGGACTTTACCGGACTAGAGCGGGACTTCACCGGACTATAGAGGGACTTAACCGGACTATAGAGGGACTTAACCGGACTATAGAGGGACTTAACCGGACTATAGAGGGACATCACCGTACTATAGAGGGACTTAACCGGACTATAGAGGGACTTAACCGGACTATAGAGGGACTTAACCGGACTATAGAGGGACTTAACTGGACTATAGAGGGACTTAACCGGACTATAGAGGGACTTCACCGGCCTATAGAGGGACTATATATTTCTTACTCATTTAGGTCCATTGCCACAGTGAATGGTTTAGGACATGATTTAAAATGTTTTTAGTTCAACTTTACAGTGTCCCACCTTTGTGCAACAGATGGTTTCAGATCCACACATGGCATTTCCTGTGTAATGCACCTTCTACCTTTTAGTGATGATCCAAAACCTGGATGCTGGGTTTTTTATTTCCCAGAAAAATCTAAACTAAAGTAAGCACTGTATTTTTTTTCTGCCTAATTATTATTACAAAAAATTCTAAAGTTTTCACACTTTATCAGGAAACAGTACTGGGGTTACTCATCACTGATGTCTGCCTGAATTTGTGTTGAATTTCCAACTTGCAACTTTGTTATATTACACTGTTGCCTGTTTTCCTACAATGACTCAAGAGTACAATTTCACTTTTATTACTATAATATTATATTCCATTTGCTCCGGCTGGTGCCATTTACAAGCACATAGAAGTAGCTGATAATTGTGGATGCGGTGAGAATAGCTTTTTATTGTTTCTATATTGTCTTATAAAACAATTCCATTACATTTTATTTACTATTTATTATGTTTTTGACCACATTTACAAGAAAAGGCGACAAAGGTAACATATGCGCCATATTGCACATAACAGAAAAGCTATTAAAGACAGATGTATGCGTTCTTCTGCAGCAAAGCACTTATTGTGGCTAATTAACTTTAACAGCCAAGAGTCGTAAAGATCTGTTGTGCTGTGGTATCATTTTAACTCAGAGATTTTACACTGACGTTGAGCAAAAGATGGAAGGCTATACCTACTGCAGCCCTGAGACATCGGAATAAACAGTATTATAGCTTAGTGGGAGCTTACTGTAGCGGAAAAAAGCACTGACTTGAATTTTCGATCAATTTGACGATCCACGTTGTTGACAGCCCTAGTATTGTTGTTTTTCTCCCATTCAAGTTGCATTTCTTGTTTGTTGTCAGCTTTTCCCAGTTTGTCTTGTTACTTCTGCCAGATTTTCTTGTTTAGAACTTTTGCGTAGCTCTTTCTTTTTTTTCTCACTTGCCAGCAGGACAGACAGACGGAGTGACCGACAGACAAGCTGACAGTGCCATTACTGTCTGGATATTATATATTCTGCAGTCGTAGTTCCTGCATGTATAGGATCAAATAATCATGAGTCATGCCGAAGTCGCTGTAGCACACTGTAGAACATCTGTCAGATGATAACAGATACAGTTCTCTCCCATCACTTGATATTCCACACAGTGTAGTCTAGTCACCAGTTCTTCAGTCAGACCCACTGCACAAGTCTCATTACCCAAGTCCAAATCATTCTGGTTGAACCTGAGTCAAGTTCCAAGAAAAGAAATCAATAATTAGTCTTTCAAAAAAGTTTTTGAATTGAGTGAAATAATTTTAAGAAATGCAGGGAAGTAGACTTTAACTCAGCTGGATCACATCTGATTAAATGTGTTGCCATGCAGTGTGAATGTGAGAAATGGAATACATGAAATATTTTACCACATATTGTCTTTGCCTTAAGCTATTGCTCCATTTATTTGCTCCCTACTAGAACAAAACAGTTGTACCTGCCCCTAGACAAATTTACATATCTGTTCTTGATGTAATGCAGTCATAACTATGGGAACTCTATTGTCATCCCATAGTCCTCTGAGCAAGCGCTGACATTGAGCCACTCCACAGACGATCAGTGGAGCGATACAGTGCTCTCAGCCGGACTCTTGGCTAGAGGAATATGGTTTGATTTTTCATTCCCCAGGCTTAAAGTTGCTGCAGGGAGAAGTCCTTGATAAATGTGCAATTATTTATCAGAGCATTGGATTTTGATTTTTTTGCTGCTGGGCTGTGCACCTGCAGTGGCCTTTGTGGATGTTAGTTACCTGAGCCTCAGGCGAGACGGTGGACAGCTCATTGGTATTGGTAGCATGAATATGGCTTTAACAACTGAGGGGAAAGAAGGTGTAAAAGCTTAAAAGCTTAAAGTAATAATTCGCCTATGTAGGTTTGAAACAAGCATGTAGCCTAAATTTAATTTTGGGGTTTAGCGATTTTACGACATTCAAAATAAAAGCCAGTGAGTGACACCAGAGCTGATAGCCCAGGGCTTTATATTCACTAGAATATTCATGAATTAACAGGCTGAGGCGCTGCATTCCAAGTCCTTTTATAAAAGAATAAATAAAGGGTTTCGCAAAACAGCCAACCATAACTAATTATAGCACATATGTAAAATATGGAAAGTGATTAAAACTGTGCCAACAGAACACCACTATCATCACTTGGATCATAGCAATTTTAATCAAGTCATCTTTTTGTCATATCATCAAGACATTAATGCCACGTTTGATCCCCACCACCTTCATCATGATAACCACCAACACTGACTGATAATCGGACCATCTTTCTCCTCACTGTTATCTCCGTCTTTATCACAGCATTGTGCCCGGCTGTCTGTGCTGCCATTGTGTTTAGTTGTGGCAGCCAGTCACAATTACATACACCACTGAAGCAAAAGAGGTAATCCCCTCTGTCATCGTCTTTGATTATATTTCATTGCACACATTCTTATACTCAGTCCACCTTTACCATCTGCTTTTCTTGGAAAAGGCACTCCTCAGAGTCAAAGTATTAATCGATGAATGAACTCTATTACTTACTTGTGCCATTTTAGATTCACTGCTGACTACAATGGGGAGTCTGCAATCCCCTTCAAACCATTCAATATCATTTGCATTAGTATTTACATCTGCTTAGATAAAGTCTTTACATTATCCATTTTTGACTTGTTTGATTTACATCTGTTTCAGTTTTTAGGATTACTTTGGATTACTTAGGATTAGTTTGTAAGGCGTTGTCTTGTTATTTAAGTGACATGCAATGGTTAGTTATATAACCCCCCAAAAAACGGCAAGGCGTTTGAAGTTTGAATAAAGTGAATGCACTGCCAAAAAAAAGTACCCGTCTGTAAACTGTATAATGATCAAATAAACCATACGCATCCACAGGCAACACAGTCAGGGATCTGGTTAACCATGACAACATTAATAGGTTCATATGTACATTTCCCAGGTCTAACCTCTTGTAACTCTTAAATGCACACTGTATACCTCTATAATGCAAGACTCTTTTTTTCTAATTACACAATGTTTTGGCTAGTGAATGACTTTGATTCTGCTGTGAGTGAATGCACCACAGCCCCAGCTCTGAATGGACTGCACTTGTTTTAACGACTTGTATTAAATGGGCCTCAAGCTGAATGTTCACTTCTATCATCTTCGTTTATTTGACACGAACGTATGTACAAGAGTGTTAAAAATGTGCTGCATCTTATAGGCACTAGTCAGCTGCGTTTTCTTGTTGGCAGCCCTAATTACACCTTAATTACTGAAGGCAGAATGTCATGACTGCACACTGTTACGCTCATTTGCCCGTTGTCTTCCACGAGTCACATTCCTCGAAGTTGATTATGTGCATTATACATTATTTATCCATCTGTACCTTTTATTCCCACCCACATAGTTGTGAACAGCCTTGTCTTCTGTCTTTTAGTCACCCCTCGTCTGTCATGTCTTCCTGAAAACCCATTTTCCACTTTGCCTTGTTTTGTGTGAAGTCTCTGTCGGTGCCTGTGGGTGTTCCTGTCTGCACCATCTGCTCCACATTTCTTTTTCATACATTTTGCCCCCTGTCTTGTCATTTCCATGTGCTGGACCTTTGTTACTCTCATCCGACTGTTATAAACTGTTACACTGCTGTGGAGCGCTGAGTAAATGGCTCTGTGTGGAGCTGTTTGTTGTGCAGATGCTTGTAAATCTGGACAGGCCTTTGTAATGGAATGATAAAAAGTGTTGTATGTGTGTTTTGACTATATTTGCATCTAACTTCCCAGTATTGCTTGTTTGATATTTAATAGACTGAGAATACTAAATAAATATCTCAATGTTTCATAATGTGTTGCTAAAGAGATGCTATAGTTAACCTAGACTGACAATTGTTTGGAATGACAAATCCAATTATCATTTTTCTTTTAGTTATTAATTACAGTTGCAACAGACAGACTCTTTCTGGTAAAACTGTGACTCAGACTGCTGACGGAACAATTATATGAGATCATTACATTTGCATATTGTTCTCAACATAAAGTCCCTGTAAGTGTATCAGTAGCTTGCTGTGTAGGCTTGGGATATGTGTATAGTTTATTAATCTTATTTGCATTCATGTATAAAGTATAATTTAAAATATAATTTCATTAATCAGAGGACACCATGGAAACTAAAACAATTGTACGTCGTTCAAGCATCTATTTCTAAGGCTCCTATGAGTCCATTGTGTTTACATAAATGTCCTTTATTGGTGCCCCACTTGCCACTTGATTCCAAAAAATGATATGCACAGACCTCACTAAACACACTGCAACACAAACCCCTCACTCAAAACAAACGGCAAAACAAGGCTGCCTTTAGTAGGGAAACAGTGAAAACCATTTCCTGCTTAAATCAAACACGGTCAGACTTGACAGTGAACGTCAACAAACACCCAGAACCAGTGATTCACAGACACGCCGGGAATCAATTTGTCATAACCTGGCTCAGGGCCCGTCACAAAGATCCAGCTGAAGGCAGGCTGTTGAGCAGATCTAACCTGCCCTCAGCTCCAACAAAACAAATAAATAAAATTAAGTGTGAGAGCTCACTGGTCTAACGCTGAAATAAGAGTTTGTAAATTTCAGTTTTTTGTAACCTGTCAATATTTAATGGTGCTAAATTGGTTCAGTTTTACCTACGTTAATGTAAAAGAGGGTATGTCACTACTTCTTGTTGGGAGTGAGGGGTAGGAGTTGGGTTAGTGCAGCTCTGAGCAACCATTGTGGCTACTTGTACCGGGCAGGCAAGTTGAAAATCTACATACCTCCACAGCTTGTAACACTCGGCATGGCTAGTTTGATGCGAGCGACAGGTCGTGCTTGCTTCACTCTGAGGAAACCAAAGATAGAAGGTTAAAGCAGGCTAAGTACTCCTCGTTCCCCTCCCTGCTCCCTCTATGATGTGTGACTCACCACAGAAGGTGAGCGCCGCGAGGGTCCGCCTCAGCGTGGCCCTTCACCCCCCCTGAAGAGACCCCCATCTGCCTTGTTATCCCCCTAATCTATGTGACTAGAGCTTGCACCTTGCTCCTTTTGCTGCCAGGCTAAATCAAGTCATCAAACCCACATGCACGGCACTTCCGCTATTAACAAGTGTCTTCTAATTGGCTCTGAGCGCAGACAGACAGAACATCTATAAACAGTGGAGCAGGAACAGACACCAGCCTCACATAAGCACACACATGAAGCGCCACAAAAAAGCATTGAAATCACAGCTTGAGAAAATTGGAGCATGTATTTTTTTTCCTGCTTTTTTTCTCTTCACTCATTCATTCATGCCGTCTGCTTGATCTCAACAGGAAAAGAAAAATTGAATTGAAAAGTACTTTTGATAGTTTTTCCTCTCCTCAGATAAATAAAATGATCAACCTCTATCATCAGGATGACTTGCGAACCCCGTTTCGGGCCTGGCACACCCTCATCTTTCCATCTCGGCTCTTGATTAGAATCTGGGCAGCTAGCTAAGGGCCGTGTCAGCTAGTCCTTGCGTGGCGGCCCCCCTTCATCACCGAGGCCCACCCTCTCTTTTTGCTTTTTTCTCTCTTTTGCTCTCTCTTTTTCGTCTTTATCCCCCCGCCGTCTGCTTCAGGCTCTGTGGAGAATTTGCCCAAATTACCTGTCATACTGGCAGCTACGTGTAAATAAGCCGGGAAAGTGTGTCGCTTCCAACACACCCCCCTCGCCCCCCTACCGCGATGCTATCTCCTCTCACTTCAAACCCCATCTTCCCTTCTTTTCAATTCATCACATATTTTGCCTAGAATTTTTTTTTTTTTCTGCCTGCCCTCAATCTCCCCTTGCTGTTTATACCCACTCGTCTCTTTGTCCGGCAGTGGCTTCTCGGTTCGCCAACAGAACTATAGGGAAGCTCGGGAAGTCTTTGTGGTTCTTTCTAGTTGTGGAAATGAGTTTGTTGCTGGCTCTGTGGGGGATGTAGCATGCAGAGAAACAGGCCATTGACTACCTGTCATTTAGCCTCACAGCTTAGTGAATTAGAAATTGCAGCCTTTGGTCCACAAGAGCTAGCGGCTCTGGTGTCAGGGAGGATGGGATTTGTCACATGTGCTTATCAGAGCTCAGACAGGAGATGCATGATGAATGTTAAGCATATTAGTTCTCCATTTTCCTCAGATTTTAAATTTTACACTGTACCACGGATAGGACAGGATATATTAAATATGTGGGTTTAGATGGTTGTTTCTGATCATCGAGTGGTGAAGAAAGGTAGGTTACGTCTTGCTGGTAAGCTGCTAGCATGCTGCTTAACTGAAATACAGGAGGTGCACTAAATTGCTTATGGTTCACTAAATATAATGAGGTTGACCTGCCTCAGCCAACATCTCACTACAAAGGTGTTCTTATAATTTAGTAGTGCAGCTTTACCTGGAGTAGTGACAAATTGTAGGTCTAATGGAGGTTGCTTGTTTCACTTTTGCACTGTGGAGACCAAATACAGTGAATGAACTTCTTTGCAATTGTAATTTTAGCATTAGGTGGGAGAATTTCGGTCTGTTTACTGTTAAGATCAAAAATTGAAAGCTCACTTGTCTGGGCAATGGCTCACTGTGGACCCCAGTGACCAGAAGTTAACTTTTATCAACCTAAAGCAGACACGAATGGGGCAATCTTTGAGGTTTTTATTGTTGCCGCCAATAACTGCAAAATGCAAAATGCAAAGACTGTTATAGCCAGCTATCAGTAAACTCAACATGCATTTGAGAGTATAGCACTCAACAAGAAGTGGGCTGTTGTTTATAGTTCAACAATCAATGGCTGGTGTCCAGATGAAGTCAGATTGATGATGTGTGAAACAAACAGCTTTCCAATGGAACAAGAGCAAAGGATCTTATATTTATTTAGGGTTTTCTGTCTGACTTGGGTCATTTGGAAAATATGACATAATGACTGCATCGCTTTTATGACCACTGTAATTCTGTCTAGTACATGAAGAGTCAATGAGTTACTGATGAACTGCATCTCAACTCGAGTATGTTGGATGCTCAGCTTACCTATTTTTTTGCATAGCCCTCGAGCCATACATAAGTGCTGCTTCACAAAATTTGTATTTGTGTAAAGTCTGTGTCTACCATGTTTAGTGTTGAGCGTGCTAATCTCGTCAGGTCAATCTCAGTTTAACAGTCTTTGACGAAACACTTGCATTTGCAATTTTAGGCAGCTAATGCCCTTTCAATCAGCCTAACTTCATTCAGCTCATGTTGTTTACATAGATTAGTGCTTTTGCTGGAAATGTCTCTCTCTACAGTACACTGCAAATGGTTCAGTATTTCATGCCCACATGCACACCCATTTTGGAGCCATTTTGATCTTTCCATGTGTTCGTTATTCAGAGGTGGTGATAGTGGAGGTGGTGGAGGTCAGGGCCAAGCTTGGTTCAATCTGTGCTTTGGAAGGTGTAATCATCTGTGCTCCGGGGGGTTACAGGAGCAAACACTGTGATTTGGAGGGAGGAGTGAGGCTCAAACCTTCCGGAGAAAGAAGCTGGAGCACTGTAGAAAAAAAAACTTAAATCTTGTCTGACTTGAAATAGAGCAAAGCAATCACCAGGCATCTTTTAAGATTTATCAAGAGACCCCTCGCACCTCACCCGATTTCCCAAATTATGAGCCAATGGAGACATGCCGTCCTGATAAATGAAGAAAAAAGGAGGGCTCCGGGCTATTTTTGGGCTTTTTAAGGAGCCTGTCCTGGGCAAACATGTCCTAATTCAAGGACAGTGGTTCATAAAAGCTGGTCTGTTTCCTTTGTACAAATGCGCTGTCAATTTCATTCCTGGGTTGGCCTTGGTTTACCGATGCTAATAGAGGAAACCACAGCCACTTCTCTGCTCATACCCTAAAGGCCTTTAGAACCTACTTACTCATTATTTGACTTACCTAGCTCTAAAATGTTGTAAAGGTGCCCTAAGAATACTATTGTAGTACAATGCTAGATATGTGTTCTTATTTTCAAATGATGGCATTAAAGTCTGTAAGAATATCTGTTAGCGCAAAATTACAGAAATCAGCGCAAAAAACATAGCATCAAATCTAAACTATTGTTTTGCTAACACTTTACAGGATGCTTTACACAAAGAAGGTGATGGGATCAACCCCCGCGTCGGCCAGCTTAAACATTATTGCCTGGAGTCTGCATGATCTTCTTGTGCTGTTAGGAAAACCTGCTTTGTTCTACCATCTACTCTAAATTGCCCATAGTGAATTAATGCGAGTCAGAACAGTTGTCAGTGTATGTCAAACAACTGTTACTCTTTTAAAATCATAATGACAACATAAACTACCCAAATGACTATGATCAAAAGATTACATACCTTGGTGGTTTTGGCCTGATCACATGCACGCAATTTTACACAAATAGGTTTGACTAACCATCCTCACCTGTGATCTGTTTGTGTGTAATCAGTGTGTGTGTTTAAAAGGTCAGTGAGTTTCTGGGCTCCTGACAGACCCTTGTATCTATTATGCAGTGCTGCACTGACGTTTCTGTATTCTGAGTCCTAGAGAAAGCAAAAGAATTGCCAAAGGATCTGCGGGAAAAGATACTTGAACTGTGTAAAACAGAAAAGGGATATAAAAAGATATACAAGTAATTGAGAATGCCAATCAGCAATGTTCAAACTCTAATAAAGAAGTGGAAAATGAGGGATTTTGTTGAAACCAAACCAAGGTCAGGATGACCAACATAAATTTCAGCCACAACTGCCAGAAAAATGTTTAGGATGCAAAGATAAACCCACAAATAAATTCAGCTGAAAAACAGGACTCTGGTGGGCTGCATGGTGAAGTTGCCAGAAGAAAGCCATTACTACGCAGATGCCACAAAGCATCCCGCTTACAATACGCCAAGCAGCACAGACACAAGCCTCAAAACTTCTGGAACAAAGTCATTTGGAGTGATGAGACCAACATTTTAGTTTTTAGCCACAACCATAAACATTACATTTGGAGAGGAGTCAACAAGGCCTATGATGAAGGGTAGACCATTCCTTCTCTGAAACATGGAGGTGGATCACTGATGTTTTGGGGCGGCAGTAGCTCAGTGGCAGAGCAGTCGTCCTTCAACCGGAAGGTAGGCAGTTCGATTCCCTCTCTCCCCACAGTTCATACTGTCGTGTCCTTGGGCAAGACAACTAACCTACCCTGCCTCCAGTGACTGTAACACTGGTAATTACTGTAGAACAATGTAAGTCGCTTTGGATAAAAGCGTCAGCTAAATGAATAAATGTAAATGTAAATATTTTGGGGATGTGTAAGATACAAAGGCACAGGAAACTTGGTCTAAATTGATCACAAAATTAATGCACTATGTTATCAGAAAATACTGGAGGAAAATCTGCACTCATCAGTCCGGAAGCTGCACATGGGACGTACTTAATGTTTCAACATGACAACAATCCAAAGCACCTGTCAGGCTACAGCAGCATAAAGTGAAGGTTCTGGACTGGTTATCTCAGTCTCCTGACCTCACTCTGGAGAGATCTCAAACCTGCAGTTCATGCAAGACAGCCCAAGAATTTACAGGAACTGGAGGCTTTTTGTCAAGAAGAATGGGCAGCTTTACCATCTGAGAAAATAAAGAGCCTCATCCACAACTACCCCAAAAGACTTCAAGCTATAATTCATGTTAAAGGTTGCAATACACAGTATTAAGAAATGGTGTATAAAAACTATTGATCAAGGTCATTTGGGTAGTTTCCGTTGTCATGATTTAAAAAGAGTAAACACAATTGTTTGATGATAAATGGCTCCACATAACCACAAAATATAAGTGAAAAAAATGTTTTTTTGATATCGTTCATATTCTCAAAAAAAATGGGCATAAAAAAATCACAAATTTTGCCAGGATATGTAAACTTGTGAGCACAACTGTAAGTACGATGTATTATTATTATAATCTAAACAATTGGTGGTCATTTATTTCCAGTTCCACGGTGCTGACAATCCAACGACCCCAGCATAGATTTGAAGTTGAGCGAGCGCAATTCTGTGCAAATGAGAAATAACATTGCTGAGGCAACTGCCAATCACAGAATGAGATTTGACAGACACCGAGAGGAATAGGTCCAAACAAAAACTTGAATCTTTTGTCAATGGCTTTGGCGAAGGCTGGAAACACAATGTGAGAGGAAGGGACAGTAATGTGATGTTGCATTACTACGCCATGGAATTAGAATGGGTTGTACCTCCTCCATACTTTTTTGTGTTCTGTCAGAAACACTTTCGGCCAACTGAGCTGGAAATCACCAGGGTTTGCCCACACAATTTGAGGAAACCACCTAAGCCTTAGAAATTTAGCACATTTTACAGCTCTTATCCAAAAGTCCAAAAGCCCACATTGAGCATTAATTCATTCTGGGATTTCATGCTGTGCCTGTCTTTGTGCTTAGATAATTTATATATTTGTTCATCTTTTTCTATTGCAAAGACTGTGAGTAAGAGGTTCATTGGAGGTTTGCCGTGCTGATAGCACCGGTTAGCCAAAGAGGACTCGATCATGAGTAGTCACACATAACTCCTGTGTCATCCCGCTGTGAGATGTTGGTCTAGCTCTGTGCACATGGGCAGCAGAGAAGCAGTGTTGCTCTCCTGTCTCCTGTCCAGCTAGATAACTAGATAGAACTAGATAATGTCCATAAAGAGGAAACGGTAGATCAAGACCTCAGAGCTTACTTGTGTATTATAGACAGCCTCCCACAAACATATGGATGCACAAACACAGACTGCAAATATCCTTCCACAAACTCATGCTAATCCATGTGCGGTAATGTAATTTATGCACAGAATTCCCCAGAGGCCCTGCACATCCATGAGGAAGGAGAGCAGAGAGAAATCCCTCCTCCTAGTCGGTCTTATTAGCATACCTGTCGGCCAAGAGCACCTCTGGGCTTTTTCCACATGGGCAAGTTGTTTCTCAGATGGTGCAGATAGGTGTGTGGAGGAATATAAAAAAAAAAACAACAGGCACTGTTTGCCCTGCTGGACGCCTTTTTCTTGCGCGGCTCTTCCTCTGAACTTAAAAGACAACAGTGGAGCTTAAAGGCAACACAGGGTAACGGGTTGTGTGCATTTCAACCAGCAACACTTCCAGACTTGCACACAAATTGGTAACATGAACTAGTGTGGTTGTTTGTCTTTTGTTTCACGGTTCGCATTAAGTCAATGGCTGTGGGCATTTTCACACAGAGATTCATGTTCTTCCCTACAAATATCCTGTTTCTGTTTTTCCTGTGTTTCATTTACACTAAAGGCAATAAGTCAGATAAAAGAGGAACCAGTTTGAGCTTTTATTCTGTGGACATGTCAGGAATAAAGGCAGACCTCAATCTTTAATAACGCCACAAATGTCCCTACATAACTCTATGTTGTTAATTTTCATAAAACTTTTTGCAAAGCTACCATTGCAGGAACTTTTTTAGCAAACCTTTTTCCCCACATTGTTTCGATAAAAGATAAATTGTCTGAATGAGTAATCAAAGCCTCTACCACTCACACTACTCCTATTTCCGTTTTCCGGGTCATCTGCTTCCTATTTTTTGCATCAGTCCAATGCATTAGTCCCATGCTACAGGGAATTGGTGACTCTTCTGGATTATTGCCTTAAACCAGAATTTTTTTTTGCTGTTTAATTTTGGCTCATTTTTACTTCTGTCTCACTAAGGAAGCTTCTGTGAGGAGACATAAGCAAGGATACACCAGAACTTTTGATACGGGAAGTCAAACACAGTGAAACCTTATACGCTGTGGGATGTTTGGTTAGTTTGATGAATAACATCCACTGAGTTGGAGTGTAATCTGCAATAAATAATGTTTTATGATATTATTATTAGGCCCGAGCCGGTGATAGCCGGGAGGGCCTATTGTTTTTGCTCGGATTATTAGGCCCGAGCCGGTGATAGCCGGGAGGGCATATTGTTTTTGCTCGGATTATTTTATTTTTTTTTTTTTTTATTTTTATTTTTCTGCAAAATGATCCTTAATTTGACCCAGTGAACATGCACGAAAAGTCATTTTTATTGGGCCCAAAGTTCAAGGTCGGCGAAAAATTTATGTATTTGAAGTCCCCGAAAAAAAAATATGAAAAATGACTCAGTGGCGACCCCTAGAAAAGTCAAAATACATTGGGCCTATGGAAAGTGAAAGTACATTTTTTCCAATGTAGAAATACAAAACTTGGTACATCCATAGGACACCTCAGGGCAAACAGAAAAGTCTATGACAGCCACAGCCTAAACTCAACAGGAAGTCCGCCATCTGGGGTGAAAGGCGCCACCTAAATCGCACTTACGCCAAAAGATTCAACTCATTGTGTTTTTGTCTAAATGGCCCCAATTTTGGTGAGTATCATCTAGACACATGTGCCAACAAAAGCTGTTATTTTGTTTTTGATATCTTATCGGGTGTGGGTGTGGCAAGCCTGTAACGAGGCGGCCATTTTTGTGGTAATAAATTATCCGTTAACTCTCAAACGCCTTCTCGGATCAAGTTGGACCCAAAAAGGCATTTGTGCACATTCATGACCTGAACACAAAGATATGTAAATAAAAGGGTTTGCTTTAGAAATGGCCCTCTAGCGCCCCCTACAAACTTATAATTGGACCCAAGAATTTAGTATGTCATAGAGACATAAAATTTGGCACACACATCACTTATGTCATGACAAACATAAAAGCTAATGACAACCACCCCCTATTTATAAATGTGTTGCCATAGCAACAGCGCAAATATGTGGAAAAAGTCAATGGGAAGGGAAAAATTTAGTTTGTCCTAGGCAAATGAAACTTGGTACACACATCCAGCATGGGCTTATGAACATAAAAGCCAATGGGGACCACACCCTAACACACACGAGAAGGCGGCCATTTTGAATTGAAAATGTGAACTGGCTTAGAATACACCTCACTTTTAAAAATTGACAGAAAATAGCTGCTTCATTCCACAAACACCAAACTTGGGCAAAATGAGCTAAACACTTGTGTGCAAAATAGACAATGCCTTTTCTTGTTGTTTTTGCTCAATTTATATTTTTATTTAATTTTTATTTTTCTGCAAATTTTTCTGCAAAATTATCCTTAATTTTGACCCAGTAAATGTGCAAAAAGTAAATTTTATTGGCCACTAAACTTAAGCCTGGCGAAATATTGATGTATCTTAAGTATTTGAAAAAATAATAAAAGAAATGACTCAGTGGCGACCCTGGAAAATGAAAATACATTGGGCCTATGGAAAGTGAAAGTAATTTTTTTCCAACGTAGGAAAATGAAACTTGGTACATCCATAGGACACCTCAGGCCAAACAGAAAAGTCTATGACAGAAACAGCCTAAACTAAACAGGAAGTCCGCCATGTGGGGTAAAAGGCGCGACCAACTAAATCGTACCCCTCGCGTCAAAAGATTAAACCCAATGTGTTTTCATCTAAATGGCCCCAATTTTGGTGAGTATCATCTAGACACATGTGCCAACCAAAGTTGTCATTTTATTTTTGATATCTTATCGGGTGTGGGTGTGGCAAGCCTGTAACGAGGCGGCGTTTTTGTGAAAATAAAATATCCCTTAACTCTCAAACGACTTCTCGTATCAAGTTGGACCCAAAAGGCGTTTGTGCACATTCACGAGCTGAACACAAAGATATGTAAATAAAAGGGTTTGCTTTAGAAATGGCCCTCTAGCGCCCCTACAAACTTATAATTGGACCCAAGAATTTAGTTTGTCATAGAGACATAAAATTTGGTACACACATCACTTATGTCATGACGAACATAAAAGCCAATGACAACCACCTCCTATTTATAAATGTGTTGCCATAGCAACGCGCAAAAATGTGGAAAAAGTCAATGGGAAGGGAAAATTTTAGTTTGTCCTAGGCAAATGAAACTTGGTACACACATCCATCATGGGATTATGAACATAAAAGCCAATGGGGACCACTCCCTATCACACACGAGAAGGCGGCCATTTTGAATTGAAAATGTGAACCGCCTTAGAATACACCTCACTTTTAAAAATTGACAGAAAATAGCTGCTTCATTCCACAAACACCAAACTTAGGCAAAGTGAGCTAAACACACTTGTGCAAAATAGACAGCGCCTTTTCTTGTTGTTTTTGCTCAATTTATATTTTTATTTAATTTTTATTTTTCTGCAAATTTTTCTGCAAAATTATCCTTAATTTTGACCCAGTAAATGTGCGCAAAAAGTAAATTTTATTGGCCACTAAACTTAAGCCTGGCGAAATATTGATGTATCTTAAGTATTTGAAAAAATAATAAAAAGAAATGACTCAGTGGCGACCCCTTGGAAAATGAAATTACATTCGGCCTATGGAAAGTGAAAGTAATTTTTTCCAACGTAGGAAAATGAAACTTGGTACATCCATAGGACACCTTAGGCCAAACAGAAAAGTCTATGACAGAAACAGCCTAAACTCAACAGGAAGTCCGCCAGGTGGGGTGGAACACGGGACCACCTAAATTGCACCCCTCGGGTCAAAAGATTAAACCCAATGTGTTTTTTTCTAAAAGGCCCCAAATTTGTTGAGTATTATCTAGACACGAGTGCCAACCAAAGTTGTCATTTTGTTTTTTGATACATTTACGGCTGTGGTCGTAATGAGCCTGTGAAGAGGCAGCCATTTCTTTGGGAAATAAATGCCATTTACAAAATGCCAGGATCCTTCCTTTAGAGGACGCTCCTCCAGAGCCAAGACTAGAGCCTTGGAAAGCTCTTCAGAATCTTTTGGAACTTGTAAACCTGTTTTTTTAGACAAGTAATATTTACATTTTTACTTTTTAACAGGCGGGTGCAGCGATTTCTGAGCAAATCTCTAGTCAGTATTTTGTTTTTCTCGCCTTAGCCCAAACATAATCTATTATTTTTATAAGTTCAGACAGATCCCAGGAAAACCAGGGAATGTGGAGACCTTTAACTCTAAATACAAGGTGGTGTAGCAGGCCCCAGCAGTAGCACAGGCCGAGATGATGAAGCAGGCTTCAGTCAGAAGAAGATTCAAGCAGAGGAACAGGCCCGGTTATTTGACATTATCGTGAAGTTTACGCTTTAAAGCACGAAATGCATTCCTCCGAGTACATGTGTCCCCGCGGTCGCAAGGGAGGCGAGGGCCTTTATCGCCGCTTGCGGCTTTAATTAGGCCCGAGCCGGTGATAGCCGGGAGGGCCTATTGTTTTTGCTCGGATTATTTTTTTTTTTTTTTTTTTTTTTATTTTTCTGCAAAATGATCCTCAATTTGACCCAGTGAACATGCGCGAAAAGTCATTTTTATTTGGCCCAAAGTTCAAGATCGGCGAAAAATTTATGTATTTGAAGTCGCCGAAAAAAAAATATGAAAAATGACTCAGTGGCGACCCCTAGAAAAGTCAAAATACATTGGGCCTATGGAAAGTGAAAGTACATTTTTTCCAATGTAGAAATACAAAACTTGGTAGGTCCATAGAACACCTCAGGGCAAACAGAAAAGTCTATGACAGCCACAGCGTAAACTCAACAGGAAGTCCGCCATGTGGGGTGAAAGTCGCGCCACCTAAATCGCACTTACGCCAAAAGATTCAACTCATTGTTTTTTTGTCTAAATGGCCCCAATTTTGGTGAGTATCATCTAGACACATGTGCCAACAAAAGCTGTCATTTTGTTTTTGATATCTTATCGGGTGTGGGTGTGGCAAGCCTGTAACGAGGCGGCCATTTTTGTGGTAATAAATTATCCGTTAACTCTCAAACGCCTTCTCGGATCAAGTTGGACTCAAAAGGCGTTTGTGCACATTCACGACCTGAACACAAAGATATGTAAATAAAAGGGTTAGCTTTAGAAATGGCCCTCTAGCGCCCCTACAAACTTATAATGGGACCCAAGAATTTAGTATGTCATAGAGACATAAAATTTGGCACACACATCACTTATGTCATGACGAACATAAAAGCTAATGACAACCACCCCCTATTTATAAATGTGTTGCCATAGCAACGGCGCAAATATGTGGAAAAAGTCAATGGGAAGGGAAAATTTTAGTTTGTCCTAGGCAAATGAAACTTGGTACACACATCCAGCATGGGCTTATGAACATAAAAGCCAATGGGGACCACACCCTATCACACACGCGAAGGCGGCCATTTTGAATTGAAAATGTGAACCGGGTTAGAATACACCTCACTTTTAAAAATTGACAGAAAATAGCTGCTTCATTCAAGAAACACCAAACTTAGGCAAAATGAGCTAAACACTTGTGTGCAAAATAGACAATGCCTTTTCTTGTTGTTTTTGCTCAATTTATATTTTTATTTAATTTTTATTTTTCTGCAAATTTTTCTGCAAAATTGTCCTTAATTTTGAGCCAGTAAATGTGCGCAAAAAGTTAATTTTATTGGCCACTAAACTTAAGCCTGGCAAAATATTGATGTATCTTAAATATTTGAAAAAATAATAAAAAGAAATGACTCAGTGGCGACCCCTGGGAAATGAAAATACATTCGGCCTATGGAAAGTGAAAGTAATTTTTTCCAACGTAGAAAAATGAAACTTGGTACATCCATAGGACACCTCAGGCCAAACAGAAAAGTCTATGACAGCCACAGCCTAAACTCAACAGGAAGTCCACCATGTGGGGTGAAAGGCGCGACCAACTAAATCGCACCCCTCGGGTCAAAAGATTAAACCCAATGTGTTTTCATCTAAATGGCCCCAATTTTGGTGAGTATCATCTAGACACATGTGCCAACCAAACTTGTCATTTGGTTTTTGATATCTTATCGGGTGTGGGTGTGGCAAACCTGTAACGAGGCAGCCGTTTTTGTGAAAATAAAATATACCTTAACTCTCAAATGCCTTCTCGGATCAAGTTGGACCCAAAAGGTGTTTGTGCACATTCACGACCTGAACACAAAGATATGTAAATAAAAGGGTTTGATTTAGAAATGGCCCTCTAGCGCCCCCTACAAACTTATAATGGGACCCAAGAATTTAGTTTGTAATAGAGACATAAAATTTGGTACACACATCACTTATGTTATGACGAACATAAAAGCCAATGACAACCACCCCCTATTTATAAATTTGTTGCCATAGCAACGGCGCAAATATGTGGAAAAAGTCAATGGGAAGGGAAAATTTTAGTTTGTCCTAGGCAAATGAAACTTGGTACACACATCCAGCATGGGCTTATGAACATAAAAGCCAATGGGGACCACACCCTATCACACACGAGAAGGCCATTTTGAATTGAAAATGTGAACCGGGTTAGAATACACCTCACTTTTAAAAATTGACAGAAAATAGCTGCTTCATTCAAGAAACACCAAACTTAGGCAAAATGAGCTAAACACTTGTGTGCAAAATAGACAATGCCTTTTCTTGTTGTTTTTGCTCAATTTATATTTTTATTTAATTTTTATTTTTCTGCAAATTTTTCTGCAAAATTGTCCTTAATTTTGACCCAGTAAATGTGCGCAAAAAGTTAATTTTATTGGCCACTAAACTTAAGCCTGGCGAAATATTGATGTATCTTAAGTATTTGAAAAATAATAAAAAGAAATGACTCAGTGGCGACCCCTGGGAAATGAAAATACATTCGGCCTATATAAAGTGAAAGTAATTTTTTCCAACGTAGAAAAATGAAACTTGGTACATCCATAGGACACCTCAGGCCAAACAGAAAAGTCTATGACAGCCACAGCCTAAACTCAACAGGAAGTCCGCCAGGTGGGGTGGAACACGGGACCACCTAAATTGCACCCCTCGGGTCAAAAGATTAAACCCAATGTGTTTTTTTCTAAAAGGCCCCAAATTTGTTGAGTATTATCTAGACACGAGTGCCAACCAAAGTTGTCATTTTGTTTTTTGATACATTTACGGCTGTGGTCGTAATGAGCCTGTGAAGAGGCAGCCATTACTTTGGGAAATAAATGCCATTTACAAAATGCCAGGATCCTTCCTTTAAAGGACGCTCCAGAGCCAAGACTAGAGCCTTGGAAAGCTCTTCAGAATCTTTTGGAACTTGTAAACTTGTTTTTAGACAAGTAATATTTACATTTTTACTTCTTAACAGGCGGGTGCAGCGATTTCTGAGCAAATCTCCAGTCAGTATTTTGTTTTTCTCTTAGCCCAAACATAATCTATTATTTTTATAAGTTCAGACAGATCCCAGGAAAACCAGGGAATGTGGAGACCTTTAACTCTAAATACAAGGTGGTGTAGCAGGCCCCAGCAGTAGCACAGGCCGAGATGATGAAGCAGGCTCCAGCCAGAAGAAGATTCAAGCAGAGGCACAGGCCCAGTTATTTGACATTACTGTGAAGTTTACGCTTTAAAGCACGAAATGCATTCCTCCGAATACATGTGTCCCGCGGTCGCAAGGGAGGCGAGGGCCTTTATCGCGCTATGCTTTAATTATTATTATTTTTTATTTTTTTTTCTGCAAAATGATCCTCAATTTGACCCAGTGAACATGCGCAAAAGTCATTTTTATTTGGCCCAAAGTTCAAGATCGCGAAAAATTTATGTATTTGAAGTCGCCGAAAAAAAAATATGAAAAATGACTCAGTGGCGACCCCTAGAAAAGTCAAAATACATTGGGCCTATGGAAAGTGAAAGTACATTTTTTCCAATGTAGAAATACAAAACTTGGTAGATCCATAGAACACCTCAGGGCAAACAGAAAAGTCTATGACAGCCACAGTCTAAACTCAACAGGAAGTCCGCCATGTGGGGTGAAAGTCGCGCCACCTAAATCGCACCCCTTACGCCAAAAGATTCAACTCATTGTTTTTGTCTAAATGGCCCCAATTTTGGTGAGTATCATCTAGACACATGTGCCAACAAAAGCTGTCATTTTGTTTTTGATATCTTATCGGGTGTGGGTGTGGCAAGCCTGTAACGAGGCGGCCATTTTTGTGGTAATAAATTATCCGTTAACTCTCAAACGCCTTCTCGGATCAAGTTGGACTCAAAAAGGCGTTTGTGCACATTCTTGACCTGAACACAAAGATATGTAAATAAAAGGGTTAGCTTTAGAAATGGCCCTCTAGCGCCACCTACAAACTTATAATGGGACCCAAGAATTTAGTATGTCATAGAGACATAAAATTTGGCACACACATCACTTATGTCATGACGAACATAAAAGCTAATGACAACCACCCCCTATTTATAAATGTGTTGCCATAGCAACAGCGCAAATATGTGGAAAAAGTCAATGGGAAGGGAAAATTTTAGTTTGTCCTAGGCAAATGAAACTTGGTACACACATCCAGCATGGGCTTATGAACATAAAAGCCAATGGGGACCACACCCTATCACACACGCGAAGGCGGCCATTTTGAATTGAAAATGTGAACCGGGTTAGAATACACCTCACTTTTAAAAATTGACAGAAAATAGCCGCTTCATTCAAGAAACACCAAAATTAGGCAAAATGAGCTAAACACTTGTGTGCAAAATAGACAATGCCTTTTCTTGTTGTTTTTGCTCAATTTATATTTTTATTTAATTTTTATTTTTCTGCAAATTTTTCTGCAAAATTGTCCTTAATTTTGACCCAGTAAATGTGCGCAAAAAGTTAATTTTATTGGCCACTAAACTTAAGCCTGGCAAAATATTGATGTATCTTAAATATTTGAAAAAATAATAAAAAGAAATAACTCAGTGGCGACCCCTGGGAAATGAAAATACATTCGGCCTATGGAAAGTGAAAGTAATTTTTTCCAACGTAGAAAAATGAAACTTGGTACATCCATAGGACACCTCAGGCCAAACAGAAAAGTCTATGACAGCCACAGCCTAAACTCAACAGGAAGTCCACCATGTGGGGTGAAAGGCACAACCAACTAAATCGCACCCCTCGGGTCAAAAGATTAAACCCAATGTGTTTTCATCTAAATGGCCCCAATTTTGGTGAGTATCATCTAGACACATGTGCCAACCAAACTTGTCATTTTGTTTTTGATATCTTATCGGGTGTGGGTGTGGCAAACCTGTAACGAGGCAGCCGTTTTTGTGAAAATAAAATATACCTTAACTCTCAAATGCCTTCTCGGATCAAGTTGGACCCAAAAAGGCGTTTGTGCACATTCATGACCTGAACACAAAGATATGTAAATAAAAGGGTTAGCTTTAGAAATGGCCCTCTAGCGCCACCTACAAACTTATAATGGGACCCAAGAATTTAGTATGTCATAGAGACATAAAATTTGGCACACACATCACTTATGTCATGACGAACATAAAAGCTAATGACAACCACCCCCTATTTATAAATGTGTTGCCATAGCAACGCAAATATGTGGAAAAAGTCAATGGGAAGGGAAAATTTTAGTTTGTCCTAGGCAAATGAAACTTGGTACACACATCCAGCATGGGCTTATGAACATAAAAGCCAATGGGGACCACACCCTATCACACACAAGAAGGCGGCCATTTTGAATTGAAAATGTGAACCGGGTTAGAATACACCTCACTTTTAAAAATTGACAGAAAATAGCTGCTTCATTCAAGAAACACCAAACTTAGGCAAAATGAGCTAAAGACTTGTGTGCAAAATAGACAATGCCTTTTCTTGTTGTTTTTGCTCAATTTATATTTTTATTTAATTTTTATTTTTCTGCAAATTTTTCTGCAAAATTGTCCTTAATTTTGACCCAGTAAATGTGCGCAAAAGTTAATTTTATTGGCCACTAAACTTAAGCCTGGCGAAATATTGATGTATCTTAAGTATTTGAAAAAATAATAAAAAGAAATGACTCAGTGGCGACCCCTGGGAAATGAAAATACATTCGGCCTATGGAAAGTGAAAGTAATTTTTTCCAACGTAGAAAAATGAAACTTGGTACATCCATAGGACACCTCAGGCCAAACAGAAAAGTCTATGACAGTCACAGCCTAAACTCAACAGGAAGTCCGCCAGGTGGGGTGGAACACGGGACCACCTAAATTGCACCCTCGGGTCAAAAGATTAAACCCAATGTGTTTTTTTCTAAAAGGCCCCAAATTTGTTGAGTATTATCTAGACACGAGTGCCAACCAAAGTTGTCATTTTGTTTTTGATACATTTACGGCTGTGGTCGTAATGAGCCTGTGAAGAGGCAGCCATTACTTTGGGAAATAAATGCCATTTACAAAATGCCAGGATCCTTCCTTTAAAGGACGCTCCTCCAGAGCCAAGACTAGAGCCTTGGAAAGCTCTTCAGAATCTTTTGGAACTTGTAAACTTGTTTTTAGACAAGTAATATTTACATTTTTACTTTTTAACAGGCGGGTGCAGCGATTTCTGAGCAAATCTCCAGTCAGTATTTTGTTTTTCTCGCCTTAGCCCAAACATAATCTATTATTTTTATAAGTTCAGACAGATCCCAGGAAAACCAGGGAATGTGGAGACCTTTAACTCTAAATACAAGGTGGTGTAGCAGGCCCCAGCAGTAGCACAGGCCCGAGATGATGAAGCAGGCTCCAGCCAGAAGAAGATTCAAGCAGAGGCACAGGCCCAGTTATTTGACATTACTGTGAAGTTTACGCTTTAAAGCACGAAATGCATTCCTCCGAATACATGTGTCCCCGCGGTCGCAAGGGTGGCGAGGGCCTTTATCGCCGCTTGCGGCTTTAATTATTATTATTTTTTTTACAAAAGTTTTGGCCTGCAACATCAGAGTTTTACTGTTTGAGGCAAAGCAGTTATAACAGCATGCCATGTCATTGTGGTTATGTCATAAACAGTCATCACCACAAATAAAGCTCAGAAAAGATCTCACATTGCTCATCTCCCCTTCAGTCTAATGTCCTCTCGTGTCTCGTCTCTGCGCAATACATAATAAGTGCTTTGAGACATACAAAGGGTCTATCAAAAATATACTCTGTGGTTAGTGCCAGTCAGTCATTCAGACAGGCCGGGCAGAACGGCGGCACAGACGACAGCACAAACTGTGACAGCAAACTGAGAGAGACTCCTTTAGAAGGGGTCCGCTCAGTGACTGCACACAGCTCTATTTAGTCTGCTCTCCCTGACTCACAGCTGCCCTATTGTCAAAAAGCAACAGAGAGGCCTCAAGACCCTCTTCCTCACCTCACTCCCTCTGCCAGGCTCCATTTCTCCCACGGCCGCCATGCCAAAAGATTACCCACCCAACAAAAGCTCAAACAAACATTCCCAATTAAAAAACATTCATGGAATAGTGGCAATATTCTTTCAGCATTCCGAACGCTGAGGAGGCATGCTTCTTCGGTAATGAGCTCAGGATAAAATTCCCCATCATGCCATGTTGGCTTTTCTTGGCTTGATTTCACATCCATTTATCCGCCCCCTCACAGCAAATGGGCTTGAGAATTTATGCTTTTCGACGACAGCGGAGCTATCAAAGCGGAAAGCTGCCTTTGGATGGGAGAAGAGATAATAAAAAGGGTATATGACTAGATCAATACAGCAGCGCTCGCTCGTGTTCAGCCAACAGTGGGAAGGTGTAACAGAGATTGAAACGGCCGAGCCAGATGGCATGAGCACATGGTCTAGTAAAAAAGTTTTGTGGGTTTAATTTAGTTTCCCTTTCCAGAAGGAGTAATTTAGGTGTATGCAGGAAATCAACAGTAGTGTTTACATAATTGTGAATCTGAAGCAAAATTTTGAAATGGTGTCTCTAAAAAGATTTGTGGTCAGAGACTTGAGGATTTAAATAGATTTTCTTAAACCTGAGAAAAATTATAGATAGATTTTGTAGGTAACTTGTAGGATAGGCTCACTGCTCATTCTTTTGCCAATGTCTCCGTTTGATGCCACTTAGTGAAGTCGAGAATATGTGGGATTTAAAACAGACACTGGAGATCAAACCGCAAACGGCAGAACTCATACTGTATATCACTTTATGAAATGTCCCTAAAACCTTTTGTCTTTACATTTATCCTTCACAGTTATATTTTTGAAATGAATAACAATATTTTTTTACTATTGTAATATTTTGTAAGCATATATTTATCAAAAGATAGAACATCAACAGAAGTTCATAATGTGTAATATCTTTAATATGTGTATATTTAGCAAAAAACTACGAGGATTTTCAGTAGATCAGTAGATTTACAAAGCGTTCTTGCAATGTGATTCCTTTCAGCTTCTCACCTTAACTTAATCGTGCCCTGCCCATACTGTATATAAACATAAGACTATAGGTCCATGAGCATTTCTACCAGTATGATTTGTTTTACTTTTTTATGTAATAACAGACCTTAATTTTTTGTCTAAACATTCAGCTCTATTTCTTGTAATAACTCCTCCCATTTGTGACCTACTCATGCACTTTTAGATGTATATCACTTATTGCACTTAACAAATAATTAGCATTCTTCCAGAAACCCCTCCAAACCATGGTTATATTACGTTCATTTGCTGTGAGGCATAATGTGTCATTATTTTACCCTTAATCTTTTATTTTCTGTTGTTGTATTCTCGCTTGTGTATGCAGGACACAAGGCGGAGCAGGATCACATACAGCTTTGGCTCTCTAAAGCTGATTGAATTCCTAAGCCCATTTCCGTGCAGAAAGGGAACGCAGAAATTTTGCATCTTCCAGCTGCACTACGACTGTATCTACTCCCATTTCATTCTCTTCCCATTTCAACATTGTAACAAAATCCTGAGCTCTGATTGAATGATACGACTTCCTTATTCACTTTGCTGTTGTACTTGGGATAAGAGCGAGTGTTTTTCAGCTACAAAACATCCATTTCATTTCCTTTCCAAACCTAATTTCAACTTTTAAAAATAAACATGGCATGAGGACATGGCTTAGTTATTGATTTGTGCATGTTTCCTCAAAGGGAGTGCTTTGCATTTGAACAAATAAGCACATAATGGTATCCCCATGATGCATTTTGATTGGATTACTTCGGTATCCACAAAGATGGCTTTTCAATATGTTGGTATTGAAGCCGGAGGAGACTAAGTGCTCATCTTTGGGATTGATTTTTAGAGGCTTGCGTCACAGGAGAACTTGATTCTCACCAATGATTGTTTTTACTGCCAAACTCTGGTAAAAAAGCCAGGCAAATTAACCTCAATAGCTGGCCTCAGAAAGATTAACCATGTTTTTCAGCCACCTTTTCAAACAACCCATTAGTAGCAGCCAAGCAGGTATCTCCTGGGCTATTTTCTGGATACCACAACTTTCCATTTGGCCTAAGGGCCAAGCTCCTAAAGTGAAAAAAATAAAAATCAAGTGGAATAGTGACAACGTGTTCACAGCCAGGTGAAAGCGGCTGTGGTCAATAAAGCTAAACAGATCTTTTTTGTATCTAGCTGATCACTCCACTTGTGTTAAGCACTGCTGCTGTGCATGCGATGACTGTGATTGACAGACATCTGTGTGGATTTGTTTTTGTGTCACTCACTGTTCACTGAAGTGCACATTTGATAGCCCCACTTTTATTACCTGATTTCTAATGTGCTGTTTCTGTAGTATCTTTGTAGTATTTATGTGGTACACTATCTACATTTACATTTACATTTATTAATTTAGCTGATGCTTTTATCCAAACGACTTACATTGTTCTAATGTAATTACCAGTGTTACAGCCACTGGAGGCAAGGTGGGTTAAGTGTCTTGCCCAAGGACACAACGACAGTATGAACTGTGGGGTGAGTGAGAATCGAACCACCTACCTTCCGGTTGAAGGATGACTGCTCTACCCACTGAGCTACTGCCATTTTTTATCTCCAATAGGAAATGTTGGGCCAGCAAAATAAATGGAAACCAGAGTCGTTACAGCTAAGCTGCGCTTGTGGATCTTCCCCTTACTTACCTAACTACCAAGTAAAAAACAAGTGGCCAAGATAAACGCCATAAGGTGGTGCTTGACTGCCGCTAGAAATGAGAAAAACTTGCTGGTGGTTATACATATGTACTATGGTTAATTACTTACCGTCTAAACCCAAAGGTGTGGCTATTGACCCCTATGCCTTCTCCGTCTTTATATTGTTCTTGTAAAATGTGTGTTTGGTGTTGTAAATTCAATTTCAGCAACTTCTCGTAATTCCTGGTGCAAAATTCACTGAAGTCCTGTTGTGATGTTTACATCACCACTATGTTTTTAGTGAGGCTTTATTCTGAGAGTGTAGCAGAAGTTAATTATATATAGACACTTGGTGCCTGTTCCTGGGCCTTGCTTAAGTCGTATTTGGTGTAAATTGACAGACTGAGTAAAAGCCGTTTATACGCTGGTGACATAATGTGTCATTCAGCTGTTGAGTTGGTGTAAATTAGGTCTATGGTTTTAAATTAAACTCAGCCCCGACTTCTTATAACTTTACTTTTAATGCAGTCAGGGCTACTATCACACTATAATATACAGGATCTTTACTGTATTCTATGTAATTCTCCATTGGATTAGCCCTGCAGCTTAGCAGGAGGTCAAAGCCAGGTCATTCCTAAGCATTAAAACGGGTCACGGCAAGTTCCTCTATCTCTGCCATACTTTATCATCAAACGGCACTGAAGCAAGCAGGGCAGTACAAACAGGGACCAAATCATGCTTTGGAAGAGAATAATGGTGGTATTTGTTGTAATGGACACAGGAAGTCACAGCAGTGTTAAAGAAGCAGTGTCTTTGCTGATGACCAAAACACTGAGAGTTAGCATATGATGAAAAATCATGCGAATGAGAGTAAAAGAAACCCACATGGTAATGAGTGGGTCAGAGTTTAAAAGACTTTCAGCAAAAGTGCATTCCTTCACCAAAACCTCATAGTGCTGTCATTCATAGTATAAAGTGACAAACACAATGGCATGGAAAATGTAGCCTAGCAAACCAGACTCTGGGAAAGCTCAATGCCTGTTTTCCTCAGGCCTGGGCTTGGTGGGTCAAAGTGACTCAGGGACAACCAATCAACGGACAGGACATTAGCTAGGCGACAATCTACGAAGAAGTAAACAAACAAACATAGTGTGCTAAAACATCTTTAAAAAGTAACACTCTTACTGCTGTCTGCTGTTGAGGTTATAAACAAGTAATGTTGTCTTAATTATTTAAAACTGACTGAAGAGCAGAGGCAAACAAACTCTCTGAATTGCAACACGTACCTATTCATACACTTATGAAGTCTACAACCATGTAAGCATGATAATGATAATAATTGGGAACCCATTATCTTGATCTGAAACATTCACATTGCACTGTGCTCAGGATCAGTTCCCAGTTTAGGTTTGTTTGCTGTCAATTCTGATAATGTATAATAAATCTATAGTTATATATTTATGTTAAAGGGTGTATTTTTTTTTTTTTGATTTGTGTGTAAATTGTCCCAAGCGCTGCTTTTCTTACACATTTTTAAGAAAATTGGTGGTAAGTAAAGTAAGTCAGGACATTAGAAACACACCACATCTTCAACCTGTAATTTAGATACAAATGTGTTTTGAACTGTTAACCACATTTTGCCACAGCGGTTTAACAAAACGTAAACCTCTCTTTTGTCCTTGTGCGGGAGACAGTTTCTTATTTAGCCCGAGTGCATACATCAGTGATTGCAGAGGCCTCTCTGTCAGCGTCGCTGTTCCACACTGCCACTATGCTGCCGTATCAAATGCTTTTATAGATTAGTTGTTTTATTTTCACGGATGAAAGCACTTTGCTGCTGCCACAAAGTTTACAACTGACAAAAATGTACTCTGCATCTTCGACTGAGGCAAACTCCCAGTAATGACATCGCTTACAGCTGTTTTTCTTTAATCCTTCCGTCTCATCTTTTATTTTAACTAAGAGATGACAGTAAAAAAAAATTATAACCCTAGAGTATTGACACAAGCTTTTAAACCTGACTTGCTTCTATGAAAGACATTGGTTTAAGTGGTCAATAGGTCAAACTGACTTTATTCCACAAAAGGTCATGTTTCCTTTGTCTTTAGAGGTAGTTAGAGTGCTTCAATGACAGGAACTGATTAATATTTATATCTATTTCAAAATAATTGAATTACGAGTGTTATGTTCACTCATAATTAAGTGTTATGTTCACAACCTAATCCACTAAACACCCCTTAAAAAGAGTTCTGTGACCACCTCAGAGTACATTGTGATTAGAGCCTTGAGTTGATTTACACTACTCGTTGCCGGTAAAGATAATCACATCAAAAAAAAACAAAAAAAAAAAAACAGTAATTACAGTCGGAAAGAAGAAAGCATTGGGAGGATCACAATAGATGAATAAAATATTTATTCTGATGAGTGGGAACGTCCCAGAGCAGAGTAAGATTCATGGCGGTGTTTGAGTTGATGTGAACTTTGTAAACAAGATTTTTACATGAGGGAGGAGTGTCGTTCCTCCAGGTTATAAAGGCAGCTGATCCATTAACAGAGTGATTGTCAGTAACACTCCCAGGGAGGGCTTGAGCTATGTTTATCATTGCTGATTGTTTTTTAAATGACTAATACGGGCAAATGCCTGTCGTCGCATCACCTCACCACATTCCCCTTCCCAGTCGCCAATGTCTCGCCAAGGCAATTACCAGCATCAATGGAGACCTGCAAATACATCAGGAGGTTTGCTTCTACATTTCCCCTGAAGGAATAGAAAAAAAAAAAAACTTTGTCCTTGAGCTAGCACAATTTTAGTTGGAGCAATTGAACACTTTGTGGGAGTCGCCCCATCAAGCTGACATGCAGATAATAATATGTTGAAATAGGAGAAAGACAAAATGCTTTGGAAGACCAGCTTTCAACTGTCTGTTTGCAGCTTTGCCCTTGGTCTTTGCCATCGTCTCATTGGCTTTTCTACATTTCTATTGTGTCTGCGGGCGTGACTGCATGATTGTGCACGGGAATGAGTGATCTCTCTCCGACCCGAGCCATCCCTTAGGTGTCTGATATCTGATCGCGTGGATTGATCGGGCCCAAGGAGAGCGTGACATTCAGCTAACAGGCCGCTAGCTCGACCAATACGACAGTGGAGCGGCGACGCCAGAGCCCTCGGTTACAAGAAGTTAATTAGACCAGGCTGAACCACACAAGAGGGGATAAAAAAAACAACACAAAAGACAGTGTAGCTGCGAGGTTGATTTCCCAGCAGTGTTTGACGTTACATATAGGAACTTTCCAGTTCATGCAATAATGCATTCGAAGGGGGTTTCCCTGCGCTGTAAGGTGAGTCCCCAGGGAAGGCACACAGAGGCTTTTAGCAGGGCTCCAGGCAGCAGAGGTGGTGCCACGCAGGCATTGATCTGTGCTTTTACTAGAGAGAAACGTCAATGTCCATGGAATATACCCAGACATGCATAGAGCTCCTGCTCCACAGTGAACCGAATGCACTGCTACACTACACATTCTTTAAGTGAAATGAATACTTTATGGAGATGTTACTAATGGATCATGAGAGTCATAAGGTACATTGAGAAGCATTTAGTGATGTTATGCAGTCTATCAAAAGCAGGTTAAAAGCAGTTCTGTTTTGATCAATTGTCAATCTCATTAATAATTGTCATTTTTTATGAAATTGAATTATGAAATATACTTGACTCATGGTTTTAACATATTATGAAATATAAATGATCTGGCTATGTCTAACCTAGGCAAGGGACACTGCATGACAAAACGCCAGTTGATTAATAGTCTTACAGTTATGTGTTTTAAATTATTAAAAAAAACAGCAACTTTCCCCCATCAGTTATAAATCAGCTTCTAAAACAGCTAAAATGTTCCAAGTATCATTAATTAGTATCATTATGCAGGATTTGTTATGAGTAACCTCTATTGGAGTTGTGGCAGTGTTCATACCTCAACACGAGTTGGTACGATTCAGAATCTCCAATAATCACACTTGGCATAGGCTAATGTCTGTTGAAGGCAAAAGTTTGTGTGCATCTAAAGCTAACTCTGATAAATTGCCCCTGCACTTACCAGACCAATAGAGAAAAGAGCATCTCTGTGTCACTTGCATTCCTTTTGACATATAGCTTAACAGCAGTAAAAAGCAATAGCTATATCACTTTAATTTCATTGACATTCATATCTTCTTTTGTGCTTGTAGCAGGTTGTTAATAAGAAGCCTGTGTTTAGATTGTATTGTCTGCTGTGAGAACATTCATTAAAAAAAAGTTATGGGGAAGCTCTTTTTTTATGCATTGTCATATTGCTATAGCTTGAAACTGGCAGCTAGCCTCGTTCACACTATAATAAAAAAACGTTTGCTTTGTTTACATTTTTTAACATCTGGTTTCTGAAACCATCCAAAGTGGAACTTGAAAGAAAGCTATGGTTAGTATGGCATAATCATTCAGAAACAGACACAGACACCTGTATTTAATATTTAATCATCTTTGCCGACTGGTTTCAGATCACAATATACAGTATCCTTGAATACAGTTCGTTCCCGGTCACAGCCTTGTTAGAATCATATCTTCATCACTTAAATATTAATGTGGACTAAAATCCTTGAGATGAGGTTTGTATGCCATTTTAAATGAAAACACATTAGTAACCATTGCCTCAGGTTTTCTGTTTGTGTATATTCCTTTATGAGATTCATATTTGACATAAATGATTACTCACAAACTATCAATATTCATAAAATGTTTAACTCCCCTTTCTAATTGAATCGTTTTTCTTACATAATCTTCATAGTGAAAATAGGATACAGTTCGATTTCACGTTGGACTGGAGATGTTTGATATCCATGAGTTCAGAAGTCAGTTTGAGATTGAAAGCAAAATGTTCTTCAAAAAGACTTCTTGGCCCAATATTTCACATCATAACTCAGGAACAAATGGACAGATTGTGACCATACACCCTGTCACATTCAGTCACAAAATCAATGGAGAGCCGTATCTTGCACCAGTCGTAATATTTGTGGCGATCTCTTGCCACGTTAAAACCATGAGTCAAGAATTTATGTTTCATAACCTGTAGCAAAATCTATCTTGGCAATTTTATTCATTTTTATTTGACAAACATGTCAACGCATCAGGGATTTGACTTTGAAGCAAATCGTAAAGTCAACTCAGTCCTTTCAAAGTCTACGCTCAGCACTGTATGTTTTATGAGTCAGGACGGATAAGGATGGAGTCTGACATCTGACTGCTCGGTGAAGACGAACAAAACAAGGCTGTAATTCAAAACTAGTTATCTGCCATTTGACTGTACTTTTCTCTTAAATCCATTTCCTGTTAGCAAGACCTTTCTCCCTTAAGATCCATGTGACAGAGCGCTCACAGTTCTTACCATCTGGGAAATGTCTTCTGTATGTAAACCCAGCAGACCTATGTAACTCGACACAATGACACAATTCTCCCATGTAACGATTTTCCATCAAGACTTTAATGTCATTAGAGGAGAATTATTCGCAGGAGTTATCATGATCTCACTAGCTTTAGTGGAAACCGCACTGGATCCCAGTTGGTCTAGTTCAGGCCCCCATCCAGTGAGGAATACCACAAGACATCATTAACAGTATCTTAGCTCTCTGGCTGGCTACAGGGCCATATTCTTACTATACAAATTTGGCTTATTCAATAATCCCCATTCTTTTAAATGTGCAACCAAAGAGCAGTCATTAGCTGCTAAATGATAGAACATAGGATAAACCAAAGGAGACAAAGGAACTCTGAGATAACTGCAATGGTATTCGTTTTTGTTTTTCTGTGATTCTGCTATTTTGTGTAGTAGCAGTACTAATAATATTTCTGGAGCTTGTGTTGACTTGATACGGCTCATCTCTGCTGACGGGGGGCACACAGTGTGCGTTGGCTCTGGCCGGCAGCCACGGTCATCAGCGGCGGTTATGGCTGTCTTTGATCATCAGCTGGGAGGCAGAGTCTCACACTTCACAGCACCTGGTTGCCTCCCGCCTCCTCATGCTCTACACCTAGCTGTCTTTCCCCGCAGTCCACTATGTCCTTCCAAACTCCTCTAGTCTCAACTGTACTCCAGATGTTCAACCACCGCATAAACAACATGCAGAAATGCACAATAAAAATGTTTGCAAATATGCTCAGACCTGGTTTTAATGCAAGATATGCTCATTAAAACCATTTTTTTTAGCTGGCTTAAGTATTAAAAAAGCAATAATAGATTGATACTATAGCTAACATCATCCTGAAACATCAAAAAAATCATGGTGAAGAAGTTTGCGAAATATCTCTTGTTTGAGCTCTGAATGTATAACTGGTTAAAATATAAAAATAGATAAGTCTTATTCCCCAAAGGGAATGTGTGAGTGCCCGTGCCAATGACATTCAGATTAAAAACTACATTAACATCGTAAACATCTTTGTCAGATGAATTATTATTTATCATATGTAGACTGTCAATATGCAACAGACACAACACTTGTAAAAATTCTTTTACATTTTTGGCCTGAACTAACTTTCTCAGTTTCTGTCATTGTTCTGTCAATCCCAAATACAGCCCCGGTTTGTAACGCTCCGGTGGACTGGGTTTGTCTGCGCGCTCCTCCTCTCATTAGCTGCTAATGAACACTCACGATCGTTATTACAATAATACAGACTTGTAACTCACTTTCATGTCAAATATAAGCTATGAATCAATCAATATATGATCTGGTTTGGGTTTTTGACACAAACATGTCTTCAACAGAGACACAGCTTGCGTTAAACTCCAGCTTCCCCAAACCTCACTCCTTTGATTTAGCTCCAGTGAGGCATGACACAACAGAGGCAGTAACATGGAACAGCAGCTGTTTGCTCTTTTTGATTTGTTTAAGGATGTTTAAAGAAAGGCATTTAGATCATATTTGTTGGTAGTTTGCCCTCTCTCTTTTGCAGTTCAGATCAACAAAACTGTTTGCTTCTCATTAACACTGCACATGTCAGATATTTAAATGAAGTACCAATATCTAAAAAATATGACATTGTATCAATTTAAGTACTGTGCAACACAAAGACAAAGGCACTCACAGGACTTGAAAAGTAACAATGATGGTCCTCTTTGTGATATTGGAGGAAATAAGACAAGTATCTTGTCTTAGTCAGCCTTGCGCCCTATTTATTATTAATTATATAATAATATAATAATACATTTTTAATTATTTTATTCCACCAGCAACACTACAAAAAAGTGAGCAACTGTCTTTGTGCTGTGTCGTGGCATTACGTAACAAAGCTGACTTCCTCTTAGTGTGATGTATTCTGTACACACCATAAATGCTCTTTATATTTGTTTTGAAAAAGTTGGAAGTGCAATGAAAACTAAAAAGCACATTGCTAATTTGCCTAAATCAGCATCGTCCCGCTAGAATTAGTAGCATCAGAGGTGAGGAACTTCTTCACAGCTTTGATGCTTCTGTTAGAAAATCACATTCCTCATGTTAAAAATATTACAAATGAGACCAAGGACAATAGCAACATATTGTAGCCCCCAGTGCCCTGCAGTGCAGTTTCCAAAAAGATACATTAATAGTACATAATTGAAGCATTAACAGCTTTTGTGGTTGTTTTTTCATAATTTTATCAACTATTAAGGTGCAGAATGTGTTTTGTAATTTGCCATTATAAATCAAGTGTTAAATTTCCACAGAACAACATCAGTTGCAATTAGAAATGCTTCATTGATAATCACTGGCACGCTCACGTAAACAAATACCAGCATAACAATGAATACTGTACAGACTAGCCACGTGGAATACTATCACGCAGATGTATTTTTTTTTTGCTAAACCCGTGTTTTGATTGTTCATCCCAAAACTATTGTGACTCTGCAGTACATTCACAGATGCTTTTTGAAGCCCACTCCCACCACTAGTTTCTTGGTGAGCAACTGATTTCATGCTCCACTGTTCTTCTACTTTCTATGAACACCATAGAGAACTGCACGATAAAGACATTTGCAAATATAGTCCGACAGGGTTACAGCGCAAGACATAATCAGACTCAACACTCCAACCCACAAGACCCAAGTGCCTCTGCGTTCACCAAAACCATTTTTTTTTACTTTGTTTGTGGAACACCGTGTCAAAGTCTATTATTGTTTATGACAGAACTGAAGAAACAGCAGGTTCAGAGGGCCATGAATAATTATATGTTGCGTCTGCCCACAGTTGAACAAGTGGCCTCTGAGGCAGAACAGGTTGATGTAATTGCATACGTTTAGCCACTTCTAACTCCCAGAAATCAAAGGCCTCATAAACCAGAATTCACTTGTGCTTTCTGAGGTCACTGCATCCCTTTTCCAGACTGTCATTTTATGCAGGGCACCAAGCAAACCTTTAATAATTTGCTAATGTAGCATTTCGGCTCTGAGGTCAGCTGTAATAATGCATTCCTCTGAACATTTAGCCTTATCCGGACTTATGCCCAGAAAGCACTATTAATGGTCTGTTCCGATTTGTTATTGGTAAACAGTGTGAAATTGCATGAGTCAACAGCTTTACCGTGGACTGCATTTGCATAAGTTTGCCTTTTGAAACAACATCCTCCCTCTTAAAGTATGTTTTAGTCTGCACCATCTGCTCCTCATTTCAAGCACTGAATAGTCATTTACCCACCAAGAACGGAAGGTTTCAATTTTTTTCAGCTCAGGCGTCTAGCATTGAGCGTCTCAAACCGATGTAAATTATACAGAAAGATCTTCTTCGCTAAGTAAATCTGATGTACTTTGTGGATGGACTAACATCTTCTTTTCTGCAGATCTGACTCATGTCTTTTAGGCTTTTCTCTGTTTGTTTTTCTTGTACTCAACAGCTGTGCTTCCAACAGTAAAAAAAATAAAAATGCAATTGATAAACATAAAGTATAAAAAAAAATAAAACTACAATTATACTTTCAGACTATAGTAGACTGTAGTGTTTTGTTCCCTTCCACTCTACAGCCCTGAAAGATATGCTGGAGACTCTCAGAATGTCTTAGACAGAATAAATTTATATATCATCATCAAATAATGGAGTCATTGAACAGTTACTAACTCAGACTCACAGTTGGACCATATTGACCGTCCAATGTTTTAATATGTTTCCATTCCAAACACGTTTTATACCTTACAATGTCTGAAAATACTATTATTATTTATTTATATATATATTTTTTTACAAGACGCAAAGAGTGTTACCTTGTGGTGATTATACATAAGCCTGACATTTTATTTTGTTTTACAAAGGTTTACACATGGCATCTTTAAAATTTTTGCCGATCAAAAAAAGTTGACACATAGTTTTAATTTAGATTAAATGTTAAAATAAATAGGAAGAAAAATCTGTCACTTTAGTATAAGACGTATTCTTAATTAAGATAGATGATATAATTTAAGTGCTTGATAGCAGTTGAAACCATTTATTTACTGAGTATAATTTTTCTTTCTTGAGTGCATAGCACAAGCAGTGGATGCAACTGATTGTGTATTTTTATCACACCTTTGAAAATGGGTGGCTGCCAAGTGGAAGGATAATAAGATGTGGAACGTGTGCCTGAATTTTAAAACAATTCCAATTTTGCCCCCCTTTCCATTATCATAATCTTCAAAGATGCTTGTCTTGTTCATTTTGCTCATGACCCTGGCAAGTAAGTCATTGAATTTCCTGAAATAACTGCAAATAAGAGAGCCATCATTAAGATCCCCAGCGTGTAGGAGTGATAGGACAGCAGAGACTTCAGATATGAAAGGACATGTCGTTGATGGCTTTGCAAATGATCTGAACTCCACTCATGACTTGAATGCAAATCCGTCAAGTTTTCTCTTCCCTCTGCAGTGCTGTCTGACCTCCATAATTAGATGAGTGCTGGGAGATGTGCGCAGCTTGTGGCACTGCTGATGTAAAAGAGACTGAAGTGTTTTGTATGGTGTTTAAAGGTTCCATTGCACAGGCCAAGGCTGATCACTGACTCTGTATCTCCTGTTGACTCAGCACAGATGTCTGAATCTCTTGGGAATATTTGACGAGACTTTTCGGCCTGCTGTTTCCTTTCATGTGTGTGTTGCCAGAGCTGATCGACTGGTAAAGTCGGACAGAGCTGGTAATGGCTGAAGGCTATATTGTTTTGGCCTTTTTATTTGTTCTGTGGTACATCTGTCTGTCTGTCCTTCTCATATGAGTGCTCAAAAACAAATAATTTATTTCATTTTTTTTTTGTTGGCAGCATCAAAATGATGCTTGCCCATCGTGGCAACAGAAGCAACAATATATAGCCTACCATTTATGTATACATATATATTTAAGCACTGAAGTCACTAAACATAAAGACACTGACTCTTTAGCATCAACGAATAAGTCAATACGGGTCTGGTTCAGCATAGCACTAATACAGCCCCAAGCCTAAACATTTGTATATAGAGCAGCAAACTGTTGAGTCACTTGCTAATGTTCTACCCACACCCGCAGGAGTCACGTAGTGATGTCAAATCCAAAAGTCAAATGAAACTGGGGTGCAGCCAAAACATTCAGCGGCATTAGTGTGAACAGTGAAGTCAACAGTATTCAAATATCAAAAAAAGTTTTTTTTGTATTTAGTGTTTAGTCTCTTGTTAGTTTTAGTCTTTTTGCCTTTGTGCATAGCACAGTCATGACAGGAAATTGGAAGTCAGAGAAGAGAATAACCCAAGCCGGATTCAAACCAGTCCAGGTGAACCACAGAGGCAAACCATGTCTAGGTATTTTTATGTACGTCATATTTAAAAAAACTCATAAGGATTAAAATGACATTTACTTTTCATGATAATGTGGACATTTCATTGTAATGTGGATTAAGTGTGTTGTCGACAGCAGCCAGGCTATTGATTTACAAGGGAAGAAATGCCCTTGTCCCCTAACCATAAGGTACTGCTGTTTATGGGACTAAAGAAGACTGAGTTTGCCCTTCAGATTATAACACCATCATTAGGAAAGGATCATTTCTGGCCATTAGTAAGTAATCGACGAAGCAAACCAAAGCTATTCCACTTGAAGATAGATTAATGACTTGCATGTGCTTGTGTCTGCTTAGTCTCATTTACCAGTTGTAGTAATGGCCATCTGGGACCCTCTGTGTTTTGCATGATTGAGATGATCCGTGAATCAAAGCAATGATGAACAAGTTATTGTTTTTCTATTATAAAATATTCAACCACAATGAAGTACAGTAAATATTGAGATAAGCCTTGATAGAGCAATCCCTCCGGTGGAGCTCCGCTGGGAATACGATTATGGTAATTGCATTGTGCGTCTTAGTTCCATTATTCAAGAGTTTATTTAGATGTAAGAATCCCTGACATGGTTTTGCATATTTGCTAGGTCATGCTCATTATCTGGCGTGCGTGTAACAGCGACGCAGACCCCTGCTTGTGTTCGGTGGGAGGGGCAGGGCAGGGTAGGCCTGGGGCGATCGTTGTACTGCCTCCACTGAATAACCCCAAGGTGAACCGGAGCAGCTACTCTCAGCCCTCTCCTGTGAACTTTACGAGTTTTCTGCTCCAACATCCCTCTCCTCTAACTTTCTACCATTGCAATGTATTCTAATATATTCTCTATATTTCATATTGGTGTACCCACTGTGCTCTCAGATTGTGTAAAATGGTTTTCTGCTTTTCAGAAACTGTGTAGTGATTTTAGTCCGACAGGGAATTGAGCAAACACATCAACAGGGGTTTGGTGTTTGCTATGATTTTCACATTCATGAAGCGAGTGTGTTTTAGATTTTCAGATTCAGTATGGTGTTATGAATAAGTCTGTGGCTAGAAATCCCTTTTTGAGCTATGAAGGAAAGAAGTCAATTTTCAGTTTTAGTCAAATGGATTTATTAAGCAGATAATGCAGCATGGTGCAGTTTTAATTAGCACTAGCTTCCTGCCAGGACTTGCAATTTATCCTGAAATGGTAGCGCTGCTTTAATATGATTTAATTACTAATTACTTGGAGAGAAAAAAAGATTTTGGGGTTGAGTGGCTTGGCTTCATTTGTGTTTTGGAAATTGTTTTACTGTCATCTAGCCACCAAAGGTTGTTAAAGGGGATGAATAACTGCAGATTTTTGAAAGACTTTTGTGTGTAATAAAAAAACAAAAACATAATTCTATATGTTACAATTAGCAGCTTGCAAAAGACACACACTGGCAGTCAGCATGAGTAGCATATTTTACTGTGCAATAATAACAAACCTTAAATAGGCACCGGCTCAAATGTTTGTGCTTATGCTCAGGATATAAGTTCAACACAGCGGTCAGTGGATGTTGCCTCCATGTGGATATGGTTAAAAGCTTTATTTTTTTGAAAAATAAATAGGATTATGGGTAACTTTTAGCAATAGTTAAAAAGTCACAAGGTAAACTCTACCGTTGAGCACAGTAAAGAGTTTCTGTTTTTATAAATATATACTGTATGTTGATGACAAAGGTCTGTGGTGAATCAGTGCTGTTCTTTCTGTATTGCTCAGTACTACACAGTGTGTGTAACGCCTGTAAATGCACAGCTAAGCAAACTCTTTCTTTGGAGCTGTAAGAACTGGTGCATAGCAGCCTGGGCTCGCGGGACACAGCTGGGGGACACAGACACCTGAGTCGGCTGTGATTTGCTGTGTTCTATACATACCATGCTCTGTTCTACCTGGCGCTGCAGAAAACTCAAAGCGAAGGGGAGAAAAATGCAATGCAGCACTTTGATCCATTTTCAGGTGTGTCACGGCCACATGGCGCTGCTGTGATATAGAAATTGCTGGAAAAGGTAGAGCAAATAAATAAAAAACAAAGTCTCTGAACCACAGTTGAGGTTATAGGATTGTAATTTAAGTCAATATCCACACAGAGGACAAGGTAACAAGCATAAAATCCCCTACACCTGGCTGTGGCGCGTGTCCAACTGGCTGTCGCTGGCAGCAGCTCTGCACTAAGGCGACATGCTTCTGCCCCTACTACCCCCCACCCCCGTCTTGCTACTGCTACTCCCATTGAGACTTATTGTTTTATTCTGTCACTTATTCGCTTCATGGCTGCCTTAATCTAATGCAATTTAAGCCACTTACATTTTTCATACAGCGCACATTAGCGAGTTAGTACTGCCTGAGTGGTCCACGTCCAGAGCCTTCCTGAAGGGCATTGTCACTGTTCAACACTCCCTCGGTGTACAGCAGCAGGGGAGTTACGGGTTAGCATTGTGTTGTGGAGTCCCATTAGAAGTGGTTCTAAATACTGTAACTCTGTAACTTTAATTGTCCAGGTTTTGTTATTGGGTTAATGCTCTGTGTTGACCAGGGTCCTGTCCTACTTTTGTGCTCTGTGCCTGATTAAGTTCTGGTTTATTCCTTTTTTTCTAGTTAAATTTTAGTTTTGGTTTAATCTTGGTTTAGCCTCTGTTCTCTGCTTTCTTTGGCCTCCACTTTTGACTTAAGGGCCTCTTGTTCAGTCTCACACTGGGACTCCTCAATAGGTATCTCCAACACATTTACAGACTTCAATGACCTTCTTTATCTACCTTTAGTTTCTCAGACTTTTCTCCTGCCTTATTGACTGGACACTGCATCACACGGCATGAGCTCCGTGGCCCGGAGTGAGTAGCTACTGCAAATAAAGACCGACATAAATCTCACCGCGGCTCTCTTAAGCCTGTGGATAATACTATCTTGTAAATGACAGAGTTGTGGCTTAACATTAGCATCACACATCCAGTTGCTGCCAGGGCGACGGTAACGAGCTGTGGGTTGGAATTGCGAGCGTGTGGGCTCTTGGCGGTGCATGTTTATGAGTACGTCGTGCACTGATGAGCATGTTCAACCTTGTACAGAGAGGGCTCCTCGTAGCTCACATAAGACGGTTTGTTAACTTATGGGACGCCACTTCAAGGCCAGAGCTTACTTGAAATTCCAGCATTGGATAACATGTGCTGCTTATGAAGATGTGAGAGTGGATTAAAAAAGCTCAGGTGAGAAAATTCGAGGAACATGTGGCAGATAATGCTGAGGTTTTTAAATTGGTATTAGTTTTTGAGAAAACAAACAGTTTCAGTTCAGCAGAAAATTTACATTTACTTTCACTTAATGTTTGTAATAGAGTTTGTAATAGAGTGTGTGCTAAGGATCACAGCGCAGCTTTAAGATAAAAGATTGCACAAAGTTCTTATTCTCCTTGTAATGTGCAACAATATTAATTCATCAAAAATTAGCAAATAACATCAACAAGTGCATGAATCATAAACGTCTTTCTAGCTTTTTAACAAATAGTGTAACGGTGAAGCAAGTAAGAATTGTTGATTTGTCAAAAAAATTGGGGACCAGGGCGTGTCTATTCACATATTCCCTGAACCTTTATTAAATAGTTATCTTGATTGATTGTCTTCTCAGCCATTAAAGCTATACATTATAGAACTTGAATACTGACTTGGTCCGACACATTGTACATAATGTGAGCCAATAAAAATGACTTATGCTCTATATTTGTTTTCACTGGACACAGATGGCTTAATGGCCTTGTACTCCATCATTCTCCCTACCATCCTTTCATTCCCAGTTTTCTGCTTTTTCCATTCTTCTTCTTTACCCCGTTGGTCTCTCACACCATAGCTGCGTTTGTCAGAGATGAAAGAGCGTATTCTGGCTGGAGAAACTCGCATCGATCGGCTCGCCTGCAGTCCACACCCAAACCTGCTGACTCCAAGCGGAAAAAAGTAAACCCTCAGCTCTTTTCTTTTCCTTCCAATGCTTGTGTTATCACAAGCATCACAATACAGGTCACCTGTGCACCCGTGGTCCTTCTTCCCTCCATGACATCTCGTCTGTCATTTTCTATTTTCCAACAACTTGTCTGCAAAGTTTTAATTTAGGGTTTTGCTGGATATAAACCATCAAATCAATAAATTTTTGGTGGCGAATGGAACTTAATTGACTTAATATGGTCTCAAGTTCTCTAACGTGAGGTACAAAATAAATAAAATATTTGTCATAATGTTTCACCGCACAACAAATTAATGTACATTGTCCATTTTCTTCCATTAAATTTATAAAATTGTAATACTATTTCTGTAGGAGGCATTCCTTATGAGGCATGAGTATTTGGGGACATAAGAACATGTTGCACTTGATCAACATTTTCATGAGAATATTTCATTTAATTAATGACCAGTGTATGTAAAAAATAAACAGAAGCCTTAGTTTTGCTATTAAGTTGGCAAACTACAGAAAAATAAGGGCTTTTTTGTAGATAATACAGATAAAGCTTTTGAAAAGGCAGAAACTTGGACAGTATAAAATGTAATTTCATTTTTAAGCCTTACTTATTTTATTATAGTTATAGTTCATTTAAACAACATGAGCTGAGTATGCACATTGACAACAGGTTAAACAAACTGCAATACATTTTTATCAAAACAGCCAAGAACTATACACAAACAAACTGTGCTTCCATATCAAAAACTGCTAAGCTGATCTTCTTGAAAATATTTGCATATGTATTGTTTGAGCTGCAAAACCTTATGTTAAAAATGCCTCATTATAGATATAGATGTTATTTAAATGCATAAGTGATAAAATAAAACACATAAGTCTTAGAGCTATGCAAACATATGTGAGGCCAGTAGGTTCTTAGCATTCTTCCGCGATCAGCTAATGGTAAACAAAACGGCAGCCAATATACAGTATATGATTATAAGAACTCAAGTCCAACTTTTCTAAACAAATGTATTTCTAATTTGCAGGCTCATAAATGAATAAAATACAAAATATTTAAGCAATGTAGTTTGTGAACGAGTCTATAGGCTACTGTGTGTGTTAATGTCTACAAATCAGTAGCATAAATAGATGCCTTTTTATCTTTACTTTATCTCTGTGTCAGAGGTCAAGACCAAGAAAAATAGTTTGATGTTGTAATAAAGACTCCTTCAAAAAGTGTTCTTAGAACTGGTCTTAAAAAAATGACGACGCTAATATGAGCAGAAACATAATCCTCAGTACAAAATTGAACTGCTAGGTCTTGTGAGGTTATAACATTCAACTTTCTTCTTTTGTTTACTTCTCTTTTCAGCTTCATCCCAGGATCCAATTTTCCAATTCTCCTCCCCATGTCTCATATTTCTGCCTCCTGCCCATCTTGTGTCTCTCAGCTGTTTGCATCTGCTCCTTTCTCTGCAAATCTATTCTGTCAGTACACAAACACCCCTGCATTCACACCCACCCACTCACCACTTCTGTGTGTCTTGCCCCCTGCTGTTCAGAGCTCATATTGAAGGCACAGTCATAGGGGATTAGCCACAGACTTGATCAGAGGCTCTGCGGTTGCCAAGGTTCGATGTGTGGCATGGAGATTTACACCCCACACTTAATATCTCACAAGTCGGGGTCTAGTGCCTTGTGTGTTCTGCTTTATATAAATGTTTGGGCCCTCTGTGTGCTTTTCTTATGAAATTGCTCTTATATATGACCGATGTTTTTATTAAATACCTTCTTTGAACACCACAGTAGAGTTAGTCTGATGTCATTGCCATTGTTTATTGCCCGAAATCACATAATGATAGTGAGGCAGGACTAGAAGAATCAACACAACTATTTCTTCCTAAAGTTAAATGGAATAATGAGGTCATCTACAGAAGTTGAAATGTTAGCTTAATGTAAAAATGTTAAAATGTTTATTTTTTTCAATATACACAGTCACTGGGGCATTTAAAACATTATTTTTAATAGTTTATATTAATCTTAGATAATTGATTCAGATGGTCATCGTCCTTGAGCTTGTGTCTGTCTGTGGCGTCTTGCCATGAAAGGATGTATTTGATCAAGGGCAATTACGTAGGGGCTAGAGACTACAAGTACCTTGTCTCTAATGCATTGATCCGTTCATGACGATAGACTGCCTAGTGGACTCATTTGTGAATGGGCACTTGACATTTTTCTTTTACTGACACAGTAACATTATATGTCACATGTATTATATTCAGTAGGTCTTTCAACACATTGTGGCAGATGATTGCAAATCATTTTTATTTTTTTTAAAGGGAAGTCTATAAAGTGCATTATAAAGTAACCATGGGGGTGGTTTGAACAGTAATATTGGTAATGTACCCATGGCGACTCTGGTGTATAAATAAGCTTCTAACTGAAACACAGTCAGGACCTCTTTGTTAAAAATAACTTCTTAAAAGCTACTTTTTTATCATGCTTTTTAGGGTTTTTATTTAGCAGTGAATCTCTGTTCTTCTCTTCATCGTAGAATTTGCAGAGAGGACTGTGTTAAGAAAAAGGTGGCCATAATGATTTGGCTAATGTGTGGAAAATGTTTTAAAGTGTCATCTTCCAAATTTTTCAATCATAGGCATATGGGAAACTTACATATTTCAAACTTATTTATAAAAACATAATACTAGTCATCTTTGTTTATTGATTTGTAGGCTGTCATCTGATCAGCACCTTCGTTTTACTGTTACTTTATTAAAGCTATCACACATATCATTTTCATTAAGCTCTAATCATTTTAATCTAAGACATGTCTCCTTGTGATACTAATGCCTGTATCTGAACATTAATATATAGGCTGTGATTTGATGCATTGCACATTTGCTGTCCAATAAGCAAGGCAGGAAGTGCATTACACATTCAGTTCTCCATCACGCGGCTTTAATTTATAGAGCCTTTTCATCAAAGCTGGTGCCAAACTGCCAGATCAATGGGTGCCACGTCTGAAGATGTAGATGGATAGCGGACGACGGGAGAATCAGTAACAATCCGGCTCGGCGACTGTTTACAGCAGTTATATTACGATACGGCTTCAGAATTGACAGTCAGGAGGCTAGGAGCGCTCCCGTTTCCAACTGCGATAAGACGCATCTGATGCACTGGGTCCTTGGCTGGTGTCAGCGCTATCATTAGAATTAATGAATCACCATATTGCGCTGTCTGTGTTCCGCTTCATGCATACATGAAGAGGCGGCTATTGGCAGGAACCTATGTACCCACACTGTTATTTTGTTTTGCATCTATTGACCTCTGCAAGAGAACACACGCATTGAGCTCTCCAAATAGTGTCAAAAAAAGTCCTGTTTATTTACACAAATGAGTGTCCGTGTTCCTCATTAAGCCTCCAAACAAGGTCTTAATTAGTTAATTGGCTTATTATGCCGATTGCTCCCAGGACAGTCAGTGTGGGTTGGCTGTCATTCACTGGTGGAATTCTCCCCATTCACTCCCACAGTACAAGTGTGGGGAGATGTCCGGACCAATAAGAGATGAGTGAAGCGCTGTGAGATAAGTGTGTCATCCACCGTTTGATTTAATAAAATGTGGCAGTTTTGCAGCTTGTTCCAGAACGGGACGATCGTGATGCTTCGGTCTGCCCCACAGTCTCGCATCGGAACAGTGGGTGAAGGGTGACTTTCAATTAGCAGAGTGAGCCTAATTAATCAGCGAGGAGGTGATCTGTACGCGCTCATCACCATGACGGGGCGAGAGGTTCGGCGTGTGACCTTCTCCACTACAGATGGGGGGGACCTACCGAGCGCGCAAATGGCAGCCAGGAATCTGTACAACCCTCATTACCCAGCAATATGGCTGACGTTTCTATCATTGTCGTACACACACGACACAAGTGCAAGTGACCTGGACATGATTGCGTTGTCAGCGACGTGCTCTAGAGCAGAACCCAATACAACTGGTTCAGTGGAGAAGAGCAAACATTTGTGATTGAGCATGGCTTATGTTGATTGACAAAGCCTCCTGGAGTTGAGCGCTAAAGAGAGTCGTTTAGAGGGCAGCGGTTTATTAAAGATTATACAGGTCATGTGTCAAGTTTAGCTATACATTCTTGTTTTCAGTCTTTGGCTGGACACACACTGTATATCAGTAACAATTTTGTGTTGGGGTTTAAGAGGACATTGGACAGCTTGAGATTTTTTGCAAACCATGCTGCACCATTTTGTATAGTCATAATGATATTCTGATGCTTAGATATTTTTACTTTGAATATCATAGCTAAAGAAATAGTGTTGTAGCTGCATTGCATTATCCCATTTTGCTTTGGGTCACTCCTATCCAATCTCCTTAAGGCATGACGAGGGGTATATCTTGGGCTATTGCCAGGAAATTGTACTGACAGAAAACCATTCACATTCATTAACTATAAAGGCAATTTGGAGTCACCAGTTCACCTGTACATGCATGTCTTTGGATAGTGGGAGGAAGCCTGGAGAGAGTCTATGAGAGCGTGGCAAGATCCTGCAGACTCCACAGGGGATTGATCCCGCTGATTGTCTCAGGGCCTTATATGGCAGCTTCCATCAATAATAAAAATTATATACAACACCAGAATAGGCTGCCACTTAATGAAATACCCCAAACTATCAATGACAGCAAGCAGACCGGGGGGCGTTCTTGAGTCTTTCTTTTTTGGGGCAATCTGCATTATGATATTAATTTTAATTTTTTTTTTACCTTAATTTGGGGCATAGACATTAGATTGTCCGAGTTAGAGAGCAAGAGGATGACATGGATGACACAAACCTGACCCTGGAGTCAAAACCAGGTCTCTCTGGTTCTGTCGTACATGCACCCCTTTACAACTTAACATTTGAAACAGTGATTCTTAGGAAGTTCCTGAGTTGCTGTGTGTCAACACTCTAAAAATTGTTATCCGTCAGCATCTGTCTCTAAGTGTAAACCCTGCAATTAACTGGCAATTGTCCAAGTTGTATCCCGTCTCATGTCAAATTAGCTGAAAAAGGCTACAGCCCCTTTGTACAAATGTTTATTGTATGTATCTTGGATGCTACTTGGAAACATCCTCATGTATATTTTATCTATCCCATACTTAAAGTTGGTTAATTGTCCACTGGGCTTTAATCTAATCTTAGCAAGTACCACCAGCTCGAGGACATCCTCTGCAGCTCAACAGACCGTTTGGGGTGTAAACAATGTCCTCATGAAAAATACAAGAGTTTGGCTTGTTAGTTCAAATGGCATGGTGTGTTTACTTTGTCTTGACAAGCTACATCCTGTAACTGCACCACTGTCCTCTCCAGAGAACACTTGGTTATTCGTTGGGATGACATATGTTTGTGTTCCGCCACATAAGCTGCAGTAGTGTAGTGGTGATTCTCTAAAACACTCAGGAGGACTGCACTTTATGACACACTAACTGTTCAAAGGGCTCAGCTCCCAGTCTTACGCATAGGTCCTTATTAACTTGGGAGTTAAAAGGGCAATGTATTCTAAGAAGAACCAGAATAAACAATAGCTGACCTATTTGACCTATAATTCTTTGGACAGGATTCATTGCAGTATTACTCTTGCAACAGTAAAACTGGTTTGGTACATGTTGGGTCTTTATAGTACTAGTATATAGCTAGTATAGTACTACAATTACTACATGAGTAGCCACACAAGCTGTGTGTCTATATAATATATAAATAGTCTTTAAAGCAAACATTTAAAATAAAGGTGCATTACCATTAACTGGATTAAAAAAGTAAAACAAAAAACATGTATTGTGAGGCAAGAGACTGGAGAATAGTTGTATACACCTGCAGGAAATTGAAGACATTTCTGTAACTCTCCAGCTTTGCAAATTGCAATATTGAGAAAAATTGTTTCTTGTATCCAGCTTTTTGATTGGGTAGAACTAATACCAGTTTATTTAATGGAATCATTAAATAGAATGGGATATCTAATTATTATTTTTTTCCTTTGTAGAGGGCTGATGGGGGCAGAGATCAGCACATAAACTTACCAATGGAAACTATTGTTTGTTAACCTGAAAGATGGTCCATCACACAGAACAAAGGGCAGGTACCAGAAAGGGATATTATATTGTCATATAACTTGACAATCTGCCAAAATGGAAAAGGCTCTATCATACTACACTGCATTTCTATTTGGAGAACTTCTTTGCTGAAAGACATATGCAGTTAACTTTTTTCCACCCACTCTCACTATTGGTTAGTCTGTGTCATGTTCTGACTGAGTTACAAACAGAATTAATCAATCACAGTGAAGTGTGGGTGGGGCTCTGGTCAGTCTCAGCTGAGCGGCGCTAGTGGTGAATGCTACTGGGAGTAGTTTCTCCTCTCGCAGCCTTCATTTCTGGTTCATCTCGAGTTTACACAGCGGAACAAATGAAAAGATGACAACTCGTTACTGAGAGCGTCACAGCACCACGTTTATTTACTCGTTAATGAAAATGTCAGCTGCTCACAATGTTTTTTTATTGACAGTGATGCTTTTGAAATGATCGTTACTCGACTCCAACTGTCGCTAAATAAAACTAAACTGAGCTTTAACACGTTTAAACTTCAGTTTGTGGACAGTCCTGACATCCTCTGAACCAGGTCTAAACCCGGTCTAAACCAAGTCTAAACCAGGTCTAAACCAGAGGGATGTTGCTAGAGGCCAGTTGAACAAACTCAAAGTTGCAGAGTAAGTTCTGCAAATCCAAACAAACTCATGGCCTCATATTTGGTGATGCTTCACACTAAGTCTAAATTGTTTTAACAATAAAACATATAAAAATGAAAATGAAAATAATAAATCAAAAACAATTTACACATTTTGTAATAAAACTTGTCTGTGTACCAAATTCAGAAATGGTGTGGCAGAAAATAAAATGTAAATGCAGGAAAAGCTTTCAAAGTGTATCTGACCTTTACATTGTCTTGTGCAGAGTTTAATAAAGTAGCCTATATTCTCTGGACCAAAAGAAAACAAGTCAAGAACAAAAAGTTTGAAGTTGATGCAGCGTCAGATCCATGTGACTTTGCTCACATTTGGTTTAAAAAACAAACAAACAAAGCAAACGAGGCAGTAGAATATAGTATAGTCTCTGTATGAGAGAAAATATAGACAATGATACAAAATGATCATAAATAATGATAAAATAAAAGATTGTGACTTGGAATAAGAAAAATTGTGATAGACAATTGTTGCCATATCGCCCACCTAGTACTAGATGAATAACTGGTTAGTGACTGGATTAACCACCTGCAGTAACACAAATCACAATCACACTTGAAATCACATATCTTATGAGAGTCCAGTGGCTGCACAAGGTAGATTGTTTATGCCCCAAGGTCAATTGGACATTTCTCAGATGGTTAAGGACGGGTATTCAAGGGGCTAAATACTTTAAACTGCTTTAGAAAAAAACAAGACCATCAATAAATGAATGAATGAGTAAATGAACCAGTTTTGTTGTATGTGAAGGTTTAGTCTCTTAAGAAAGCTCTCATTAAAAGTTCAAGGGCTTTATCAGCGGATCGACATTAGACTCTCTCATGCAGGCTTTGTCTTTGTTAATGCATTGGGCCTCCGTGGAAAGAGTTCAGCTTAACTGTGTTCCAGTTTGCCTTGGAGCTTGTGCACAGTTAGCTGTGATGGCATAAATTAATTGGCCTATTTGTGAATTAGCATGTTCACATGGCCCATGCAGATACGTGAGGGAATGCACATGAAGGATTGCGGACGTTTTTAGCCCTGGGTAAGTGCACGTATTGCACTTGTTTGTTTGGTGTGTGTGTATGTTGGGAATGTGCCTATGTTGGAAGTGAAGAATCGACTTAGTGGAAAAAGTGTGGGTGTTGATGGTGCATTCATATTGGCAGATCTCCCTCTTAAGGCTAAAATGTTTGCACTTTACTAAAAGCAGAACGCCCACACAAGTGCTGGCTGTTCATAACTATGGCTGTTATACAAGTTGAATGGTGATGCGTGCATCTCCACGGGATGCCACCTCTTTCTTTGTCGTTTTGCCTTTTTTTCTCTTTATAGGGATAATCGCATCACATACCGCTGCAGAGGCAAACTTTTCAAAATGGTTTTACAAGGGTCGAAAATGATCATCGAACACATTTGCTTTCAATTCATCACCGCTGTATTGTCTTTTGTTTAATTGACTGTGAACCTGTTGGTGTGCATCCAGCGCGGTGTGTGGCAGACGCCAGGCCACACAAATGAGTCTAGAGGGAAAATAAGACCAGCGAACAAATTAGCCTATTTGCATGCTTGTCATAGTCGGGCGTTTAAGGATGTCGCTGGAATGATGGGCCTGATAGACAGCTGTGAAACAAAATGACAGACAACAACTCCAACTGTGGATGATTTAATGGCAGCAGCACCTTCTTAGAATAATTTGGCAGAATATTTTGGTGCATTAAAGAATTCCTATTGATTTTTAAGCTTTTTTAAAAGCTTTTAAAACGACACTTATCACTCATCTTTACATAAGGAAGATTTATGCTTCTTTAATGGAATCTCTTGGCAGATTTCAATCACTTTAAACAATTTCACTTTTATACGTAGAATCTGTGAATGATGTCTTTGTTCTTTATTTAAAAAAAACACATTTTTATATCTGCCTGAATCAAAAGCTGTTGGAAATCTCAATAACTAAAAATCTGCAGCTGTTGTGGCAGTGTTCTTAAATCATACACTTCCACGTGTTAGCCTTCTTTCAAGTGTTTTTCCTGTTGAAGTACAATTAAGATGACATATTGTTTGTGAGATTCGAAGCTCACAAATACCATCAGACATGTTTCTTTAAAAAAGATAGTTTCATTCTTTTTCAGAACCACTGTGTGTTTTGATATATTGCTCTGCACTCTTCAAGCAATGGGTACAAAAGACCCACCCATTTTCATTTCTGAGGTCTAATATTTTGACATATGATCAATGATCTATCTTGTCTCTACAAATGCTGATCAAGCACTTTACAGTTCTGTCTTGATGCTCCAGTGCATACATTGTATATTATTGATGGGCACACTGTCAGGTCTGGAATATAAAGCATTTTTACCTTCAGTCCATTGCTACAGTACATGTCATATGCTGTCTCTATAGTATCCTATGGGATGAGCTAAGTTGAATACAAACCAGAAGAATACATATTAAAATAAATATTTCTCAAGTAAAGGTGTGTGTTTTTGGGAGCAACTTGTAGCAGCATTGCAGAGTTTCATTTCACACATTGTCTTTCTACATCCTGTGACCACCTATGGTAGCTCTGCAGGGACATGCTGTTTGTAAAATAACAACAAGGAATTGGAAATAAATCCAATGATGAGTTCACTGCAAAAAGTATAAACAAGTCATTCATTCATTCATTTTCTACCGCTTTGTCCCGTTAGGGGTCGCGGGTGACTGGAGCCTATCCCAGCAGCTTTGGGCCTGAGGCGGGGTACACCCTGGACAGTGGCCAGTTAGTCGCAGGGCTAACATATAGAGACAGACAGTGACAGACAATCATTCACTCTCACATTCATTCACTAGGGACACTTTAGAGTTGCCAATTAACCTGTACATGCATGTCTTTGGACGGTGGGAGGAAGCCGGAGTACCCGGAGAGAACCCACGGTAACACGTTAAGGACATGCAGACTCCTCACAGAAAGACCAGAGTCGGCCGAGAATGTTTGAGTCGGCCGGGTTTTGAACTCACCTTCTTGCTGTAAGGCAGGAGTGCTAACCACTCTGCCACGTGCACCATAAACAAGTCAATTTGAGTAATATTATTTTTAGCCATTTTTCAATATTGTCTGTTCAAATATGACAATAAAATGCACTTCATAAAAAAGCAAGGCTTTGTTTACCCTTTCACGGCAGAAATGATTGTATATATATATATATATATATAGTGGATAGCACAAGCCCATATGCTCCCTCCATTCACTGATATTCACCTTTGTGTTACATTGTCCATTGTCCAGAAAACAGGATTTATAAACGTTTTTGAAAAAGGAATTGATGCTATTAATTTTTAATTGGGTCTGCAATTTACCTCAGGGACAGGAACCAATCAGACTGTCTGTGAGTGGAGGTTACATGGCATTTTATAGAAAAGGTTAAAGCAAAGACTGGAAAATCTGGACTTGGTTTTCAAGGTGAAGATGTTTTGTCTCTTATACCTAGAGACTTTTTTCATTCTGAGTTCAACTGATATGAGAGCTGAGCTTATATCTCAAGAGGAAGGGGTTTGACCTGAAACCAACTCTGATGGACCAGGCTGTTCTGGTCCCATAGTCTATAACTATGAAAGGGCATTGTGACTCCTGATGTGAGAGTCATTAAAGGCTCAGGTGAGTTGTTTGTGACACTGTTCCATTCTGGTGTTGTTGTTCTAGAGTGAAACTCTTTTGATTTGGGTTTAAGAACACTGTTATAAATACTAGGCAACATGAATCTGAGGCCACCTCCTTTGTTCAGAGAAGGTTTTTTCCATTTTCACAAAAATGTCTTCCTTCACCCCTCTCTCAAACCATCTGGCCTCTCTGGCCAAAATTTGGACATTGCTGTCCTCAAAGGAATGTCCTTTGTCTTTGAGGTGGAGGTGGACTGCAGCTTTAGCTGCACTAGGATTTGCTCTTCTGTGCTGTTCATAAATTACTTTTTGGTGGTGTGTAAATTATTCTGGACCTGGCCTACAGAGAATAAAACAGCAATACAAACAGCAACTTTAACTGCTTTATTTTAACAATGAGAGGTATTCACTGTCCTGCAGTCTTGTAACTGTTGTTAAGGAGAAGAATCACATTTTTTCTATAAAATAAAAAAAATATTCTAAGAAATTCCAAGAAATTTGATATCTCTGTAACCAGATTGTAATCCATTTTGTGTCAAAGATTTTCTCAAAAGCAGCTTTTTAAGCACTTCTCCCGAAGAATGAAGTCTGTGTTTGTTCATTATGAGTCAGAGAAGATATTAACAGGGTTCTTGATGTGACTTGTTGCCCCCAGTGAATGTCATGGAATTCCAGAGTCTCGGAAGTATCTGCGAAAAGGCAAACCAGTGACATAGAGTGGCAGGGAGGTCACAGATCACTGAGTTTAATTGTCCCTGATGGGCGCCACCATGAGCTAAACCCGATATGCTTTACTTGACTTGGAAAAAAGATGGGATGTTGCAGTGTGTGTGTTACAAAGACAGTTATACAGCGTATGAAGTGAGTGGCATTTTCTTCCTACTTTCTCTGCATTTTAACTCCCGTCCTATCAAATGTCCTATCAAGTTAACATCACTCTGTCACTCTCCCAACATGGCTCCAGGGGCTGATTCATTAGCAGCTATTTCCAGCTGCAGCCCTTGTTGTCTTTCTTAAATTGTATCTAATTATAAGATATGAGCACACTGGGCAGAAGTAGGACGAGCAGTATAAATCTGTGTTCCAGTTAAACTCAAGTAGTCAAGTAAAAGTAGTCCATAAAAATTTTAGTTAAGAGTAATTAAAATACGATCAAAAATACATTATTACAACCACTTTGTGTGTGCAGTTTGCATGTTCTCCCTGTGTCTTCCTAAGGGAGTCGGACTACATGGGGACGAAACAACACTACACTCTACACTGGACGACAAAACCTGTAAATGAGCTGACAAGACACGGCACATTAACATCATGTGTCTCTTCTGAGGAAGACTGAAGGAAGTGAAGCAGTCAAAACATATAAAGGTTAAATACAAAAAAATACAAAAAGTATATTTTTATGGATGACCAAATGAACATTTTGGACTAATTTAAAATACATTTCTACATACGCAAAAACTGTTCTTGGGTGCTAGATTGTGCTAATGCTAACAATACTTACTAAAGCATGCCATCTCCTCAGAGAGAAAAAAGGCCAAATAGACTTAAACAATACATTTGTTTGATTAAAACATCAAAGAAGCACTGTGTAACTGAAAGCCCAAATATATATATTCTCTTTTTTTTATGGTTTTTATACATTAGATCGGTAGAATCATGCCTATCTCAAAGACACAGCTCTCTGCTGGACAAAAACTTCCAGCGTAACTTTCCTGTTCCGGGACAAGGACTTCGTGGCAAGAAATTACATGGAGCCTATCAGAGTCATATTTGTACAACATACACTAAAATGACCCTGCCTTTTCAGAAAGCATGTTTTTTCTTCAACATCATTAGTAAATATTGTGCCACTTTTGTAAGAATAGAGAGAGTCTATAGAGAGATCTGCACCAGGAGAGACAGATTTTACTGTTTTTAGCCGCAGATAATATAGTAAATACTGACACTGGCTTAAAAAATTCTTTCAGGATTTCTTTCTTGACTTAGGTCTCTTGACCTAGAAGGTGGTTAGTTGCAGTAGCACATCAGCTCTGCCTTTCAGTCTGAACACTGAACAGTAACCCACAATGCATTTTTATTCCTCTATCATATCTAAATGAGCAATAAAATCAGGCTGTAAATGACATGAAAAACCTTCGCTTGAACTGGCATAGAGGACACACACACTGCTAAAGTGCAGCCCCTGACCTCCACTGACCTCCAGGGCTACTTTGCTTTGTGTTGCTTGAAAATGGATGAGTGGCAAAGGCTGTTCGGATAATTAGCGAACAAAGTGCTTCCTCTGTAGTGTAAGTCAGTAAGCCCATCATATTGGCCTTGTGCTCTGATACTGACAGACATGTATTTAATAACTATAATTAAGAATATCCCCCTTTCCCTCATTCTGACACGAGTTCATTTGCGGGCAAAAGGGATTTAGCTGTCAACGCTGGAGACCAATACTGTATTTGTTTGCTATAGAGTAAATCCCTATTATCCACATAACTACAGATGGTGCTAATCAGAGCAATAGTATATCTCACTAACTGGTGTTAAGTGGTGATTATCCACCACTTACAGTGTCATGGTATTACATTTACACTAGGCAAAACTTTCATTACATATGCAGTCAGCACCCTGAAGTTAAATAGAGAAATAGTTTGATCATAGAATTCTAATAAAGTTGACCCTATGTTTTCTGTTTTTTTGTGGTCTTGGAAACTGAAAAAAATGGTGCCAAACATGATGTTGTTTTCAACATGGCACCAAAGTTTCAATTTGCACAATACATATTTATGTTTCTACAGTTTATGTGATTACCATTGAAAGTGGTCCACATAAGAGTGACTAGTTTGAAAAGGTTTTTTTATAATGTTAATGCAGTATTAAACAGTATTGAGTATAAATGCATTTTATACAAGCCTTGTGTAAAATACTGCAGCATGTCCTATTGTTAGTGGTAGTTAGCATAAACAGTGCAAAAACAGTGGACCTGAGGGCTGGCTCCAAAAGGCCTGGTTTACATTGACTTGACCATTCAGTTTCTTTCTTCACTTATTGTATTTATTTGAACAAAAGCTCTGTGGTCTTCCATTAGACAGAATTTTGAGGCACAGGAGCAATAAACTGTTGCATTATCCAACGTGATAAATGACTAGGTACTTTGCTAGTCTGCAACCACCTATGAAGAAGTAAGTAAATGACTATTACTAGTTTTAAACAGACAGTCATTGTTATGCAGTGTTTAGCGTATGCATAAGATCTGTAAAGAAAGGAATGCAGTAATAAGAATACAAATGACTGTAGCTAAATAATTTTAGACAATAGATTGGAATTAGTGTACATCGCTATAGAGACGTGTAAATTTACCTTGAATATATATGCAAATATTTATTAAGGATTGCTGGTCATATGAATGCACTAATATTTAATACATGTCATGTTGAGTCTTATTAAACCATTTTACAGCTGATGCAATATTAACTCTGAGAGCTGTTTATTCACATGTGTGGATGCAGCTGGATAGGAGTCTTATTCAAATAGCTATCTCCAAGAATTTCCACAAGCAATTTACCACCTGGCATCAAAGTTTTTTTATTCCTGCATATCAATGGCTCTTGCATCAGCCCAGACTGTGCCAAAACCCCATTTGAACATCCATGAGGAAGAAAATGTGTCACAGAACAAAGAGAGATTGAGGTTTAAAAGTCTGAACGAGTAGATTCCACAAATTAACAGGGAATCAGATTTTAATCTCTGGTTGAATCACTTTGGAGCTGCTTTTGCCGGCTGATGAAAATATTATCAAAGAGAAACTTTGATAGTTGGAATAGTGGATAGGATCAAAGAGGAAACCTTGAAGAGAAGTAAAGGAAGAACACTGATTCGAAAACATTTAGCTATTTTAATGCTGGTCTCCATGCAATTGGTTCTGACAAGTGGGCTAGAAGGTGGGACAGAGCAGTAGCATCATACGAATAAAGTTAGAAGAGTGTAAAAACAGACAGTAATCTAAATAATATGTGACCATTTTGGGAGTTATGGTTCTTTAACTATATGTTGGGGTCTATGAAGGTGAAAATGCTTCAAATTCCAAACCAACTTTGACATTTAATACTCTATGTTAAACCAACAATGTAAAAAATCTAGCTATACACTAGCATTGCAAATGCACATGTGTTTATTTATCCACAGCCACACCTGCAGTGACAGAGTATTTGTAGTGCTCTTAAAGTCCATTGGTACACAATTCCTCTACTGATTGTGGGTGGGTAAAGGTTAGCACGAGTAACAAGGACTGTAATGTCTTGACTCCAGCGTTTTAAGGCCCATCGCAGTCATGAAGTGGCAAGTTTAATATACAGTCTTGCAGCCTTCCAGGTGTGTAACACATTATACTGAACACTGTTTTAGTCCCGCTCTTGGCAGCACCGCGTATCCTCACCTTCTGTAAAACTGGGAAAGTGTGGCATAAAAGTCATGAATCAAATAGAAAAAATAAATATGTTCTTTTGTGTACCAAGTCTGGTTTGTGTCAGTGTGGTAATAAACACTCATGAACACAGTCATTAAAGGAATCATTGTAAATCATCTCTGCAGACGCCTAAATGACAAGCCCATTCCAACACTCTGACCTTTAGTAACGGCCAAACAGATTCATTTTCAATCATCAACTGGTCCACTGAAATTAGGCTAACGTGCTATTGAGCAGTCCAGATGGTTCTATTGGTCAAGGGAACTGACTTGAAACAAGGCCCATCCATTGTCAGCTGCCACTCTGTGTGTGGCAACATGTCTGAATCCGTTTTGTCTAGCTGGAAGCTGTTTCATGCTCATGGCCGCAGGCTGATATGAAGAGGGAGAAAAAAACAATTCCATATGCCTTTTCCTTGATGTCATTTTACAAGCACTTATATTATCTTCAGAGAAGAAGAAGCTATTGCTTCTTCTTCTTTTGTTCCCCACTTTTCCCCATCACAAGCGTTTTGGAAAAGAAGCAAACTGGAACAAAGAGACAATGGGGAGCTACACAGAAAAACGAATCCGCTAATTTAATCAGCATGGCTGTCTCTTACTGTAGTGGGGTTACGTGCCAACTTATACTGGCAGGGTCCTCTTGCATCTAAAAAATAATTGGCCAGTTTTCTTGTCTTTGAAAATGAATGGCCAGTTTTGTTGACATCATCATTGTGTGTGGCTACAACATCTCTATCTTTAAATGCAACAATTCCATGAGTTTGTCATTGGTGGGTGTGTTTGAACTTGACAACAGTTCTTGGTTTTTCCCCCCATGTATCATGCACTGGTCTTGACATGGGTTAGTCCTGGTCCTTTCAAAAGTGGTCTTAAGACTGATCTAGGTCTCAATCGCTACAACTCTGTTCATGGTATTATCATTAAAAGTGCCTTAGCTGTGATTGCAATGGTATTAGTTTCACAAAATAGTAAAATAAGAACATGAACACTGTCATATTAATTGTATATTATATAATATGCTCTCACTCTTGCTCCAGTTCATATGCTTATCCACATAGTATCCACAAGTATGACTTCATGTCTTTAGCTGTACCTCCTATTGGCGCCAGGCTAATCCAAACAAGACAAAGACATCACTTTGCACTACATCTAATGACTGTCAGGGACACGCTGTCCTCTACACTTATACACGTAAACTTATTCACATCTATGACTGACACGTCGTCTCATTACACCTCAATCTACGACCCTGGAGCTGAGAGGGACATAATGTACACTCTAAAAGCTTCATTTGTTGTAAACATGTTAAGCAAATCACCATGTACCATTGTGTCCTGTGTCTGATTTGTTTCATTCTTGCAAGAATTAAACCGGTCTTCCATTCCTAAATTTACCATGTACAGTCTCCATCGTCTTGTTTGTGATCCGAACCGAATAATTATTTTAACACAATGAACACAACACCGTTTCTTATCACATTTAAATGTAAGTATGGAGTTCTGCTGTTTAATTATTGTGAATTAATAAATGTGTTTATTGGATATTTATATGGCTTATGACAAGTGGTTAAATATGTTAACTCATGTTTTGTTTACTAGACAGTTTTGAATTGTACTGACGCACCCACGCAAAGCACACAGTGGGTAATCTTTTTTTTTTTTCTATCTTGGCCTCATCAGTTGCAGTGCTATACACAACAAAAACATCACTGATTATTCCTAGACATTTCCAGAAAGATTATATCCAGGCAAAAGTGGGACATGTCATTGTTTGGAGTGTTTTACTGTCTCCTGGTGAGAAGATAAAGTGCACCAACAGAAAGCCATGCAAATTCAGGTGCTGTTTAATCATTTGCTCATTAGGAAAACTCTTCAAGACTTCAAATGTAAATGAAACAGCACAGTCTGGGTTATTATACAAATGGCTAGTTGGATTTATTAATTAAAGCTGGAGCTTTGGAGGAAATGAACGAGTCAGTTGGATTCTCAGGAGGTGGTTGGACCACACCTGGTCTTGGCTAACCTTTTTCCCTGTGAGATGCTGTATTCCCTGGAGCTTCCTCAGACTCCCACTGCTGAAAGCCCAGTAGGACGTCTTTGCACTTGAGGACCAATTTAGAGCCAAGTTATACGATTGATTCATGGAAATGAGACTGACTAATAATATGAAACACATCATTTTTTAGCAGTCCTTCCCACTGATCTCATCATGGAATCCTGCAGGAGAGAAACTGGGTCTTGATGTGCTATGCAAACACTCCAACAGTGCCTTGATGTAAATTTGTGTTGGGTAACAAGGAGGGGGAACACAACAGTGTCAAACCAGGAGGCTGGTTTCTGTTTTTGGCCTCGGGGGAAATCACAGTTCCAAATCAACGGCATCTGCCATCTAAAAAAAAAAAAAACACATGGATTCATAAACAAGAGCAGGGTATTTAGGCGAAAAGGGGAAGCACAGGGCTTTGATTTAATCTGCGTCAGTGTCAGGATCTTTGTGACAGCTGATGGGGAGATATACAATGGACTGTGTAGCATTTAACCCACATGACACACTTCCTGATTCGCACTGGCTGGCTGACAGACCCACTGCCTCGGCCGGCTGAGTTGAGTGACATAGAGGCTCACTGCAACCCAATGTCTCATTACAGGTGAAGACGAGAAGAATGTTCCCACCCTCCCTTTGTGTCGATAGGGGTGAGTCAGGATGCTAAGAGGCCAAAAGTGACGCTAAAGACTGTTTCTCATTGGTCTGAAGGTGAATGGGCTGTAATGGCAGAGAGACTGAACAGTCACATTACACACACAGCCAAAGCAACAAGCGTCTCTCTCTGCCCAGACCTGAGGGGTGTGTTTGTCTTTTTCAGATCAATAGAGCCCACAAGGATGCCTTGAAAGACAATTTATGAGGCATAAAGGACAGGCACTTTTGTTCAGCTCCAGCTATCCACCCCCAGCTACACACATTTTTTGGGTCGGAATTCTTATTCATTGAGATATGACCTGGAATGAAGTTGCTACCTTTGTGCCGTTTTTACGTTTAAGCCCAACACATTCAATAATACTGCAGACAGGTTTACATTGAGCTATATTGCAAAAACGTTGGGTGCTGTAGGGCACCATGTGCTTCAGCACTAGAAGAGATGGGCATTTTAACACCTGCCATGCTCTAAGACTGAGACGTGGTGGGTGCTGAGAAGTGTAATTCAGATCCACATTCCCTTCTAAATGTAACAGTCGTGAAGCGGCATCATGTTGCAACTTGCATGTGTTGATTTCCCCTCCTATCTTCATCTCCCCCAGCTCTATGCCTTATCTCTTTACTGCTTCCCTGCCTGCCTTTCCCTCTTCACGTCCATGCCACTGTGCCAGCTGTGTGATGAGCCAGGGGCTGTTAAGCGGTGGTCAGCCTCTCTCCAGATGGCAGCCTGAGCAGCAGCTGCCTGGAAGGGAGGGGGTGGGTGTACGTGGGGGGCTGTCAGGGGCTGTGATGGAGAGTGAGGGGATGATTACAGTTTTGTTGCATTTCCAGGTGAAAATGGGCGCGCAGAAAGGGAAATCAATTGTCGGAAGTGTGCGTGGCGTGTGTGCAGTTGAACAGCCGATCTGCTTGTGTGGTTCGTCTGTCCTCGGTTGCCCGAGGTGCTGTTGATGGTTCGGCTTTGTGGAGTCATCTTCAGAGCCCATTGTGGTTGTCCCATATGACATCCCTGCGCTGTGCTAGCCCGAGGGAAAGTGCCTCCGCAGGGAAACGCCAATGCACTGATGGAAACATGTAGAATTCCATTTGTTGGCTGGCAAGTTATGCAACCATGTGAATTTGTAGAATAAGGTCCAGAACAAAAACAAGCCTTAGCTTCCTTTCCTTTGTGTTTGGATGAGTCACAGATATGCCATCTTACCCTGATGCATGCTGTAATTCTGCTCCTCTGCTTAGGCACAATATGCAATGAGTGGCCTTTTGCTCTTGCCATGTGCGGTCAAGGCACAGTATGTCTGTGGGAATTGGCAGTGTGGCTCTGAGCGAAGTGCCTTTGAGATTAAAGAACTCCTAATATAGTGCAATCACTTGTTATCAATGACAAGTCAAATGACAGAGAGCAAAGTAGACATATTGATTGTATTACATTTATCAAAAATTTGTGAAGCTGTAATGTATAAAATGTATGACATAAGAGGATAATGACCATGTTTTTTTTTTTCAAACTCAAGCTCTATGCTCAGCAGTGTATTTCTGTAAATCCATTTCATGTGAACTCATGCAACTAAGCACCTGGTCAGATACTGCTCCAGAAAAAAAAAAAAATTATAAGCCAATTGTTAAATAACTTTTATTAAATTGGAAACAGTTCTACTGAGAATAGTTGACTGTACTCATTCACATGTCTAAGATTCATAATTAGCATACCATGAAGCATACATTTGCATATTCCCAGCATGTGCATTGAGAGTTAAAGCTCTTCAAAGAGCCCTTTTGTCGAGACATTCTCTAAGTGCCTTGAGAACACGTTGCATGTTTTTCATATTTAAAACAAACTCTATAAACAATGGCATATTGAACATGGCACTATTATATTTCAACAAGGTTATTGTGGCTTCACTTGTTGACTCAGAATTGTCTTCCTTAATCGCTTCAGCTTTAGTTCTATTGTTTCACATTTAAACCTCTAAATGTCTGAATCTAGGAGAGAAAAGTAGTGCTCCGGTGTTCGAGTCAGGCTTTTTATAGGAAATCTAAATTGTTACAAAGCATCCATCTCGGTACATTCTCCAAACTTTGTGTGTGTGTGTGTGTGTTTGTGCAACTTAGAAAATAAAGTCATTTTCTCACTTGGTCGTCCCAGACTGTTTTTAAGAATCTCTCTAACCCCCCACTCTCTTCACACTTCCCTTCCATTTGTATCCAAACAGGGGCTAAACTCTCCCAGCAGTTCCTCCATCCACTTCAAACAAGGCTTGTTTTCTTAGAGCTATCGGTGGGAACGCCAGCGCCAGTGATGGAGGGGCTCTGTGGGACTTCTATGAGCAGCGCACAAGAGCGAGAGGGGTAGTAGCGAGGAGCCGTACGGCCTGTGCATGACAATGAGGAGACCATTCAATTAGCATCGCTTTATGGCCCCTGATGTTGATTACCTCAGACAGGCCAGCGAATCCCATCCTTTTACTGATTAAAACGGAGAGGAACGCCGCAACAAGACACTTATGGGATTGGTCGGACTGCGAAACCTTTTCTAATTTCTATTTCATAACCAAGGAGAAACAAGGTCAATGTATTCTTGGCAGCACTTGTGTGTCAGTCCCAACACCAGGCAGGTAATTGGATGGAAATAGAACACAAGCTGGGAAAAACACTTCAAGTTGTCTTTCCTTATTGTTAGAGTCGTCGTTAGTATGGACGACTTGCGACGCTTAGATTCGGTCGAAAAAGTGCCGCCCCACACATGATTAATTACACTCAGAAATGTCATAGCGCCCTGCAGGGCAATCAGAGGGACTTCCAGAGAGAATCGGCGCTGATTGCCAAATGTGTCAACATCAAGTGACAGTCGTTGATAGTCGTCCAGTTTATGTCTGCGTCACGAAGGATAATTCTTTATTTAAATGACTGTGGATCCATGATGGAATCGGAGTCCAGTCTCCTATGACCTGTTGTCATCCATGAGAATATTTAACATTCATGTATTGTTTACAACTAGAAAGAACAATGAAGGGGGAATTGGTGAAGTAAAATTAGGGTTGTCCAGATCTCAGTCTCCTGTAATCATTTGGCTTATTCTAATACGGCTAAACAAGTTTGTCTTTCTGTACAATTTTTTTAAATATTTTGCATATTTTGAAAATATTTTAGGCTACTTGAAAGAATTATAAAAGTAGACCAATCCTCAAATGATACCCTGCTTATGTGTCAAGAGGCACCATAATTGTTTTCCTTAAAACAAATAACTGTTTAATATTAATCACTCTTATCTGAAATTGTGTTTGTAGATGTATTTTATGTATTTCTATGTATTTTAGTGCATGAAATAGATTTGTGATTAGTGTAAACATAGCAACAAAAAGTCTGTCTTACTAGATTGTTAAAGCAACAGTAAGCTCTTCAATATTCCATTTCTCATTTCAGTCGTCACTCGTGTACACCGTCTCTCAAACCATCGCAGGTATTTCTTGATATACATCGCTGTTTCTTTTGCCAAGTGATAATTGGTCCCATCGCATTTGATTCTGCTTGAAAAACTCTGCCAGTCGCTGTAAAAGCTGCAGATATGTGAGCATGTTAGAACAACTAAATCTCTGTTGTCTGCTTTAGCGTTTTACTGCATCAGTTAGCAGATACCCGACAGCAGCAGGTAAATCACACAGACACCCGAGTGCACCTGAATGTCTCGCGCATATCTAAAAATATTGCACATTTGTTTGAGCTTGCAGCTGCTTTCATTTCTGCCCCCTCTCCCGTTCGTTTGCGCGGCAAGGTGAGACTGTCATCAAATGTCAAGCGACATAATTGTGGGCCCCACAAAATAAATAGTGACATTAGTGCTTCAAAGACTTCTCACTGAAAAGTCTGCGTCTAGTCGGCTCAGTAGAGATCTGTGACAGAGAGATTGACATTCACTGTGGGTAAGAAGGTTAGTCAAATGAAAAAGAGGCTGGTGTTGTCTGGTAAGAGTGTCTTGTTTTTAAAACTTAAAATAAGTTGTCTTTCCCTAGAGTCAACCTAACATTAGAATAAGTGTTTTTTATGTATTTTTACAGTCGTTCAACTCAAAAACTATTGATGGCAGTGATGTTTCCAAAAGGAAAGAGGGAATTTGAAAGTAAAGTTTAAACTTTTATTTTGAAAAAAAAAAAAAACATTAATTATACATACATAATTTAAAGTTCAAATGAAAAAGTGTCTACGGTCAAAGTATTGTACTCGCTCTAAATTTTGTGCATGTATCCCAGTATAAATCGTGGAAAGTGTGTGACAGGGACATTGCACAATACATACTGTATATTGCATAGACCAGAGATAAGCTAATTTTCATCTGTTGTCCCTGGGCAGAATCAAAGTGACAGCATTAACAGTTGTTTTTAAGCACTTGGCGTCACAGAGGCAGAGTGGTTAGCAATCCTCACAGCACAAAGGTCCTGGGCTTGATTCTCATCCAGTGCAGGGCCTTTCTGTGTGGAGGTTGCATATTCTCTGTGTCTGCGTAGGTTTCCTCCAGGTACTTGAGGTTTCCCCTACCACCAAAACATGTGCAATAGTCCCCCCCCCCTCCCCTTGGAGCCAGGAAAAAGATATTTGTAATCTCAGTGGGACTAATCTGTATAAATAAAGGCTAAATATGTATGTACAAAGTCTAAAATACAGACCTACCCAACAGTAATAGAGCTGTTGAGCTGTAGCCCTCTAACAGTACCCAGATCAGATACATTTTGAAAATTAGGGATTCTTCACAACCACTTCAACAAGTCAAGGCTAATGCCAACACACCTAATTATCCTTCAGTAAAATTTAAAATGATCTCGAGTCCTACACTGTCTGACAGTTAAAGGTAAAGAGTTCCACATCCCTGCAGCTTTGGCCGAGAATCTGTCCAAATGTAGTCGATCTGAAGTTCACATAGCAACATGCATCTAGCATGAATACTCTGAATACAGGGTAAACTGTGCAATATTGTGAGCATTATTTTTATATTATGCATTATGTGTGTGTAGGTTTGTGTGTGTACAGATGGGTGTGTTTCTGGATTATTGAAAATAATGTATACTGTACAGATTTGATTTTTATAGTCTTTATGTATTGTATTTGTTTTCACTACAACCTTGTGGGACAAGGGATGGAAATTAGCCTAAGGCTACAATTTGGCATCATTACCTGTCATTTTTAATCTTCATATTTTAATAATACTAATATTCACATTTTAAGAAATTACAAGACAAGTGTAGAAGACAGATTACTTGTTTTATTTATGACCAACAGATGACCAAAAACAGCACTTTTAGTTCCACAGGAAGCATAAATCATAAAATCATAAAATTTGAAAAACTAACATTAGTGACGAGCATTTTCAAAAAGCCTTACAATTGACTCACCCCTTCCCCCCTCGTTCAATTGGACAATAATGCGATTCACTACTGAACTTGCAATGGGATTTGTCACTGTGGTGGTATTTTACATCAAAAGGGTCTGTTGCTAACTCTGAAACAGGTGGTGACAGTCTTTAATCCCTAACCCCCCTCAGCCTAAATCTAACCCTATACTAATACAGTAGTTGTTTTTGGTTGCAGAACAATGTGGGCAAATGGCCGATGCTGTTCACTGTGTTTCATTTTGTGTATATTTGAATAACAATAAAGAAGCTGACTATCTCATCTAGCTTAAAAAGGCAACTTCTTTTTGTTTTCTTTGAAATTGAAAGGACTACATGGCAAAAACACAAATGGCACCAATAAAATAAACCACAGAAGCATTCATGTCCGTTCTGCAGCACCACCATATTGCATTTCTCTCTTTACTGCTTATTTAATAATTCATCCTAAAGACATTTACCCACTCAATTAAATCTTTTACAAATCGGCTCTTAAATTCCCCCTGTTCTCTGGCTAGAGCAAAGAAGAAAAGCAAATATTGCAATTTCAGGATTCAAACAGTTGCAGGGGGGGATAAATAGGCGGAGGGAATTGGTAAATATGATTGCCTCGGTAATTAAAGAAAAGAAGTGAAAGGGAAAGGGGAATACGTTAGTCATATCTGAAATGCATTTGTGACGAGATTACATGAAGAAAAATGGAAGTGGATTAAAGAGGCTGAGCGAGAAGGAGAAATGGGAGAAGCAGTGGCTGTGATGAAGAAAAGGAGGAGGAGGCAGGGACAGAAGGATGAGGTCTACCAGGCCCCGAGGTGGAGACTTAGACCGCCATGACCTCACTGCCAAACCCCGGCAAATGAGGTGTTCATGTGCGAGAGGGCACAGATGAGTGTGGGTGTCCTGCTGTGAGAGAGATGAGAGGAGATGTAGTACAAACATACACAGGCTGTTTGAGTTGGTGGTTTGTCTAGTATTGGCTCAAAAATATACATACAATTTTTCACTATATAGTCTTATGCTTGGTAACTTAAAGTGTACTCAAATCTGTCAAGATTTGTCTCTCAATCATGCTCTTGATATCACAGGGTGGGTTCTCAGCTCACACAGTGAACCCTGGGTTTCTCTGTGGCGCTATGAACTTCTTTGTGAGAAACAGTCCATGTCAGCTCTACACGACAGAGAGTAGGATTCCTACTAAGTACACAGAAGGAAGCATAAAGGGTAATGGTTGTTCCATATACTATATTTTATTCTGTGCACGTTTTGCTTTCTCCAATGAACAACTCGTAAAAATTAAACATCGTTGCTTCAAATTGATGGTTGTATGGCAAGCTTCATGACAGAATCTACCAATGTCTACCAGTGTTGATGTACAATCAAAGATTGCCTGCTCAAGTATTATAGAATAGTATTATGTCCTTTCAAAGCAGTAAGCTTAATGTAAACAAACATATTCGTAATTTTTTCTCTCTTTTTTGAGCACAAAAACACACTTTAGGCACGGTTTTTTTGACTGTTGACCATGATTTACTCATAGACTATGACGCATATACAGCATTGGCAAATCATAATGCTGATTTAGGCAGCACAGCATGACATGTTTATTGTACAATTACACCAAATTAAACTTTTATATTCTGCATGTAAAACATATTCCAAATAATAGCCATACCAACTGCACATTAATGTAAAGTTAGTCCAATCTTTGGTCACTCCTTCCAAACATTATGTAACACTCTAAGCAGCATCTGACAGCAACGATAAACTGCTGAGTGTTTTACAAGATTATATAACACTTAAAAAATAGAAGTGCTTTGAAGTTCAAACAAGCCATCACAAAGAAACATACTGCAGCCACTTGCCAAAAAACATTAATCAGTGGCCTATTCTGTGAAAAAAACTCTAAAATTAATTTACATTACCTATTTTAAGTGATTGAGCTTGGTTGCAACCCACACAGAGCGGCACAAACAACTGTTTATCAACTTTTATCTGAAGTTTCAAAGAGGAAACCATCCAATAAATTTGTGAAACTTAAAAACTTGCAAGATGCACTCTAAAACCCATGCAGATGGGTGGATGAATAATTTACTTTAAGCTTTCCAGTCACATAGCAACGTGACGCAAGTGTACTCAAAATATCTGAACCACTCCAAGTTTAGAAAACTATCCTTTGAAGGTAGGAGATATCCATCAGATCACAAAAAGGATGTGCCCATGTAAATAAAATTTGTTCTTGGCCAGACTTTGTTAAAAATCTAATGAACAGGAGTGGCACAAAATAGGTCAAGACGGCAGACTTTCCATTGTCAGAAGGAGTACAAAGTGTTCCAAATAAGACAGACCACTCTAATGGTTAAGCTGTGGTTCCAGTAATATGGTTACTAAAGGTTTAATGATTGGACAACAGAAAAGCCTTACCCAGGAGAAAATCAGTCTGAGCTTTTTGGTAAAGACTTTTCCATTTGGCAGAGGTGGGAAGTAACAAGTTACATTTAATCTGTTACATTTACTTAAGTAACTTTTTGGAAAAAAATACTTCTAAGAGTAGTTTTATTGCACCATACTTTTTACTTTTACTTGAGTAGATTTGTGAAGACGTAGCGGTATTCTTACTCAGTTACACTTGGCTAAGGTACTATTTACTATTTATTCTACACATTCTATGCTTTATTATTACAACATGACTGTGTTTCACCAATCAGACGTAGCCATGCAATCACATGACCGCCGCAGTAAAACACTACTTGGCTCACATTTGTTGACATTTGTGAGAACCAAAACTCCATAAATCACTAGTCTTTAATGCTAATTAAAAAATGGAAAGGACTTGGCTTTGAGGGATTATTTGGCCAGACCAGGACCAGACCAGGACCAGACCATAACCAGACCAGGACCAAGTAGAAAACGACTTTTGCCATGATGCTGTAGATTAGCATGCTACATTTTTCTGAAGGGTAGCTTTAGTGTAGTACATTTTCATTTAACGTAGAGTAACTGGTGGCTTTGCACACTATATTTTCCAAATAGCTTGCCCAACACTGCTCTTCACACGCAGGGGACACAACAGAAACATGAAAAATGGCTGAGGCTACTGTCTCCTGTGTTGAAAGTGAAAAGGATGAACAGCCCTGGCCTCATTTCGCTCACACACAGACCGCTGTAGCGATTGTAGGGATTGGTTTCAATACTTTTATGTTGGGAAAATGTTTTTTATTAGACATTATGATCAGTTACTCAGTACAGTCTTTTAACCAAATACTTTTTTACTCTTACTTTATAAGATAAATTTTACTTAAATTTTTAAATTATTTTGAAGTAATTCTACTCTTACTTGAGTACAATTTTAGGCTTCTTTACCCACCTCTGCCATTTGGTCCGCACCGAATTGTCACCCAGGTTTGGTTTTGCAGTGTAGAAGCACTTTAAATTTAACAGATAGAGGAGCAAAAGGTGGAAATGCATTTGCCCTTATTGACACTGTCTATATTGCATTAAACTATAGCAGAACATGAAATAGAAAGTCCCTAAAATGTGCAAAACTAGTGCAGCTTTTTGAATTTCAATTTAAGAACGCTGGAAATAAATGAGGAAAAGTAATCCTCCACTGTTTACTGGAGCGGTATTCAGCTATACATCCTCATCATCCATCTTGCACAGATATGAACAGGGATCTACTTGCTTCACTTTGTTGATGATTGGCAACACAATGATGTCTACGTCGCAGATTCCACTCTTCTGTGCACACAGCAGTAAAGCCATAAGAGGTACACGTACCATTTGAGACAAACCTACCCGACCTGTCCTATACTGCTCAGTGGAAATATGGTTTAAGTCCAAGACCAGTCCAACAAAATGTATTAAGACCATCATCAATTCTACAGCATTCTAATACTAAGTATTACTAGCCAACACTTGGAAGACCATATTGTGTTTATTAAGTCCACGTGCCTTCTCAAAACAACTGTCATCACATAAGCATTTTCAATAAATCATCCAAAAGGGAGAGGATTCACTGATACATGCCCTCCTCAAAGACTTTGAAATTGCAAAATTTATAAATGAGCACTCTTTAATTATAAAATACTCCAGCCTGAGTCAACACATGAACCTCCACTTGAACATCCCAAAAATGTGTTCCTTAATCAAGGTGAAACATTCAATTAGTTGAGATTTTGATGGTGTTTTGGAGGAGGTTAAAGGTGATGATAGAGCACTGCACTGACGGTGGAAAATGTAGGGGAGGGGCCGTGGAGTGAGCGGCGAACTAGATCAATGACTCGGCGGGTGCGGCTGGAACAAAGTGCTCCAGCCCTGTGTGTTGATGCACTGGAAATTGCATCTTCAAGGAAACGTGCTTGATGAGATTGTGGGATCAATAGAGGACGGGGGCCGCTGGGCTGTGAGCCGCTGGAGAGGTGAGCCGGACTGAAGCTGGTCCAGAATGAGAATGGGAGTCCAAAGCTGAGTAACAAGCCTGTGATGGTCAAATACAATATGTCATCTTAGTCACCACAGGGGTACATGCAGCAGTTGGAGGAAGGTATCCGCCAACAGTGAAGGCTGTTAAAGTCTTCAGAATCTTGCACCAAATTGAACAGATTCAATTCCAGCGTGGCAATCCTGGGATTGGAAAAGAAGTTTTAAACGGGTCACGGAGCATAATGGGACTGCCATGCATGCACGCTCTAAGTGATGTCACCAATCAAACATCCTGTCTCATTTCCTTTAAGGATATGCATTAATGGGCAGGAAATTAGATCATCTGTGTGCTATTTTATGCTTGTACATTGCCATTTAGACGGAGAATATTACTGCGATGGACAGTCGATGTTTGGCTTACATTTAAAGGGGTCATTCTGAATTGTCATTTCTAAACATTTTATAATGCCCAGTTTAAATGAAGACACTGTTGTGATGCTATGGTAGTTGTTGTCTGTGATTATCACTTCATACCACAAGAAGGAGTGTCTGACACAAATGAAACTTAGTGAAAAGACACTAGAATAAAGTTGTTGTAGGGTTATGCTGTAGTGGCTACAAATTCAGCTAAGTCAGCTAGAATATAAACATTCGATTCAGTTTATTGATATATTTCCTTGTGTAGCAAAAATTATTCACTATTACTATTACATATTTTAGGCCCTCACTGTTTAGTCTGGGTCATAGTAAGTGTCTATGCCAAATTTTAAACTACGGAGCTATTTAGAATGACTAAATAGTCTGTGTTACTTTAATAAATGTTTGAATAATCCTTATTAAATGTTTCTTGACTACAGTTAAAAGCATGTGCATGTTGGTTTGTTGGATTATCCTTCTACTGATGCTTCTGGGTTACATTATGTGCATTCTTTACTTTTTATACATCTTTTGTTGGTGATACCTGGGGCAAATTATTATTGTTTAAATGACTTCTCACCTCTTTTAAAGTATCATCAATAATTACTTAACACAAGCTGTCTCTCTTTGCCGGTGTTTTCATGCTCCTCGGCCATGTGCACTCTTGCATACTAAACACATGCTGCATTCACTCTCCACAAGCGCCTGATTACACACCCATTCATAAGGCCTCTGTCAGACAAATATATACACATGTGCAGTCACATTCAAAACACTTATCCAAGTCTAATGCGGCAAAAGATTTTGTTCCCCCCTCCCTTCTATACAAGGCTGTTTCTATGGTAACAGGCTTTAGTTTTTTGCACTGACATGTGAAAACTTAGAGGAAGTACGAGGGCCCTCTGAGGCCAGGGGATTGTGGTGGTCTGGGCTTTTGGGCTGATGCTGGGCATGTGTTGAAAAAGATGGGCTCAAGAGAATCGGTGCCATTTGAGGTCGGGCAGTCTGATGCCAGTCGGGGGGAGGGTTTCCTTAATTCTGTCGAGCTCTGTCTCATGCAATCTCTCAGCCCATCTCTCGGAGTTCATTCAGCTTAGCCAGTCGGTCTTAAATTCATCAAGACAGTGCGGCATGAAAGCATCTGCTGTCACTTTCCATTGCAATGCTAATTGGGGGAGGGGCTTTGTAGCTGCGAGGCCTGACATGTTGGTCAATGGGGCTTGTAGACAGACAGCTTGTTGCCTGTGCTGTCACCCTCTCACATTCAGGCTCTGTTTACATCACAGGAAAGTGAAAGGTTGTTGCCTTGCATTCTAAAAGAATCTGTTTCAATGTGACAATCAGTATGGTCAGACTATGCTCATACCTCGGAGGACCCCCTCGAAAACGAAGTTGATTCATCTCAAGGGATTTATCCTCACAAAAATGTAAATAAATAAATAAATACCTCGATTAAGGCATCTAACTGCTTTTCTGTCTATGCTTGAGTTTACATATCTAGGGGAGAATTGATTTTTTTGAGTCTCCAGCGCTCCACTCAAACTAGTTCTTAAATTGATGTGGTATTAGTATTTAAGAGCATTTAACCGTTGTTACATCTGTCAACATGCAACAACAGGCCAACAATGAATTGCATTTAAGAGGTGTTACGCCGATTAAAACAAATTACTCAACTCCCAATTAAACTTTGACATTTGGCATTTTATAATCAGACTAAAACAATAATCACCATGTAACTGCACTGAATGTTATCGAAAGAAACACCATTTATTTGGTTTTGCAAGAACTACAGAAAATGTTGTAGTAAGCATGCCAGTCCTGTGGGTGGCAGTGGAATTGTGTAACAACCATAGAGTTTAAAGTAATGGAGGCAATGAAAGACCATGTTTGCAATTTGTTGATGGGGATAAACTGGAAGAAGCACTGCTGTTTAGCCATTTCACTGATTAAAAAAAAAAATATACAAAAATATTGGGAGTGGTCATTATCAGCCACCATCTCCAAAATGCTAGTGTCTAATAGAAAAGGGATGCCAACAAGATGCCATGGCAAAAGCACACAGAATGATTAGATTAGTGGGGCGTGAAATATAGCACTTGATGCAGAATTGCTACAAAACTGCATTGGCATCCTAAACAAAACACTGTTACTATTATTGTCAAGTGCTGCGTATTTCACTGACATAACCGTATAGCCATTCACAAAAAGGAGCTGTGATGTCATGGACAAGACATATAAAATGCCTATTTACATTTTGACTGTGCATGTTCCATTTTAAGACTACAATCTATCTTGTATAACCAACTGACTTGTTTGTGTGGGAATGACAAAGGCAAGGACTTCTATTGAAAGCAGGATGAACACAACTCTTTTCAGATTTTTTGTGACTCCTGGTTGCCAAAGATTAGGCGACACAAAGGCAATTTATTTGTATTTCAGAACAAATGAATTACAATAGTCATCTAGAGTAATAAAGTGAACAGACAACAAAACTCTAAATGTAGATTAGAATATGTTAATGGATTGCAAAAACAATCTAGGATGGCTGACCTCTGAACTGAAGCCAATTAAAAATGAACCCATATGTCTTGTAATTATAGAAAATGTCCAATTTTAAATGTTTTGTTTGAAGCATCCAACAAAATTTCACAAAAGTTTTCCAGTTTATACAAGACTCCTTGTGTAAACAGGGCGTCAGATACTTCCCCAGTCTTACTCCAGATGTCTAGAATTATTCTGCTCACTCTTCAGCAGCTTTCATGGAAGATTTATCTCCGTCTCACCTGTAATCTTGACAGCGCAGTGACCAAGGCTACACTTCGGTCCTGAATTATAACCCTAAGCACTGAAAAAAAAAAAAAACATTACAAATGCAGCGCCATGCAACCACAGCTTGATTATCTGCAGCAAGAAGACGTTTTTTATTCCTTCCTCCATCCCTGAATATGAGTGTTTGTGTTGTGGAAAAATGCGCCTGAAGGGGACGGGCTGATAGCTTGGCAGTTGAAGTGGCGAACAAACTGGAGGCCATTTTCACACCTGGGTTTTGCTTGACTTAGTGCAATATTAATGTCTCCCTTCATTGCCATCCTCCATATTTTCTCCCCTCACCTCACTTCCTCTGGAGAGATATTTCCAATGCGACTGCTGCAATCATCTAAGGCTTTTCATACCATCATTCTGGTGCTTTATTGTGCTACTGTTATTACAAAATACATCTTCACTTCTCTGAAGTCCGGGGCCTGTATTCATACTAATATTGACGTAATTTTTAAAAGTATTTCACAACTATTTACAACAATCAAAAGCATGGCAAACTGTGTTTGTTTGTGTAGCACCTTCTCTTAACTGAATCTCTTGGTAAATAAAAACAAACTTAGCTGCCTACAGGAAGGTCCAAGACTTAGCACATAGTGAACATGTGAACACAATTTCTATTTATGCTTCTATTTAAAATCAAAGCGGCTCCAGCATTAAATCAGATTGAATCAGTCACATCTTGAGGTGTAATGATACAGTGATACACATCAATACATTCATTAAATTCCATCGATGCAAAATGTAAACTTGATCAAACGTTATGCTAAGACAAAGAATCTTTTTAGAAACTGAGATACTGTACAGAGTGCAAACAAACAGAGAAGTGCAATTGTAGTTAGCAAGAAGATTGTCTGCAAATATGTTTTTTAGAGATGTTTTGTTAAGTTAGGATGATTATTTGCTTGCTGATTGTAAGATTTGGGCTCATTCAGATAAAAAAACTAAAAAAATACAGTTGATGCAGAATTAAGGATGGTTCATTATGATGTGATTATGCAAAAATTAAAGCTCCCCTACCCAATTTTCTTTTTCACCGTCCCTGTCTCAGACCAGTGCCTACCATCAGCTCCACATCCCAGCTCTGTGTCTGGTCAAAAGCATTTATTTCGACTGTAGGCATCTGGGGAGCAACGTATCTTTGTTTCGACATTTTGTCAGTTTTCATGTTGATGATTAATGATTAATGATTAATTACACAATTATGTGTGCAAATGAAAAAAGTAGAAAGGCAGTACTGTGGAAGAAGAGGAAGGGAGAGAAATTTTTATAAAAAACTATCCTTACTACTAAAAGAGGCATAATACGTAACTGACAATTACAGAGTCAAAATATATATTTTTTTTACTCCTGGTTTGCTACATTTTGCTTAAGATAAAAGCACTGGTGTAGCACAATTGTGAATACAGGCCCTGGATACTTTTTCTGAATATTCGTGTCTCTTGTCTTTCCAGATCTCTTTCAGCTTCCACCTCAGAATCAAATGCACTCTCACAGCACATGTGGCTTTTAAAAATGAACTTTTTTTTTCTTTTTCTTTTTACATTAAAGGACAATATAGATGCATTTTTAAAGTTATCATTCAGTGCATTCTATCCGGCTTGATCCCGGCGGATTTAAAGCTTCCACGGTTATCAGCCAAATAGCAAGGTAAAATGAGGTGTCGGAGTGAAGGCAGATATTTTTGAAGGTTGAATTCATGCTTTGTAATTATAACAAAGATGGAACACTTGGATTACTTTGTGCTTACTGACTGAAGTTATGGGAAGATTGAGAAGCACTGCTGAGACATGTGGCCCGGGTTAAGTGGGGTAAAATGCTTTTTCATCATAGACTTTAAATCTCAATCTTCATCACGTAGTTCTGCTGCAGCACTCCCTCCGCCCCAATGGGAGAAAGTAAAGATCTCAACAACCTTGACTCTGTTAAAAACACGTCAAAGAAGCGTAGCATTCTCCAGAGGCCCCTGCAGACAGGAAAGATTGGAGTGAGTTTTACTTGGGCATACATTTTTCCAGGGAACATAATGCACCTCTGTGGCCTGAGTCGCCAAAGTAGTAAGAGATGTATTGCTCTCAGTGGAGCAGGATTCTGATGTTCTATATGAGATTCTACAATCCCAAAATGTTCCACGTAGCATCTTTTATACACAGAGTGACTTCTGCCAGACCTGTATGAACGGTCAAATTCCATTTCAAATAAATATCAACAAACCAGTTAGGATTACATAAAAATATCTTGTAGGCATTTGTAAGTGGTGAGTGTAAGATTTTCCTCCTCAGCAGTGTTCCTTTTGAAAATGTTTGTATGGAGCCCTTGCCAGTTCCAGTAAATGAGTTCTCTCTGCTTGGTAATCCTCCCATGAGTTACCGTATCCCCTTTCCTTGTGTTTCATCCTTCTCTCTATTGTTTACCTTTGTTCTCCCTCGATCCGACCACTACAAGCCCAATTCCTTCGACCCCCATCCTGCTTCTTGCCTTTTCCGCGGCAATGAACAAATCTGATGATCAATTCCTTGTCCCTTTGCAGAGCAAGAGCAGCCTGCCAGCCAATTACACCGACACACCGCCGGCGCTGCCACCTGTCCTCCCCGCCTCCCACCTGCGTTCGGTCCTGCACACCGCGCTCCCCCTCCATCCGCTCTCCACTTCCATTACACCCAACACTTATAATTACCCACTGTGCCAAAGTTCAGTCCCCCACAGACCCCGGACTTTCCATTGTCTCGCACCACTCCATCAGTTCTTCACAGCGGTTTACCCTTTCACAGTGTGTTCGCAATTATCACTTTTTTTTTTCCCCGATTGTCTCTTGATATTTTTCTTCCGCTTTGCAGCCTGTACGACCTATGTTCCCCTCGGGCAAAAACACCATGGCCCTTTAGATGTTTTCCACTCTATGCTAATTAACATCTCTCTGAAAGCAACATCCAACTTCTTTTTCTCGTAGCAATGCAGTGTGATCCCCTCAATACTGTACATAATGAGGGCTAATGGCTATCTATAATGGCCATGCCAAGATGTTAGTTATGTGTAGCGTTATTATGCTTTTTTTGCTATTTATTTTGTGTCTGTCCTGCTCCATTCAATCTGAAAAGCCCACAGGATTAGATTGAACATCTCTATATGCATATAAACATGCTGGTTGCTTTCATTATTGCTTTCTTAGATAGAAAATGGTTGTTCCAATGTTAAAAAAGCTTGAACATTGACAATAGAGTACATTGTGGATTACAAAATGATTGCCATGCACAAGAGTGTTTAAGAGAGTAAATATTTCTAGAGGCATTTGTAAGGGCAGTTTCCATTGGACAGTACAATATGGGTTGGGTCTGTGCAAGTAAGTTTCCAAAGCAAAAAAAAAAGTGGGACATCTACTATGTACAGGCCAACTGACTTTGCATTCAAACATTCCATTTTGTTTTGGTACAATTAATTAGAGATCCAACAAGCAAACACAAAAAGCTTTCGTCATTGTTTTTGAAAGTTTCAGTTTTTGACTACTGCACGAAAAGGAAATAATCCAAATGCTCTAGCAAGACTGACTGTGGCTTTTAAGCAAATTATCTTTTTTATTTATTTATTTATACATGTAGAGGGAAGCAAGAAGTTTGTGAATTCAAACCTAACTTTCCGTGAGGAGTCGCCATGTCCTCCTAGTGTAACTGTGGGTTCTCTCTGCAGGTACTCCAGCTTCCTCCCACCGTCCAAATACATGCATGTTAACTGGAAACTCTAAAGTATTCCTAGTGAAAGTGAATGGGTGTCTATCAGTGTCTGTCCATAACTGGCCACTGTCCAGGGTGTACCCCACCTCAGGCCCAAAGTCGCCGAGATAAGCTCCAGTCAACAACAAGAGGAAAATTAATGAATGAATTTTATTCAGCACACATATTACTATAGGTATGACCATCCTCTCAGGACAATTTTAAAGTCAGGTCTGAGCACCGGAAAGCTACTCCATCATCCTGCTGAAAATATTTGCAGTCAACTTTCTTGTCAGGTTGGAAACTTGGCAAACTGTGTTCAGACTAGTAGTGTGTTTGCGATTCGTCTAGACCTAATCAGCCTTGTGTTTTCTTACAAATACTCTCCCTTCCACTCCAACACCTCATTATATAAAGCTCCTTTGCCATAGGGCCCCAGCTGCCTCTCCTCTGGGCTGTGAACGTACTCACAAGGAAAAATTGAAGACCGAGTGGGTCTTTGGTGACTGTAGCACACTGCTGGGTGCCGGCAGTCCTTTGCCTTATTTATTGTCTAATTCGTTGGTGTAGTTGGGTTGGACGTGTCACTCTGCTAACAGTCGCGGTGAGCCACAGGGTCAAAAAGTTAACAGCTCTCATGAACTATCCTGCTGTCTCCTGAAATACACATTTATTTCCAATTGAAAAGTGTATTAAAAGCTTGAAGAGGGCCCATGGGCTTGAGGTGAAAGGCTGTGTCTACCAGTTACAGTTGTTTATATTTGAGAAAAGCCTCCAGCAGAAAGGCAAGGTTTAATAGTTTTGTAAGGGATATATACAGTACATTTTTAAAATCATGCGCTTGGTTTGATGGCTGAAGGTGAGTCGAGTTGCCCCCAGTGTCAACAATGAAGTCAACAGTTAAAGTGCATGCAAGTTCTCAATCTAATCTATTTGAGTCAATCCAACCAACTCAAAATTGTTTTTTTTTTGCAAGATATTTTCATCTTTTCTCACCCCAGCTTCACTAAAAACAGCACTGAATTAAGTGTTTTCCCACAGAGAGCGGTAGTAACGGAAGCTAGACAAAGTGAGTGTTACTGGAATTTCTATATTTTCTAGTGGTATAAGTTGGCTGTATTTTATTTAAGTTTTATTTAAGTTTTGGTCGGCAGATATTACCCAACAGTAAAATAATTTTAACCAATGCATCTGCATCTGGGGTTTTCTGAGAATAGTAGGCACTCTGTAAAACATTTATTCCTTTGAGAGGCTGCAAGTCTTATTTTTTTTATTGATAGAGTCAGTGTAGACAGACAGGGAATAAGCTGAAAGAGAGGGGAATGACATTGAGCAAATGGACCCAAGCCAGAATCAAACCTAGCTTACAGAGGTGAGACCCAGAGGTGAGACAGAGGTGAGACAGTTTAACCAGTCCAGGTATATGGAAGCAATATTAAAATGAATAAAAGAATGTAATGACCACATTTTGTGAGCACGACTGTAAAAACTGACAATTGCGGCACTTGTAATAAGTTTAGAGTCTCTCTCCTTTTTTGTACAAAGCATCAATTATAATCCAGCCTATAGCATATATATATATATATATATATATTGACTTCCCTTCACAGTCACATTTTAGCAGCAGATGCATTTTTCTATCCTCTGGTTGGCACACAATACAATCTTTTAATTTTGCACAATTAATGATTTTGTTTTTTGGCATTGATATATTTATCTAAATTACTGTTTAAAATCACAAGGTGTTTTTTCTTGTAGTTTTTTGCCTTTGACCCATTTGACTTTGAGTTGTCCTTGTATTATGCGTCACCATGCCAGCTGTTTTTGGAGAGGTCCATAATTGACACAATAGATCCCATTTTCGGCCTCCTTGTAACCTTCTTTCTAAATAGGACACTGACAAACTGAGATCAGATATAAGTGTGACAAATTACCAAAAATATCACAAGAAACAAGTTTAAATAATGCTTATATCTCAAGGGAATGCTTGTTCAGTGGGGCCCTTTCACTTGATGAGCCTCTGTCGAGTGCTCTGTCTGCACTGCCTATTGTTACACCACACCCCTGAATCCCTTCAAGAAACAGACAGAAAGGTTTTCGATAGCCCCAGTTGTCGAGTCTGTCTGAATAGCCCTCTGAACACTCATATAGTCGTCTGACAGCTTCTTGTCCGGCAAACAGCCCAAAAAGAGGTGCACCAGCAGGGCTTAGCCTCTCCATTCAGGTGTCAGCTTGTGTTAACAGCAGAGCACTTATTTGTCCCATTCATCTGTAGTGTTTTTGACCTCTTCTCCTCCTTCTGAGCGTCCGGCATCCTCCTGACTTTTCACCTCAATTTGCTGCTTCACATCCACAAGGTCCGAGCTTCAAAGTTCTTGCGACTGTTGTGCGAGCCTCTACCCCCCCACCCCCCACCCCCCCTTGTCGTAAAGTGTCCTTTGAAGTAAAAGTTCACTCTAGAGCATTTCACAACCAACTTATTTTCCAGCCGTTTCCTTGATTTTCTATTGATTCCCATCTGCCTTGGTTGGATAGAAAAGGAGAAAAAAGACAGATAGGAGGGAGGTGGGGGATCAATGGTAGCTTAACCTCCCATGAGGGATTGGATCAGACGCTTTCCAGATAAAAGTCATTAACCATTTCGAGTTTGCCAGCCGTTGCAAAACCTACAAAATGATTAAGGTCTGTTTGAATTTTTTATCCCAGATTTTCATGCAATTTCCAGAATTTTTTTTTCTCTATATGCTGCAACTGAGGGATGTTGATTCTTATTGGAAATTCTAGTATATACTTTTTGGGCTTAAGACCAACTTTGGAACCGATCAAGGCAAATATCTGTGTCCAAATAAGTTGTGGAAATGTGCAGAGCATTGCTAAATCCTTCCCTGCAGCTATGTCTCCAATCTCATTGTTTCTCTCGGACAGGGTTGTCGCATACTTGACAGGCTCTAAACAGCTTCTGGGAACATTTTGCATTGTCTGTACGATGTTAGCAAAACGTCAGACATTAAAATCCTGTAGTCTCATATTGTCAGATAATTTATCTACAGAATGATTGGACTGCATATTGTATTTTTGTTACAATTTAGTGTGGTTAAAAGGATTAAACTAGCAACATCAAACTCAATCAGTGAACGGCTAGAATCATATTAAGTATGGAAATTTGGGATAATTCATTTGCCTTTAAAGGTGGGATGTGAATTTTTTCAAAGTATATAGTAACAAAATTGCAGATTGCAAATCCACACCACAACTAGAACGATGGTAGTCCTGCAGGGACATGTTTATGTTTATTATCACACCTAGCAGATATAGGGCAAATGGTGATTTTACTTTAAAAACTTTGAAAACCAATCAATCTAATTAATGTATTGAGCTTTCTTTTAAGATTGTGTGTTCAAAAAACAACTTGAATTATTATCCTGCGGTTGTACAGAAACAGTTCCATGGCAAATCAGATTTTCCAAGAAGGACAAATGTGAGTGTTGTGTTGGGGTAATCATACACTATTACACAAAAAAGTGATACCAAAAATGCTATATTGTTCCATTTTAGCAACACAATTTTTTTTTATCTGAAATAAATTTATTACATATGTAAATGTTTCTAGAATTAATCAAAACTTCAAACCTCATTACTTCCAAATTGTTCACAACACATATAGAATCATAGAATTACATTGGGACAAAAATGATTCATGTAATTGTTTTTGCATCCATGTCTAGTACCTGTATATGCCATTACTCACTGTTTGCAAAGTAAGGCCTAAAATGATTCCAAGAGTATTCCCATTTCCTCAGGAGTCTGGATATTACTTGTCAACAAGCACAAAATCAATAATGTTGCCCTAATAGCGTAGTACATAGTACAAACTGTACATATATGAAGTTTGAATATGAATGAACTTGACGCAATAGGTACACTGAGGCTATGACACTGACTACAAAACATATCTGAACACTATAAAATGTTTTGTAAGGACAGTGAAAAAACAAAAGACAATCAACAGAAAAATAATTGAGTTCATAACCCTAGATGAGCAGCCTGTGAGATATGACGCATCCACAGCGCACCCAAAATTATTGTTTATGATGTAACATGGCGTTCGTATTACAAAACAAATTAATGGGCATTTTAAAGATCCATGGCTGCTTTCTGCTTTTATACTAAACCAAGTGTCAGTTCTTCATAACTGAATCTTAGAGTCGGGCGCAGACTATATAAAGATCTTTACAATGTCTTCCATTTTACAACTTGCAGTGGCCAAAAAAAACAGAGCTAGCCAGTCTTCAGATTCAGAGTGTTTTACGTTCTCTCCAAAAGGCTTCATCAGTTCTCAATTGTTTCGTATTGTGCACCTCTTTCCCTTAAGAGTGCAATCAAATTGAAATTGACATGTTGTTCCTGAAGGCGATCTTGTCATTAATTACACCAGACCTCAAAACCTCAATCCACAAGCTGCTGTCTGTACACAGCGGTCTCTTGAGTGTGCTGTGTGATTCCATGAGCGACTGACTCCATACAACAGCCCTCCCCAGTCGTCCTCCATGGCTGTGGCCAAGCGTGCAAATGGCAAATGGACAACGGGCTTCCCGGCGGCCCTTGCAGCCCATGTCTTATTCATGAGCGGGGGTCTGTGCGATGCCCCTCGTCACACACCATGTCAGTAACACACACGAGAGCCTCTTACTGCGCTACCTCCCGCCGAACCTCCTCCACTAAAGCCCCGCTGGCCTTTTCACTTTATGTGCTCCTCTCCTGCATTGCAAAGAAAGTGATAATAGTAATAGAGTTGTAACGGTAGGAGAACATGGGCAGAAATGTAATCCAATGCATAACCCAGCTCACAGCTAGTCATCACTACTCTATGTGTTGGCGTGAGTGTGATGGTGTAATTACTGCAGCTGTTTTCTTATACGGGAGAATAACACTTGGGACAGTGCAGTCTGGTGGTCAAGGATGGAGGCCAAATAGCTTGTCAGTCCTTTACCTAGAGATTCTTATTTGGCTTATTGGGTTCACTGTTAGACTATTTCTTTCTGCCTCTTATTTACAGAGATTGGAATAGGTTGGCGTCCATTCAAAAGTTAGAGTCCAAACTTAGACTAGAGTGTTGAGACAACCACCTGTAAGGAATAAAAATGAGACAAGACTAAGACCGTGAGAGGAGCACATCATTTGTAGTCTTGATATCAATTCTTCAGTCAAATTATGTTTTAAACTGTGACCACAGACTTTAGATCTCTAAAGTGATCTGGAGATGTAAGCATGAGGATCTAGACTGGTCGTCAGCACTAGTTCATACTCATATTTTATTTTAAATGGTGTAAATTTATATAGTGCTTTTTTTTGTTAAAGCATGGGCTGAAATGTAATCCAAAGCAGCAAACAGCTCACAGCGATGCGTTGGCTTGAGTATGATAATGTGATTACTGCTGCTCTTTTCTTATTGAGGGGCATAACACTGGGGAGATTGCAGTCTGGTGGTCAGGCTAGAGGCCAGGGAGAGCGCGTCCCACTGAGCATCTCATAAAGAACAGACAGTGGAGCTAAACTACAACAAGCGAAGGGGTAGAGATGATTGCACGGCTCTGTAGTTTCATGGAGATGGCCTCGGCTTCCCAGGCAACATCAGTAGTGTGACATTCAGGATAACATATCTAGTGTGCCGTGCCGCTACTTCTAAGCCAGTCAAGTCAATAAAGTAATAAAGTTGTATTGAGTCAAGGCTTGGTTTAAAGGTCGCATTTTTTTGTTTATGGTTTTTGGTGTGTCTAGTAAAGGTGGCATTATCAAGAGTATGGTCTGACTGTGAAAAAGAATGATGAAAATAACTGGACATTTTTTAATGTGTAGACTTCTTTAATGTATAGCTACTTGCACACCCTGATTTAAACGTCATTGCTTCAAAGTCACATTTACTTTTATGTCTCAATATGTGTCTTGTCTATGTGAAATTACATAGTGTTGTTTTAAAGACGGCCCAAAGAAAACTCTTTAGAGGCAACCTGTATGTGTTTATCACTATTTTGCATACTTTTACTTTAACATAAATACAACATACTTTAGTTCTTCTGAAGTAAGTTGCTGCTATGTTGTTCACCAATAGCAATGATCTAGAATGTTGTAAAACTACAGCCGTAATTTTTGCACAAAAGCTGTGTGTGTTACTTTACATAATGCATCTTTAATGGAGTTGTATGTTTTTACCTAAATTTTTGTCATCCCTGTCTTAGACGCCACTCATTACTAAAAGCAGCCCAGGAACCTGCCCTGTTTTTTTTAAATAAAAAAACCTGATGTTAAACCCAATGGGATTGAAGCCAATATGTCTGTGAAGCCAATATTTAACCATGTTTTACCCTCCCTTCATTTTGTCTGTAGATGTGTTTCTTTTTGAGCTGTTTCATTGTGTTAAAATACATATTTAGTGCTGATTATACACTTTTTTGTTTTATTAACCACCATTAAAAACCTTCTTTTGACAGCAGTGTGGACCAAAGAGAGTGCTTCTTTTCCCAGGAAGTGAGCTGTCAACGCCTGGGGTGAAAATTCTCATCTATTAGAAATCTTCTCTAATAAACAGTAGATGGCATCATAAAACCGGTTTTTACACAGATTATTGTTATAAAAAATACATATATACTATATAGGGTTTAAAACATTTCCCCAAATAGAAGAAAAAAATATCAGGTCCAGTCTGTTTAGTATAGTTTTTGCGGCTTTAGCAATGTGTATGGTAATCTCATCAGGCAAATGTTGTTAAGCATTCTGTGCAAGTGCATCCAGTGACGTTTAACTTGTAGCCTTTAGTAGTATTGCTTTTGTCCTGTGTCCATAAAACATAGCTTATAGATGCTATTTTTACAATATCCTCCACTTCACCTTTTGCAATTTGGCATAGATCCACAGTAATAAAAGTCACATTTAAATGACATTTATGAATCTGATTTATATTGTATGTAGACACAAATGCATATGCCGTACTGTGAACATAAAAGGGGATGTGTAAAGACAGAGTGTGTGGTGAGAATATGTGCATATATTAGATCATGCATATACATGGTTGTTGAAAGCAAATGTAATAGGGTGCTAATAAGCTGAGAGAAAATATAATGTTACATGAAAGAAAACACTGTATATTAATACAAATCACATTACGATTCACTTTGCATTACTTTGCATATACATTTGTCATTTTAAATTCACACTACAGCATTTTTCAGAGTGGTAGATTTGATCAGAGGCCGTGTTTCTTCTCTTTCTGAGCCGTAACAAATGCATGTATGAATAATTTCATTTTTATTGACGAAATTGTACTGTCCTTGAGCAACAACATAACTATATGTGAGCTACTCTCCAATGAATAAATCTTCTTTTACTTCACATCCAATTTTTTCCATTTGTGTGAATTAGGCAACACCGTATTTCAGTGCTGACAGAGGCGTAGAACCCACTAGCACTCTGTGAAACAAGGCACTTTTCCCAACCACCACTTTCTGAATACTTTAAGCCAAAACCCAAGATGTGCTCACTGTCCATATGATTCCAGCGTCAAATCAATTTAAGGACTGTGATGGCCATTTTGGAGGATAAATGGAGATCTGGATACAAAGCAAGAGATTTGATACACATTTGTCTTTCTTAGTGGATTAGGCAACACCACTGACCTGGTAAATGTATTAATACCAATCCTCCTACCAGTTGGTGAAAAATAGGCACTTTTCTTTTCTTACATTATCTTGAGATGAAATTTGGAAGTATTAAGTGTTGAGCAAAATTTGCATTTTTGAGTCATCACTTTTGAGAATATTTTCAGCTCTCCATATAAACAAAATGATCAAAAAGACAACCAAGGATAAAAAGCTGACTCTCGGATGCTTGCTGTAGCCTGCCATTATTGTGGAAAGAAGACATGAGTTTGTTGCAGACATTATCTTTCACACTACAACCATTTGTCTTCAAGCAACACAACTAGTTTTCATGGCTTTCCACCATTCTGGACACTGACACACTTTAAGTGTAAATATGTGAACCTAAAAAAATTCTAATTTGAAGTCTTTTTAATTGCAACTTAATTAGATAGTGTTGGATCATGTTTTTTAAGATCTTGCAACTTCACTGAGAACCGACTGATCGATTAAATTTTAACAAGACACCAGTGATGGGGTCTCGGCAGGCTTTAAACATCCAATCCATCATTGCCGTTGCGCTCTTTGGTTCACCTTCTGCTCCGCTCCACTCCATCTCTTCCTCCTAACTGTTTTAAAGGAAAAGAAAATTATCTGTTAATTAAAATTTAATTAAAAGCCATTTAACTTTTCTCCCTCCTCCTTCTTTGCCCTTAACAGAAATAACTTTCCCTTTGGGTGGGAGTGGCTCGGCTTGGTGGCTAAGAAACCCCTCAACGCTGATTATCCTTTAGCTGCTTTTATTACACCTATACATCAGCACAATTAAAGTCCGAAAAGGGGTCGTAAAATCCTTTTCCCCTCACCATGGTAAACAAGTACTTCTTACGACACTAAATGGAGATCTATGGCACCACTGACTAGTCGTCGTATTCAAGAAGTGTTGTAGACTCAAAACCACTTCATAAAGTTGTGTCTCATCAAAGGCATCAAACGTCTTTAATCTAAATGTACACATATTGTGCTCTGTAAGCTAAACTATTCAAGACCACTAACTTGCATTTGCACACAACTATTGTGGTTTGATGGAATGTTTCTATCTCCAAAAGCAACCAGTTACCCTTCATTTGTTAGGCCAAAACCACGTGGAGCAGATTTACACTTGCACTGAGTCCCAGTCCTTCTTTTTCTGCTGCAGTAACTTCAAACCCCCACAACCACACAGTGACCTGCCTTCTTTATATATATTTTTAAGGTGTTTTTATTTCTAGGTAATACAGATACATTGTTAGAAAATCATGTCGCTAATTTTTTTTCTTTAGTGACATGATTGTGTAAGTGAATTAGTTTAAATAGAGTGACTTACAGTGATAAATTTTTTGGCGTAACCCTTGGATTGCATTTTTTATTTGTTCACTTTCTATTGAAGACGATCTCCATGGGAACGTAGTCTGAACGGTTAACCTGCTCCGGAGCTGATTAAGAGAAGTATTTGGACAGCAGTACACTCCTTGGTGTTTAGATCCTTATTTGTGGCCCTTTTTGGCTTCTTTATATACTTTTATTCCAGTAGCTTTCTGATGTGATTGCTGTAAGCAGAATTTATTCAAGTCTATTAGCAAAGTCAAAAACTTGGCTCAGTCCTTTTACCATTACACTTCCTCTTTTGGTCAAACCCAGACTAGCTGTAGCCATGCTAAAACCTTTTTTTCAGGTCCAGAGCCAATTCTGAATTCAGATTTATTTTTTATTTTTACCATTTATGAGACCTGTAATCCATGTTTTGAACTTAGCACTGTCATGCTAATGCACAAATGTAATTTCAAATGGACCACTTCCATCTTGTGGTCTTAGTCTGGACTCTGTTTCTGAAAACACAACCACTAACTATTCAACAATCTGTACCTGTCTCCATTTGTAAGGTCAGGTCATAAAGGTAGAACGAGCTCCAACCCTTTTATCTCATGACCTCAAAGGCTCTGACCCTTTTGCTCGGGCTTTTTTTTCCCTCAGAGATCATATCTGAGATCCTCGCCCTGTTTTGCCCTGCTTGATCCACATAGTCACATGTGACAGGGGTCAGGATGCACACTTTGGTGTGAGGACCCCCTCACAATTAGCCTCCATCTGAGTCTCCAATATCCTTAGGGGTTCATCGTTTAATTAACTAATTGAAAAGATGATTCCTGCTCGGCTGCTTCATGCCACACCAGCTCCTCCCTGTGGGACGCTCTGTAAAATGTGTGGGTAGTGTATCCCGTACAGGGGAGTACTAAAGTGTAGAATAAAGGAAGAACTCACTAGTTATGGTGGTGGTTTAGGCAGAACATTAGGCCAGCTCATTCTTAAATAGATTTCTCTGCAACTTGAATATATTTCCTGCGTTATCAGTAATCACTAACAAACAAATTTGAGGTCATTTTGTCCGTTTGGTGATTTCAAACTTTTTTTAGATTAAAAGGATTTAGGTTTTAGTGATGAATGGGATACAGAAGTTTCTGAAATCGTTACATGGACAGACAGGGTTTGAGAGACTGCAGGGATGTCTCAACAGCATTTTTTTCCAAAAGACTTCTCAAAAGAATCTAATGCCACAACTCATCCCTATCGATCTACCCCTAACACAGAGTACTGCTGTTATATTTTTACGTCTGAGTTTCTCGGCTGTAATAAACGCCTCAATGCCACTCCTCACTTGGCCTTTGTGTAGTGCAATTGGAAAGAAAAAGGTCACTGCTCAGCCCGTTGTCATTGCCTTATTTAACTTGTTGGATTGATTTCTTTTTGTATTGTGTTTATGTACTGTGTTTTAGATTGTGCTTATACTGGACGGCACAGTGAAAATGCAGAGAATGAAGTCTTTTTTTGGGGGGATGGTAGAGTAACTTAAGTTATACTTGCCATGTGTACTTGTATTCTTGATGTGGTTCAAATAAATTCAGTTTACCTATAAATGTGAGACCCCCTTGAAGAGGTGGGTCCCCGTACACTTCCAACCCAACTGAACAAAATGCTTCTATTTCTTTGACAAAATGCTATTTTTGCAGTTTTTATATTTATAGTTTGGTGTGGATGTAAAGAGGCAAAAGTTGGGAATCAACAAAAGTTTTGTTTCTATATGAAATATAAATTGTATTTGAAGCGGACCTCTAAAAACTTGTATTAAAGAAGAGAGTAAATCCTCTTGTGCAGCAGCGTGAGAGGCTGGAGGAACAGTTGTATTCTGCTGCAGTAAACATTGGACTGTTTTGAGGTTTATACCTGCAACTTAGAGACTTGAATGTCACAAGTTCAGTTTGTGTTTAATGCAATAAATTTAATGTAGGTTTACATTTATGTAAACATATAACGCCAGCTCTGTTAAAAACTCAAAACATCTGGTGCTAATAAATACTAGCATTGTTTTTGAAAAAGATTACAACATTAAACATGTTTTTTCTTGAAATACAACCTTTCATCACAAGAACAAGTCATACTTTATTCCAAAAACAAAAAATCCATTTCATGGTTTTTCTTGTGTTTTTTTTTTACTTTAGAATAAGGATTTTCTAATATTTACAACCGACTACTCGAATGGAACCAAAGGCTTCTCAAACTAGCTTGGTACAGTATGCTCAAACAATAATAGCTATCTGATGTAATTTCTTTTAGCAGGATTTATTAAGTCTATTAACAAAGTCGAAAACGTGGCTCAGCCTTTACCATTACAGTTCTTGTTTTGTGAGCCATGCTTCCTAATTTGGGAATGTTTTGGACTGACCCAATACAGTGTTATAAAACTCTGGTGGAAATGAGGCGTTAAAAGGCCATTACTTAAACCCTTTATAGCTCCATCTTTGCCTCCAAAATGGTTGTTTAAGAAATGAGAATCTACTCAACTCACTAGTTAGGGATACATAACTGCAGTTCACACAAATTCCCTTTACACTATTCTTTATCAGTCTCTATGTAAGTGCTTAGTTAATTCCTATCAGTGACTTCACACTGGGTGGGCAGATACTGTATTTGAGAGCATTTTGCTGTGAGTCATCCTCCTCTAATGTGTAGTCGCTGTTGGTTTCAAAGTCATTCCCCAGCACTTGCTTTATCCATCTTTCATTCCCTTGAACCACCCTGGTGCCTTGGTAGGGGCCTGTCTGAGCCTACTGTCACTTCTATGTGTGTGCGAGTGTATTTGTGTGTGTGGTCATCCTCAGACTGTGGTGCTGCTCCTTAATGACCCGTGCAGTGCCTGGGAGCTGGGGGTGTCACAGCGTCGTGACTAACAGCCTGGGCAGATCGGCTACTGCCAAAGCTCCAGCTCTGGCCAAACCCTCCGTCCCTCCCTGCCACTCCACACAAACAGCGACTCATGCATATGTGCGGAGACACACACGGAGTCTCCTGCTGATTTGACGGCTCTAAATGTGTTTACTTTGCAGAGGATGGCTGCTCTAAGACGTTATTATAAATAGATGTGTCTGTAGGGTATGGCCGTGTGCGCCTCTGCAGCAAACGAGTGCATTTGATCAGTCGACTGGAAAGATTGCTGCAGTGTTGAGGCAGGGCCCGATTAACCTGCTGGGGGAGACTAGGGGCAGAAATGAGCTGTTAGCCCCCATTGAGCCCCGCGCGACGCTATCGTTTTACCTCTGCGCATCAGTTAGTTAGCGTTTAAGTGGCACCGGCAGCAGCTAGTGCTATTGAATAAAAGAGTCTTCATGTTGGCACCGAGTCAAGTCATTTGTAAAGTGAATAAACATACAGTAAATGTTTAGAGAGGCACGTTGAAGCACATTAATTACTGAGGTAATTAAAAGCAAAACACATGCTTTTACCTCAGTGCCAATGCAATTCCTCAAAATGGATACTTTGGTTAACTATATAAATATTTAAATACAGGTAATTTATGATTTTTTTGAAATTATATGAAAATATTCCATATGCAGGTTATTTTCTTTAATTATCTCATGTTACTTTTTACATTATGTATACTCAGTGTAATTAAAATTTAATTATCAATAACTTTAGACTGAGGTTTATATTCGAGGGTGATGATATTTTTTGGTATGTTCAGAAAAGAAAATATTCAACAAATCCTTAATCACATAAATATTTAAAACAGGTTAAGAATTATTTGTATTTACATCAACTCTAATCTAATCTAAGTGACATTTTTTGTCTTATGTACTCAGGTGTTTTGAAGAGGTCAACCAAAAGAGAGGCTGGGTGGATTACGTGTGAGTTATTAATAAATAAATAAAAAAACAACAACAAAGGAGCACTGGCCAATGCAGACTCAATGGGTGGATGTGGTTGATCAGAGCAACAGCAGGCTGGAGTCATCTATAAATGTCAAACTTTAAGGGAAAGTGTGACAAAGTGTTAATTGTAGTACCAATGCAAATATTAATCTTATTAATCAATAGCTGAATTCTGTGTTTCTTCATTACATGACTCCTAATCATGTCTCCTTAAAGATGCCAAAAGGTAATTTTCTTGGCAAAACAAAAAAAAAATACTATTTTGATCTGAGTTATGCTACCCTTGCTACGCTAGCTATGCTACAATTTTCTGGTTTGACATTCCATTAACAATTGACCAAATATGCCCAACCTGTTCTGATTCATCTAAAAGATTTTATTTCAAAACCACTTAATTTGTAATGGCACACAAATGGGACATGAAAAAGAAAAAGACATTTTTGAAAATGATAAAGGTCAACTTCATTTAGACCTTGTATTGACTGGCAAAACACAGTTCCAAACTTCTTCTAAAACAAACTTCTTTTTTTTTTTTATTCCTCCGTACATTCATCAAACGAGTCTATCCTCACAGCGTTGTGAACCGACTGGACTGGTTTGTGGATTCCCAAGGTGGCGGTCATTTCTACTTTTCTCAGTCAGTCTCAGTCTGTGCATTTGTGTTTTGGGGTCTACAGCATGTATACACATTGTGCAGGTGAGTGATGAGCGCTGCAGTGCTTTGGTGCAAGGGCTGTGCTTAGAAATCACAGGAGGACCCAAGCGACTGGATTCGCCCTGAGCCTTGTATGGATGCACTCCCTCTGCCTCCCCACACACACAAACACACTTGAACTTCGGGAGATATAAAGCGTGAGGTAGGGGCATCGAGAAGCCTCACATCCTTTTAACTGGGTCTCATAAATCACAGTCAGCAGCATGGCAGGATTATGTTGTCAAGTAAAAAAAAAGAAAATGCGTGTGCGTGTGCATGTGGCTGTATGTGTCTAATGCGGTGCTGCCTGGAGTGGGACAGGTGGCGCCGCATTGACATGGCATTGTTCGGTTGTTTTTTTGTTGAAGAAGAAGAGCTACATAAAGCCACCTCACAAAGCAGAGACAGCTGTATGACTCCAAAAGGATCTCGCGAAAAAAAAAAAAAATGTAACAGGTGGATGAAAAGCTGAAACAGACGTAAAAGGGACATGGAATCTTTGCTGCAATAGGAGCCGGGTGCGACTGAAGAATTAGGTTGGTACTGTACAGAGCCATTTATTATAAGAGTTCTGACACCGTTGGCAGCCATGCCATCACATTTTAATTTAGCCATCTATCTTCTAACAAAGCCTTTTTATGGATATTTGAATGGATTTTAGAAACACAACAACAATGACTGTGACAGTCTATCTTTTTGCATTACAAACCCATTTTCTGTCGCTCCAGTCAGGTCATAGACCATGGCCCAGATATCCTTGTGTTTTGAGTCATTACTAACATCATACTGTCAGCTTAGCCATAAGTCAGTGCAACTGAAGTGACTAAATAAACATTATAGGAAAGGCTTAAGTTGTAGAAAGCATAATTAAGTGTAGTGTAGTGCTGAGACTCTCATTAGAGAGAAACAACAGTCATGCTTCCAGATGATATTTAGTAAAACATTTTGTTGCAGAAAGAAAACAAGATGGGTGTGTTTTCATTGATGGATGTGAAGTGAATAATGAGGTCACACAAACTAGCCTAAGGAAAAAATAGAGCTTTGTATGATACTTGTGTGCTTTTTTATGCCACCCAGCAGCAATGTAACTTGTATCCACTGTTTAATGCAGGCAGCAAGAGTCACACCAACAAGGCTATGTCCCATAAATCCTCATATGATGCTCTTTTCTGTCAATAGTCTTACCATATCTCATATTCTTAAATAATTTGACAAAAAAGTGTTCTCAGATGTCAGCCTCAGATACATTAGAACAGGGTGCTCACACTTTTTCAGCAGTCAAAATGATCATCCCACTACAAAAATGCAAAACTTATATTTTTTTTGCAAATATATTGATGATTTTTTATATGTACAATGTATTTTGATGTACCTTGCATAACCGTATGAGCCCATATTGCACAACACAACATAATTAACTATGTACATTTTTGTCACTACCTGAGTTTACTCTGATGACTTGCAAAGTAGCTGCTGACAGATCAGGCAAACGCACTACGAAAACAATGTGAAAAAAAAAGTCCTCCTCTCATTCTGTATGAAAGCGATATGTTTTTGTGTTCTTACATGGTCCAGCTCCCCACCCTTTTTCTTAAGTTTAAGGATGAAAAAAAACGAGGTCCAAAAATTGGAGGTAACTCGCTTAAAGCTTCTTAGATTAGCTGCACTTAGCGCCATTGTTTGCGCAAGCACAGTGACCTAAACAACCTGCGATCTACCAATACTACCTTTGTGATCGACTGGTAGATCACACTTAGATCGACTTACTGAGCACCCCTGCTTTAGAATAATACCTATTGGTAACTGGATGAATTAGTAACCAACTATTGCAATTTCATCTGATCAGACCAACTTTTTTTAGTTTACATTATTAAAAGTGAAATGTTCATGTGGTCATCAAACATAAAACAAGTAACTTACTAACAGTACTGCCAGTGTGAAATTGCAGTGAAATTGAGTGAAATTGCAATGTCATAATCACCAGATGGATTTCTGTAAGTTTTGGAACTCACAAATTCAGACATCAACTTCCATGGTTCTGCTAATGCTTCACAGAGATAGATGCGGATAGATTCTTCCATTATATGGATAAGCTAAGGTTGTGTGGGTCATCATAATCAATAGAGGGAGCAATGTTAGCCAACAAAATATGCAATGTTGAAAGTGAATCACATTCACAAGAAGTTAAAGATAATTTACTAAGTGAATAAAGTAATTTCCAAACTATATTGTTTGACCAACTGTAAAAAGGATTTGGGTTTAATGTTGTTAACTATCAATGTTTGGAACTATTGTGTGACACATGCCCACTTAGCTTCAGCCTTGTTTGTTTCCTACAGAAGTCTATGCGGTTGTCAGAACTCTCATAATAAATGACTTTGGTTAAGGAGATTCATTAAGAGAGTGCGGCAAGATGAAGAAAAATGCTGGAAATTGCATTCTGATTACACCGGGGAGTGGGAGTGCATTTAGAGGCGGATGAGAGAAAAAATGGAACGAATGAGAAAGAAGCGGGGAGGCAGAGAAAGGAGTCCATCACAGATCGCTGGTAGCAGGCTTCAATCAATTATTAACGGCATGCAGATTAGCAGGCGAGTTGTCAAACGATGCAATGACGGCTGTCAGTTTCCACCCGCTCCAACGCCTACCTCAGGGAACGAGGGACTAGGGGAGAACGACAGAAGGAGTGTGCACTCAGGAGATGCATTTGGGGGACTACTTTGAGTGAACTTTTTGTAGTTGGTCTTTAAGGAGATCGGGGAAAATACCAGCGCTAGTGTTAACATATACATCTGTGTCATGAATGCAAGGAGCTTAGAGAGTTTTAGAGTTAAGTAATCATAAGACCGCAGGGATTTGTCAACCACTTACAGATGGCGTCAAATTCTTTAAAACCACCATTTGTCAACCATTTTGCCCAGTATGGCAAATCTTGATAACTAATGAATCCTTCTGAATAAAATTCCGACCATACGCTGTTGCTCAGATGCGAGGATTTATCTGCTTTTCTGTTGAATATCTTTGGGTTTTTTTGGACCTTTTGTCTGCCAGTCGAAAGCAATTTGAAGATAACAACTCGGGCTCCATAATGACGCGTCTTTTTTTAAAACTGACATTTAATGAGCAGAATACAATTGATCAAAACAGTGGAGATAAACGAGTTGTTAATTAGTTGTTTAAAGAGCATCCTGATGAAATGCATTTATTTTTAATTTAGAATTTGCTCAAAACACTCCCATTTGTTATTGCCTTTAATCCAAATGGGGCACAGTGTTAATGCGTTTTTTAATTCACCTTGTGTAATGACGATGAGCCACTTGGAGGCTCTGAATCTAAACAGTGACTAAGCATGTTGTTTAAAGCATTCAGCAAAAGAGGATTACAATGTATTATGAGATATAGTCTCTATCCACACTACAATTATAAAAACTGGAGTTGTCCAGTCTGTTGTACTCAGCAGTTTCTAAGTCACTTGTACTGACTGCAGTGTAAGTTTCTCTGCTAAAAGTAAAGTAGACTGCTAATGATGTGCTGTTTAAGTGTCAAGAGGCTCAAAAACTGTCCCAAACAAGTCACTTGATAAAAGATCTAAACATACAACTTTGTTGTTTGTCTAGGGTTTGGACCAAACCAATTCTCCACATGAAAACACTAGCACATTTTATTAAAACAAAGTATGGAAAGTTAAAGGCAAAGTTACCATAACGTTCTAAAGCTCTGAATTAATTGTTCTTTTTTCTTAGTAGTTTATTGTTTCCTTTTATTTTAAATTGACTGCTGTGTAGATCAACAGGCAAAAGGAACAGCCCTTATTCAAATGGAAGCAATAGCTAACGACTATGAGACCAGAACAGCCTGGTCCTATCAGGTTTAGTTTCAGGTCAAACCCCTCCCTCTAGAGATACAAGCTCAGCGACAAAATGTTATCACCTTGAAAACTGGGTCCAGATGCTTTTGCTTAAACCTTTTCTTCAAATGGGAACAAACCCACTTGCATGTGATTGGCTAAATGTTGCCAACACTTTATTACCATGTGGTAATTTGGTAGATTAAAGTGGTGCAGTGCTATGCAGTTTCTGGTTTTAGGTACTCTTCTACACGTTCTGAAAAAGTGGTATTGGTACATCCTTAGGTATACTCAAATGTGATCAGGAAAGGATTTTGCCAATAGAGCGTAGATGTTTGTTTTGCTTTCTGGTCAATGATGGGATGTATGCTAAGATTTAACAGGTGTGAAACAACCCATAAAGCTCATAGTGTTTGCTTGTTAAAAATATATGGCAGCCATCTTGATTCTGAAAGCATGGCTGATAGAGGGGAAACAGGTGATGTATTGAACTCATTTATGCCTTTCATTCTTGTTGTTAGAGGCTGTCAAGCGATTTATAAATCTGTAAGAGAATATACGCTAAGTACCACTGCTGTTTATCCAGTCTTGTCCGTCAGTGCCCAGATAAACAGGCTCTTAAGTGCATGGATTTATCATAATTATACATTGTTCACATGGGTTTCTATTTGTTTTTATTCAGACTTCAGGGCTTAAGGATTTTTAATGTGTCAGTGCAGTTTGTAAGTCGATGTTCACTTTTGGAAGCTATAACACCATGACACATGTTGTGTGGCAGCCTTTACGAAAGATCCAGCACTTTTTGTCCCTAATATTTAATCAATACTATAATACTGCTGGTTCTTGTTTTCTGGGACACATTGTGGAAGAAGAACATTTGGATGCAGTCTGGCACTTGGCTGGCACATAAGAAAAAAAATATTTTGAATCCTAACTTGAATCCAAGGCTGACTTGCAAAAGTAAACATGTTGACAGCTTAGTTTAGTGGATAAAATAAATTCCTAGAGCCAAAATGTGCCTCTGTAACAATTGTATGACAGTGGATTTGTATCTTTAAAATGTGATTACATTTAAATCTTAAATGTTCATGTGCCAATTGTCAATGACAGGTGTTTGATTTCATTCATTGATACATACATTCAATGGTTCGACCTTAAGTGACAGTCCCGTTACCTCGTGGGATTCTGTAAAGTTTGTTACCGGAGTTGGATCCACGATGATGGAGAGAGTCCACACAGACTTGAAGCGAAACCAAAACTTTATTGAGCAAACCATTTAGACCTACCCCAATTTCCATTTGCCATGTGAAGTGTTTTTTTGCGGACAGTGCTCCCAAGTGCAATCATGCTCGCTTGTCATTCTTGTAATAGTCTTATTCTTGTAATTTTTGTGAAATTGCTCCACTTCTATATTAGCTTTTATTTTAATTGCCTGCTATAAGGGGCATAAAGAGCTGTCTGCATATCTTACAAAGACAATGGTTAATTATTCAAGAATATTAAATAAGAGCTTTTATATATAATATTTTAATATAAGCATCACACTTTAGAGAACAGTGTGAGATTTCTCACAGAGCCAGAGGAATGTAGCACTGGGGAGTGCAGATATATGCCATATCAGTAACCTATGTGGTCCCCCATAGCAGCCACAAAACCTCAGCTTGTTTTTCTTCTTTTCCCCTCTTAAGTCCTTTTGCTTCTAATGTCAAGCGTACACAAGCCGAGCAAGGTGATGTTCCCACTTTCCCAAAAAGTTAGCGCGCAGTGAGAGGAGCCAAACTCATGGCCCCTGTGTGGGAGAACAACTCTCACCTGGGGCATTGTTGCAACTGACACAGCAGAGGCAGAAGATGATGATGATGCAGTTTGTGAGGGGACAGAATAAGGCAAAAAAAGTTGAAAGGCACTGGGGAATGGATTGTGTGGCCTTAAAAAATGTATAGCGGGCTGTGTCTCAAGGGCGATGCAGATGGGACGCCCTTGAGTTAGCACAATTAACCTAAACACTCACAACTATTCATAGCACTTCATAGAGGTTAGCGTACAAGAGTGAAGCCAGTGCGCTGAGATCATTTGAGCATGTTAAAGCCCCTTGATGTCATAAATCATTCAGCAGTACCGGCAGATGTGTGCAGCATGTCATTTTAATCACAGACTTGTGCAGACTTTTCTTTCACGTCTCTTGTTTACAGCACGTTCTGCACTTACTGTAAGGAAACAAATAAGCCCACCTGACCACAACTGAACCCAACACAGCTGGCTGACTCCAGGGAATGGTTCCAAACATCAAAAATACCGGGAAGTGTTTTTAGAGTTTTGGCTGACTCTCAGTCAGAAGTTTGAATTGAGGCCTGGAGTCTGGGGATGGATTCTGGTCCAGTTTTCTGTGTGGAATTTGCTCATGTTATTTCAGAATTTAAACCTAAAAACAAGTAAAACCGGCCTTGCTCTGCTGTGGTTATTGGTAACACACATCAAGCAGCCATAACGGTGCTAACGGTGTTGGTTCCCACACTATATAGGTAAAAAAGTCTGGCTTTTACAGCACCACAACTAAACAGATTTTTATACTAACACATACAAATGATCTTTTTCTAAGCACCTATATGTTTTTTTCTAATGTATATCTACACTATAATTATGATATAATTTTTATTGAGCTATTTGCCAAAAAAAATACACTCACATTTGCAATCATCTTGGCATTTTAGAAAGATTTTGGCAGTTTTAAAGCAAGCATAGAAAAGAAAAAGTTTTGATTGGTTTCATCCACCCATGGGAAGGTGAACATTATTAATTATTCACAGGTACTGGTCCAAAATGAGAATAGCATTGATCCACTCTTACAAAGTTTATAGTGTGTTAGATACCCTCTAGTCTGAATCAGTGTATGATTGTCTCTTATGAATTTCTAGGATTCTGGGGATATTTTGTGGGATCTAACGCCAAGATGTTAGCAGCTATTAACAGTGGTCCACCCCACTGCTGCCTCTACCTTGCCCTGCTGATTGTTTAGGCCTTGAACCCTTCAAAGGTAGAATAGCAACAGGAGCTACAGTTCTGGAGATGCCCTAATATTATCAACTTTGTCGTTTACATACATACATACATAAGCAATTATCATGCTTTTACAAAATTAAATCCAATATGGAGAATTGCACTATGCTGTCAGTGTTTTAAACTGATTTGCCATATGGTCTGTTACACAGAACCATATCTGGGACAGCTTCCACAGAAAGTGTTTGCAAAGACCAGGTAGTGAATGACCCATGATCGCAGTTTAATCAGAATGCCATGTTGTTGACCAGTGGCTTTGTCATTAAACCTAAACCAGGCGTACAACTGCCAGTACTGCCAAATCATTGGTCAGAACATCGAGCAGTTTGTGAGAAATCGCATGGCCCAAAGCAGGACAAGATAGATTTTAGTGCGTTTGTGTACTTACTTTTTTAATTTTTATTTTTTTTTGTAAATGAAAAAGCTTTTTAGGATCAATAATGGTAGTTAATTACACCATCAGCTTTATTGCAGCTCAAAAGCTTTACCCACTGACATCAACAAATGCTTAACTTCTCTACTGTTAAAACCTCTATATCTATTCTGTTTTTCACTAATAGGTTGACCTGCCGTGTCAAGAAGTAAAACCTCTACAATTGCCTTATGTGAACTAGAGAATACATTGCTCGCACTAAAGCAAATTTCTACTAGAAAAAGAAAGCTCTAACAAAGTAATTCAAAAGTAGCTGAGGCAAAGGACCTTGGAAATTCTTCTTGTGGACAAATATTTTTTTATGTGTCAGTTAATACAAGCTACTTTCGCAGGTGCACCCTCCCACTCACCCAGCTCTTTATGCTCCCACATTGTGACCAAGGGCGAGATGGAGGGAAGTGAAAGAAGAATAAAAGAGAAAAGGGAAAACAGTAATGGCTGTGGTTAAAAGAACTGGGGGGCCGTATTGCTTGCCTGAAGGCTTCCTTACAGCGAGAAATGATTTAGACAGAAATAAAAGAGCTTTGTAATTAACCAAAGAAAAGAACAAGTGAGCGAAAAGAAGATGCATAAAAAGTGAGAAGGGATTAAACCAATCTCAATGAATTAACATTTACAGTAAGCTAATGTGACATAGTAGCCTATATGCAAGTTGAGAGGGCTACATTTTATAGAGCTACATTTTAAAATATGTGACGTATCTCATTTTCACTAGTTTTATTAGTCTTAAAAGCTTTTTCTCCATAAGCAGCTTATCTTTAAAGAGAAAAAAATGAATGTACTGTTTATGTCTGTCCACTTTGGTTTACAGTCAGAGATTTTTACAAACTTATTCATTTAGTCATTGGATCAGCTAAAACTTAATTGCATTAAATATGCTTCTGGAAACTGAAAGCAACATTATATTACTTCCTTAACTGTTATGTACCTCAGAATATGTAATCTGAAAATTACTAGAACATAGCTTCAAAAACATTTTGGCAAGAAACAGACAACCCTCCTTTTAAAGACAATGCGTGCCTTGTTGGAGATTTTTGATGATAATTGAGTGAAGGAGTGCAGCAGATCACAGTTCCATATAAATTTGCTGTAGTGTTTGTCTTCATTGGTCTTTTAGTGCAGTGATTCTCAACCTCGGGGGTCGCCAGATTACTTCAGGGGGTTCATAGAGCAAATTCTACTTCAGGGGTTCTCAAACTTCTGGATCTGGACTATATTTTCACACCCGCAGCCTCTCTCTTTGGTCAAAGTTAAATCCGTTCTGTTTAGTCAGTGGGAAATTCATATACTATAGAACACCGGTCCAACTCTTGTCGCCATGTTCTTACTTGCTAAGATCCATTCAGCAGCTAAAGCGCAAAAATGAAAGAAAGGAAGTTCAAACTGAAAAGCAATATACTGCGCTGTAGGTATAACATTGCCACTTTTCGCTGTATCATTTTAATGCCTCTTAATAAGCCTATTTTAGCTGGAGCCATCGCGAGCTGCATGAGCATTCATTTGAGCTTCTGACTGGGAACAGCAATAAGGATATTTAGTCCTGTGTTATGATTATCAGAGCTGCTAAAACGCAAAAGCTTCTATGGCATTTTTCTCACAGAACAAAATATGCAGCTGCAATTGCTTTCAGAATTTTCTGCGCGCAATGTCACAAGCTCGGAGAGCCATGCTGCACGTACCCCACCACCAGAAGTCTCTGACCGTTGAGAAGCCAGCAGCCAGCCACGTGGATCACCAGGACAAGGCAATTCAGGAGAGACATGTTATAGATCCTGTATAGGCTGCTTGGTACTGTATGAGCTCTGCACTTCTTAATAAATGCCTACTGCTTTCTCCATTTGCCTTGTATCAGAGACAAGCTGGGGATAAGGCAGAGGTCGAGAAAAGGCTTGAAAGCCTGCGTGTAGGTGTGTATGTGGCGCCACATGTTAAGTTTTTGTACCGCATAATCCAAAGGGAAGCGCTTGCGAGAAAATGCTTTGCAATGTTTTCCAAACATCAGTTAACATCGTTGAAGTCCGGAGGCGGGGTTCCATTCAAGGCACTCATAGTCACACACATTCATACACCAGTGCTGTGACACTGGAGGCAGTACAATATACTGTCTATGTTCCCTGATCTTTGACAATTACATGGAAAACAACAAAAATAAGCATTCAAACAATTAAAGATGTGATAGCCACTCTGAAAGTTTAAATAAGTATTTCCCACAAGATGACGCAAGAAAAGCACGGCTGGATATGTCAGCTTTTTACCGCCTCCTCCACAAAGCCTACTTTCCACAATGGTGAAAATGTGGCAATACATGTATAAAAAATAAAGGTTTCAGCACCAAGGCTAGCGGCAAATCCACCGTGGTCCTGTGCGGAGGGGTGGTGCTGCAGCACGGTCGAGAAGGGTGGGGGTGGAGATTTGCCACGTGAACATGTTGTAAAATTGGGGGTTGTGGTTCAAAAAGGTTGAGAAACACTGCTTTAGTGGATATACACTTAATGTTACACCACGTTGCTTTATTAACAATGGATAAACTTTACATTCTGTGTATCATCATCTCTTGGAACGTTGCATAGATTGATGCAAGGTTGGACTAACTCCATTGGCAGAAGCAGAGGAAAGTCAGCTTTATTAGGTGGTGACTATCGTGCTGGTTTTATAAGAGGTGATTACAGACGGTCTGTCACTGCAGCACTCTGACTTCCTTTTCCTCTACTTCTCGCAGTTTGTTAAGCCAGGACGTTGCTGCCGCCAGCGGCTGCCGGCTGCACCATCTGTGGATGCAAAGTGCCCAAAATTCATTAGTGGAGTGATGGAGAGAGCAGAGGAGTGAGACTCCAGCGTGAGAGTGACATGAGAGGCAGAGGAGTGGAGGTGCCAGCAGGACAGAGCAACTATTGAACTTATTCATGAAGCACATGGTTTGGAAAGTGAAAAAATAATGAGAGCAAATTAGGATAGGGAAAATAGTGCTCAAAGAGTTGCTCAATACTTTATTATTACAGTTTCTGCATAATTTAAACCCAAAAGGATTAATAAAGATGAACATTTTTATCTGGTAAAATCTGATTTAAAACAAGAAAATATAAATATTTGAACATTTATTTGGACATTTGATGTTTTATGTGGCATGTGGAATGAATGTTCCTCACAGCAGAGGAAGAGGGTTGACAGTGGCCTTTGTTGATAGAGCTGAGCATATGCAACAATGCACCCACTCCCGTCATGCTGCCACTGTGACGTAAATGAGAAGTGACCTGTGTGTTTGATAGACTTCATCAAATTCATTCATGCATTAGAGACTCAAAAAGTATAGAAGTTGGATCTGACACAATGTCTTTTCTGTTACTCTGTTCACAGTATCAATAACATCACGATACAGTGATTCTATAAACAACAATTTACAATAAATCATGAGATGTGTGAAGATATGGAAAAATAGTCCTAGATTAATTACAAGAATTTTGAGCATTCATACTTACTGTAATGCTATTTTAATACCCCTGTGGAAAATGAACTTTTGACAAATATGATGATATTTGTAAGAAAAAGTATCACAAGGAGGAAAACAAACAAAGATGTATGTGTTTTTCTCAAGTAAGTACATTATTGTGTATTGGAATAAACTCCTTATTACGCTCTCTCTAATACATCTACCATCATATTTTCTTACATTTTCATTTATTTCATGAACAAATCCCAAGCTAATCCCTTTTAACGGAGCAGTTAAAGGTGACAGACTAACCGTCATTTGTAACAGCAGCTCAAACTGTGGCACAATGTGTTTGAGTGTCACACAGACATGTCAGTGCGGCGTGGTATGTTCTGGGGTTTGTCGCTCGGTTTATTGGTGTTCAATGTGAAAAGTGGCTGATCACACGCCACCCTGTTTGTCTGGCTGCTGTAATGGGGTTTGTCATAGCTTTTGTTATGTCACTTGTAAACAGTATGTTGTGTTGCTGTCAAGTTGACTGTCAGCGCTAGAACTAGAGTAAGTCTGTGCAGTAAAGATTACATGGAGCCACAGTTGTACGAGAAAACCATAATGTTTTACCAAAATTGTGAACAAGGCAAGGTTACTTTATTTTTCAACCTTGGAAGACAAGTTGTTTTGGTTAAAAGAAATAGCAGCTGAGCATCACATAGAAAGAAAGAAAGAAAGAAAGAAAGAAAGAAAGAAATGCGGCATAAATCATTAAATAGACCACCTGTGCAAAGAATTATTGTTAAACGCTGTGCATTTCCGAGTTGTTCTGTATCGTCCTGAATGTGCTGCGTCACCTGTTACACTGGTGTTTCCATCTGTCTCACATTTAGTAGTTCGAAGCGAGATGAATGCAGTGCTACAGTGCATGTTGAGGAAAAAGTTGTGTCTTTAATGAAGGCAGTATAAAGTTGCCTTCATTAAAGACAAGGCATAGGTTTTGCTGTCATTGTTTCTAACTGTTGCAGAACATTCCATGCGGATTGTAAGGCTAAAAATGATATAAACCATTCTTTGTTAAAAAAAAAAAAAATACAATTGAATTGATTGCCACCTCTTTTGTATTAAGGGGAATACATAAAACAAACATGGGTACTGTTACCAGTTCTGCCAGTACAAAAAAAATATTATTATAAACTAAAATTAATGAAATTAATCATTTTTGTCTACATAAATTAAAAAAGGTATTTGATTTACCAAAATAAAGGACAGACATTTAAAAACAATTTAATTTATTTTGTATATATCATCAATGCATACTGCAAAAAAACACATTTATCATATTTTATGTGGCACTAACTTAGCTAGCTTAACAGTTTTATTTATTTTATTTTGTTTACAACATGATCAGCTGTGATTAATGCTGAATGCTTACTTTTGACATTTATTGCAAGTCTAAAGATACATTTTCCATAGTTTTCCTGTTGTTTTATTACATTATTTCATAGATTCTTATGACACAAGCAACTGTTAGTGCATTTGTCTTAATGTCAGGGCCAAGTTATTTACAGAAACTGAGTGCTGTCTGTTCAATTGATTAAGACATTGCAAGTATTCTGTGTTTTTATGCAGAGTGAGAAGAAACATTAAGATTGCTGGATATATCAACAAAACCGAGCAAACTGAAAAACAAATAGAGAAAACGGAAGCAAATTAAAACCCCCAATAAATATTAGCAATGCATTCATGCAGTGTTTGACAATACAGGACAGATAATTACAGGATCACATTGGCCTGACCCCAAATTCCGAGCTAGAAGTTCAGAGTAAGCTCTAAATTTTACTTTGGTGCAATGTAATAATATTTTGTGGAGAAAAAAAAATTCTGTTGATATATTTTTTTGTTTAGTAAAAAAGTAGTCAGGGTTTTAGTCTGCTGTCAGGGGATTGTGTTGTGCCATTGTTTTATAATCAGTTATGTTTTTTACTTTGAATTCTCATCCCTACTTTGACATGCTAACCTAGACTATTCCCGCAAGATTAACCAATTGAGTCATAATTAGATGAAAGAATCCATCCCACACGGCAAAATGTATTGCTTAATTATATTATTACGGCACGCTTTAAATTTGTAGAATCTGGCATTTTGCATATTTCCTCTTTCCAACGTAGCCCATTGTACTTGATCAGCATTCTGCGACAGCTCTGTGGCCTTCCACCTCTGGCTCTGTTATCTCCTCACGCTTCCCTCCTGCCATCATCCCACAGGCTCCCGACTCTCACTGGGGCAGCGAGGTGACAGGGATCACTCCGCTTTGTGAAACCGGTATGCTCAGATGAGCCGCTGAATTAGAGGGCAGGAAGATCAACCGTGGCGTGGCGACGATAAGACTAGAAACGAGAGAGGGAAGATGATGAGACGAGCTCACGGAAAAGGGAACGATAGTGGCCAAGTGGATCTAGGAAGGAATGAAATATGTAAGGGAGAGGAAATGATATTGAATAGGAAAGAGTCACAACTCGAGATACCAATACTACTTCTGTTCGCGACCATTCTGGACCATCTTGTTCCTATTAAGAGTGGCCTACTTTGAGGCCAGACTGAATGTCATGTGTTTATTAGTATATGGTCTTTAAAAACTAAATATAAATTCAATTCAGTTACAGGGTTGCACAGTGGCAGAGTGGTCCTCCTTGTGCGACCAATTCGTAAGCACTCTAGATTCCTGCCACCGTTCAAAGACATGCAAAGGTCAGTCAGGGACTCAAAATTGTGAATAGAGAATGAAAGTAACGTCATTGTCTGTTGCGATTAACTGACGATGGACCAGGCTGTACCTTGCTTCACGTTGAGCTTTACATCAGCAACAGCCTTGAACCGCATTAGTGTCCGTGTTTGTGATGATATCCATGTCTCAGCATTACAACACTGCACTAGCTGTGTTCTCGATGTACTTGAAAGACTCATTTATTCCTACAACCATTTACAGTAGAACAAATACAACTATGCCTTGTTTTGGGATCAGAGAATAGGTTAACCCTGATATCTACGCTAGTTGCATCTCTTGTTGATTCTACTCAGCCCAGGTCTGCCATCTCAGCTCATTCGTTTGGGTTTCCATAAATGGATTGCATTTTTTCATTTTGAAATATTGCATTAGAAAAGATTCATGGACATACATGACATTAGATGTATGTCAGACAGTATGTCCAGTTTATATGTAGTAACACAGTTTTGCGCAGAAGAAATAAGAAAGGCAAGTCTATTTCTCAAATTTCTCAAGGAGACATAGGCGTAAGTGAGTTTCTTTTTATTCATTCACTGTAATCGGAAAACAATCTCCCCGAATCAAATGTAACTTTGTTTTCAGCTTTGGAAATCAAAGAGTTTGGATATTATGTCACATCCCCTTCCTCAACTGTCCTCTGAATGCCCCTTTGTTCTGGAGTGTGTTGTTTGAGTGAAAGTATGGGACTCTTGAAACCACACACAAGTCACTTTGTTGCAGTGTTTCAATGGCAAGTGGAATGGGGCCCCTATGCTCTATACTTCTGTACTGATGCATGCGTCCTTCTGAGTGCGTGGGTTTCTTCAGATCATGTAATGACAAGTATATCATTCATTCCTCTGCATATATGTTACAGCTCCAAGGACATTGTGTAATACTGAAGCCAGCTCATTTGTCAAGTTGACTTCATTTCTCTAAACTTAACCAAAACTGCTCCTAATGCCAAACTTAAACACCAAAGAAGTCAAATGCAACTCCGGTGTCGGGGTGCAAACATTGATTTTAGGTTCCATCTCTGCCTTTCAAAGCTTAATTTCCTTTCCTGACAAAAACTCATCTTATAGCCTTCAAAAATAAAACATATGGGCAGATTCTCACAAATGAAATGTGCTAATGAAATGCAAGGTAATGCACCGACCAAATATATTTTACATCCTGGGAATGAGAACCAGGTGCCAATTCTGATGTCTCTGTAGAATTTATGTATATTTGACATTTAAAAGCCATGCCAGTAGTGTGTGCAAAGCATGGAAATGACAGCTGTGAAAGCATATAGAGCATACATTATAGAAGAAACTAAAAAGCTTGACCTAATATATTGTGAAAAAGAAATTGGTCTGGCAGATTTCCCTCCTATATCCAGAAAATGTGTTGTGCAGAATTTGCATACTCCGTGAATGTTGAGTGCCAATTTCTTTCCAAGCGTCACTAATTTTAGCAAAAAGTTTTAAAGAGAAACATAATGTTGGAACTAGCTGTTGTCTCATTAGATAGAACATAACACAAGTTTGACAAATGTAGTTATTCAAAGTTACATTTCCGCTAGTTAATGTTCTCACTCTGTGGATAGAACATCTGCGTGATTCGAGGAATGGCAAGAAAATTACCAGCTTTGATAGATGATGCAGATTGAAGCGTGTTCACCAAAACTAATCAATGACTGTGGCCCTGCAAACTTCTGGAACACACCGAGCATCACAGATGGATAATATGTCAGTGATGGGGTGCAGAGTTGTCTTTGCAAGAATATATGAACAGATTTTTTGCATGCGTTGGAGGGAGTGCTCGCTCAGGTCCAAATGCCAAAAACGATCCCGTCTAGCCGGATTATAACTTGCATCTCGGGAAGCTGCTTTTAATCCTTTACTGCAGACTCTTGCACGAATTTGGAGAGTAAACATCTGGCTAATGTTTTGCCGGTTCATTTGCAGATGAAGACAAGACCACGGCAGTGTGAAGGCAGGGAAGATAATGAGACAGCTTGTAAAAAGGTTAAAAGTTATGTGGGGAAAAAAAAATAGCTCTTTTGCTGACATTTGCTGAATATTAGTAAAGGCTGACATGTAAATTAAAAGAGAATAGGTGTGACTGCTTTATGTAAAACACCAAAGTGAGAATGTATATAGATTTAATGCATTTTCACATGCTGAAATTAATGGTTGTTTTTGTAAAAATAGGACAGTAGTAGTAATAGTAATAATGTGCTGCCTTTAGTAAATGACTGCAACCTCTCTTTGAAGATCTAGTTAAAGTAGCAACAGTGTTGAACAAGCTAAAATAAACTCAGTTATAAAAAAAACATATCTTTAATACTATGAGGCATTCTAAGACTGTACACGTATTGTGCAGCAGCTGGATTCTTGTGGGTTTTGTGGGTTTACAAACAAAAAATTCTTCTACTTGTCAAAACAATGTGAATTTGACCGAACTGTGGCTTGTTCAGACCCGTGGTGTGGCAGTACTGGCAGATATGGGCATGTTTTAAGTTTGACAACCAAGACAACATTACTAATAAACCATATAGCATTGTTCTGACTGGATAAAAGGACTGTGCGGTTACTGGCAGATGGTTCACCTAAGCAACTAGGCATTCTCCAAAAGTACCTCCCCTTTGGAAATACTTTATGTTGAAGCCCTCCCATATGACCAGGTTACAGCATTAATGAAATTACAGCCAACAAATACATAGTACCTATGTAAGTAACAGCCGCTTCACTGTTAATAGTGCTCTAGATGTTGAAGCCACCATATTATTTGGCAAAAATAACCAAATATTCCCAGTGTAGATTTCTAGTACAGTCATATGTGTGACCCTTAACATTCACCCAACGTGTGTTTATTAAGAACCGAAAAACTCAACATAATTGATTTTTCATGGCATTTTGTTCTATATTCAGTCTGCTAACCTTGTTCCCTATTAAGCTTTAGAGAGTGAGACAGCAAAAAGGTGGGCCACTGGAGTCTAGAGTGGTGAGGCAAAAGGTTGAGCAATGTTGAAAAAAACACTACATCAAATCATAACATCAATGCACATTGCTAATTTACTCAATATTCAACACTGTGTTTCAAACATGCTAAATGTGTTTGTGAGGATCTTTAAGGTGTGGCTGGAGTGTTAGAATCACAGCAATAAACTCTATAACTCTATAACAGCCTAACTGTATATGTATTATATGTACAATGGAGAAGCAACATTCAGTCACTGATATCTGCAGCATACTTGAGCACTTCTTTGGCTTGCTTGTTCATTCTACATTTGACATTTGCAGTGCATCCTACTCGCTGTGCTTGTTTCATTATTAATATTTCAATTTGTGTCTCAGGGAGATGTTTGTTGTAAGTGTTCAATAGTGAGACCCTTGAAAAATAAATGACTCTTTGTGTCACTGCTTGGCGTCTACCGTCAAGGTGACAGGGCAAGTAGAAGAGTGTGTCAGTGCTCAATGCCAAGCACTGTATTCATGCATATGTCAGTGGGGGTGTTCTTAATACTCAGTGAACAACAGAAAAAGTATAAAAAGTATTGCATAGTTTTTGGAGTTTGGTAAATACACTAAGTTTGTTCCCGAGCTTTCTATACCAGCCATTGTAGTGCTTTGCATTGCAGTACCACTAATCTTTCTGAACATTATGTGACGTATAATCTATCTATCAATCTAGTCATATTGAAACTGTCCCAACATCCATAAATGCAGGTGAAATAATTTGTATTACACCTTGGAAAAAGAAGGGGTTTTTTTTTTTTTTTTTTGGTGCCACAGCTGCACACTAGTGTTTGCAGTGGCTCATTCACACAGAAGGGAGTGTGGAGTCACAGATCGTATTCACTGCTCCACATGAAGGAGCATTAATCCAATTCTAACAGCTCCAAGGAGGCGGCTTTCTAATAACTTATGGTGACTTAAAATTTGTTTATGTTTGTAACAGCGCACTGAAAGATTAATAACCTCAACTGACACTGTTTTACAGCCTTTTTATGGGGGAGAAAACACGTGAAATTGATGTGTTGAGATAAGTAAAAAGCAAATTAGCCAGTGGCGCTGTATTTAATTACACATAACTTCTTGTCACAGCTTTAGTTCTGCCCTTGTATTGCTCATATGCCTCCGCAGCCTGGGGCTTTGGTGAAACAGCTTCATGAGGAGCATGAGCCAACAGATTCATCAGGGGTTCAGTCTGCCAGATCCCACGTAAAATCAGAGCATATACGTAAACTCAGAGCCTAGCCCCAAGCAACTGGCTGCATCCCCAAACTACAGGTTAAGCCATTCACAATTCAATTTCTGTTTAGTTTTTCAGTTTATCAGTTTATTTACAAACCTTTGAGAAATTCAAATATAACATTGTCTGAGCTGCACACATGCAGTAATGCTGTTGAGTTAAATTTACATTTAGTCATTTAGCAGATGCTTTTATCCAAAGCGACTTACAAGTGAGGAAAACAATGGGAGCAATTTCAACAACAAGGTAACAAAAAGCATAAGTGCACAAAAAAAACTAGTCAGTTAAAACCTAGCACAGCATACAAAGCTAAGGATAGGAAAGAGTTGTACCATATGCTCTGTGTGCATTTGGCAACAGACTGCAATACATTTTTAACAAACAAAATATTAGTAGCCAACAAAAATTGCAAATTCTGGTCAAGATTTTTTTTGGCAATTGGCAAACGACTGACTAAATGTGTGGCCTGTCAGTAAGTGGGTATAGTGGCTTGGTATTCAGCTGCTCAATAAATCAAAGAGTAATGGCTAGTCACTATATCCTTACTATAAAACAAAAGGGAGTTTCCTTGATCACAGACAGTCACACACTTAGTGACAAAAAACAGAAACTCTTTGTGCAAATGTCAAATTTAAGTTGCTTATTTTTCATTTTACAATTACATGCATCTTCAACCAACAATTTAATATTGCCTTTTCTAAGACCAGTATTATATTTAATTGTAACTATGCCTTTTTATGTAAATTAAATTAAAATAACAAAAAAAAACAAAAACATTTGGATTAATTGGTTTCAGTCAGCCGTTAAAATCACTCAAAATTAGGTGAGTGGGGTGAAGATGTAAAGAGTGGTTATGGAAAGGCCTGACATGATCCAACAAGATCCAAAGTTATAGACAGATTGTTGTAAGACCTGTGCTTCCCCATCAAAGACTGAGATATACCTTAACCTAAACCACAAACCTACATTAAGGTAAACACATCATATTAGACAAATCAATATTAGGTAAAATAGCACAGACATACAGACTACTGACCCATAAATACATGTGACATCATTTTTTTTGGTACAACTCAAAATGATGGCATCACATATAAAATTGTTCATTGGAGATGATTTTGAGACTTCTATTTTTTATAAATTTCTGCAAATTGTACTCTTAAGTAAATGATATGTGCACATAAAAACAAAATGTGCACTTTTTTCCTCTGGTATATTCATATCCTGTCTGTCAATATTTATATAAACCTTGCATACTTACTTTTAATTTGAGACATCGGGTTGTGCTTCACTTTTACTTCACCTATAACTTTTCTTTTCTTCACACTCTGTATTGCATGTGATCCCTTTTCGCTCAGATTAAATAGCTTTTTTATTGATTGCTCTTTTCTAATGCGCCGTCGTCTCCAAAGAAATACCAAAAGCATGTCATCGCCCAGACTGAAAGCGGTGCAAGGTGAGAGCTTGTCGTTAGGTAGGTATATTTCTAAACTCACACAAGGCTGTTTTGCTCGAGAAAATAAAGCAAGAAAACATGGAGCCTGATAAAGATTATCATGCTGTCTAGGTAACGGCTGTCTCGCTGTTTCTGTCTTTTCTGCGATTGAGCCGTGGGAGTATGTTAGTGCAGCCAGGAGCAAGATGGAGTGTCATCTGGGCTCCATCTGCTGTGAGACAGGAGTGTGGAATGAAGAGGGAAGTGCCAATATTTGTTGAATGAGAATAGTAGAGACCAGTGTGGCACCTTCATGGACACTAAGACCCAATTCTAACCCTTGCCCCTATTCCTTATTTTGCGTGTTCACAAAAAACGAAGTGGTGTCCCAGTACTCATTTGGATCAAGGGGAAGGGCTGTACACCCATTCAAACGGAGATTTTGGAGGACCACACTTAGGGGTGTGTGTTCACCTGTTCTGGGGCTGTGAGAGATATGCAAAAAGTAACAAAAAATATAAGTCCTGTTTTATTTTCTTTTAAACTTGAAATTGTTTATGCTGTGGTGATGTGGTGTCCCAATTCCTTAAGGGTACCCTATCGTCTCGGCCCTCCAAAGGAAGGGGTAAGGGGTAGGGCTAAGAGCAAGAGGTAGAAGTAAGTTAGAGAATTTGGATTGTGCCTAAATTAAGATGTCAAAACGCAATAGCATTTTGTAAAAAACATGATTAACAAAAATAGGTGGAACATGTATGGAAAATATCATGGAACTTCCCAACTGTTCCAACATGGGATGCCAAAACACACTGAAGACTTTTTTATATATATTTATATACATTGCAGAGCTTTTCAGAATTACAGCTATTCTTACCTTTTTTTTTTAAAGCATTTCACAATACAAGTATGAATACTTCACACATATTTATAACAAGGGGTAAGTACCTACTGTTTTCAATTCATTTAGAATATTATTAAGAATATATTAATAGTCATCAAAAAATACACAAGGCCATCAATTATAAAGTTCATAATTTCACATAAACACTACAGTCCTGTTTCTCTTTTGCAAGCTGGACAGTGTACGGGCATCTCTGATTGTGATACAAACTGAAGAGAAACTTGAGAAAATATCAAATATGCTACATCCACAAATGTTAATATCCAATACTATTAGTTGGACTTAAATGCTGGTCTATATATTATAGTTAAACATTCTAATTCAAGCATTTGTGTAGAGTTCACAGGTTGAAGAGGTGTGAAGGCACCAATTTAAACCTGTAAGCTTGTAAACATGTTATTTAGCTTGGCAGAGCTCAGAAACAATCTGATTAACAGACACACGTATCAGTTGCAACAAAGAACTAGGTTGCCAGCACATATGAAAAAATATGTACTGTCGTACTGCAGCTATTGATTATTTTAGTAATCACGTAATCTATCAATTATTTAACTGCATTTTGTTAAAGTCAGCAACACAGTTAAAATTAAACAGATATAAAACAATTGATTTTTTGTTTGAAATAATATTAACATGTTTTTATTAGACAACATTGTAAATGTTCGCACAACGGGGCACTCTGGTCCTGAAACTAGGGTTCCTGGAAGCTCAGGTACACGTGTGAAAGTTGGGAAGGGGTTCTGTTCAAACAAACAGGGGCATGTGTCTACAATTGGTGCATGCTCCAGAGCTTTGTGGATGTGTAAAAGTGGCTTTAGCTGCCATAGGCATGGATGGACCTGCTTGCTCAAATCATCAAGTTAAAATAAAATGAATCGAGGCATTTTTCTAATCAAATTCCTCAATTTACTTGATAAAGAATTTCAGCCCTAATGACTTGTATATTATATATACACTGAAATACCCATAGCCCAATAAAGGCAGAGTACAGTGACACTAAGCTGCATGTCCCTGGACAGGTTAGGTTTCCTCTACAGTAACGTTACGAGAAGTAGATGAGACATAAAAACTAAGAGGCTGTCACAGTTTAGTTTCCATACATTTAACTGATAGATTAGATTGGATTAGGTTAGCAAGACAGTTAGAGGTTGTGTTTAGAAAATAAGAGATAAGAATTTGAGAGTTAAATGAGGTGGCTGTGTGCACTATTATATCCAAAATATGCTTCTCTGATGCTTGATAACAAACAGTTCTTTTGCATTTAATTTACTTAAAAAAAAAATACTTTAAAAAATGATATCTGTACTTTGCACTGGTCATACCATGGACTCTATTTGTCACTGGTCAAACTCTTATTTACAATACACTGTACAGTTAATGTCTTCAGTCATTATTTGGCTGACACAGTGTTAAATAGGCATATAGTATTATAGTATATTTGAAGCACACAAGTATATTTGAAGCACACAAGTATATTTGAAGCACACATAAGATGCTGGAATGCACCTTCAGAGAAGATTATTGGTATTGAAGGTTTTGGAAATGAGAAGCTATTGCTAATAGCTAAACTCATTGCCCTTTATATGAACTGAATGTTGTGATGGTATTGTGTTGTACTACTCTGAGTCCCAGACCTAGTTTTCTCCTCACTCAAAAACCGCCCAGGCCTGAGACTCGGTGTTGGTCTGAATGTGTGCTGTGGGTCGTCCAACACAGCTGTATCCAAACATAACTGGCGCTGCAGCAATGTGTGTACGAGTTGGAGCTGCCCAGCTACAGCAGCACAGCAACAATGACTAGAGCCGCTGTGATTCAGAATGCAAATTAACCCCATCTACTGCTCACACAGCTGTACGGAAGGCTGTGGGAACAACTACCACAAACACACTGCACATGAATATATTTACACAAACTGCAAAATACACATTTAAGCATTTATGCTGCTGTACACACTCTCTCAACTCAGGCTTATTTCACGTGGACTCGCCAGCATCTTATTGCACAGTGCCCCTTCTTCCTGTCCTCCACTCTCCCTCTTTTCCTGCTCCATCCCTCCGGAGCTCCCTCCTAAGCAGGTGTTAGCCGATTTCTTTCCCCCAAGGTAATTCTGTTTTGTTCTTAGCAAGTACTGCTGCTGTGAATTTTTCTGACAGCACCTTGCTCCTGGGTTTTGGCCTCACCTTCCGGCTCTTTCTCCAACCCATGAATCTTTTCTTCCCTCCTCCTCGCCCCTCCTTATACAAGACCTTGCTCTGCTTTGCATAAGCACATTTTACTGCACGACTAAAACCACACTTCAAAATACTGTATATGTTAACAACTTCAGACATAAACTATCCTAGCTCCTCAGCTTGCTTCAGTCCATGGTGTGACTTTGTGGTTTTTATATGTTTCAGCTCAGAAAGTCGCAGTATTACCATTGCTGTTCACATCCTGACTCCATTGTTAGTTTTTACAATTAATTATTAGCGTTAAACAAGTCAGATTTAACTTTAATAAGGGGCATGCATTTTTGTATCAAGGAGCTGTAATAAGCATATCACTGTTAGGATTGCAGTTGTGTTGATTGTGTGTGAGCAAAAATGGCAGTCGAGTACATTAACCAGTCAGTTACAAAGTAAGACTGATGGAGCAGGTACGCAATTATACACTAATGCTTATTGTTGATGAGTTAAAGCATATACTTTTTTGTTGTTGATAGAGGTTGCGTTGACCAAATATTTTCTGTTATTGTTGTTTTTTTTTCAAGCTGTGACAGAAAAATCTAAATGCTATCCGCCAGTTGCAAAAATGTCATAGCAGCCGAGTGTGTGTGCCCAGCCAGCATTTCCACAAGGGTCCCATTTGGGCTCAAATATAGATCCCAAGTGGGCCCCACCTGTGTTAGCCCGTATGGGCTTCGATTGGGTTCAGAAGTAAACCAGAACTTTTACATTGAATTGTGATCAGAGACCGTAAGGAGAAAGGGAAGATAATAAATAAATATAAATATAAAAAATATAAAATAAATAATCCTTCCCTTTCTCTCTCCTTCTGATGTCACTCGCGGTTTCTGTAAAATGAAAAGCTTTTATAAGTATTTTTAAAGTGACAGTACGGTGGCAGTGTGGTTACCACAAATAAATAACAGGCATTGTAACAGTTGTCCATGGTCAAGTATACACAAGTATGTGAACATGTAAATGTTGTGACAGACGCTTACCCATGGCTAAACAGCAAGTATACCCATTATTGCACTATAATTGCAGTGTAAATGGTAAAGGCTAGCATTTATATAGCGCTTTTATCTACCCTCTTCTACAAAGTACTTTATATCATGCTTCCATTCACCCACTCACATTGTCACGCTACAGCTGCCCTGGAGCAGACTGAAGAAGAGGAGTGGCTGCCTTGGCAACAGCTTCTCCAAACACACCACAACCGGATTAAACTGCCAATTCGGTTGTGATTGGACAACCTGCTCTACTTGTGCCACAGAGCCCCTGTAGCCTTTTCAAAAAGAAATATATTCTATACTCATCCTTGCATTCTGGGACATGGGTAGCAATGCAATTCAATGGTCTAAGTACTTTCCCTAGAGATTGCGAAAATATACTGTATATACACTCCCCTAGGATTATTAGGAACACCTGTTCAATTTCTCATTAATGCAAGAATCTAATCAACCAATCACATGGCAGTTGCTACAGTGCATTTAGGGATGTGGTCCTGGTCAAGACAATCTCCTGAACTCCAAACTGAATGTACGAATGGGAAAGAAAGGTGATTTAAGCAATTTTGAGCGTGGCATGGTTGTTAATGCCAGATGGGCCGGTCTGAGTATTTCACAATCTGCTCAGTTACTGGGATTTTCACGTACAACCAGGGTTCTAGGGTTTACAAAGAATAGTGTGAAAAAGTAAAAACATCCAATTTGCACGAGCTCAACAAAATTGGACTTCTGAAGACTGGAAAAATGTTGCCTGGTCTGATGAGTCTCGATTTCTGTTGAGACATTCAGATGGTAGAGTCAGAATTTGGCGTAAACAGAATGAGAACATGGCTCCATCATGCCTTGTTACCACTGTGCAGGCTGGTGGTGGTGTAATGGTGTGCGGGATGTTTTCTTGGCACACTTTAAGCCCCTTAGTGCCAATTGGGCATCGTTTAAATGCCACGGCCTACCTGAGCATTGTTTCTGACCATGTCCATCCCTTTATGACCACCATGTACCCATCCTCTGATGGCTACTTCCAGCAGGATAATGCACCATGTCACAAAGCTCGAATCATTTCGAATTGGTTTCTTGAACATGACAATGAGTTGACTGTACTAAAATGTAGTGATGCTCCGATTGATCGGCCACCAATCATGATCGGCCGATATTGACTAAAAATAGCCATCCCAAAGCACTCACAGGCAGCCCGGTTCTTGCGCAGCAGCCCCTCCCAGCTGCAGTCAGAGCAGAAGTTGTTCTCCTCTCCACGTCCAGACTGCAAATGAATCGCGCATGTGCGGCAACTTTGCAAGCCGTCGCTGGCAACACAGACGTGACTCAATTTGAAGAATTTAGTTTGACCGTTTTGATTTCCATTCTTCTCGTGTGCTTATTACTTAATTGAGATGAGAAATGAGAAGAGCTTTATTGGGACATTCGGCTATATCATAATAAAATACAGTAAAAGACATTATGTGAATAAATATTTGGCAACACTGCGTGCTTGCACGGCGCGCGGCACAGGTACACAACAGCAGAGCGGAGCTTGTCAGTGGCAACATGAGCTCTCCCGTCTGGAAGTTTTTCAAAGTGTCCAATGTATGTCATGATAAAATCCCTCGGGGTGGAAGCAAGCAACGTCATTTTAACACCACTAACATGATTAGGTATCTTAGAACACGCCAAACAACTGCATATGTAGAGTATGAGAAACTAAACCATTTGGGAAAGATGGCATACAATAGCCTTATCTCATTTTCTAAAATAAACACTTGGTAGTTCTTCAAGATCTTGACTCTTTTTTCTCAATACAGTTAATTTAGAGTTAGTTTAATTTCTACAAATGGTGCAAACTCTGCATGATTATAGATAAAAGATTCCCATTCCCTTGCCATTCTGTGATCGGCAGTGATGGACAATCGGCAGATCATGATTTTGGTGATCGGTAATCGTTGATCGGCCCCAAAAATGCTGATGCTGATTTTATGTCCAAATATACTGTATGTATGTTCACTTAACTGGTAATGTTGGATATTACCCCCAAATTACACTGCATGCGGGTCGCTCCGCTGCAGAACGACGTTGCAGACAATCGCCCACTGGATGCGTTTCAGATCTGCTGCACTGCCGAGCCCTGAGCAGCTCAGTAGAGCATGCGCGGGAAGTACGAGATGGTTTGTTAAAAAACGTTAATGATGTGTGCCCAATCAAAACAAGTGTTTATTCAGAAGAATAATGCCCAGAAAACAGGTTTAGTTTGAGATCACTTTGTTATTCACGTAAACATCACATTGTACAAAAAAAAAGCTTTGTTTTGCAGATCTTATTGCATTTAATACTTAATCGTGTATATAAACATATAAATACTAAAATGGGGAAAATTTATTGGAATATTTTTGTTTTACTTTGAAAATCCGGATGTTGTGCATGTACAGTTTCTGCTTTGGTGCAATCTTATCTGTTTAGATTAATGCGGTTTTGCTGCTGTGTCCGGCAAAAAGAGACCCGCCGCGGATCAGTGCAGAGCAGATCAGAGCTGAGCGGACACTGTGTACATTGTCTCATTGAAAACAACGTTATGTATTTGCTGTGGCAGAGTGCGTGGCAGAGCGGAGCCGCCTGCAGTGTAAATTGGGGGTTAGGAAACCCCTGGACATTGCAACAGCCCACATATACAGTATATGCACTAGGACAAAGCTACTTCTGACACATGCCACCAATATGCACAAATGTGACTACATGGATGCACACATTAGCTTTGGTTGAAGCCAGTGCACTTAAAGCCACTACATTTCACAAGTGCACCCTGCTATTTTTGCATTCTGAGTTTCAAGTGTGTCAATAGATGCATGTTGGAGCGCCTCTTCAGCCAAAATGCACCCCCTTTGTTTTGTTGTTTGCTAAAAGCTTAGACAAAGAATGACTTATTTCAGATTGCTCATTACCGCAGCAGCTTCAGACTGGCACTAATTGTGCTCCATTCAGTCATTACAATGAACAGTTTTTATAAATCTTTTTGAGTACATTATGTTGTCTTCATATTAAGGAATAAATGCTTCAATGTTAATAGGAAATGAATGTTAGAAGGGGAAAATTAATAAGCTAAGTCAGTGGTGGTGTTGTAAAGGCTTACGCATGCAAAAATCTAAACAAAGCCCAAATGAGATCTTTTATTAAGCGCAACACTGACTCGAGACTTTGTTCAAATTTAATAAAAATGCTTACTACATGGTGTTTTATGAAAATTGTTGTTGTCTGAATAACAACAGTGGCACTCATTCCGCTCTCTTTTCCTATGGTCTCATAACTGACCATCATTGCCCGTGGTCATTTCATGTCAATACTGCACAAAACTCAACTGACTTTTTGATGCCTCGTCCTTTCTGTCTCCACTTTGCCGCCAAAAGTCTGCGTAATAACTGCTCCCACGTCGTGGCACTCTTTTGTCTCCTGTCACTATCACACAGTAATTGCTGTTTTTATTGTAGCCTCTCACGGGCTCAAGTGTAAACTATAGGGTAAGCCATGACACTGTGCTGGAGGCTCCATTGTGTGGCTGGAAATGTTTGTTTGTATTGACAGCACTTCTAGAAAATGGCAAAAATAAAAGGGCAAACCATGGCTGTAGTTTTACACTTAGAACCTTGACTCTTAATGCTGAAAATATAAATACATTTTTATTTTTATTTTTTTTTGGGGGGGGGGGTTGTTGTATATCTGGGGCCATGTAGTCATAACATTTGTCTTGTTTTTTTCCCAAATATTATATTGTTATATGTAAAAACAAACTCTAACACTAGGTGTCATGCTCTTTTTTTAAGAATTTATTTTACATAATATGTGAAATAAAACGTAATTTACCACAAAGCCAGTTTTATTTCATATTGTCTATATGTACGGTTTAATTGTAACCAAGACTTTGATCATATTTCTCTGTTCAGTCTTAACTACAGCATCCCTTGAGGGACAAAGCTCAAAATTTTTGATCACTTTATTTTACATTGTTTATGTAAAGCCAGTGCAGTTTCAAATGGCAAAACCCACACCAAAATGTACACACTAAGGTTCCTACAGGTGTGAAAGTTGGGGTGATTTTGTTCGTACAACCAGGAGCATGTAGATACAATCAGTGCACAGTGTGGATCTTAGTGAAAGTGTGAAAGTGGCTTTAGCTGCCACAAGCATGGATGAACATTCCCACTCGAATCATTGAGGCAAAATCTAAATAAGCGTGGCACTTTTCTAATTGAATTACTCAATCTTTTTTTTTTTTCTGAATCGTTTTAGCCCTAATCACATCTGGCATTGTAAAGTGCTAGATACATTATTTTTGTAAAATATTATCATCTTGTAAGACTAAAACACACACACTCTTCTATGATGTTTTTGATGGGGAAAAGCCAAGAGACAATGAAAACTAAGTAAAGAAATTACATGCACCACATTGTTATACAGCCCTTGTATATGCACATACGCTTGTGCTAGAGCCCACAATCATTCTGAGCTCAGGTCTATTTCTTCCATGATGCTCAGCCCCAGGAAGGAATTGCTGAGCATTATTGTTCAATGATTTTCTTATGCAACATGTGAAAATCACTTTACACCATATTGAAACATTAATGGAAGTTGAATGCTTCTCCTCCTGTAGGAATCTTTTTTTTCTGGCTAGCATGTTCAATCCCAAAATTCAACATAATTCACCTTTTTATTCAGCTCTGCAATACTGGTCCTGAAAAGACTGAGACCTATCCCAGGGTACAATTTTGCTATTATTTTCATTATTATCTTTTTTGTGAAAATTGGACTCTGCTTGTAAATATTTGTCTCTAAATTGGAGTATGTCCTTGGCCGTTGTCCTTTCACCACATTACATGATGTTATGTTCCTGCCAAAATCCTGTCTTGTTTAAAAAAGCTTCCATGTAAAAGTGAAAGAGAAGTCTGACTCTGTGCCAAGCCTCACGCCTCTCTGATGTACCAAGACTTTTTGTAGCTTATAAAGTGGGTTTTTATCAAAGGTGTTTGATGCTCGGCTACTGGGATGAATCGGTATTTTACGCTTCTCCTTTAAAGCACCGACTGCAGTTGCTCACAAATCTGTCAAATTACCAGTGCTCAGGGTGTATTTAAGGCCGGTCTACTGGGCCCTGTATGAGGCGGGCGAGTGTGTGCTCACTGGGAAAGGAAGTAGCAGTTTAACTACTGTATTGATTTCAGGAGTGCTAAGGGGTTTAGGCGTCAGTCCGAGGAAAATGGGGGGCAAAAGAGAGTGCGATTGGGGCTCGTCCCTGGTTTTAGCACGCTCTGCTTTTCTCTGCGGCTACGCTTGATTCAATGATAAAGATTGGTGGTTGCCCATTGAAGTTGTACAACTGCTGCATTGAGCACTGTATGGCTGTGTGCGCTCCGCAATGCTCTATTGATTGATGTGTGAAGAGGGATTAGTGTTGGGAAGAGGTCGGGAAGAGAAGAAGCCGGATGGAAGGAGGGGGGCTTGAGCAAAGTGGCCAGAGGCAGAGCTGAAGATGCCGCAGGTGTATGATAAAAACAGGCAGATGTCACATCTTTGGAGAGGCCAAGTCACACTCCGGCGGAAAACCCTCTTTTGACGGTGATGGTGATCATTTTGGCAAGCGGTGGAGCTCAAGCTGTGTTAGCACTTCTGTGTTGTTTGTGACAGAATGGCTGAATGTGTGCTGTGTAAAAGCAGCCAGAAATATGACCTTGAATGACATGCGTGAATACTATATTTATATCACTGTACCATCAATTAGTGCTTTATACTAATAATATCATATAATGTATGAATAACACTGTTAAGTGTATTTCTAAAATGTAAAATTGATGTGCTTTTTAACATTGATATAAAAAAAAGTACTATGCCGTTACGTTACTTTTCCCAGAAAGCGTGATGGGCTATTTTGAATAGCTTTGCCTCAGACATTTAGGATGTTTGGTCATTGGTGTGAAAGGACACACGGACCTCTTATTCAGAGTTTAGCAGTGTGATAAGGGCACTTTTAGTGGCCATCTCCAATAAAAGTTTACCATTTTCTAAAGGGAGCCCAAAGTGTGCGCAAAAGTGTGCCGTACTATTTTAGGAACCCTTTTGTTAGTGGTTTGCTTTCTAAAAGTGAATAATACAGTCTGATGATTGGACGAGAGATAATTCTTGCTTGTAATAAAGATTCATATTTACAGAAGAAAATAAAAGTTTTTTTTTCCAACAAGGTAGCATGTCACTCTGTGCTGCTCTCTTGGCACAGCAGGGTGGAAATGCAAGCTCCTTTAGTTAATGACCAAAGAGTGCTGTACACACATGTATTCCTGTGTTGTATTGCAGACTAAATAAGTAACTATGCCCTTTTTCTTACTTTGAAACATGCCATTAACAATGTATTTGAACCACCAAGGGAGAAAAAAGTCTTTGATTGTCAGACTCCACATAAAACCAAGACTTTATATTCATCAGCTACTTCAGCTAACAGCCTTTTACATAACATAAAACTGATCTAGTGCACTTCTGTGGTAATATAGTAGCAATGTTCCACCATTGCTGGAATATGCTGGGTTGCATTTATCTCCATTCTCTATTTATTATAACATTTTTTATTTGAAATCCTATAAATTGCAAAGCTAAAGCCCACCATCTTGTTGAGATGCCAGAATGTTGTGTACCTGAGCACTATAAGTCAAATAGTGCATCATACACTAATTTCAATCATTCCACCTCATTCCTCCACCAAGACAGATTTTGCTAGAGAGGGAAAAAATGACAGCCAGACAGACTATTCAGTCACTGCGACTTCTCTGACATTTCTCAGATTTTCTGTCAAGTAACATCTTGCCAATATCCATTCTGCTTCAGCTGCACTGCTGAGATGCATCTTATAGTGGAGTTTGAGCAAGGCATCCAGGTGGTTTCTCACTCGCTGCCCATCACTCTCTCTGTGCGCGCCCATTTCTCCGGCCCTGACAGGTGGTGTTCGGTTTGGGGGAAGGGGGATATTACCTAGAGGGGCTGAGGAGAAGGAAGATTGGGGCTTGAAAGATAGAAGACATGGGGTTGGATTTGGGCCATCCAGAGTTAATGGGATCAGACGAGTTAGAGAAAGGTAGATCTGCGTCGGTTAATGTGTAATCCCCCGCCTCGGCCCCATGTCTCATGCCTCAGGCTCCCGGCACCTGATAATCCTTGGGTTGCCTCTGCTCATCATCAAGGTGTCAGAGTGAAGTGCCTCTGTAAATATTTAATTGGCTGCTGCATGCTGGTGTTAATTATGCGGGTGTGTCTTTCCCTTTGCTTTCCACTCAGTCCTAGCATTATTAAGTGTCCTTACACCCTGCCTATTTCTAGACTGGTGTCAGGCTATCTCTGCAGCACTACCATTACCAGTTAAGTGGACCTAGGGATCAGTTACTGTCAAAGAAGCTTAAAGGAAATAGTGTTGGCACTATAAAGATTGGCTCCTAATGACTGCCATTGAAAAAAACACTGCTTGATTCTTGGTAAGTCTCAGTCCTTACTGTTTTATGAAACTGTAGAACTTAGAACAAAATATTTAACTACTCAAATTTACACATTTCTTTGAATACTTAAGACTTAACACTCATATTATAGCATTTCTACAGAGTCTATCCCATGGTCTGGGTTTTTGAAAAAGGGACCATTAAAAGGCCATTTACATGAATGTGTAAGAATGTGCAGTGAATGTATGTGGTGTTGGTCGGAGAGGCCGTAGGTGCAGAATGGCTGCCACGTCTCTGTCAGTGTGCCCCAGGGCAGCTGTGGCTACAGTTGTAGCTTATCATCACCGGTGTGACTGTGTATGAATGAATAATGGACGACCTGTAAAGCGCTTTGAGTCCCTGAGAAAGGCGCTATATAAATCCAACCCATTATTATTATTATTATTATTATTATTATTACACAAAAACACATTTCACTACAAACTGAAAGATTCTGTTATGGTTGTTTGTCTATGACAGAATTCTCCAAAAATGCAATCTTTAAATCCAGGCCCTTGAATGGTGTTTTTGTTTGATTCCAACAGCCCCTAAGTAAAAACACTGACATCCCCGATGTGTCTGAATGCAAATGTTTCTGCATCCTAAACTTCACGTTCTGATAATATATTATTAACAGTGTACCAGAAAATGGAAGGTTCTAACACTGTCTGTTTTAGAATGGATCTCTTCTTCCTCTACTTGTGTGTGTAATCAAGTCTAGCATTAGCAAGAACTGGGTTTACAGCATCTCCACTGGCCAGACATACAGTACTATAGCTGTCTTCTTACAATGAAGTTTACTGGCATTGTCATACACTATATCTATAGCTAACTCTTTTATTGCCACTGCTAGTAGGCTGTCTTTATTGTGTTTACCTTTATACAGTAAAAACTACCAGCTATTAAAATAATGTAAAACTACAAATACAGATTTAGTGGAGATCTGTTTTTTTTTTTTTGTCCTTTGTCCTTTTTTTGTAGTGTTGTTATACCCAAAATGGAGGACTGTGCTATGTGCATGTGCAAGCAAGTCTTTTATGATAAATAAATAAAAAAACATGTCATGTATATGTATATATACATATACATATGTATATGTATATGTATATATATATATATATATATATATATATATATATATATATATATAATTAAAATAGAGTGTCACATCTGTTAACAAGTGACAGTTGCTTTGAGAATTCTTACTTACTGAACATTGTCCTTTTTCCAAACCAGGTTGTTCCCCTCTGGTTCCATAAAGTCTTTCTGGACTTCAACTATTAAAAATAGGCCATAGTCTGGATTTAAATGAGTGGTGTCACACTTTAATAGTCCACCATTCCTTCACTGTATATGTTTTTAAATTTACTACGTCTGATTTATATTACTCCGGCCATTGTCTACTGCTCACATAATTCTGTATTTTATTGCTACTGTAATTCCTGATGTCTATTCTATCACAAACCTCACCTCTCAGTGCCTATATACTCTGACCTTGTGCTGTGCATCCTTCAAATTTCTAACCACTGCAGCCTCTGTTAAAACAGATTATTGGCATCTATTATATTCTTCTCTGTTATCTGTCTTCACACCGATCTTGCTTTCAGAAGTGGCTTTCCCTTCCACTCAGTGTTTATTTGATCGTCAAGGGCATTGCGAAAGAGATGAATGTTACAGAGACGTGCAGACAAGGACTGTTCAGGCTAAAGTTGTGCAGCTCAAAAGAGCTGTACACATAAGAGTCTGCCAGTAGCATGTGCAATTACAAACGGGCGCATGTAAAAGTCAAGAGAATACAAACCACATAATAGATGTCTCGTGGGTACTGAGACAGCAGCCTTGCAATGCTTTTCTTGACAAAAGATACAATGCAGGGGAACACAGCAGAAGGAATTACGTCGATCTCCATTTAGCTTGCCAATTGTATTATCTGCCCACATTTCTACTCTTGCAGCTTATAGATTTAAACTCATTAAAATGGTTTCCTTACCTTAAACCAAGTAAATGGATGTATGTAGCAAGTGTCTAACTTATATTTTAACATGAAATGTTCTAACTATAGGCCTTATTCTCAAAGGCATTCTAATATGGTGAAAGAAAATCATGAAAATATACAAAATCATTAGGATGCTCTCTTGCCTTGAAATAAGGAAAGCTTTTTTATTTTGTTTCTGGAAATAAATTACATCTCGACATATGACCAGAAATTTTCACATCCACATATAATTACTTTACAAATTAAAATACATGAGATGGATGGTAAAAAGCATTATTTAAATTTGGTAAATGTAGTGAGAGGCGCTGTGGCCTCACAGCAAGAGAAGTGCTCAGATCAATCCCTGGTCAGGGCTTGAATTATGATTTAACTCTGCTTTCTTGTTCAATAAATCTAAAAAATAACTCAGCAATCATGTAATATTCTACCCAGCTTTTGTCACAATTGTAAAAAAAAAGATACATATAAAGGCAATACAGGGCCAGAATATTGTAACATAACATTTTAGAAATGTATAATCAGGTCTAGCTCAACAGAGTCCCAAGCCATAGTTATTTTTATTTCTCTAATGGCTAATGGAAAAAAAACACAATCTCACAAAAACACAAACTCAGAGTAGAGTTCTCATTGGTAGATTAACTCATGCTAGAAGTCATTTTTCTGGCTAGCATGCATGAAATTTATATTATTTTAATTATCCCTTTTTTTCCTTGTGGGGAAATTCCTAATCGGCAGACGCACCATGGGGCGCCGTAAACCTAACCCTAACTCCTAATAGTCTCTTTACTCCCTGTAACCCATAACAGCACAAAATGAATACATTTTTTGTTTGCAATTTATTCATGCACACGTTTTTCACAGCCTTGACCTTATTTTGGATGAGTATTGGTTAAACACCTATTGTTGCTTTAACATTATTTGGCCTCTTGCAGTTGTTATCAAAGCTTGAACTAGCATCCAAGCACATTAAATGTGACCCACGTTGAAAATAACACTGATGTGATTTCTCCTTCTTCATTTATTCATTCATTTTCTACCGCTTTGTCCCGTTAGGGGTCACGGGTGACTGGAGCCTATCCCAGCAGCTTTGGGCCTGAGGCGGGGTACACCCTGGACAGTGGCCAGTTAGTCGCAGGGCGATTTCTCCTTCTTGTATATTATTTTTTTTCAAACATTACTTCAGACTTTATTTGACACACATTGACGACCCTTACCACCTGTAATTATGAGAAGGCACCCCTTCTGTTTTGTGACATTGCACCCTTTAAATATGTCACTAAAATATGCCAGACAAATCTCTGCCTCAAATGCAGACAGAAACAGGCGTTTATTTGGAAAGCGTGCATGTGTTTGTGTTGTATGTGAAAGTGGGGGGTTCCTTTATTGTGCCAGTACACCAGGTCATTCCAAGGACAAGAGATACCAGTAGTCTGGGACACGCAGATTCTGCTGCAGAAAACAGTGGCCTTGGAAATTCAATATGCCACTGGTCACACCAAGACCGGGGACTAGCATGCTCCTACTCCAATACCCACTCAAACGTTCTTCAATAGTCTTTTAGTAAGCAGCTATTAATCATTTTCCTCTGCAACTCACTTACATTTACACATGGAGGCTTTGCATCCAATAAACCTTTTAGGCACAATTGCACCAACCATGTCCAAATATGTTTTTGTTTTCATGTGCATTTATGATTTTGTTAATAGTGGAAAATTAACACATACAGTATTTTCAGCCCAGACCAGAATTCAGCTTTAGGGGAAGATAGCTTTTGTTGGAGTCCATACTGTGCTTGTACATTAAGAGTCTGCAGGATTGTCACTGAGTCAAGCCTTCCTGCTGGCAGACACCTTTCCATCTCAAAAGTCATGGGCGAGACTCCTGAATCCTCCTGGTGGGTGAAGTTCATCTGTCTGCACACTCAGCCCCAGGAGCGAGCGCGGATAAAGCTGGAAGTGAGACAGAGATCAATAAAGCCGAAAGTAGCTGTAGAACTGAGAGTGACATTTGTAGATCTTGTTTTGGCAATGAATGATGGAAATGTATTCTGTGGCGCATTCTCCATTAGATTTTTTTTTTTATTGCACTTTCCAAGCTATATGTGACCGCAAATAAATTGTATTATTTAATCAATATAATTTAATAAGTTTAAGCAAGAAAAATGTTTTTACCAACATTTTATACAATTTTACATATTTATCTCTACATTTATAATTGGGCTTGAGTCTGTTCTGGGATATTGCTTTCTTCAACATGTAATGGAAAAAAATTTAAAACAAGGTTAGCAGATATGATATCCATACAAGTAACAGAATAAACATCTTAAACAACATCCAATATGATACCTTTTATGTTACAATCAAGAAAAGAAGGAGCTGGGGCGGAGGCGGGTTATGACTTTGTGATAGCTTGATATAAATGAAGCTGGCTAGTGTTAGGAAAATATTTTTACTCGTTTGGAAGATGAAGCTTGAGGAATCTTCAAACATCTACATATGTGGATTGCTTAATATTTATTAGCTGAATGGCCTTTTGCTAATATCTTGTAGCAAAAGTGCATTCCACACCTCAAACATTTTATGAACAGTGAACAGTTATGGTACCCAGAAGCGGGGTGTAATGGAAGTTCCACTGAGTAATCACGTAAATATTAGATCTATTATCTGGACAGACAGGAGCAATAACACTATTGTTGAGTAAGTATCAGGTTAACGATTTAAAGTCAAAGTCTGTCATACAATCCTTTTATTAAATATTTCCTAGAAGAGAATCTATTACAACAACTTTGCGACTATGAATGCACAGTATGTATTGACTCTTATGTATCAACATGTGCATCAACGGAGATATATATTATCAAAGCTTATAAAGACTACAATAGAACTGAATGAGCTGTGATAATTTATGCATATTAGTGTCATGTTTTTTGAATAATTTACTTTTGTATTTAAGCAGAAATCATGTTATATCATACGTGAATGTCTTACAATATATCCTTTTTGATAGAATTACTGCATCCTTACATAACTGTTCTTAGGAATTAGGAATTGTAAAGGATACTCTTACACCTCTAAAATGTATCCTAGACCTGAAGGTCTGCCTGACCCTAGTCGGTAATTTCAGGTGAACACATTATGTGCTAAGGTCAAAGCAATATTTGGTGTTGCTAGAATGATTGACTGAGGTCAAAGCGGGGGTCACTGAGGGCGAGAGTCTGTCTGGAGGCTGAGTGTATGTGGAGTGAGCTCTGTTGTTCTTCACAGTAAACACCCTTCAGCCCAGTGTTATGCTAAACGTTTGTGTACGATCGCTGCTGTGATGTGGCTTGTGAGAGGAAGCGTAGCTGGCGTGTTGACCTGGTTATCGTGTTGCGCAGAGCCTGAGAGTGCAGGCATGGTAATACAGGTTTTAGAAAGCGAGGTGCCAATCGAGCTGTGAAAATGGGAATTGAGTAGGGAAATGGGAATTGCTCCCCACCGGTTTGTAACCTTTGCAATGTTGTTTGGAGAATTTGGTGTATGCAAAGGTGATGGTGCGTGTGTTTCCATGTGGTTACAGAGCGTCCTTTCTCGACTTGTGTGTCTGTAATTGCCTATGTGGTGTAGTGTGTATTTATGACAGCGTGTCACACTCGTCTCCAAGCCCTCAGCTCTGGAACTGAATTGAATTAACCTAAATAAAGTCTGGTGTGAGGAGTACAGAGTACTTGAAAAGAAGCAGCAGAGGCTTGAGCTGAGGACTGTCTGTGCCTGAGACTGGATGCATGAGCGCTGCCATGTTCTGAATCATTACGGCATTGTTCGACGCAGAGATAAACCGGGAGCTTGTGACACGTTTGGAACACTGGACACAATAGCTAATGTGCCTCTCCCCTCCCCCAGGGCTTTGAGAGCAGGGGATGGAGCTGTTTCGGGATGCTTGGCCGGCCTACATAGCATGGTAGCAGTGGCCGTGGCAGCAACAGCCATTAATGCGATTACAGCATTTAGTAGGAGATTTTCGAGGCCAGTCGTCTTTTGAGGCATCATTAGGTTGTCCTCTTTCCCTGCTCTCCATTGGTGTGTTAGCAAAGAAGTGTGTACCATCCCGTCTACATACAAACACACACTGTAATGTTGTAATGCCAGCAAACACATTACATTTAACTGATATTAATTGTATAGTCACAATGGATGTCTACTCAATGGACCATCTTGTCCTTCACAGAATTTGAAGGCATCTTAACAATTGCCAACCAATTCACCTTCATACTTGGATGTCTAAACCTGTGGTTTTCAACTGGTGTCACCCTGGCATCCACTGTTTTCAAACATTAATAAAAAGCGACCCACTTTTACTGAATTTAAATCAAGCAAATGTATTTTTGTCCCATACTTTGTTTTGAAATGGCATTTTAACTTTGATGGTTTTCATACTCAACTGCACAAGCACAAGACCGAGGACTCAAAATACATTACACACCCCGCTTTTCGACATCCTTTGAGCACCTACGGTAGCCCTGCAGGGTTACACTGTTATCTAAGGACAAACCCAGTGGAATTAGATCACTTAATGAATTTGTTCATAGATTGTTTTGCTAATAAAGTCTTTATGTAGGATTGTTTGTTCAAAAGGAAACATGAACGTGTTTTTCTTCAGCAGTGCTCAGTTTTTCCACTTTAAGCGGTTGTACAAACAGTTCTACAAAGTTTTAAATGTCTATATTGAAAACAATTTTGATCATATTATGTTTCCAACAGCATTTTACACAATGCAATTCTGAATAAGGCCTGCCGTCTTATTTAGATATAAAGATGAAGATGATGCCATGTACAGAGGTTCTAGTAAAATGCAGAGGAAGGAAGCAGAGCCCGACCAATATGGCTTTTTCAGTGACAATACTAATACTGATTTAAGGTGGAAGTGAAAGGCTGATAGTCGATATAGTGGCCGATATCCTAAACAAAATATAGCAGCATGAGAGTAACATTATTATTAATACTATATGTAATATTGCTTCACAGCTCAACTTTTAGAACTTACTTTAGTGAACTCAGGTGTGGTGAAAAGCCATTAGTAGCCTCATGAATCAGCAGTGGCATGTTGTTTTTTGTTTGTTTTCTTTACTTCAAAGAAAAACCTATTTTATCAAGCAGACATAAGATAACGTTTTAATGTTGATATACATTTCATTCATTTTCAAAGTTTTATCAGGATAATTACACCAGGTTATTCTAACTTAAGCTTGCTAACTTCAACACAACCTGCGTGTCCACAACCAGTGCGCACCGACAAGCGGTTTAAGGGGATAAATAGGAAAACATGTTGTAGTATTTGACAGACCAGTTATAAACTTACCACTGTCAAAAACACTAGAACGGAAAATGCCCTTCACAGTACTTAACTGCTCTCGCCGTTCTTGCCTCTCCTCGGCTCTGCTTAAAAACAAATGTGCAGCATGGCCTGTCGTATAAATTGTGACATGATAACAGCACTCTGCTTGACAAATTGCACAATTAAACTATTAATAAATAAGCACAGGGCTTGTTTCCAACACTTTATATGTCAAAAAAAGAATTATAATGAAAGAAGTTTTGGCCGATAGGCAATAACAATCTAAGGACCAATGTCGGCCGATATATCAGTTAGGCTCTAGATGGAAGTAGTCCTTTTTAGATAATATTCATATAAACAATAATAATAATAATAATAATAATAATAAAGTGTTACTGGTTAGGCCTATAAGTGTGTATTTTCTGGACTTCTTTATTTCACAAAGCTCCGTATCAGCGCCAACAACCTTGTTAGTGGTAGATTTTCTTCAAGCTTTATTATGTTGTCCTCTTTATACACTCTGTTGATATGTCTGCACTTCTGTTGTAAATTTCAAGTGGATAATTGAATATGTCAGCAAACAAATGCACTGCAGACATCCACATACTACAGTGTCTATATACATACTTTTCCACATGTAGGATGTGTAATTAGAGGCTATTCATATGAATAGACAACCATGCTTTAGTCTTCAACCCCAATGTGTATGAAGGCATAATTAGACTTTTATTTAGGGTAGTTATCTTCTGAAAACCCCCTGGAAGCCTTGACGTGTATTGCAAACCCAACTTTTATATCTGCTGAAAGCACACGATGATCCCACAAAGGCAAACCCACTTTAATTTAAAACCCCTCTTTCCAACCCATTATGCGCTGCCATCACTCCGAGCCTCATCTCAGAGCAGATTCCTCCCCGGCATGCTTAACATGTCTCTGACTTGGCACACCTATTTAACAAACCTTGGGGTGCTGCGCAGGTCCTGACGGCAGCAGCTTGGTTTCATAAAGTCACCGTTTATAAAAGCTCAAGGCGAGACTGCAGCAAAAGTCTATTGAGATATTGAGGTCAGGCAGAAGAAAGGTGGAAGGGGGTCCGGGATGGACGCAGGTGTCTGGTGTTGTGATGTGTGGTAGAGTTTAGATGGGCAGTGACAAGTGTCCTATTGGGAACCTCAACACTGGGCATAACTAGCTTTTATTAACATAATATAAGCTCTTTTATCTTGACGCTAGTGTTTGGTATTTCTACTCCTTACATTTATTTTTCAGAGCACGTGAACAGCCATGCAACCCATGCGACTGTCTGTAACGATGACGCCCGCTGCAGTAGGTAAAGGCCAAACAGGTTTCAGTTCAGTAGGATCAAAGACCCGATGGGTTTTAATGTTCCTAAACATTGAACACTTCAAAACATTTAATTATTTCTTTCATGTGAACAATGCATCATTATTGATTTACGGAATCATTCTATTTATACAATTCTGTGAGATCAATTTTTTCCTGACGGGCAAAAGAAAAAGTGCAGTGAAAGGCAGCTTTGTATGTCACCCAAGTTCACATAAACACTTCAAACTGTGAAGGTTTATTCTTCACCTGTGTTAAACAAATCTCCCCAATGCCAACTTTCACTTCATCTCTTGGCTCCCGCGATGTGTATGTGTGTGTTTTGCTCTATCCTCCGCCTGGGCGTATGGGTGTGTATTGGTAGACAGGATGAGCATTCCTTCTGTTACTGTTGCTGTCCCTTCATTTCACGCTTCGGCAGCTCTGCGTGAATCCACTTCCCTTGGCTCATTATCAGTGCTGTTCATTGAACGTGCATCCCGACAGAATGCAGGCGAAAACCCATCATTATTCAAGTGCGGGGGTCAGCGCAGACATTGGGGCTCTTTTGTTTTGTCCTTTTTTCCTTTTAGAAATAAGTGATCACCCTGAATCTGATTTTCCAATCACCTTGTTCATTTTTCAGTAAACACAGTCAAATAAAGCAAAGTCATTGTTAGAATGAAAATTTTGGACACTTTTTGGTTTTCTTTTTATTGCTTGCCACAACCGTTAAACGTGCAGTGCCAGCCTTGGGGGTAGTACTATCTTTATGTTACAACTCCTGGATAATGCCTTTGGCGTGAACATAGCTGTAAATATGCATTTGTATGTTTGTCTTTTTTTCCCTCTTCTTTTCTTTGGGTTGGCCTTTTTAGTAATCTTCAGAACACAGCATTTAAAGAGACAGTACCACACTGATTTGTCACTCATGAAACATAACTGGGGCACAAGGTTTACTGAGACAGATTTAATTCCCGATTATTCTAAAAGAACCATAAAAACTGCTAAGAATTTTGGAAATGACACCAAATCATTTAAGCCAAGTACATATTATATAGTCCACTGTGCACCTGAAATTGCAGAGGAAAGGCAAAGGCTTATTTAAGTAAACAGGAAAATAAATCTATATAATAAAGCATTGTTGGATTTGAAAATTGTTTCCAATCATGTTTCCCAGTCACAATAATCATGTTGGTAAAGTAAACAGTCTGAGGCCACTGTGTCTGACAGTGAAAATTCATTAATTTTCTACACAACCGAAACCTTACAAAAGACAGATCTTTAAAGCTGCTAGACTAATTTTGTTCATTTCTTTAATAAACACAGTGGAACAAATGTTCCATTTTTTCATAGAGCCTACCAAACCTTCATTTATACTTGATGAGCACTATTGTATTTGAACCCATTCTCTCAACTTTATCTTCATTAGTTTTAATTTACTCTACTTGTTTAATTGTATGTCCATTTCTAATTAGTTTCTGGGTGTTTTATGTTAAAAACACTTTGAATTGCCTTATTAAATTCTTTATACAAACAAACCTGGCCAAGGACTGTTTATTATTAATATATGTGGCTATGAAGTGCATGCCTTTTGCCTCATTTTTGAAAATACTCAATTGCATTTGAATCCTTTGAAAATGTAAATAGTTTTGGACGTGTTCACCTTTAGACTTAGTTAAATATTCCACAAGGGAATCAACCTTTCCTTTTTACTTAGTGCTTACCACTGCTTATAGCCATAAAGTGCTAGTAACAGGTAAAAGCCAGGTTTACCATTCTAAATATCGAGGGATTTGTTTAGATTCACTGTTACTTTTGCATCGCGCTAAAGCTAAAGCTACCTACAGTGAAATAAAGTGGGGAAAGCACAGAGAATAGTGTCTATTGTGTAAGCATTAATTTAAATGAAAATTGTGCTTGTTATAGTTTTCCCATCTTCAAAATACAGTTGCTTTTGCCTCCATAATGATCAGTAATATGTATGCTTTGATATTTATACTAGCCCCCATGAATGACCATTGTTTTCTTTTATAGAGCTTTCACTTTGCATTGTTTTATACATATCCAAAATTAGAAAAAACAGAATTAGCCCTTTTATCTGCACTGAAAGTTCATCATTTGTTCCCCTGTGTTCTTCTTCCCAGGGTCCATTGTGCACGGAGCAGAATTCATACACATGCCGGACAACATCACAGTGTTGGAAGGAGAAAGTGTCACTCTGCGGTAAGTCTCTATTGTCCACCTGCACTTTCTAATTACATGACCAACGTGCTATTTATGTTCCCACGGCTGCGTTTCCCGTCACATCTCATCCATTACAGTTCCCACATTTGTGCCGCAGCCTGTCATACGGTTAACTGAATAATAACACCTGACGGATGCCACTGAGTCATCCTCTCGCACTGTAATTAGCTTTTAGTTTAAACCCAGACGTTACATTAACCCTAATCCTAACGACTGGGGACCTGCTCACGCCCCGGAGGTTTAGCGCTGTCAGATCCCTCAGGTGGCATTTCCAATGGCTTCATCACACTGGTTCGGCGCAGTTGTGATCTGTATTTTACTGTAAATGTCTATATGAATGTCAACAGCCATGTGAAGATGTAATAGAACTGTGCCATGTTTAATGTTTAACATTGTTGGATTTTGGAAAATTTGTTGATTTTTTTTCTTTTTTGGCTTAATATACTTAATAATGTAATTCAAATAAATCATTCTGTTTGTTATATGAAGATTTATACAAGTTGCAGAGACAAAAATAGGTCTAAATACAAGTTGTAAAAAATAGGCCAAAGCTACATGGGGCAGAAAAAGCTTGCGAATTGATCTTGAAAGCCATTAAAAGTGATTGAAAAAGGTGTATAAAGCGTATTGCATTATTAAATCAATTGCTTATTTACAAGCTTTACACGCTTTTCATTTTATTGATCCATATAATTACCACACCATCACACAAAAAAGGTTTGACAAATGACATGCAGGAGTGCTGCTTTGATAAAACACATGTAGAGATTTGGTGTCTTTTTGGTGCTTCCATCTCTCTCTCAGTCTAGTCAAAAACAGAACAGGCACTCAAAGAGGATTTAATAATTAGAAGCATATATTAGAACATGGCTATGTAATGGTCAGTACAATGGCCACCGCAATGAGACCTGACACTTTAGATACTCTGCAACGTCAACATTTACATCACAATTTTGTAGGCTCTGAGCAGAAGTTAGTTTTAGATCACTCAGCAAATTTGCCTTAAAGTAGAGAGATACACTTACTCCTCTTAACTCTGTTCTTTCGAAGCCAAGTCTCACTCTGCCAATGTTTGTTTACACCAACAAGTCCCTCGCAAAGTTGAAAATTAAAAACCCTGGATCTATAATGTCATCAAGGAGCATTGCCTGCAGCTGTTCCATTGACGGATCCAAAGAGACAAATCTATACGACTTATTTGGGCATCGTCACGGCGAGCTCACTAAACAAAATCCATGCTGAGGCTAAAATCCATCAAAATTGAGTGCTTTTCCCAACAACGTCTTTATTGTTTCTCTAAATAAGCCTTGCAGGTGTTTAGTGTCACAATGCCTTTACATAAGCAGCTGCAGAAGGAACGGCATGTTTTAATCAGATGTGTGCTCGAACGCAACGGGCAACAAATAGATGCAGGAGAATGAAAAGCGGTGTAAATAAACTTCATTTTAATGCAGAATCACTTATACCCGACTGGAATAAACACGTGGAGACAATGCCGCCTTGTTGTCTTTGATGCGGGTCATTAAGATGAAGCACTTTTGATGCTATTATGGTGTTCATTTCCTTTGGGCTTACGGTCCTGTAGCAACATCATCAGTGCCAAAGAAGTGATTAATTTTAAAAATAGATTAATAGAGCATTTGTACACAGATAATGATTTTTATGGCGGTGTATCTTAATACAATGTCTGGGTATAAGAAGCCGGCAGCTACAGATTTGATCCTAATCAAGTAATGAAATGCTTCTCTTTTGTCTGGTGTCTTCGTTAAAAAGCGTGTTAATCTGTCGGCGCGGTCTGGCCCCAGGCTGCTCCTGAGCAGTGCAGAGTGAGCAGACGGTGTGGTGTCACTGCCACTCTCCTGGAAGATGATGCAAGCCCTACCTTTCAAAGTGATATTTATCCGTGTCATATTAATTAAACACCATGGCCACCATGACACTGTTAAAGCTGGTGAAGGACATCTAGTGGCCAAATATAAATGTCATGTAGTGAATATGGTCTTAATAATTAATATGAATATTAATTATGAAAATTAATAATTAATATTTTGTTTATCAAAATATTAATTTCTTTCGGGGCACCACTCTAGTTTTAGACAGATCTAGAGAAACTGTTTAGTCTAGTCTCATTAATCTAAAGGAAGTAAATTCTTCTTGTTTTCGAACATTTCTTGATATAAACAGGGAAACATTAATGTCTTTATGGGATTTTATTAAAGATTATACAATGGTGAATAATATGACGGGAACATGGTAAAGCATTAAAACACAATAAGGGTTGAACACAATGGGAATACACAGGGATAAACAGTTGCATGGAGGATATGATGAAACCAGGAATGTTTTGTACAGTTTAATCTAGATTGGGGAAATTTAAAGGGACTTTTAACGGGAAAAGGAGATGGAGGCTTGGGGCTAGAGTTTGGACTTTGTAATGCCGCCAAGGCAGTTGTGTCACGCGGACTTACTCTGTCGCCAGCGGGTGCTGGCCCGGTTCGGTGTGGTCAATATCAGTGGTCCGAGACGAAGGCGTCCTGAATGTTCTCCAGAAAGTTCGTCACTTACTGATGAAGCGCTCCACACGCCAGGGGTGCCGTCACGTGCAGATCTCTTCCAGGGGTGGGGTCGCCGTGCACCCAGGGAAGAGAACAAAAGCGTCCAGTTGCTGTCCAAACTAACACGGCCTCTCCTCGGTTGTACCGTGTAAAAGTTGAGGTTTGTGTAGGTTATGTCACGGTCCATGAAAGAGTTCTCAGCTGTTGCTTTGCTGGTTAAAACTTGCTTCTGCGCGCGCTCTTTTGGGGAAGAGCAGGCGATTTAGCAGGCACGGTCTTTAGAACGAAGGAAAGTTAACTCGTTTCCACGAGGCCCAGGTTTGCGGCGGCGAGGCAGTCCTACTGGACCGTCTGCCAGAAGGCCGCAGGCTCACCGCGAAGGGTGAAGCGTGCTGAAGAAGCTGAAGAGAGAGAAGGCAGAAGGGAGAAGGGCAGAAGGGATGATTCTCTGGCAGCGTGCCAGTTTTGTCACCTTTGGAAAAGGGGCATGTCTTACGAAGAAGGGTGTTGCCTTGGCAAGTTTGACTAAAGTTTAAGTGTTTAAACTAAGTTTTAAAACATTCCTTGCTTCGCAATTTCTTTTGGTTTTTCATAAACACGCAAAACACTTGTACTGCAAAGTTATACAGAGGCATTTGTCAGGACATGATGGAAACAATTGTTACATTTCCTTAAAACACAACACAACCTGCAAACAAAACTAGGATGAGGAGTTCTCGTCACGACTCCGCGTCCTGGAAAAGAACAGTATAACAACAGCACATTAATACAATAATTCTTTTATTAAAATAACAAAATATCCTTTGGGGAGAAGTCAATAGTTCTCTGTCCGGTCAAACACAAGGGGTAGTGTCTGACCATCAGAAGTTCAGGGGTTCTGGTGTGATCAAACGCATTCCTACGTCCTTCTTGAGTGCTAAAGAAAGTTCTGGGTAAAGCTGAATCAACACCCTTTATCTTTAGGATTTACAGTCCTTGGACATGGTGCCAGGATGTGGTGCTGGTCCTGAGTCACCTTTGACCTGGGATGCGTCCCTGGCCAGGTTTTGTCCTGGTCATGTCAACAACGCAGAATAGTTAATCACGTTTTACTGAAGGTTCCTGAGTCCTTAGTAAAACAGTTTGGAGGTCTGTAAATGATAAAAGACAGATGTTATAATCCGTGTGGAGTTTTGTGCAAACTCTTGTTTGCTGGGGCCTCTCTGGAAGTGATAAGTGTGGAATTATGGAGACTGATCTGCTACAGTCAGGTCACACCTCGAACTATGGTCCTGCTTCAGGGCCTGAGTCTCACTCAGGAATTATTATGTCTTACATTTGCAATAACCCACTGTAGGTATGTCTGCCATTGTTTCTTTTTCTTTTAAATTTTAAAGTGTATCTAAAATGAAAGTGCAGTAACTTTTTTCTAAAGCATTAGAACATTCCAGACTGATGTTGAACAAGTGTCAGATTTGTTACTGCAAATTAAACAGCAACCTTCCTCTGAAAAAGGACTTAATCTTTGTCAACAAATAAAAAAAGATGGAACAAATCTGTTTACAGTGTTAACTTGATTTTGACAAACTATGCAGCTATAGTACATTGCTTTTGTAGAAAAGCACAGGGTAAAAACAAAGTGAAATCTTTAAAAAGTCAGGTCAGAATCCTAAGGAAAAGAAGATAAAGTGTTGTGAGGGTAACTTGTAGGATTCATGTTCTTTTGTATGACTTGTGCTGTTACATTATAGCCTGGCTCCGCCCTCCTACGTACTTCCGCTCAATTTCATTTCGCTTTAGTACTTAGTCTGGGATCGCTGTATATTCTTAGGTTTCCAGAAATCAATTTTTTGTAGGACCAATCAGCGAACAGAGGGAGTGACTTGTTGTTTCCGGTCGGTTTCGGCGCATGACATATGTCACGACCACACGTTAGCGATTGGCTATCGCAGATCCGGGGTGACTCTGGGAAGATCCAATAGTTTTAAACTTCAACAGAGTTCCCGCATACAAGGAAGTAAACGCTTGTCAATGGAGCGAGGCCAGACTCTCTGTACAAATGAAATGTACGAGAGTCTGGTAGAACCAGGCTAGTTACATTATGCTTTTACAACTATTTCTCATATTTGACAGATGAAGAGATTTAACTTTGTGGCTATCCTGTACAGTTTTGTTTAACAAACATTGATTTCTTGAACTGCAAACATCTGAGTCTGACTTTTGCTACTACTACTGCTCACCTACCATGTCCTCCTATGAAAAAGTATGTATAGGACTAGATTTAACGTCTTCTGACCTTTTTCAGATGTCAAATTGATGAGGAAGTGACCCACAAGGCCTGGCTGAACCGCTCCAACATCATGTTCACGGGCCGGGACAAGTGGACGCTCGACAAGAGAGTGACGCTGCTCAACAACAACAGCAGCGACTTCTCTATCCACATCAGTAAGGTGCAGGTGACCGACGAGGGCCCCTACACCTGCACCTTCCAGGCCAACAACAAGCCTCGCCTCACCCACGTCTACCTCATTGTGCAAGGTCAGAATCAAACCCAGACTGGGGGTGTGTTTTTTCGCCTCTAGGTCTGAGTAATATTGTGATCACTAAGAGGAAGTAAAAGTAGCACCGACGCTACAGTAAGCAGCCTTGAAAAAAACATCTGCTAAAGGGTTTAATTAAGCATTTCATCATTAACCCAGGCATACTGCTGAATGGATTTGATTGAGGTTTGACATCAGGGGAAGTAATTAACTTTTTGTATGGTTACATTTAAGTGTTCCTTTTCACTTACACCAGGCTTAGATAAATCATTGGCAACTTTGTAGTTTGTGATTTATGACCAAATTCTGGAGCTTCTCTGTAAAAATCTCATAACCTTCTTTCTGCAACAAATGTGTGCAACTCTAGTGGTTCACACCTAAAAGTCTGAACTGTTTATGTTGTTCAAAATGGAAGCTTTTACAGAACTCACCACCAGACTTTTGCAGTTCTTTATGCTGATTCAGTTTGTTGTTCCGTCACAGTAGGACGGGGTAAAATATTTTTTTATTGCCACTAGATGCCTAACGTTATGTCCTGTGTCTGCTTAACTTGCTCTAGTTGGCAAAAGGAACTGTATCATGAAAATAATGTGTTGTCATTTCATTGTGTGTGAGCTACTGTAGTTTGTCCAAAAGTGGATTATCCTTAAGTGTGTTTCACACCGGAAATGAAGCACACAATGGTCCATTTCTGTCCAGACGGAGACTGTTGCACCAAAGACTGATTGTTTAGCCAAGGCAATCTATGAGCATCACACATCTAACATTCTGGTTTGATCAAAGCACATAGTCTGAAGGATTTGGAACAATGAAAACATGGCCCTGTACTCCAAAGCCAGTTGAATGGCTGCCAAATTCTACCCCGTTTGACAAAGCCCAGTTGTAGTCTGGATAAGTGGTAGTGAAGATGTCCTGATTTTTTTACAGTCCCAGTCCCAAATGTTCCTAATTTAACACTTGGCCATACACGTTGTTTGGCTCTTGGTGCAGATGCAAAATCAATTTCTACGTAACATAGGGCAATTACTTTCAAAGTGTTGAAGTGTCTATAATGTACCCATGAGATAATGTAAAATATGGTCGCTGTAAGCTTTATAGACGTTTTGCATTGGCTATTTTATTGTCATTGACCTTCAGCTGATTGCTCAACCTTCAAAGTACAAGACAGGAAAAGTCTCTGACATAACTAAAAACCTAACTCCAATTTAAATGGCAAACTCCACACACACAAATAAACCTGTTCTGTTTTATAAAAAGCATGTACTAAGCTTTCAGGGAAGTATGGTTGGTTAATACATATGCATTGTAGCTAAGGTCAACCAAGACTTGAGCAGGTGATGGATTAGCAGCGAGTCACTTCTGGCACTGCCCATGCCTATTTGTTCTTTCCACTCAAAGGGTCTAAAAGTTAGGCAGATCAGATAAATGAGGAGACGTGAAAAAGAAGATGAGGTACACAAGGGGGCTGTCCAACTGTCGAGTGGCTAAATAACTAACAGAGCACGACCATTACGCGCTTCACTCATCAAGCTTCTGCCGGCGTGACAGAGAGTTTGAGTGATCCTGAATGACGTGATGTATTAAAGTAAAGCTGCCTCGAGGATGGATTTGAGACCCTTTCCTACTGTAAGCGTCCATTTTTATGCATAGTTTGGCCGAGGTGTTGCTCAAACTGCAGAAACCCTTCACTGCAAATAGAGAAGAACTTTTAACAAGAAATATATTGGTTCAATCTGCTGCAAAGAACAACCAACGCTCGGCTTAACTCCGCACAGGTGGCAGAGTTGATGTCAGATGCTCGCTAACCGAAAGCCAAACAAACATTCTTGTCCGCTGGGGGAAATCTTGGCACTTATGACCGTATAGCGTAATTCCAAGTAGCTCGAAGGTTCATCTCTAGCTTGCAAAATAATTACAGCCCCGAGTCTGTGCATCAAGCAGCCGCTCCGCCACTTCTCCTTCAATCTATGTGTTATCGCTGCAAGTATTAAAGTCCTGCAAGAGAGACAAATTGAAACTCTGGTAGCTGTCCCAATCTCAGCAATGTGCTCATTAAGAACAATGATAATAGGCCATTTGAATTCAAGGGCTATCTTGTTATCAGCTTAGTGACGTGTGCACCGCAGACCAGTTGAGGACAAATTTGATAGGAGTGTCACGTATTTAAAGTCGCTACGTGGAATATTTTTCAGAAGGCATGCCATTTCTTTATAATGTTACATTATTCAATTCAGTCTTTATTTCAGACTCACAAAGTTGGTCCATAACAAGATAAATGGATGATTAAATGCAAAGTAAATACAGCCTTTGTAGAACTTAAACCTTCTTTGACATTTCATTGCAGAGCAGATGAGATGTACAGAAAACAGACAGAAATAAGTACAAATACAAAGAAATACAGAAATATCCGTTTATTACCACGAAGAAGTGAATATGTTTTTTGAGATTGTATGCTCTGTACTTCTACAGCCAGTACATGAAGGAGTCCTTCTTAATTTAGTTTTATAGCTAAAGTAAAGGCTTTCATTGTGTATCATATATTCAGATATTTTTCCAGCACAAAAAAATCTATAGTCTATAGTCTTTCCGCCGTGGGGCGAGACACAGGTCAGGACCAGTACAAAACAAAATTCACAGCAATGAAAGGTTTCTTGGAGGTTTGGTAAAAGAAGGCAGTAGGGATATAGACACTGGAAAGGTTGAAGAATAAGAAAAATATTTTTTATCCAATAATGACAGCAAGTAAGACTAAGCAAAAATAAGTCCAAGACAGGAGTCCTTCAAAACTAGTCCTTGAGACCTGTCTCAAGACCAATCTTCGATTAGAGCACTGGTCTCGACACTTGCATTACAAATTGACCCTTTTGACAAAACAGATCTGAGACTTGGACCAAATGTGACGTATTGTTTATGGTATAAGTCTGAGACAAAACCATGCTATTTTCTTCTACCTATATTATATTCCTGAATATGTATGTAACATGTACAAAACTACTAGGTGCACAGTGAATTGAGGCTAACATCTGCAGTTCAGCTTCTTTGATTCCTTCATTAATTCCTGTTTCTAATAGAAAATTTGTGGTCAATTATCAGATGCTTACACATTTAACACCTAAATTAACTAAGGCACTTAAAAATGAGCTTTCTCTGCAAAGTACAACTATCAGATTCAAACAATCATTCATCTACTCATTCAGTACATTTGTGCCCTTCATTAATATCAGCCACTTAAGGTTTGATCACCTGAAAGGGTCATGGTTTGTGCAATTATGTTCAAAGTTAGTGTTATTTTAAACCATTTTAGTGATGAATTTTTTTATTTTTTTATTTTTTGCAGGTTTTCTGTATACTCAATCACTCCCAAATGGTAAGCTCTGTAAATGGGACCCTCTACTGCCTAACGTTGAACTGATTAGAAACATTAGTACTCGGCTCCACTTTGAACCTTGAAAGAGAAGCAGAAAATGTCTGGGAGAGCCTCTTCTACAAATGTCTTTCTATTTAAACCAACTCTGATGTAAGAAGTCGATGTTTAATGGCCATTTGCTGCAATTTGGAAATTGCTGCATTTTAAATAGAAGGTCATGCACACTGTTGCAGTTCACTGAGCATTCAGACTCAGATCATTAATCAGCTTATTGCCTGGCGGTCTATGGTATAGCCATTTGCATCACACGGTGTTCAAAGGCTTCGCTCTAATGATCTCTAATGATATTGGAATTAGGGATATTTTAAAGTGATGTTCCAGGATTTTTCAAGTAAGTTTAATTGCGGTACTTATTTATCAAAAGGATATTAGCCGCAGCAAATTATGTTTGTATGCAGTCTAGAGAAGTGTCCAGTTTCTGTGTACAGCTGTGTAGAAGCAGTATGTAGAGGAAAAACGCATATGTCAACACTTTTACTCAAATCAATGAACAGCACTAATAAAGCCCCATTCTTACAGATCATAAACTAAAAAAAGTTCTGTTAGGGTTTAGTTACTCTTTGAAGAAAAAACAAAGCCATTCCTAATGTGCTCTTCCCACTCACTAACAGCACACATAGTCAGTTAATAGTCAGTAGTCAGTTGGTTGCTGTTTTCCAAAATCATCTTGTTTATGAATCTGTAGCATTTGGGCCTGTGCTAATGTCCCAAATGTCTTGCAGTTTGTTTTATAATCTTGTCAGGCAGATTTTGTCTTTGATGGGGAAGTACGTGTTCTAAAACCCTTTGTCTTGGTCCTCCTCATATCTGGTATTCTCTACGAGCCATTGTCTTAAGCCTTCAGTGACTTTAGCCTAAAGCAGCTGGAGCACATTAATGTTCTTATTAATGTTCTCATTGGCAGCCCTCATGTAGTCAAGTCAGTTGCCATTTGCCATAGTCATCTTGATTAGGCAAAATGTTTGTATATTTATTTTAGTTGCTAATGCTAATTATGCTTCTCTGATTAAAAGCTAGCACTGTTTCTTTGAGCTTGGACAGTTGCCTAGACTGGGGGCCCCTTCTAGGAAATGGATGCTGTAAGCGTTTAAATGGATGAAAATCAACAAACATATAGAAGCTAAAAAACAAAGTTCCAAACTGACCACCATTGTTCTGGAAAAATAATTAACTACTGTAACCAAAAGCACTGCCTGTTGATGTCTATTGTTAGCAACAAGTGCTGTTCACAAAAAGCCTGATGCCACAAAATAAAGCTGTATTAAAAAGAAAAAAAGGGAATTATTCATTTTTTTATGTCTAATGTTGTCTTTTAAGTAAAAAAAATAATAATATAAGTGTTAAAATGTGTACATAACAACACATTTTATTTACTTCTATTGAATTTTTTCCACTTTGGGGACCCACAGGATCTCCCAGAAGGGGCCTGACTCCCTATACAACTCTTCTCACATTAAAGTCACTTCCTAATCGTATTCTCTTGCTTTTGCAGTGCCGGCCCGGATTGTCAACATCTCCAAAGACGTGTCGGTGAACGAGGGCGAGAATGTAAACCTGTACTGTCTGGCGGTAGGGAGGCCGGAGCCCACTGTCACCTGGAAGGTCCACAAATGTAAGCCAGCCCTTCTTGTTCGCTTGTCTGCCGATCCTGAGATCTCATGTTCACAGCAGCGTCCTTATCTCCGTCTCTTCATGTTCATCCCTTACCACACTCATTCCCGCCCCTTCCTGTCGAAGAGGCTTATCGGGATTCAACTCGTGTCCATGTCTTTATCCCACGTTCCTGTGTCATCATTCTCAAAGCCAGCTGCTTAATCTGCCCCCCTCTTTAATTCATACTCGCACATTTTCCCAATGTCCCTGTGTTTTGTCCCAAACAGCCACACATTATACGTAATTATCCCCAGCGCGCCACCGGTAATCATCAGCATCTGTCTTCATCCGCCTTGTCAACCAGCATCACCACACCAACTGATGCTAACAATCACTTTTTCTTTTTAAATCTGCTATTTTTAGCTCACGTTGGTGCGTGGAATGATGGTGCAGGGTGGTCAGGACGCTTGATAAATAAAGTCAAGACCATGTGATTTGATCAGCAAGCTATTTAATCCTACACTTGTCATTGCTAATGTCCAAACGCAGACATATCACAATGACTTGGACTCCAGAGATGATATGATTTTAGGCTTTATTTAAACAGTAATGTGGCACTGTGTCATTTGTTTGGCACATAAAGAATATTGTATTAGAATTGTTTCAGAGCTCTGTAGTGATACAGTAAAGTGGAATGTGTTTTATTGCAGTTATTGTGAGGTTTTGAGCTGGTGAATGTGTGGCCAAGAATGGACATTGTTGTATACATTTTTCTACCTGTCACTTTTACTTCAAGTAAGAATATATTAGCATAATTTGTTAGCACTCATATCTATAAACAGATGACATATTTTGATTCTTTATCTAACTGAAAATGCGTCACATTTGAAGTCAAACATTTCTTTAAATAGTACCCATAATAAATTGTATGTGGGCATGTGCAAACGGCGTGCTTCAATGCAAGCTAAAGATCTGTCTTTAGTTTGCAAGTATTTCAAGCAGGTGTATGCCTGTTTTAATTCTTAAACTAAGTATTAAACTTACAGCTGGAACACCACTGGAGGCAAGGTGGGTTAAGTGTTTTGCCCAAGGACACAACAACAGTATGAACTGTGGGGAGAGCGGGAATCGAACCACCAACCTTCCGGTTATAGGACATAGTCATGCATTACGATGGAATGCATTATAGCAGTTCCTGTAAATTTATATATTTTACTTTTGGGCCTTTATTTGATAGGACAGTAGACAGGGTGAGAGAAAGGGGAATGATAACGGGCACATGACCCGCGTAGGAATCGAACCCAGGTCTCCAGAAAATACGGTACATGCTCTGGAGGCAGTGCCATTGTTCGCCATTGTTTGCTTTTTTTGGTCAGTTTTGTAGTTTCAAATATATTAGCGCAATTTACAATAGAACTACTGTTTATCAATGATAAGATGTGTTTTTTAGGTGGTGGATTCTTAACTATAAACTGCAACCTCTTTGATTGTATTATTTATTTGAGGAGCTGTTGTAAAATCAATAGGTTATAGACGGCAAAATTGGCAGGCGTTGATTGACATTCCCTCTTCTTAGAGTATTTTCTGCAGAACATCCCACCACAGCCCCAGCTCGTTCCTTTGTTGCATTTTCTGATTTTAAATCATGTCTGGTGCATTGACCTTGATGCTGATTGACTGCTATCCCTGTCTTAGGCTAGGTCTACAGAAGAGCAGATGTGGATGCCTAACACCAAATATAAACTAAAGCAGGTTTTTATAGGCTTGACATGACGTTTATTTTCAGTTAGATTTTATGGTTGAATTGTCTTTTGTACAGGTGGCTGTGTGCTTAAAAATAAAGAAAAATGGCAGCAGAATGAGTTGCCTTTTGTATCTTTTGACTTGTTTTCTCACACGGAGGTATTTTATTTAGCCTTTTGTTGCTTTCACTTTAGTGTCTTGACTTGGTTTAGAATCTTGAGTTGGTTAGTGTAGTCCGAGATCGAGCCTGACCAGAGGGATGTGTTTGTTTTTGTAGACAGGTGAGTGTGTTATTTATTCTGTTTGACAGCGCTGGTCGGTGGATAATAGAACATTCATGTGTGATGGGCCTTCAGTGGCTGCAGGTTTTAGTCTTTCTTGAAGGGAGTAAATTGCTCGCCCACAGTAGACTTTGACCCCCACAGAGAAATATCAACACCCAATTTACGCTCTGTCTTTTAAAGTTACTTTATCTTAAGGCTGAACTTTTGAATATGACTTTTAGTTTTTATAGGGCAGTGTAACAAGACAAATAATATATTTTGAGTTGACACTTTACTGAAAGGCAGATAATGGTCTGTCCTGATGGGACAATTGGCTTCATCTGAGTTATGGTTAGTGCACTTTTCCATTGCACAGTGTTAGGTTTGCTTCAGTAGGAGGGAAACGCACAGCTTCAAGGCAAACACTAATAAGTAGGTCACTAAACAGAATGTAATTATAGTCCTTGTTATCACACACGTCCCAAAGAGGTTATATTGTTCACTGGATCCAAAACAAAGCCAACAAAAAGTGCTGCTGTCTTTACTACAAACAGTGCAGTAAGAGACACTCAGCGAGCAAACTGAATCGATTCAATAATTAGCACACATGCTATATAGCTACTGTAAAGATATAGACAGGTTAGAAACCTTAGAATTTTCTAAGTGGTCAACTATTGTTGAAACTTAATAATGCAAATACAGTTATGTGTGAGGCTGAATGAGTTGATTGCTTGACGTGAGGACAAAATACTAGATACTTTATTCTAGTTTCCTACAAAGCAAATGGACAGCCATGTTGCTAATTAAACAGGCTATTACACCACAGAGCTGGCTCTTCCTGTAAACACAACCTTTAATTCGGTCGCTGTAAAACGCTCTGTACAACAAGGCCAACTACTCTTTGTTTGCTCTGAGGTCAGTTCCTCTTTCTGTTTTAGCCTGCTATGTATAAAACGTCCTTCTCGGCATACTTTGTGGACCTATGTACTGAACCTGAGGCGGGACAAGTGCTTCAAATGACACATATAGGATCACATGCAGCCGTGCACACCTGCAGTCCTCATACGCAACAAACACAAGCTGACATCACAGACCGCTGCATTTGTCCTCACTCTGTTCTCCTCTGTCAGCACTAATCTTCCCTCGCTTTCTGCACCCCCACCCTTCTCCCCACTCTCCCCTCAGCCCTCGCAGGAAGAGATAGGGGCCGCATTGCTATTCTGAAGGAGTCTCTGCTACCAAGCCATCAGTTGCAGGGGACCAGAGGCGGCAAATGGGGAGTGGCGGGGAGGTATGAGGGGATGTGGGGGGTGGACAAGCCCAAAGAAACAGCAAGACGCAGCCAGCCATCTGTCCCTATTACCCACACACTGCACGGTGAGGAGGAGGAGAAAATGAGTAAAAAATTGTGGTGGAGGTGGTGTTGGTTGTGAGGCGGTTGGACAGGTTGAGTTGATTACATCACAGTGGGATCATTCACACCCTTTTTGATTTGTTTAAAGTAATTCAGATGTGTTTGTCTCATTCCTACCAAACAAGCTGGTCTGAATTTGGAATGTCAGACATTAAAGCTTTATACCTGTATATTTTGGCAAGGCAACATTTCTCTATCCCTCAATCAACTAAGATCCTTCTAAACGTTACACTGTTTCGGTACCCCCATTGAAGTGGAGGGGTACAGATTGGTAATTCAAGTCTAGGCTGATAAAATGGAAGGGGAAACATACTCTATATTCTACATTACTTCATCAACAAACCATAAACTCAGAACTGTCTAATAATAAGAAGAAGAAGAATAAGAAGAAGAGAAGAAGATAAGTATGGCTTATTTGGTTGTAATTATTCATTCATTCATTCATTTTCTACCGCTTTGTCCCGTTAGGGGTCGCGGGTGACTGGAGCCTATCCCAGCAGCTTTGGGCCTGAGGCGGGGTACACCCTGGACAGTGGCCAGTTAGTCGCAGGGCTGACATATAGAGACAAACATTGACAGACAACCATTCACTCTCACATTCAGTCACTAGGGACACTTTAGAGTTGCCAATTAACCTATACATGCATGTCTTTGGACAGTGGGAAGAAGCCGGAGTACCCGGAGAGAACCCACACTAACACGTGGAGGACATGCAGACTCCTCAAAGAAAGACCGGAGTCGGCCGGGTTTTTGAACTCACAACCTTCTTGCTGCAAGGCAGGAGTGCTAACCACTCTGCCACGTGCACTCCCAAAAAAGAAAAACAGTTCATGTAAAAGTAAAGCTGAATAAATACAGCAGTGTATAATTGCATATAAAAAAGCTTTGATTATTGTTTAAGTATGCCAGTGAGTGGAAAATGGCATATTGTATTTGGTTGTAATTATTGTTCCATAAAACCAAAAACTTCATGAGACATGGTCGGTCACTCATGCAGGCAGCTTAGCCAGGTTTAAGGTTAGGTGTAGCTCAAAATGGTGAATTTAATTTAAGTCGGTGATGAATACAAACTCTTTTATGACTTATTAAAAGTAAAAAGCCTTCATTCCACATCTAGCACTAATGTTTTGTGAAAGTAATGAACTTTATTCACCACTGTGACCACATAAAATAGTCTTAATAAAACTACTATAAAACATTTGTACATTTTCACATGAAATTGAATACATCATTTAATAACAATGTAATGAACAGGATTCAGTAGAGCTAATTGCTTCAGTGTGTAACTACTCACCTGTCATGTTTTGGGCATTATGTATTCTTCCCACACAATTATTTAATTTGAGGAAAAAAATAACACATTGAGGCACTTCTCTTAAAACATTTCTTATCAGTTTGCAATAGGACTGTATAGTTATATATATATATATGTATATATGTGTATAGTTGTCTTTGGCACGTCTGTACTTTGTGATGCAACTATGTCTCACAGAGCCACACATTAGGCCCAAGCCATAGCCAGTCAGAAAGGGTTCTGTTGTAATTGTTAGGATTTTTCTTTTGTCTGCACTTTCTCTCTGAACATGCTTAATTTCATGATGAATTTGCTGACGCTGACTGGAGTTATTAGATGTCTCTACAAAATCCTAATAATGTTTTAGATCATTTTCATTGCAGAGTGGCAGCACTACGTGGAAAATAAACCACAACTTGTAAATTGCATATCAGGCAAAAGCCTCAAAGGGTACAGAGCCTTTCAAACACTTGAGAGTAGGGCTTCTCTTGTGCAGATCAGAAACAAATGTAACACTGAGCTACGTAAAGCCAAACAAACTTTGAAAATCAAATTAATTAAACTGCCTCCGATCCAAGAACATTGTGGCAAACAATTAAATCAATAACTGGTAAAAACAATTTGCAAAATACTAGAAAATTTGTATAGATGGATTTTTTTTCACCAATCATGATAAGATTGGCAACTCTGTTAATGAGTATTTTGTTTGTTCTGTGAAGGTATTATCCTCTAAATGTATTCCACTTCTTTCTCTTTCTCTCCCATCAGTATCATCAAATATATTTAATAACAGTTCTCCTTTTCTAAAATTTCACAAAATGATTAATGTAACATATTGAACTCTTTAAATACGTCTCATGCTTGAGAGTTGACAGTTTAAACATGCAGTTTTTGAAAACACATGCCAGTACTTTCATACTTCTTTTTCATCATTTAGTTAATCTGTGTATCAGGCAATCAAAATTGCCCCATAATGTCCCACTCATGTTTCCAAATGCCAACATCAATTGCAATTTGTCCTACTATCTCCAAGCTACTAAATAAATTAAAAAAATATATATAATTAGTTAATCACTTATCTTGAAGACAGTAACCTGCTCAGTGACTGCCAGCATGGCTTCCGACCACTTTGATCAACCATATCATTACTGCTTTTATTTACAGAACATATACACACTTCCCTAAACAATGGCCACATCACAGGATCAGTTAATATAGATTTTCAAAAAACATTTGATACAGTCAACCATCACATTTTGTTCCACAAACTTTTTTCTTTCCACTTATCTTCTTCTGCCATTGACATTATGACTTCATATTTAAGTGACAGAACAAAGGTTGTAAAAATGGACTCAGTAACATCACAGAAACATTATTTCTTATTTACATAAATAATCTTTCACAAGTGTGTACGTTTTCCAACTCCTTGCTGTATGCTTTTTGTATCAGGCCCAAATACAGATGTTATTAACCAAAGACTCAACACATCCTTACATGCTTGGCTGCAGGAGAACCATTTAACAATAAATGTCAAGATAACAGAATCCATGTATTTTTACTCCAAAAGGAGTCACTTAAACTTATCCGATCCCATTACTATCTCAAACCAACAGCTCTCAAATGTATCCACCTATACAGTGGCAAGAAAAAGTATGTGAACCTTTTAGAATTTTATGGTTTTCTGAATAACTTTGTCTTAAAATGTGATCTGATCAAGGGTATTGCTAAACATGTTTCTAATAATAATTACACAAAATAATTCTGATCTTTCACTTCTTTATTGAACACACTCATTCAACATTCAAAATGGCAGTGGAAAAAGTAAATGAACCCTTAGAATTAATAACTGGTTAACCCTTCCTTGGCAGCAATAACCTCAACCAGGCTCTTTCTGTAGCTGTGGATCAGACCTGCACATCGTTGGATGAATTTTAGTCCATTCTTCCTGCAGAACGGCTTTAGCGCTTTCATAATCAATCAATCAATATTTATTTATATAGCGCCTTCCAACAACCACAGATTGAACCAAGGTGCTTAAAAACAGCAGTGTCACAGAGCCACTAAGTGCAAAAAGCCATTTTAAATAAATAGGTTTTAAGTTTGGCTTTAAACAGAGGCCGGTCAGTGATGGAACGTAACTCACTGGGCAACGAGTTCCAGAGTTTAGGACCGGCCACTGCAAAAGAACGATCGCCCCACTGTTTGAACCGGGACCGGGGCACCTTCAGCAGATGTTGCCCAGCAGAACGTAGAGCTCTGCTGGGTTGGTGAGGGGTGAGAATCTCACACAGATAAGAAGGTGCAAGGCCTGTGAGTGCATTAAAAATAAACATTAAGATTTTAAAATTAATTCTAAACTGAACAGCGAGCCAGTGCATGGAGTACAGGACAGGTGGGATGTGCTTGTGTTTACGACTGTTGTTAGCAGTCGAGCAGCAGCGTTTTGCATAAGCTGGACGTCTCATATATGGTCCTCTTCAAGTCAGTCCATAGCATCTCTATTGGGTTGAGGTCAAAAAGGCAGATTTTAATTTTTCTAAAGCCATTCTGTTGCTCTGGTGTTTTGGGTCATTGTCCTGTTGCATCACTCTCCTTCTACACAGTTTCAGCTGACGTACAGACATCCTCACATTATCCTGAAGAATTATCTGATATACTTGGGAATTCCTCTTCCCCTCAGTGATTGAAGCTGGCCAGGTCCTGATGCAGCAAAGCATGTTCATGTCATGTTTCCTCCTCCATACTTTACAGTTGGGACGATGTTTTCATGATGATATGCCGTGGCCTTTCTACAACAGATGCGGCGCTGTGTTTTTTACAAATAGTTCAATGTTAGTTTCATCAGTCCACAAAACATTTTGTCAATACCGCTGTGGAGTGTCAATGTGCTCTTTTGCAAACCTCAGGCGTGCATCAACGTTCTTTTTAGTAAGCAGTGGCTTCCTTCGTGGTGTCCTGCGGTGGATACCCTGCTTGTTCAAAGTTTACGTATTATAGACTCATGAACAGAGAGTTAGCAAGTTCCAATGATGCCTTTAAATCTTTGGTTGTCTTTCTGGGTTGTTTCTTTACCTCATTGATGAGTGTTATTTGAGCTCTTGGTGTCATTTTGACTAGCCGCCCACTTTTTTGTAGAATAGCAACAGTCCCAAAGCGTCTCCATTTGTAGACTTTTTGCATAACTGTAGACTGGTGAATTTCTAAAGTCTTTGAAATAACTTTGTAACCCTTTGCAGCTGTAAAGCAACAATCCTTGATCGTAGCTCCTTTGAAAGCTCACATAAGCATGTTCTTCTTGTGCAGAGCAAACAGTTTGAGGGGCTTTTAATCAGTCAAAGTAGCTGTTGTCCACACCTCCAAACGTATTATCTTACAGGTGTGCTAAAACTTGACTCCAATTAGCTTTTTTGAGGTCATTAACTTTTTATACAAGCACTATGTGGTTTTTTGGTTGTTCTCAATAAATACATAAAAAATTTGAATTGTTTTGTGTAATTATTTTTGGACACATTATGTTTGTCAATAACCTTGACTTAGATGAAGATCAGATCACATTTTAAGACAGTAAACCATGACATTCTAAAAGGTTCACATTCTCACTTTTTCTTGCCACTGTAAATACCTGGCTGTCACGCTTGACTGTCATCTGTCCTACAGTTAGCATGTACTTACTTTAACTAGAAAACTTAAGTTATTTGTTCACAGTAAAATCAGACCATTTCTGTTGCCAAAACATATATCCATGCAATTATGTTTTCTACTTTGTTCCCTTTGTTTTGCTTTATACTTATGAAATCCTTCAGCCAATAACAAGACTCTTTAATAGAGCTAATAAGATCATCATCGTCCAATGCCTTAACATTTCAGAACTATGGTAACCCATGGGATTAAACTGTACCACAAACTGCTAAACAAATGCCCCTCAGCAGCTTTTTCTGCTTTGGAGCCAAAATCCAATGCAAGATCTGAGCAGTCTACCAGATCAGTCTCTAATGGACTCCTGCCGTTAAGAACTGCTATGGACAGAGGTTTTTCTTTTATGTGCTCACTAAAGCCTGGAATGACACTCCACAGCTTATAAGGACTATAGCATCACCTAGTCTATTCAAAAGACTTATACCCTCCACCAGACAGAAAATTATTATTGTGAACACTGATACAGGTCCACTGCCCCTCCTAATGCTGCTTTTCTCACCTGTGTTTGTATTACTGTCCTGTCCTGAAGTTGTGATATGTGTCTGCGCTATATGTTCTACAGAGCAGGAACCTGCTAAAAAATAGCTTATGTTGAGTCAGCCCCTACTACTGATTTTAATCCTTTTCCTGCCTAAATAAATAAAATAAAAGTTAGCTACCCCGTTTGAGCAAGTGATGTTTTTGCCACGTTCATTGTTTACTTCCTCAACATCCAATTTCTCTCTCAGACATTTTTTAATTGACCCGGACCCAATGAGGCAGAACAAACTGATATGCCAAAATAATTACTATGTTTTAAAATGGCTCTACAGCGCCCCCTACAAATTTTGAATGGGACTTTAGTTTGTCGTAGGCAAATGAAATTTGGTACACACATCCGTCATGGCCTCCTGAACATACTCCCAACTTTGCTATAGCAACAATGCCTGGAAACTGTGCTATTAATGAATGGGATGAGAAACTTGCATTTATTGTATATGAAATTAAATTATGTAGACACATGCAGACTAGAGTCTGAGCAAAAAAACGGCCAGCTGACCGTTTGGATTTGAACAACTGACAACCCTTAGTTGTAGCTCTTATATTTTAGGTATTTCCACCTAGGGTATTTAACACAGGAGCTTCAAATGTACCCAATATCATGTAAACTCATGTGCCAACCAAATTTATCAATTAAGTCTTATATCAGCTTTGGGTGAGGTCGTGACAAGGCTTAAAGTTTAGTTTTTTCAAACTGCTGTAACTTTGACATACATGATTTTATTGTGTAGAAGTCTCATCCCCTCAAATTGTTCAGTTGCTAACCATTGTGTGACAATAAAAACCTTTTACACCACCAAATATATATATATATATATATTATTCTATATTTGACATATCAAGCTGAAAAAAAATTCTCAAAAAATTAAGTTTTACAATTTTATTGCAAGGTAATACAGTAAATGTAGCTTCAGCAGCAGCAAATTTTCTTTCGAAGCCAACTGAAGATCCTGCCGAATACACTGGTGTTGGAGTTTTCAATCTCTGAAGTAGAGCGTTGGCATGAGGAAGACTGTTTGTTCATCTTCGCAGGCTGTGCTGTGATGATAGCTTCAAAGGCTGGTTGTTGAGTAGTTACAACAACAGGCAGAGAACTACAGACGTCAGAGTCCTGGCTTGGCTCTGTTAGTTGGACGTTGACATTGACAGCAACAGGAAGAGACTCCTTCACATCTGTTCCAGCAGTGGATGGATCAGAGAATGGCTGCAGCTCAGTAGGAGGGTCAGTGGGTAGTTCAGTAGGTTGAGGCAGCTTAGGTGTTGAAGCCTCAGTGACAGTAGCATAATCGTTACATTAAAGAAGAGGGCAGTTTGGTGTTCATGACTTTGCAAAATGAGGAAGTTCTTTTGTCAAAGCTTCTGTTGAGGCAGTGATGTCTGAAGGAACCTCACTGGGAGGCAGGGGAAAAGACCCTCGTCTTTCAGCAGACATTTCCTCTTAAGTGAATACTATGGTCTGGCTCTGGGTCAGAAGTTAGCTCCTGGACAGTAGGAGGTTCAGTGGGTAGATAAGTAGGATCAGGCAGACCAGGTGTTAAAGCCTCCTGGGAGATGGAAACAGCAGGAGGGTCATCACTGGGATGCAGAGTAACAGAGGCTGGCTCTTTCTCATGTAACAGTTGAGCAGAATGGTTTGGCTCTGGGTCAGAAGTTAGCTCATGTTCGGTAGGATCTTCCAGGGAGACAGGATGAAGATCTCCACTTTGACGCAGAGGAGCAGTAGTCATCGCAAACATTTGGCACACAACTTCTCCTGTTACAGTCGTGATATTTCTGAGCAAATCGATTAAGAAGCAGCCTTGCCTCTTGACTAGGCTGTGCACTTGGTACAGCTTGCTGATCCTCTCAAGGACGGTCAGGACGATTTGGTCTCGTACGGAACGTGAGAAGGGGATCCGCTGGCAGAGGACCACTCACAACCAGAACTGAGTTGCAAGGTCCCCAGTTGTGTGCAGTAATGGCATGGGAAATTTTTGTTAATTGTCAATAAATTAAACTTGGCACACACATCTAGCCTAAGGCCCTGATCAAAAAACCCTATGAGGACCATGCTGTTTCACCAACAGCCTGGTAGCCATTTTGACTTGACCATGTGCTGACCCTTAGTCAGAGCCCTTACATTGGAAATATTTCCTCCTAGGTTTTTTTTTATTTTTAGGTATTCAATCATTTTAACAATAAATCCACTATCTTTTTAAACAAAGCTGTAGGGTCCCATAATATTGAATAAGACTTTCTATTATGCAAAGGTATTTTGGTACACACATTCTGATGCCCCCTGAATATAAAAGCCTATGAAAGACCACTCCTATCTTCATGAAGTTTGATACAGACATCCAGCCTGGGTCCCTGAGCAGAAACCCCTCGGTGGACAACACCTTACCACCAACACACCATGCCAATTGGAATTGCATGTAATTGTTTTTCTTATGAAGATTTACTGTAACAGATGTTTTTTTTTTCTTTCATGAAATGCTGTCCTCCCTAGGACCTAAGGCCCTAGGGGCTACTTGATTCTGCTTGTAGCTGTAATTTAAAATTATTCTCACTTTGAGCCTTATAGCTCCATCAAATCTGGTAGACACTTTTGCCTATTTCTCTTTAGCTCAGGCAACTTTGTTTACTACACATGTTCAAGGGACAGTGGAGGGCATTGTGTTGCAGTATTAGCTACTTCTTGATCATTCAGCATTCTCTACTTCACAGTCTGTGGAACAGCCAGAAATATTTGTTAAGATTAAATTCATTAAAGGGCCCATTCAGGTCAACTCATTCCCATTCCCATTTTGTTGTTTCTTTTGGTCCAACGTTTTAAATTCCATTGTAAGCGATACAGCAAACTAGAACTAGCCAATATAAATAAGTTATTTTCTGCGACCCAAACTTGCTATAAGCATGAACACAACTCAACAGTGATTTCTAACAGCCCCTGCCTTTTCTGAAACTACTGGTCATAACTCAAAAAGGCAACAGGAGAGACTGCTCTACGCTGTTCTTCCTCCATCTTCAGATACAATCTGTCACAGCCATTCACTCTCTGTGGCATTCATCAGCTGACCCCCACATAGACATTCAGCCTTTCTGTCTCAATGAGTTAAATACACCAGTGCACCAGGCCCTTATCATTCCACATGCCATCCGTTCAACACATGGCACTTGAAGCTGCTCTAGACAGGGATATAAGAGCAGCATTGTCGGGTGCATACTAACAAGTTTTAATAGGATAAATACAAAAGGTTGTATGTACAGTGTCGCCAAAGGCATTACTATGGTTTTGCCAAGAAAGGTTAAATGATTGTAAAAATCTGAAACCTAGAAGGTGGAGTGTAGAAACCACAAGTGTACATGAAAGGATTCAAATTAAAATAATCTAATCTTGGCTCAAGGCAAGATACATTGCGTTAGGAGAGACATGACAACACTGATGGAAAATGGAAACATACAGCGATGAAAGACTTTTATGAACAAATAAAGCAATAAGTGAAGATGTGACTGTAAAAAAAATAGCTAAAATAAGTAAATGCTAAATTTTTTGTCTGAGGGACAGTTTGTTTGTGGGAGAGTAGTGCTTTTTGTTAGGTGCAGACCTTACATATCCACAGTTCATTTTTTTATGTAACTTTCCATGTTATGAAATTTTGTAACAATTGGATAATACTAATAATGCAGCATTATTGAAAAGCTGCATTTTTACAAATTCTGGGAAACTGCTAGACAAAATGGCACCGTTCTAGATCTAAGCAATGTCACAGTGTACAAAACCACAGAAACATTGTCTGGACAAAAATGGAGAAAAACTGCAAGAAGAGAATCTTAATTGTATGTTTATAGACAATTGTCTGTGCCAACAAAGCTACCAAATTTGAATCAGAATCTTTGTTGATACTTGACTTGTGTTTGCACCAAAGGCCAAAACAAACTCCTAGTACACTAAAATGTTATATATTGGCAAAATCGACTTAGACAGCATTTTTACCTTTTAGGACTAGATTAAACATTATGTTCAAAAGATTTTTGTATTTTACACTCCCCTAAGGAAAAAGGATTTTTTTTTCTGTAGAAATGGATGGCTTTAATAATAACCCAAGTCTGAAAAGTCTGAAAAACCCTGCTGTTTTTACCGAAAAATAGATCGTGGAATGTGGAGGCTGGAGCTCTGTGAAGTCAAAGTGTAAAGAGTGTCAAGGAAAGTTGTTCTTCTGCAACTACACTTTTACACATCAGTCTAAACTTCTCCAAATGACATGTTTCACAGTCTCAGCCTGTCCAGCTATCTTTGTTTTAACCTGACATCACACCTCTGCGCTGTCACAGCAGTGTTTGTAATGGAAATGGGTAAGTGGGAAATCAAGTGTCCAGAGTCAAAGTGCTGGCTATAAAGCGGGGATTGACCGTAAAAGAGAGAAGCAGCCCGCCCCATTCACATCCTACCCCTCTCATCTTTTCTCAGGTGCAATCCGCCTATCTCTGGTGGTCAGGAGTCGGAGTGCTGGATAAGTGGATGATGGAGCAGTATTTTGTCAGAGTGCCAGGGGCAGATCAGTCACATAGTATCTCTAAGTGAAGTGCAAAAGAGGAATGTTCGATGACGGATTGGGGATCACTGGGGGAGCAGCATTAGCTTTGCATTGTTATGTTACATCATATGGACTGTGCATACTCTGACTGGAATATCTTTAGGTTTTCATACCTTTCATGATCTAGAAAACAAATGTTGGAAAATATTTGGAAAATAGTAATGACTCAGCACTGTAAAAAAAAATTGTATTTTAGGAAAGAAGAAGAAAAAACAACACCTTCATTTTAATATTTGCCATCAGTGACAGTTTAATTCAAAGTATGTATCTACTGTCACCCGGAGGCATCAGTAAGAGTGGCAGTGTGAATCAAATGGACAAATTGACATTTATTTCCTTATTTTTTCTCTACTTTTGTTATGCTAAGGCTATGCACAGCCTCTTTGTCCTCCACTTAAATAAGATTTGTAGTGAACAAAGTATCAACATCTGGGTTAAATTGAAACAACAAGGGCCAATTCAGAGAGTTCTGTCTTTTCTTTTTGAATCCACTTGGATGGTCTGCTTTTTGTGCATTGTTGTGCAACGAGAAAGCAATAAGTGAATATAGTTCTTGTTTATAACAGTTTAATAAATTGTTATTATTTTAAGAAGCAATAATACAACTTTAAGAAGATGTTTGAAAATGAAAAGCACTCTGAGCAGTGTTGGTCATCTTACTTTAAAAAAGTACATGGTTACAGTTACATATTACTCCCCTAAAAAAGTAATTGAGTTAGTATCTCAGGTACCACAAAGTAATTAGTTATTAAGCAAAGTAACTGAAGTAATTTTTTTATGTTTTATAACACTTTTATAACATCTTTAATATCAAAGATGTTTATATGAATTGATTAACGAATAAAAAAAACCCACTATATACAGTATTTTAGAACATTTGGCATTTATTTGAACTCAATAGAATGCAGTCTGTCATTTGATATGCATAGGAATAAAAACATATAAAAAATAAATATTGAAAATAAAATTAAGACACACAAATTGTGTAAAAAGAAACAAAGGGAGATCTGGCCATTAACTAGTGCAAATCTCTGTATCTGTTTTTATTATTTTTTTTATTTATTTTATTTATTGCACAATAAACAGAACACAATCCATCTTTATCTGTAGATTAACTTGTTGTTCATTCTCAGTGAAAAGGAAAAATAAATGTATCTATCCTAAAATACTTCTCTCATCTAACAACTAAACTAGAGGTTGTAACGTAGGAGGAGAACAAACAAGTGTCGTGTTAGCATGTGTTGATGTGAGGGGCTTTATAAAATTTGAGTTGCTTGAGGCAGATGTGGATAAAGTCTTTTTTCCTGGGCATAGCGTGCCATGCATGTTACATGTTCTTGTCGTGTAACATGCACGACATTCTTGTCTTTAATTTCAGATTAGTGCCGGTACTTCCAGTTCGAAAACGCTACCTTTGAGTTTCCCCGGCTTGTCATCATTGTCGCTGACACTGTCTTGTGTTTAGTGGTAGTCATCGCGTGCACTGAGTATCAGCCAATCATTATCGCTTTTGCAACGGTGTCCTCATCCCCCCCTCTGCCCTCTCCAGGCAGCTGAAGTGTAGCCAAAGCATTTTATTGAACCCAATTGTAGTAACGCAACACTTTACATCTGAGTAACAATGACGGCATTACAAGGGAAAAGTAATTAATTAGATTACTCTGTTACTGAAAAATAAACTCCGTTAGTTATGCCGTTATACTCTATCTATACTCCAACACTGACTCTGAGTTATCAGTACCCAGAACAGCTGTGACCGCAAATAATAACCTGCCTCAGTGTACTTTAAGGAATATGATAAATAACCACTTCACTTTTTTGACTTGAAAACATGGTTAAATTATGTTTCATTTCTATGTAATGAAAAATTATACCAATGACAGAAAATAACCTCAACTGTAACTGCACTTAAGATTTGGATTCATGATCAGGATGGAAAGATTCCAGTTTTTATGTTGCAACCGCTTCCTACTACTAACTAGTTATTGGAAAAAACTAATGCATCATGCATCTGATCATATGCAACAAGTGAACACTAAGCTTTATGGCAAAGGCTTTGAAAGTGTCAGTATTTAAAAAGAAGGGCCAATGTCATATTGTCTGTATATTGCCTTGTGAATAAGCTCAATTATGTACTGGAAACACAAATTAAAGAATGACATCAAACTCAAAGTAACACCTCCCTTTTTATACGCCTATCTTCACATCTGTGTATCCCTGTCTGTTGCTTAGTGTCCACAAATTACCACTCTCCGAGACTGGACTGCTTTCATTTTTTTCCCTTTGTCCTATTATATTTCTTGGAAGTCACAGCCTTGTATGTAATTTCTCCAGTGCTAGTTGTCTGATTTGATCTTTTTTTCATTTTCGTGCAGTTTTTCCCCTTTGGCGAAGTTGGGTGCTCTGCCTGCGAGACAGAGATGTCACCAGAAAGCTGTATTTATTAAACTAATGGAATAAACGAATAACATTGTGGCGGGCCTATCTCCTCAGCACTTGCTCTGTTGCTGACTGAATGGTGTGCCACACTCTTAGCACGGTGTGTGCCACATGACGCCACTCGCTGCAGCTGCAAATAATGGTCTCCAGATCAGTAGCCGCACTAATAATCCTCCAGTATAATCTTCAATTAGAAGCGTGAAGCTAATCTCTGACAAGAGTGATTGTGGCGTTTAGAGTCTACTTTTTACAGTGTGTTTGCAGCTCACAATTGTGATCAGTTTGTGTGTGTTCTTAAAGGTCCAGTGACTGACAAGGGAACGGTCTTTGAAAAGAAAAGGGTGTGGATGCATTTAAAAGCTGTGTTTTCTTGTTAGGCCTGAGATTAAGACATGCACTAACTAACTTAAAGACACTAGCTTTAACATTTGTCCCTGACCCTGCCCTCCCACGCCTAGTGTTCTGTGATTGGTCACTGGGAACTCTCTGTACATTCATCATTTTGGTTTGCCCATTACAAAGCACTCCAGTCCTGCTCTGATCTAGTGCTTTTCTTAGTGCCGATTGTGTTTTAACATTGACCAATAACACAAGTGTCTCGAATGAGCAAAATCTTACAAAATCTAAAAATCCTGGTTCAACTCCTCCAAACTGTTTTAGGAGGGGATACAATTACACCCTGTTGGAGGGTCTCAGAACAGGGGTATTGTACAGTACAATTGTAAACTTGATAACTATTGTAAGGTGTGGACTGCTGACTATATTTGGTTTTAAAACCAATTTATTTGGTAGTTTACAAAGGTTCCTAAGACTACATTATAATTTTTTCCCTGCTTCTAGGAGTCTAGAAATAGAGTCTAGTACTTCATGCTGGAGCTGCCCATGTTGATCAGGATGGATTGCCCCTTCACATGAATCATTGCTTTCTCCAAGGGGGACGGAAATAATATTGAATACATATGTTTAAATATATTTCAGATTTATGTCACTCTCTTTCTCTTTTTGTATGTTTGTTTAGTTTAAAAGTAGTAAATTAACCTGTTTACTAATAATTTACAATTGTTTACTTTTACAAGTTATTTTTATTTGTAACAGTACTTCAGCTGCTCTACCCGCCTCTGCTGTCGTGTTCCACACTCTGACTTCTTTAATAGGGTAAAGGGGAGAAAAAAAAGTGTTAATGCTCTCAGAGGCTAGAGACAGCTGGCTGCTAAGATTTGCAGTAAAGCGGGGGTGAGCTCTCACTCTCATTTCTCATTTTCCGTCTGTGGTCTCTTCCTCTCCGCACCAGTGTCGATCCAATAACACTCCTCACATCGTTCCCTCACATGAAGGAGCAATAAGTCCGTGCCTTGCACTCTGGGAAAACACTGTGGGGCTGTTTGTCGCCGGAGGAGAGCAGACGGACTGCCAGACTGACTAATTCGGTTTGGAGGCACCTGGGAGTTTGTCAACACGTCTTAATAGACAATTTTTTTCACTACTTAATGTGGTGAACAAGCATGCACCCTCAGTGTGCTTACGGTTTTCAAGTAACGCCTACTATTTCCCCTGATGCTGCAAAAGTAATGGTGTTGTGCTTGTTGTATCATATTTACATGCTCCATGTAAAAAAGTGCAAGTGACACATTTCCAAAAACCTCCCTGAGGCTTTGTGTGTTTAGGTCAAACAGAATGGATTGCTTTCCATGACACACTGAAAGAAGTAAGAAAGTGGGATTTTATATTACAGTAATTTACAGTAAAGTCCAATTGCTGCTAATTTATAATAAAGAAATAAAAATGAGTCATCTTGCATCAGCCACTTTTAAAAAGGAGGAGATCTATTTTGTATGACTCATAGTATTAACAGTAGTGGGCAATTAATTTTCCCAAAACATAAGAAATTGGGGCCATTATTTTGATATTGTTGGACGGTGGAAGGAATACTTCGAGGATCTGCTCAAGCCCACCGACACGTCTTCCATTGGGGAAGCAGAGGCAGAGGGCTTGGAGGTGGACTCGTCCGTCACTCAGGCCGAAGTCACTGAGGTAGTTGGGAAGCTCCTCGGTGGCAAGGCACCGGGGGTGGATGAGATACACTCTGAGAAACTCAAGTCTCTGGATGTTGTGGGGCTGTCTTGGCTGATACGCCTCTACAACATCGCGTGGCGTTTGGGGACAGTACCTCTGGACTGGCAGACCGGGGTGGTGGTCCCTCTTTCAAGAAGGGGGACTGGAGGGTGTGTTCCAACTACAGAGGGATCACACTCCTCAGCCTCCCCGGGAAAGTCTATGCCAGGGTACTGGAGAGGAGAATGCGGCCGATATTCGAACCTCAGATCCAGGAGGAACAATGCGGTTTTCGTCCCAGTCGTGGAACACTGGACCAGCTCTATACCCTCTCCAGGGTGCTGAAGGGTTTATGGGAGTTTGGCCAACCAGTTCACATGTGTTTTGTGGATCTGGAGAAGGCATTTGACTGTGTCTCTGGGAGTATGGGGTCCGGGGCCCTTTGCTAAGGGCTGTCCGGTCCCTGTACAACCGGAGCAGGAGCTTGGTTCACATTGCCGGCAGTAAGTCAAACCTGTTCCCAGTGCATGTTGGACTCCGGCAGGGCTGCTCTTTGTCACCGATCCTGTTCATTATCTTTATGGACAGGATTTCTAGGCGCAGCCAGGAGCCGCAGGGAGTGTGGTTTGGGGACCACAGGATTTCGTCTCTGCTTTTTGTTGGCTCCATCAAGCCAGAGCCTTCAGTGTGCACTGGGACGGTTTGCAGCTGAGTGTGAAGCGGCTGGGATGAGGATCAGCACCTCCAAGTCTGAGACCATGGTCCTCAGTCGGAAAAGGGTGGCTTGTCCCCTTCAGGTTGGTGGAGAGATCCTGCCTCAAGTGGAGGAGTTCAAGTATCTTGGGGTCTTGTTCACAAGTGAGGGAAGGAAGGAGTGTGAGATTGACAGACGGATTGGTGCAGCTTCTACAGTAATGCGGTCGATGTACCGGTCTGTCGTGGTGAAGAAGGAGCTGAGCTGTAAGGCAAAGCTCTCGATTTACCAGTCGATCTACGTTCCTACTCTCACCTATGGTCATGAGCTTTGGGTCATGATCGAAAGAGCGAGATCCCGGATAGAAGCGGCCGAAATGAGCTTCCTCCACAGGGTGGCGGGGCGCTCCCTTAGAGATAAGGTGAGGAGCTCGGTCACTTGGGAGGAGATCAAAGTAGAGCCGCTGCTCCTCCACATCGAGAGGAGCCAGCTGAGGTGGCTCGGGCATCTGTTTCGGATGCCTCCTGGACGCCTCCCTAGGGAGCTGTTTTGAGACCCCGGGGAAGACCTAGGACACGCTGGAGGGACTATGTCTCTCGGCTGGCTTGGCAACGCCTTGGTATCCGTCCGGAAGAGCTGGAGGAAGTGTCTGGGGAGCGGGAAGTCTGGGCGTCTCTGCTTAAACTGCTGCCCCCACAACCCGACCCCAGATAAGCGGAAGAAGATGGATGGATGGATGGATGGGCCATTATGGACTTGACGTGTCCAACAATTATTATTCTTTTTCTATTAGTTACAAATTATTAATCTGGGCTCTGTGGATTCCATTTGGATTTCCTGGTGGAAGTACCAATAGACACAACTGGATAGACTTATAACCAATCAGAAAAATTAATGATCTCATAAAGCCCGCCCCATTTTTATAAGCCTTCTGTGCAGACACTACACTTGCTGCCCTCTCTTTGCTCTACCAATGTGAACTCTATGTTCGAGTTGGTTTGCCTGCACTAGAAACCTGTCTCAGCTATTCTTGGACTGCTTCTACCATATATCAACACTTACATAAAAAAAGAGGGATAGACATTATTTGTTACGTTTCCAAGACCTTTGTTTTCTGTCAATCCCTAAAGTTAAAGGTGGAAAAATGGCTTTTCATTATTCCGCCCCTTCAACCTGGGACACTTTGCAATAAGTCTTAAAAATCAAGAAACTGATACAGCTCAAATTTTTTTGGAACTGACACACTTGAGCTGTGCAAAAGCAAAGGGATTCCAGACAAAATTCACAAAAAGGCTCATGCCCCATGGATTACGTAGCATTGGGTCTATATTTATTTAGCCCAGAGTCCTTGTGATAGAGTGGGGGAGGAGGCGTGACAGGGACAATACTAGAATAGAATTAAATTAGCTTCATGATTATTTGAAGCATCTAGCACGTCCGTAAGAGCTGCAGTCTCTGACCATTATTTTCTCCATCATGGCCTAGTTTTTCTGATAAAAACATTGCTGTATATCCATTGAATGATATTCTGATCATTTAGCTTTTATAATTTAGTAATTTCTAGGCTTGCTTGTGTAAAAAAAAGAAAAAGAGTTTGTTTTAGCATCACTCTGGGTTTGATCAAGCATAGTGCCATATCTGATGTTACTGTGGTTCAAAATATTGATTCATAATAATGCATTTTTTTTAACCATCCATCTATTATCACCACCAGCCACTGGTCTTCATAGAAAGTAGTGTATTGTCTTTTTGAGCTGCTGTAGGCCCAGGATGGCTACATTGTCATATCTGCCTTAGGGCAGCTGTGGCTCCAGATGTAGCTTACCACCACCAGTGTGTGACTGTGGAGTGAAAGGCACTATATAAAATCTAATCCATAAGTCATTATAACCTTCCAAATAATACTTCTTCATGATTTTCACATTTCTAACCTTGTATAGGCCACTATTGCCTTGATCAATACACATAACTCATAGACGAACATTTTATTTTGATATTTTGCACATTAGTCTATTACAATACATGTCATGACCTCAGCCATAACTAAAGAATATTTTATTAACGGACTCATATTGTGCAAAGCAATTGATTATATGACAGTGACTTTGCTCAGTTAATTAGCACCCCAAGCCATATTCATTTCTCCAACTCTACATTGTTCGTGTTGCATGGTTCATTTTACTGTATATTAGATTTTGAGTACACTTGCATTGAGACCCACAGCTAGTTTTAGTTCTTTATGTTCCCGACATGACAGAAATCCCTTTAGGGCTGTGCAAATTCAATTAGCAATGCATGTTTTCATATTCTTTTGCTAATACTACTGTGTTTTTAGAGCAAATGGCGTTGGCTTTTGGAACTGGATCTTGATTTATCTGGTGATAAAAGTTTAGCAACTCATGTAGAAGAGTATTGATAATGGTCTCTTTAAGTAGTGACCTAAATTACACAGTAATGATGGTCATGTTTTGCAGATACAAGAGAATGGGTTGGCTGCTTTATACTGCTCAGATATGAACTAATCTGTTTTATTTTCCACATCGCTGCTGCTGGCTGCAAACCTTCACCCTTCAAAATCTTTAGTTTTCAGGAATTAGTATAAATACTGTTTTTTTTAATAGATGGACACTTCATTATCAGCTTTATGCAAATGCTTAAAGTGCTTACATTTCTTTCAACGAAAGAGTAAAATCCATGGATAGAGAATGACCAAGAGAATTATTTGGTGAGAAAGCACTGAAATGGAAAGACACAGATTTGTGTACAAGAACAATAATGTCCACTTAGCCTTCATTTACTTTCATTATTTTAAGGAATCATGTAACAAGCCACCTTCTTTGCACTTATTGCCTCTTATACATTTTGACCTTTAGCCTGTCCTTTCTCTTTCAGATGGGCTAGTGAGTGACGGGGAGTTCTTGGACATCACAGAAATCAAGAGGCTGCAGGCCGAGGACTACGAATGCATCACCAACAATGGAGTGGCCCCCGCAGACCAGCGCAAAGTCAAGGTCACAGTCAACTGTGAGTCATCCAAATTCTTTTGCATAAATAGAGGTTTAATGTATTAATCATATACTGTATGTAAATACTGTGGGCGCATTACTTTTTACAAATTCATTCATTCTCATTTTGTTCTCTGTGGGGGTCATGCGTTGTGTGGAAGCTGAGCAGACTCTACATCCATATGCATGTACACTAATCCCTCAGCTGCCCCACTTGTGTTTGATTAACCTTTTGCCTCTTGTGTTTTGTGGCAGACCCTCCCATGATCACAGACGTGAAGAACATGCCGGCCCACCTGGGGAAGACAGCCATCTTACGCTGTGAAGCCATGGCGGTACCAGCAGCCTCCTTTGAGTGGTACAGAGATGACCACAGGTGAGAAACCACACTCTGAGACACTGTTATTTTTAGAGAGAGTTTGACAAGACATCTCTATTCAAAACGCTCTAAGAATTACACCAGAGCAGTAAGTAATAATAAACAATGCAGAATTATCTAGATTCTGAATGGCTGTATGTCTATCCAGTGGAAAATCAAATGGAGGGACCAGAGTCAGACTAATTGTTGGATAGAAAAGAAAGGAGGTTAAAAATAATATAGTAAATAAAGCAACAATGAGAAAAAAGCTTGTTTTGCTACATAATGCTTGACTATACATAAATATCATTGCAATCAATCACTATCAATCAATTACACTATTTTATATTAGCCTACATATGTAGCCTGGCCATCCAGACCCATTCACTTTCTTAGCAAAATGAAGTGGTATTTGCCATTGACCAGAAATTCCATCAAGTTCAATACAATCGACCAGTAATAACCATTTATCTAAAATGATAAATAACCATTTATCTAAAATGGGGCTGTAGCAATGCTCTGCTTTTCTGATTGAATGTTTGTTTTTTAAATTTCGGTCCCAAATGTCAAATGTTGGTACTACCTCCTGAATTCTGATTGGTTGTATGTCCATTTGTTCTGCCACCTGAAAATCAAAGTCAAACAGAGAAAAATAGGAGAAATAAGTTGTGTATTGTGTATATAATTTCTAGTTTTGATTATTTTCTTACTTTTGTTGTTGGTGTTGAGGGTCTGGAAATGATATATAATGTATATGTCTAAATGTGTTTTAATCTACTAATTATCCATGTTTTATTTTCACACCTCGCATGATACCTGGCAGATTAAGAGCCAGTGTGTAAGCGGTTCAGGTGTTGGGCTGTGGGCAGTGCAAATGTATTGTAACTGTTTGGCTCAGGTATAAAGGTGCTGCATTTGATGATGTAATCAGGTGTGCAAACCTGTGGGGGCAAATGGTTGACTGCTAACATTTGAATGGCGTTTTGTTTGCGTCTTTGCCTCATTTGATCAATATATGAACACATTCACCATTGAGCCCTACTGAGTGACGTCATCTAAAGCACCATCTATACTGTTTATCTGAGCAACACAGGTACAAAACGATTTCTATATGAAGAATGGCTTTGAGTTACTTTTGATGCTATCATACTGAGATTAGAATGATCCCTTTATCTTGGAATAACAAGGCGTGTTTACTCATCGTTCCAGGTCAGTCTCCTCAAAATTAGTTTTTTATCTCCAGATAATGAGATAATTACCCCTTTTTAATAAGACAAACAAAAGGTTGTGTCTGTGGTAATTCTCTTATTTTGGATGTCGCCTATGGTTGATAACATGAAGTAGTTTGTGGCAATGCTTTGAGTGGTAGGAAAAAAATCAGTGACCGGTGCATCTTACCGTGCAAAAGGTATAACACAATCTAATTATGTTTGGAAACAGGCTTTTTTTTCTGTATGCAGCAGATAATTAAGCCATTCCTGGATTAAAAAGAAGGTGAAAGAAATCAGCAGCATGAGATTCATTTGTTTTCTACTGCTTATCCTCCTTCAGGTTCACAGATTCCTTAAGCCTATCCCAGCTGCTGTGGGGATGAAGAGGGGCACACACAGGAGAATTCCCAGTTGACAGTGCTGACATTTAGAGATGGAAGACCAATCACACTCACATTCTCTCCTATGTAAAGCTGTGTCCAACATTGAGTAGTACATTATGTTTTGACTTGGCTTTGGCTTCCACTCCAGGATTTGTAGTGTTAATGTTGTCAAGTAGTTAGTACAGCATCACACCGCCTCAACAAAGGGTAGGCTGCCATTACATTTAAGTTAGATTTAAGTGTCACAAACAAGCTCCAACAAAGGACAACTACCATTTTGAATAATTTTGTCTCAGCATGTGGCTGATTATCACAAAAACAAGCTAATTATCACAAAAGACAAAAAGCAATGAAAGCAATAATTATGTATGAGTACTGTGTCTTCCTCCATCTTTTAGTTATCAGACCTCCAACAAAAGGTGCCAAAAATAGGTCCCTTTTATAAAAAAATAAAAAATTGTAGTTTGGCATTGAATGTTGGGAGTTGTGCACCTTTCTCATGGTTGGGAAACTAGTAGCAGAGGCTTTACAGTTAGGGTAAATTATTTGTTTTATGTAAAGTTGTCTAGAGAAACTAATGATAAGCATAATATATCCTATTCATGACGACCCAAGTCAATATAATTGCTAATTGGACATTCGCCACCAACTGGTCAGGAGTAGGAATTACAATAGATCAGCTTCAGAATAATGGCAATTCCGATTTTTCTGTCCTTGCTAAAAAAAACAAAACGTCAATGACGGATAATATTTGGTTAATGCAACCTCTGGTATTTACCGATCTAATTTTCTATTTAGTGTGAAAGGAGCGTGAAGAAGTCACATCGCTCAAAAAATAAATATGTTTTTTATGACTTATGCTGTCCTTTTACAGTAAATTGTGCAAAACAAGTTGAACAACCTGGAGCGCGTCAATCATATAAATGTTTTTAATCGGGTATAATCACACAAATAACAGTCCATGCGCTCTGTTTTGAGAAAATTCATAGAACCAACCCAACAGAAATTTCATTAAATTGCATGGATTTTATACAAGGCTTTTCCACTATGCACTCAAAGTGCTTTACATCAAGCTTCCATTCATCCATTCACACACACATTCATACACCAGTGTCACAGCTGGAGGGAGAAGCACATTCATGTTTCTTTTTGAGCGCATATTATTACATGAAAGTGTGGGGCAGTCATGTAGAAAAATGAGTTTGCTTCACAATTTTTCTAAAGTTACCTTCAGACATATTCCATATTGGTTTGTTCTTGAGCATGTCCCTGCAGGACTACTATAGATGTTAATGTGTTAATATAGCAAGGGAGAGTATGGGGTAATTGTAATTGCATTGTAAACTGCACCCACTTTATATTTGTTAAACCACAGTGCACATGTGTAAACTGCATATTGTATTCTCTGGCCATAAACATAAGCTGAAGGTTTTATCCTCTGGTATCTTTCATTGTTTTGAAGTGATGTGTTTTCCTGACAGTCTGGTTATCCCACAGCCATACCTCGTAAATCCACTTAAAGTATCCTTGCATTTAAGAGTCCCATGTTTAACTAAGAAGCTGCCGCCTCACGACGGATTCAGTCTTGGCTGCTATCCATTTGCGCTGCTTGTGACAACATTGTAGCGCTGATATAATCATATATGTTTTACAATCTCTGGAGAAGTATTAACTGGCTGCAAACCTATTTGCTCTCTATTACCTACACATAAAGTGTCCTTCCAAGTTTGTAAAAGGTCCCAGAGTGCATTGAACAGTCAGAACAATTTGGCATCAAGAAAAGCGAGACACAGAAGTACTTAGAAGTGGTTTTGTCAGCCAGAGTTAGCTGTTAATAGAGTATAATGGGCCCCAGCAGGAGGTCTCCGTTATTTATGGACTTACATTTCACTATTAGTACAAGGTGCATTCGTCTCTAGAGATACAGGGGAAAAAATCACTTTTTTGCAGACACTAGGTATGATCTTGTACTGTGTCATGTCACCTTTTCTGTAATACATTCTCCTTCTTCACACCCTTTCCTAAACAGGCCAGTAGAGAGTGACAACACCCTGAGGATCAAAAACGAGAAGACGCGCTCACTGTTGCTGTTCACCAACGTAACAGAGAAGCATTTTGGAAACTACACTTGCTTTGCCTCCAATCGTTTGGGAGCATCCAACGCCAGCATGCTGCTGTTTCGTAAGTCAAGCAAACATGATCACAAAATCTACACAACCCAGTCTCCCAGATCAAATTTACACATGTTTTCATAAACTACAGATACCTAGAATAGGGCTTTGGACCTTGCACAACACAGTGTGTGCGATCTGTCATATTGGCAGGCAAAAAAATTTGGGGAAAAATGAATAACCTGTACCTGTTAGGGTTCACTGACTGTCATTGAGATAAATGTCACAATAGGAAAAAATATATATCCCTGACTCCAGTCATGCACCAGGTGTGTGTTTATTAAAAAAGACAATTGAAAACCTTCTGTGTGTGGACATTATCTATTAGTTATGTCAAGGGTCACTATACTTTCTAAAGGTTTTGAACTTTAATTTACCACTATCAATAGTGGGATAGTATTTTGTAACACTGGTGATGGCCACTGCAGAGTCACAGTAGAATGACAATGCTCTTTTTCCTTAGTTTGCTTCAATCCAAGTAGCTTCTGCTTCTGGAGCCTACTGCTGAGCAATAGTAATCTACAATATAATCTGCATTGTAATATAGCGTAATGGTACAACGTGATTGTAGTAATCTTCAATTGCTGTAATGGTTAACTTTAGACAATATTAGTCAAAACTTGCAGAAGATTTTCTTTTTCTGAATGCTGTAAATGCTGCACACTGTTGGGATCGCCATTGAAAGATTTATTTACACATTAAACCTGAAGCGACGTTGCTGCACTAGTCGTTCATCAGGCAACGGTTGTGTGATCACAGAGAGGCATGTTAAATGGGGAGTGACCATGGTTCTTACGGCTATAAGATGAGACCATTGATTCAAACCCTCCTTGCTTTCCCAGTGTTCAATTTTAGTTGTTTTTTGAGATCCTCTTTTGTTCTATCCATCTTTCTTTAAAAACATGTCTGTACAAATTAAGAAATTTTCATTAAGAAAAAAATCAAGCCACATTTCCTAAATTTAATGAAACATTTTCTCAATGCATTAGTTAACTTAACAAATGTAATGTAATGTAAGCATGTAAATGTAATGTAAACCCTTGTATCAGGGTTCCTTTGGAGGCCAAATATATATTTTATGTTGAGTTTTAGTAGAGTAGAGTTTTTAACAGGGGTCTTAAAAAGGATTAAATGTTGATAAATACATTTTTGGAAAATTAAGACGTAAGACGTAAGAGGTATTAAAAATTCTTAATCAAGATTTTGTGAGGTATAAAATTTTGTTTGTATTCAAGCTTTGTCCAAACAGTTTGACTCCAAAGGCTATGCATGAACTGCGCTGCGGCACAGGGTTTGAAAAGAAAACGACAGCTTTCCTCATTTCTAACCATGAAACAGCAGCGTAAATCTTAATCTAACTAACTCTTACTACCAAGAGTTTTATCTCCTGTGTTGTTTTCTGCGGCCGAAGCCTGATACTGTCTCCAGAATCATAGAATGGCACCAATCTCCGTGCCCTGGACCATAAACACATCTGCACATTTAAATCATGTATTTAATGAGCATCCCGTTTATGTCCAACGCGAGACTATGTACACACACAAGTACCTCTGTAGTGAAGTAAAGGTACCATTCACTGCAACACTGCACTTCCTGCAATTCTGTCAAAATAAAAGCGTTGTCATCCAACAGCAGCTGAAACCACTTTATATTGGCAAAGGCATTAAAGGACAGAGCATTAGAGCTGCACAGATTCTCTGAACTAATCAATGACACTGCTTCACTACAACAGGATCTAATCGACAACAGATTAAATGGTAAATTAAATAAAGTAACAGACCAAACCTTAACTTTCCAGGTGTCATTTTTATTAGTTGATAAATAGTTTGAGTAAGTAATATGTGCTCTGTTGGTTCCTAAAAATCTCATTTCATCTCAAATGCACCAGAACAAATTTTTTGTTAAACTCATGCAAGTTATTTAAAGTTAAGGATGCCCCAAGTGGTTAAAAACAAACAAATTATTAAGAGACAATATAATTGATAGACTAATCATTTAATTGCAATTATAACAGACAGATTAAATGATAAAAAATAAAAACTTGCCTTTGGTTTAATTTATTCTTTTGAGCTTTGTTTCTTCTGAGCTTATTTGAGTTCTGTTGTATTGTTGTGCTCTATGGATTTATTTGCAAACTACAACTGTTTTTCAAGTTAAAGGTTTGTGGCAATGAGGTCATCAAATATTTTGAGACGGTCTTTAAAAAGTTATTAAAAAAGTTTGAAATTAACTTCAGAATTCCTGCATATCCCCTGTTTTAAGAAATATTTTTCTGTGAGATATGGGGTGACACCCTCGTTAATATCAAGTTTTTCATCTATTTTTTGTAATTGTAGGGTTGTGCCACTAGTTTGTTTTCTGTTTCTCCCATGCTCACTGACCGACTCTGTTCATCTGAGCACTCAGACCTGCAGCAGGACTCCAGATACTGCAGCACTGCTTGAGATAGTGGTTAAACTTCATTCCTTTTTTAATTAAATCACAATCATATTTTCTCTGTTAATTAACACATTGGGCACAACATGACAAAGTTTAGATATAATTTTAATGCAAGTATGGTATATAATTTAATTTTTTAGATATTCTGTGTTTTTGGGATCTGCGGTTACCACTTAGTTTTTGCAGGAATTGGGTTAACTCTACATGTTTGGAAGCCCCTAGTGTCTTCCTCACATACATCTCATCTGAAATTCATCCCGTTCCACTGTGAATCAACATTGTACGAGCTCAAACAGATGCACACTGGCAGCAGACACACAAGGCCTTGCTGTGTTTTTTTTTCTTTCCTGGAGTCATTCCGCCTTCACTTTTCTCAGCCCTCCCTTCTCTCCATTTCCATTACTCTCCGCCCCATTAAAGCTTTACTTGCCTATATTACCCCAGACCACTCCACCTCCCTCTACCTCTACCCGCTCGTCTCACCGCTCTCACCCTCCATCTCTCGTCGGTACACATTCCCGTCGCTCCGTCCCGTTACCCAACAAGTTGTCATTTCTCTCCGAGCCCAATTCGCATTAAGCGTCCCCAGTGAGCGATTTCTTTAGCTTTCCCATTTCCCGTCAGCGGTCCAACCCCCTCCCACCCTCTCCTCCTCCCCCCATTTAGTGCATTCGGCATTACCATCTTAAGTGAGTCCTTCATCTATCCCTCTTTTTCTTCCTTTCATTCCTTTACCCATTATCTTGGCCAGTCTCCCTTCAATGACTCACTCCCTCGTCAGACCCATACATCTTCTCCAAGCTTCTTTTTTTTCCTCCCACTGCCGCCGCCACTTCTGTCAGCCTATCGCTCCATCATGTGTCCCGCTGCCTCCTCTCTCCTTCCTAATCTCTTTGTGCCATCATTAGAACACAACAAACGGCTTTTAGTTCCAGACCGGGCACAACAAATCCGACCATAAGCATTTTTATGGTTCTGTATTCATAGGCTGTGATTGACTCGGCTGATATGTAGCACTCTAACAGTAGTTCTAAGTCTTTACCAGCATTAGGGTGTGTGAGACTCTCATTGGCCTGAAATATGGCCATCTAGTGTCAAGAGTAATGCAGTCACAATATGCACATTGTAACGTCACACCTGAGCTGAACATGGCTTGTACATAAACATATTTACAACATACGAAAGCCAGATGAAATGATATCTTGCTTGTTCATATTAACTGCGAATTGATTTAAAGAACATGGCTGTTTCACCCAAAATTAAAGATGTACTGTAAGTCAGTTCATTGGTTTTACCAAAGAAGTTAACGGGAACAGTATTACATTTATTGCATCCAGTAGAATCAACCACTGACAAAAAAAACATACTGAGCTAACAAACATCCAAACAGCTAGTCAAATACAGTTCACCTGTTTTCAGCAGACAGCCTATTTGCAGAGTTTTTGCTTCTTATTTAAAAAAAAGGGACAGTTTACCTCAAAATGGAGTCTCTCTTTAAAAGTGAGACTAGAACTCTTGTGTCACACTCGACAATCATGTTGACGTCTAATTTAATATTGTGTTACTAACTTGTCTTCACAGATATAAACCAGTTCAAAGTGAAACAGGGAAAATGTGTTACAAGATATTGGCTTTGTGAGGATGAGATCACTTCTCATGGTAGCAATTATCACATTTAATGCTTAGTACCCTACATCCAAGCCTATTGTAGTAACAGCTGAGCTGGGATGCTGTAGGGGACTGTTATCAAAGGTGACAAAAACAATAGGTTTTAAAGACAGAAGGGAACAACAGTATGTACAGTATTTTTATAAAACAAGAACTACATACCAGTGACCAGGATACATGCACCCTCTTCCCCTTTAGTGTTATTCTCCAGCAGATAACAGAAACCAACAAGTGTAGAGGTACTCTAGCTTGATGCATAAAAAGTGTGTAGAAAGTTTTCAGAAAGCCTAGTTTTTGAGCATAATATAATCTAGCCAAAGGAGGTCACAAGCCAGTGTACTTTTTGTGCCGGTCCCAAGCCTGGATAAATAGAGAGGGTTGTGTCAGGAAAGGCATCTGGCTTAAAACTTTTGCTAAATACAATATGCGAATCACTAACATGACTTTGGTCGGGACCCGGGTTAACAACGACCACCATTGGTGCCATTGACCTACAGGGCACTGATGGAAATTGGGCGTTTGTTGGTTGAAGAAGGAGATGAGGACGGTGTGTTAGAGGAGGAAGGCGTGTCAGTAAGCAGAGAAAAAATAGGAAAGGCAGGAATTTAGGACTGAAAGTAGGGACTTTGAATGTTTGTGCAATGACAGGTAAAGGTAGAGAGCTGGTAAATATAATGCATAGGAGGAAAGTTTTGTACAGGAGACCTGGTGGAAAGGGAGCCAGGCCAGAATTATTGGAGCAGGGTTTAAACTGTCCTATCATGGCATGGAAAGGAAGAGAAATTGAGTAGAAGTGATCTTGAAGGAGTTTATAAGGGTGAAGCTAGGAAGGCTTTGATAAGGATGACGAAAGGAAAAGCAGTTGGTCCTGATGACATAGCAGTGGAGGTACTTTGTTGTTTAACAAGGTCTCAGAGAGGAATGGAGGAGAAGTGTTTTGGTCCAGATTTTTAAAAACAATTGAGATGTGCAGATTTGTGGAAACTATAGGTAATTAAGATGAGTTATACAATAAAGTTGTGGGAAAGAGTAGTGGAAGCTAGGCTAAGGGGAGAAGTGAGTGTCTGTGAGCCGCAGTATGGTTTCATGCCAAGAAAGTGAACCACAGATGCAATATTTGCTTTGTGTATGTTGCTGGAGAAGTACAGAGAGCTGTATTGTGTCTTTGTAGACCTAGAGAAAGCGTATGGTGCCAATAGAAGAGCTGTAGTATTGAGGATCTCTGGAGTGGCAGAGAAGTATGTTAGAGTGGTGCAAGATATGTATGAGAGCAGTAGGACAGTGATAAGGTGTGGCAGAAGAGTTTACAGTGAAGCATCTAGGATCGGCTCTGAGCCCCTTCTTGTTTGGTGATGGACCTGCTGACAGATGAGGTCAGACTGAAATCTACTTGGACTATGATGTTTGTAGATGACATTGTGATCTGTAGTGAGAGCAGGGAGCAGGTGGAGGAAAGTCTAGAGAGGTGGAGGTTTGCTCTGGAAAGAAGAGGTATGAAGGTTAGTTGAAGCAAGACAGAATACATGTATGTGAATGAGAGGGATGTGTGGAACAGTGAGGTTACAGGGAGAAGAGGTAGAGCAGGTGCAGGATACTAATACCAAGTACTTAGGTTCAACAGTCCAGAGCAATGGGAAGTGTGGAAAAGAGGTGAAGAAGCTTGTGCAGCAGGTTGGAATGGTTGGAGAAAAGAGTCAAGTGTGTTGTGTGATAAAAGAGTAGCAGAAATGAAGGGAAAGATGTACAGGACAGTGGTGAGACCTGCTTTGTTGTATGGTGTGGAGACAGTTGCACTGAGGAAAAGACAAGAAGAAGAGCTAGAGCTAGCAGAGTTGAAGATGTTGAGGTTCTCTTTGGGAGTGACGAGGATGGATAGAATCAGGAATGAGTCCATCGGAGGGACAGCTCATGTGAGATGTTTCGGAAACAACGTTGTCGAGGCCAGGTTGAGATGGGCTGGACATGTTCAGAGGAGAGAGAGTGAATATATTAGTAAAAGGAAGCTTAGGTTAGAGCTGCTTGGCAGGAGGCCAAGAGGAAAACCAAAAAAGTATGTATGGATGTTGTGAAGGAGGATGCAGGGGATATGGCTAGATGGAGACAGATGATTGTGGCAACCCCTGAAAAGAACATTTTTGAGCATAATATAGCAGCAAACTTTTGCAGCCACTGATGGTTATAGACACTGAAATAGAATAATGCCATTATTACAACGCAGCTTAATAATTTCTGTTCTGGACCAAAATGACCATAATGATGCATTTGAGGTGATCTATTAATATTTTAGGTTTTGTATGAGTTTGTCCTGTTATTTTATATTTTCAGCGTTACATAATTAATATTAGCAGCCCACATCCAAATGGGAACATTGTTGTAATTGTATTCAACCAATGAGCCCATAACTGAGACCTTTGGCAGCCCATTCCAGTGATCACTAACAATGTTAAAATTGGAGCCACCAGGTTAGTTTATCTAAATAGATTGGACTCAACATTTTTAACACAAAAGTTATATTGTACCGCATTATCGCTACAATTTCTTCTGTTGTCTATCTAGTTCTACACTGTCCGCACCCAAATGACACTGTATTTGGCCACGCACTCGTTTTCAATGAGACAATTTAAACAGCGTCTGCTCAGCTTCAGTCTGCTCAGCTACACAGCAGTTCCATTTTTGCCAGATGCCGGAGCCAAACCACATAAATTTGAACAGATCAGATCACACTAAAGCGGAAACTGTACATGCACAACACCCAGATTTTCAAAGTAATTCAAAAATATACCAACAAATTTTTCCCATTTGAATATGTATATGTTTATATTCACAATTAAGCCTTAAATGCAATAAGATCTGCAAAAACAATGCTTTTTGTGCCTAAACTCTACTGCCATCTCTCCTTTTCATATACGAAAAAACCATAAAGTGATGTTTACTTGAACAACAAAGCAATCTCAAACTAAACTTTATTAATAGTTTTTTTCACGCCATATGTTACTTCCGTCGAATGTTCTGCTGAGCTGCTCAGGGTTCCGCAGCGCACCCAGTGAGACGTCATTCCGCAGCGCAGCGGACCAGATCGATGCGCCCGTTTTGTATCATACCTACAGTTTGCAACGAGCCGCCTAGAGGTAGTGGAAAAACTTTTTTACAAGAGACCTCTGTAAGGCCATAGCAAAGAATGCTGCCAGGTGTGACAGATTGGGTTCAGAACCCAAGAACTTTCTGTAGGAATCAGACACCTAGGAACCAACCAGGAATCCTCTCAATATTTTAATTAGAGAAGTACATCAAAGAGTTTGTGATAAGGGTATGATGAAAGGGCTCGTCCGGGAATTGAACCCAGGACCTCTTGCACCCTAAGCAAGAATCATACCACTAGACCAACGAGCCACAAATCCAACAAGAAAAAAACTGTATTTTTTGTTTTTGTCCACCTCATAAAAGTGGATTTCTGCATTCTAAGAAATGCCACATATGTACTTGTGTTTTTTCTTGTATTTTTTGTTATATACTATTTAGAAGATGCACATATGTTTGAAGGATTTCATTCATGCAGAGGACTCATTGTTTTGCTGCACCACTCTATAGCAAATTTCACACATTTACTGAGATCCGAACCGTGCGCCAATTGTATCCGCATGCCCTGGTTGTATAAACAAAATTACCCCCATCTTTGAGAATTGAACCTGTTCTTCCAAAGGCCTTAGTGTCCAGTCAGGGGTACCTCGTTGTGCAAACATTTAGTGTGTAATCTCTGTGGTTAGCTGATGACATGAATGCTGTGCGTCGAGAGCTGAAAACTCGTACTGCTAGAAACTAACTTTAAACTGAGGTCCTCACGTGTTCAAATAACTGTTGTTTCAGTATTAGCGCAATACTCACCGTCTACGCGAAGGACTCAGCTTATTTGTTTGTTAGCTTTGTGTTAGCTCTGTCAAGCTAATTAAGATCCATCGCCCACCTTTCCCTCCCTCTGCTTTTTAGTACATTTACCGAAATATTCACGAGATGTATGAACCTCAATCGACGTGGCCATTTTGCGGCCTTATTCTGTCTGTGCGAACAACCTGGGGACCGAGTGTGTATGAAGTAACCCTACATCCAACTACATCCACAATGGATGTGTGATTGTGGCTTATTTTGTTAAGTGGGTCCACTAACTACTGGCTTATACTTTTTGTATAACATTGAAGCATAAGTCTCCTTGTTGACAAAAAGACTTGTTTGACAGTTAAAATTAGAAAAATTAGAAGAGTATACCAAATAATTAGTGATGAGGGCATGACAAAAGGGCTTGAGTGTCATACCCCTAGACCAACGAGCCATAAAGACTCTTCCAGAACTTGTGTTTTTCACAGTGCACACATCTAATTGGTGTAACATTTTAACAGAAGAAACAAGAAAAAGGTTTTTTTTACAAGAGTGATTTAACATGGGTCTTTGTCCATGTAAATATTAGAGCCAGGTTTTTGAAAAGTTCCAGTTTTTCATTTAGAACACCCCAATGGATTATGCAGTTTTACAAACTTACAATTGTCACTCAATTTTAAATTTTTTTATATAGTAATTTTTCACTTTTCTACAAAATCTTCTATTTTCAGCTGTGACAATCCTTTTTAAAGTCCACAAAGAAAGTGATAAATGAAGCCTATTTATCATGTGGCATTGGAAATAACATTGTACAATTCTGGCTGCGTGTGTAAATGTTTAGGCACATCAGTATTTTTTATTAATTAATTATTATTTTTATTTTTTTATTTAAATAGCGCTTTTCCACCTAGTTGGCACTCAGTGTGCTTTCTGTACTATGCTCTTTGCACTGGTACATCTCTGTTCTGTTGTGTTCGGACTGTATTTAACTTACCTCTCTTGTGTTGTTTTCAGGACCGGGGGCTGTGTACGGACGGGGGAGTGGCCTACATGCAGGGATGAGCATCGGCATGAGCATCTTGGTTTCTCTTTCTGCTGTTCTTCTGCTGAAGGTCTAAAAGTTGGAGCACCATGTGGAATTTGCCCCTTGAACGTCCCTTTGAGTCCTCACCCTTCTCCTGTTCCCCCTCCTCCTCCTTTTTGACAGAAAGAAGACGCAAATGAAGTTCTTTAATTACGAACCCATCACTGTGAACTAAAAGAATATGCATTGTTCCAGGAGCCATTGAATCACTGCATCAAACACTTGACCAATATCACAACACGACAAAATACAGCGCCCTTTTTTCTCTACCCATCACTTTCTGTCTCTTTCCCAGAATGCCTTGCAGATCTGTCTGACTTGGTAGCCACCCTGCTCCCACTTTGTTTAACCCACATTTCAACCACTGGGCTGAGAAAGAGTGTATATTAAAGATTATTGTATCGATGATCACAATGAGAAAATAGATAATCTAACACCTGAACGATCATTTATGTAAAATATACATAGACTAATGACTGACCTACAATGTTTGCCTTACAGAAACGTGAAAATCACCATGATGGATATTAATGAGAATGGTATGTTAGTGTGATACTGAAGGTCACATGTCTAAGGATGGTCCAATAGGTGGCCATGTGAAGTGTCACTCACACGCATTGACAAACATGTATGGCTTTTATCTGTGTAGCAGTGACTCTGCTATGAATGATGTCAAATTGTACTTTACAAAAAAGGTGGGTGGTGATGGTGTCAGTCTTAACTTCCCCCTTGTGTAATATAGGGGGTTTATACTTAAGCATGTGGACCCCACACTACCCAAACCTTTTTAACACCTCTGTTTGTTGCTCTGTCTAGTCACCTTTCACATTGCTATGAGCCCTGTTTCCACCAAGCAGTACAGTATCGGTCGGTTCTATATGTCGCAAACTAGATTTGCTTCTGTGGACTCAGATTAAAATAGTATAAAGCATGTTTGTGCTATCTCCGAAAGCAGTTCAATAAGCAAGATGGTGCATATCTAAACATACTGGTGGTGACTGCTGACGGTGAATTTCCCCACTAGATATGGTCCAAAGATTTCTTTTTAAGTTAGAGTAGATTTCCTAAAACAGCTTCCATTTTCCTGGAAAAACATACACATTGTAGGTTAATGTTCCAGTTAGTGCCCAAGACCCATGGTCCCACTGCTTAGTGTTGCCTCATAACTAACAGGTTACCACAGCAACACTCGATGAAGCATTGGTTAAACGCAGAGAGGCAAGCATTTTGCTTCAATGGAAAGCTGTGAATGTCACGTCATAGTGAATGGAAAGCTTGTTGTCCACTTGTACCTACTTGATCACCAGAAATTATCACATAAAAGATCTGAAGAAGTAGTGTGGCAACATAGTTGGTAACACTAAGAACCATCTATGTTGGGCAGCAGCAAGACTCTTGTGAGATAATTGTTTAATTTCCTAAATACATTTCCACAAGCAACTTGCTTTTAGTAGTACAATAGAATGGCACTTGTTTTATCTAGCTACAGTTAAGCTAGAAAGGTTCAACAATCTCTGAGAGAAGTTGTAAGGATTTGCAAAATTACCAATCCATTCCATAAATTGCATCTTTTCATTCGGGCACCTGTACAGTAGAGTCTGAAATATTGTATCTTGCTGATTTGTTGATAATTGAGAATTTGTGATATATGATTTATAAAATTACAGAATACATAGATTGCAACAAAGTGGGTCTTCAAGGCAGTAAACCAAAATAAAAATACATACTACATTCAGTGGCACTGGTGTGATGATAAGGCCATCTACTTCACAACATTGCTAAAGCCCCCTGATCTAGACCTAGGACTTAATGGAACAGAATTTCTCGATCCAACCCATACTATAGTTAGCTGAACCAAACTTTACGGCATGGTGGAAACAACGCTGAAGCATACCCTAGCCCTTGCCCAACCCGTGTAAATATATGCAGTACAGAGGCTACACCGGCGACCACACATGGCCCGGTGAAGAATGACATCCCCCATTAGCCTCGACTATGCTCCAGCCTCCCCGAGCAGCAAGAGACTGTCCGCCGACTCTGATGTCTTGTATTGGAAAGCTGCAGCTCAGTCCCCTTTTGTCGCTTGTTGATAGCATGTACCGGTTAGAGATCTTCCTGTTGTGAGTCCATAGCCCCCTCCCTTTCCCCCCTGCACTGTGTCTGTTTTACTCTGCAAGGTTACCTGCTTTTACCTTTTTGGTGTTAATAATACTACAGATGATGATGATGTTAATACGTATTTGAATAACTATGAATAGTAATTCTATGTGAAAAAAAAAAAAAAAGGTCTGATGGTAATGAGCCGTGCGTGGGGGAAAATAATTTTTGTACTTTTAATGAGAAGTCACACACATTGAACACCGAAAAGAAAAAAAACATATGTAAAGTTTTCGAAGTGATGTGCTCTATTTTGCCATGACAAGCTTTTTAAAAACACATTTGAAACAGTGTGATGGATTAGTTCATCTGAGTCCACAAGCAGTGAATGATGATGTAATTTATAATTTGTCTACTTTATGTGTTGGACTTTTGTTTTTGCATCACAAAAAACATATTACGCACATTTGCCGACTTATTACAGATGGTTCTCAGCTAGACAAACGATTTGGAGCCATGTCAGTCTATGCTCGTGGCCGTACGTCACTTCTTGTACAGCTGACCGTGGGGAGATAAAGATGTAATTAGCCATTACCTGTGGCTGGCTAAGTGAAGGAGCCCCGACTCCACTGGTCCCACCTGCCAACCGGCGATGACCCCCATAAATCAAACTCAATCCTGCCACTGGCAGGTATCCTCTTCAAGGACAAGCTTGCTTTGGAGAAGCCTCTCAATGTCTACCTGTGACAAAACCCCCCATGGCACAATTATCCAGACCTTGTCCCCCACACAGCACAAACAATGGGAGCTTTGACCAGGTTTTTTGCGGTGGCACACGTTTTTCTGCTCAAATGCAGGGACTTAAGGAAATTGTCTTTAACAAGCCTGCATCAAAAGATCTAAGCTACCATGTTTCAAGGGAATTAGTTGGAATCAATTGTCTGAATGTGTTTTATTTCAAACCAGCAATAACCCCTGTATCGTGCAAGAGGTGACAATATGGTTGAAGCTGTGGTGTAATGCCATTAACAAGATATATCAAATAAGTCTGTTGTTGTACTTTAACTGTGTACAGTACTCTGAAATGATTGTGAAGCTCTGTTTAAATGGCCCTTAATCTTAAAACAATACATGTTGTATTCAAAAAGTCTTGCCCTCTGAGATGTACTTGGGTTGTGACAGAACAAACAGCATTTGTGCATACATCTTGTTGCTCCGAAAATAACGACGTATTCCATTTCAAGCACAAGAGCAGATGGTTTGATCAGCGCTTCTTTTCTCTGTCACTATTCATCTTTTGTTTTATTTTTATTGCTTGCTGCATATATTGTTCTATGTCAAAGCCATTGTGTTTTTTAGAGATACGGTATGTAACATCTGTATGTACATAATGTGTCCTTGATGAAGAAAATGAACAAAAAACACAAGAAAAGATATAAAAAAAAAACTAACAAAAAACAAATGGTCATGTTTCTCGTGGGTTTGAAAAAAGCACGTCAATGTTCAGGTATGGATGACTTTTTAAAAAATTGCTAAAAAAATGTTGTGTTATGTGTTAACGTGACTTGACATTAGTCTCATACACTTCCTTTCCACCCAGACGGAGTGAGAACTAGTTCTGGACTGGTGCTAGAGACATTTCGTTAATATTTGAACTTGCTAACCTTGTACAGGTTTGTTTGGTTTTCTACGAACCGGAGAGCTACAGTAGGGCTACTCAAACATCCAACTTCAAAATTGATTATGGTATGGTAAGGCAAATGTAGCTAAAATGTTGTTGTTCTGATCATTTTTGTTGCTATTTTACCTTTATTTAACTAAAAAAGACTCAATGAGATTAGAAATGTCATTTAAAGTCCCTGCCCGGCACTGGGATGGGTCTCAGGAACTTGTCGCTGTGAGGCAGAAATCCTAACATCCTTAAGTTTCTTTCAGTGCTTACCTGTATGTAAATAAAATACAAGTAACTATAATGATGATGATGATCCTACTGACTGTTATTGTAGTTAGCAAAATCCTTTAAGAAGAAATCAGGCACCAGTTCCAGACTAGTCCCTTGGTGGAAAAGGGGTAATGGGGTCACAGATGGTGGACGTTTGTATAAAAACAACAACATATTTCCATGAGTCATGTGGGTATAAGATGAGTCAGAGTTTTGGTGCAAGTGAGGATGGCAGAGGGAGCGGGCCAACAGGTCTGACGGGATTTGAGGATGGATGAGGACATTGTAGAGAGACCACCCGGTCCGTTGGGAGGATACCCTGACAATGCCAACCCAAAAGCCGAGAGCTGCAGGGAGATGGGATGACACTTAACCAGACAGTGCTGGAGAAAAGTCGACACACTCTCATATTTCATTTTCAAATCTGAGCACAGTGGTCTTTCCCCTGAGATGGTGTACCACACGCTATTTATGGATCCACAATGTAATCTGAATAGCATTAACAGGCTTGATCACAAACAGTCTGGCCTACTTCAAGCAGCTAAATAACATCCCCAATGAGGTTTAGTGTGTCGGCGAGTGATATAAACAAGACGTCTGCTCGGCCTCTAATTACATTGAGCGCGTCCTGATGAGTAAGTGTTGATTGGCTCCTGCAGTTGAAGGTTATGATGATCTGTTTGTGTGAGCTTTGTTAATAAGGTGCTGTGAGTTTTGATCATACAGAAACTAACAAACACAGGCAGTTTGTATTATACTGCATTCCACTTTTTACTGAACGTACTTTTCTGTTTAATGAATGCATACTAGCTGGGTGTTGATTTATTTGTCTGTGTATAAATTATTCCGTGTTGTTATATGTTTTTGGCACAATGGTACAGTTTTAATCAACATGGTCTGTACTTGAAAATTCAGAGAAAACAGGTTGAAAGCACTGTGCCTTCGCTGCAAAGACTAATTAAGGGTGTAAGAACAGATACAGCACAGTATTCCTACTGTTGCTCTGAAGAGGTGAAATAATTAGCTTTGGCACCAGAATTGTGATTTAGACGAACACTGCTATCTTATTTTCGGTGGCACCCTCTGGTTACTTTAAAGCAACGTTGTACTACATAGAACAGATCCCGGACAGACTTTCAATTTTTGAATGCAATGGTTAATCAATACACGCAACTCGATGGCTTTGGAATTGAGCAATTTCTCCCCAGCTCGCCTTACATGGTCCCCCGAAGCTGGATTGATCAAGTGTCTGTAGACCAAGCTAAGAACAGAGAGCATAATTCATCATGCCTGATACAAGACACGCCTAATTGTGCATCGATTTTTAGCCCTTCTCCGAAACTATTTGGGCAAGCTGTAATATCTGCTCCGTAAACTATGTGTTTAGAGCAATGGTCTACATTGAGGGAATACAAAAGATTAATCACTTCTTTTACTTTTTTAATCTGGGCTGCCTTCTTGGTTTGTTTTGGTGAGCGTTAACTATACACTCCCTGGAATCATTAGCTTGTATTGTGTGTTGTATTAGTAATGACAAAGCTGTAAGACAAATCAATTTGTAGCCTCTGGAGTCAGCAGGCGTTGATACTTGTGTAATTAAAGGCTTACTGTATGCAATGTAAAAGGCAAGCCTAGGTGTTAGCATGCTGTGCAACAAGAGGAAATTGTATGAAGCAGAATTAGACAAAGTAATGAAAACCCTGCTGAAGTCGATTCGCCAAAAGGATATTTCACACAGAGTGACAATTATATGTAAATATTTCATTAGTGTTCTAAATCCCCTGCTAACGTCCTTTACAGCCAAGCACGCCTAAATCTGGTAAATTATCCGAATTATCCATTTTATACCAACTATCTACAGACTCATTCAGTTCTTATAGGCAAAGTCAGTGTTGCAAGTCTATTAAGGCCCAGTACTCACAATACAACAGCTAAAGAGTGCCTTAGGGCACAACATGAAAGGTTTCATAACATTGAGCACATGCATATTTCAGCTGTTAAATGTAGAGATGTGTAAAGTAAATGTTGGGCACATAGCATGTAGTGTTCACATTAGTGGTCCACTCTCCATTTAGTGCACCAAAACACCAAAACAGAAAATAATCCATTTAGTTTGGTCCACTGCAAAAAGCCTGGTGCACCCCGTGTTCACAACTGATTTTTTAAACTGCAGACCAAACACAAAAACAAATCATTTCTAAAGAAACACACTAGATGGTGCTGTCAGCACAAATGCTAATAAGACATTTTACATCCTCAGTGCTCCACGTATGCTATTTTATTTTGTTGATGGTGTTCCTTTATAGTTTTATTTTTGGTTTGTTTGTTCGTGTTTGGGCGGGGTTAGACATCTATCTAATCAAACTGTACCCGAGTTCAGTAGAAAGAGATATTTTGTGCACAGTGAGCTCCATATGGTAGCATTCACACTTGTGCATGCACAGCCTAGTTTAATTAACTTGATAGGATAGTGTAATTGTGTCTATTAGCTTTGTGGCTGTGAGTAGTTGTACTTCAGCATATCTTGAACATAACTATAAATGATACAACACAAATGCTGCCTCGCCTTCACACTGACCACAGACGGCGATTTGTCAATCACTCACCCCTCCAACAACAAGAGCATGCAGCTAATTAACAGCGTGCTGTATCCTGCGGTTGAGCAACACGATGTGCACAGACCAGGCGACACAATGGAGGCATCTCGCACACTGTGCTTCCCCTAGTCATTAAGTCGCCCACCTTACATTTCTTCCACTGAAAGACTCCCATTACTCGGCCTCTCTGAACCACTGAGCCCACGCCTGGCATTTTGCTTGTCAATCACAGCCAGGGGTAAATATTGGTTACGATGCTCAGAACTGACAGGGGAAACATGGATTTCTTTCATGAGTGACAAGAGCGCCTGGTGTTTCTGTGCTGATTTACATTGCATTCATGAGAGGATGTGTGATGAAGTCGCCGCTCTGAGTGTCCTGTGACGGTTTGGGGTGTGCTAGAGGCTGGTGCACATGACGGACACGTATGACAAGAACTGTTCACGTGCCGAGGGCCTCCAGAGGGCAATAAAAGTGAAAAGACTGCAGGAGCCTGCTGCACAGCAATAAAAAATGTAATTTAGCTTCATTTGGAAACTGATAAGAAATTTAACCACTAGAAAGCCCGTTATGGATAACTGCGAAAATGAGTTGGCTTAGGTTTGTGTCAGCCCTTCTCGCTGGTTCTCTTCTTCGTACCCACACACGAGCACACATTGATTTCCTTCATTTCTTTTTCTTAATTTTTTTACGAGTGCAGTTGACCTGTAAAAACCCTCTTCTATGTGTGTGTGTTCATGTGTTCATCAACTATATCCTGAGCTCCACTGAAGATGACTTATTCCAGAAGCTTCGTTATCAGTGTTGCACATTCTATTTCCGCATACCCTCTGCTGCACACAGCGCGGACATGTTTAGCTCATTCTTTTCCATGACCTGGATATCAACATTGATAACACACAAGACAGAGAAATATCAGCCGAAAGATGAGAAAACATTTGTCTTCCACCCTGACAGATGTTCAGTGCTGTGAAGCCGTGATTGTATTGTGTTTCATTTCTTTAGTTGCTGAACTTGTCTTTGATTTTTATTTTGCTGCGAGTGTTTTTTTTGTTTGTTTTTTTTTTTTCCAAAACCCATGAAGTGGAGATAAAAATGATATCAAGTGGAGGGAGACAAAAAATAAAATCACTTTTGTTTTTAACAGAACTGGCTTTGTGTGGTGTGTAGCTGTGAGTCATGTCTGGGACTTTGTGGTTAGAAATAAAATGAGGTGAGGCCTCGACTTGTTCTTCCTGCTGAGTAAAGCACAACGTTTTTGTCACATTTGCAGGGTTCCAACAGAAGCACAGTTACAAGTAAATGAATACAATGTGACTGTTTACCTTAAAGTAAAATCTTCACAATCACTTTCAAGAGGTGTCTTTGCGGCGTGTGCATACAGGGTGCATGCAAATTTATTGTATTTCAAGAAGCAAGAGCTGTAAGATATTGACTAAAACTGGACACAGCTGATTGTGTTTTAACATTTAGCTTTTTTTTCTTCTTCTAGGAATATGGCAGTTTATTAGAAAAACAAGACTAGCTTAGTTTGCAAAAAAAAAAAAACTTCCAATTTACATTTTTGTAAGTAGAAAATGTATGCAAAACATTTGTTTTTATTTTTTTTTTTTAGATGTAAACACAAAAAGCCTATTTTTCTCAAATATTGTTTACAAATCTGTCCAAATCTCTGTAGTGAGCAGAGATAATCCATCCACCAAATCAAGATGTTGATTAGAGAGCATGATTATTGCACAGGTGTGCCTTTGGCTGGCCACAATAACACAATAATAGGGCCACTTTATAAAGGTTATGTTTTATCACACAGCACAATGCCACAGATGTTGCAATGTTGGTGCCTGTTTACTTCCTGGTTACTTCCTTACTTTAGTGATTTAATCAATGTTTTTGATGCAATTGGATCTCAAGTCATTAATTGTGTATGTTGATCATTTTACCTGTCCATAGACAACTATGATGACAACTGTCACATCATCACCTACAGCTCTTTTTGCACATAATACAAATATTATTAATATATTGATGAGAAGTTGTAAATAGTCTTTTACTGTCTTGTAACTAATGAGTGCTAACCAAAGTGAGAATCTGATGGTAGAGCATGTTAGCCATTTATGCACAGTCCAGCAGCATTAGGACAAAAGTTATAAACGTTTCTAACAGAGCCATACAATACAACATTTATATAATATTACTTTAAAGGGTCAGCTATCCTAGCTGTCTTTGCCATCACTGTACCTCTGTAGTTCTGTGTGTCCAGCACTGGACTCAAGCTTGATGACCTCTAGATGATGTGACATGCAGACGTACTGAAATGAAACCACTCCCAGACCAAATACTAAAAAATACAGTATAAGAGTAATCCAACATTAACCAATCCATTTCAATTTGTATTGTTACTGCACTGAACAAAATGTACAAATAAAATGAGTCAAGAAACAGACATGCTTTTAGACTTGTTGGTGTTGACAGATTGTATGTGGGCTTAGACACATGTGTGCAAATAAGTGGATCAGAGGTGGGCTAAACAACATTAAATACCAGACAGATTACTAATTGTAAATTTCATTTTCACAACTTTTACATCTACCCAATCATTGTTAGAGGTGTATTTAGTGCTTTAATGCCTTAGTTCATTGAAGGAAATGGTAATCACAGGTCTTATTTATTTTGAATTGTTGTCTGAGTGTTGTGTTCTCACAGTTTATTATCTTTCACTATGGGACCCACTTCACAGAAACCCCTCTCTGCCTTTATTTAGCTCAATAAGCACATCTAAGAAAAGCACATTTTGACTCAGAGGAGGTCTGAAGCAGACATTGTAAATTAAATTCTTTCAAATAACTTATTGACCTCTGACCTTAGATTTTTGTTGAAAATTATTTCCCACATATCTTTCATTAGTAAGGCTTCTAGTCACTGTTTTAGTTGTTCAAGTGGGTATGCAAAATTTATGAAAGTCTAAGACACCCTGTCCAGGTATTGACCTTTGACCTACCAATGTGAAATTGTGCATCACTATTAGTCCCTTTTTATTTTTCCTTCTTTTGTTACTCACTGCAGTTTCAGTGCAGTTGCACATTTTGACATATTTAAAGAGGGCTTTGCTGAACTTTTGCGGGAGATAGTAACATCCAAAGCCCTCAGATAACACAAATCTGAAAGTAATTATGCTGTAAGCTCGTTAGCCCATGTAGAAAAATATTCATATATATTTATATTCACTACTGTCCACAAAGACAACTCCCAGAGCCTGGTGCATAAACAAGAGTTTGAATATGAATACATTAAAAATAGGCACATGGTTGCGTAATAACCAAAAACATCAAAGTTACACAAGTTAACATGAATCAGATGCCCCAAACCCCAAACTGGGTTCCAGTTACCTTTATATACTCTGGGCTGTAGTCCATAATATAATATAGGAAAGGTATAAAGGATGAGACATTTGGATTACTTAAAATATTACTAAAAATACATATATTTATGTATTTCTCATATTTTCTTCACAATGAAAATCACAAAAACCCGATCATGAAAACATTCTAGTATCAACTGTTTTGTTTTGTTTTTTGTCTTCATTACCTTTATGTGAGCAGTAATGGAGTATGAGGCATTTTCATATAGAAATACGTTGTTTGGTTGCAAAGGCCTAAAGGTAAGAGTACACTAAAACAATGCAAACCCAGCAGAACCTGTGGTCTCGTGACAACAACATTTGCTAACTGTTGCACTGTGGTTTCTGTCAGCTTTCACACTGAGGCCCTATTTGTTTTCCAAGACACTGACATATGTTGTTTTTCACCCCAATAGCCTCTGAGATTCATGTTTGTGTTCGAGCATGACCTATTAATGAACCATCACCTCAGACCTTATAAGCGCCGAAGAACAAGCTGACACATCACATTTTAAATAACAGCCGTCTGCTCAGAACTTTACAGTGAGTTCAGCTCTCAAATCCGGGCAGCAAGCAACAACATGGCAGCGTGGCCTCTCCTGAGTTTTCTCTTGTCGGCAGGGCAAGCAGCAGGTCAGTAAAGGCTCTTGCAGAATGCACTGGCTTTACATAATTGCACTGGATTGTTTTATATATATATTATTTTTACAATGCAAAAGCCTCGAGAGAGCTTGTTTGCTTCACATCCTAAACAGAAAAGATGGTGTAGGTAGAATTTTAAAATAGCCAATCATAAAGGTTGCCAACAATAAAAATTTTAAGAAGGCACACAGTCTGACTGAAATGTGAAGTCTACCTGCTCCAAACGTAATCCCGAATTTTGAAATTCGAAATAAGTAGATAAAAAATAAATAAATTCCAATTTTTTTAAATCTTTAAACTACATAGGAAATGCAGCATAGGTTTCTTTTGTTTTCTTTTGCAGGTTTATATGAAATTGCGTCTGCTTTAAGTAGATGTGTTTGTACACATCATAAATTTCCTTCTCAAGCTTTAAGCTCCATAACACTGATGTGGTAAAGTACATTACTACGGACAGATATTATTAGAAATAAAATCAATCAAAAAAAGAAGGAAAAATATTTTGTTTGTGTGCACTTCAAAAATTTCCTACTAAATCTTTAAAGCAGAACTAAGTAAGATTTGTGAAGCTCCCCCTACAGCTTCCTTCAGTGAATCACACTGTTCAGGGGTTGTAAATACTCCTGGAGCAGCTCTGGACAACAACGCTCTCCATCTTCAGACAAAGGTTTTTCTGTCTTTTTGGTGGTTCCACCATGACTGATGATGAAATAAAGTGTATGCCATTTTGGTATGAACTTAGTTAAGGCGCCAATTCACACTACAGGAAGTTGCTATGTGTATATTTAATTATCGTAAAAAACAGTTTGTCACTTTTGTGTGAACTTAAACATGACCCAAGACCTGCGTTCAGGTCGGTGGCAGCCCTACTTGCAGGTGCTGTTTTCATCTCAGATATGCCAGAAAGGGATAGTGCGTGCTTCAAACACACCGCTACAACTCATTTAACCATTGTAAGGATGTAGAAAACTATTTAAGGACGTACAAATGTTACTTAGTTCTGCTTTAAGTCCTAAACACTGATAAAGGGAAAGTTCAACCCCAGCTTTGAGACCTATATTAAAGTAAAGGGCAACATGACAGCAAACAGATTAATGCAAATGTTATTGTATTGTATAAATTGTTTTGTGTGTCTCCAAAAATCCTTACCCCAGCTTTAAGACCTATAACACTGAAGGAATGAAGTGCATTTTCTTAATGTTAGCAAAGTATACATATCCAGCTGAATTTAAACAGTATAAATAACATTTGCCAAACATTGCTAAAAAGTGCATACCCCAGCTTTAAGACCTATTACGGTAATACTGGTGCAAATGCAATATGAAAACATACAGATTCTGTAACTTATTTTAGTGCATTTGTTTGTGCACTCCAAAACATGCCTACCTCAGCTTTAAGTCCTATAACAGATAATACAAGTTTTAAAGAAGACAGTGGAGAGACGTAACCTTATTTAGTTTGTCTGTTTGTGCTCCCCACCTGTGAGTGTCTGAATGACTTGCTTATCTTATCTGCAGTATTTCATCACCGTACTTAATAATCACTTCATCACACTTAGGCAGATAAGCAGCCGCTCCAATCAGACATTCATTTTTAGAGCTGTGGAAATCTGGCCCTTGTTGAGGAGTGCTGTCAAAAAATGTATTTGTTGTGAGGAGATGTTTATCGCACTGTGAGACATTCAGTAAATGTCTGCTTTATTGTTGAATTGGATTAAAATTGACATGCAATCTATTGTTTGATTGTGTGTGGGTACGTGCTGGTATTAACTGCCACTCAGACACTAAAACAGCAGGTCTTTTAAGTAGGTTGTGACAAAGAAATATTTTTCTGCAGAATGTTTGTACATCCATTAAAAGATAACTTTTTTATCATTAAATATATTTAAAGGTTGAAAGATATACAAATGTGTAGGAACATTTATGGGTAATTTGTTGTTGTTTTTGCTTTGTTGGGGGCCAGTTACAGAAAAAGAGATCACATGTGCTTTGAAAATCTAATAGAGAGAGCTGTTTCAACTTCAGCTATTAGTTTAAAGACTGGTTAAATTAGTGAAGCAATAGACACTCAGGGGGATGGATGCTATACTGAACAACATAGACCATCCCCTACATTCAACTTTATGCTAAAAAAAACTAAACAGATTTTTAACATAAAAGATTTGCATTCTCAGAAATTCACAAAATACACAAAAATAAACTACTAAAAGCGGCTAAAACCACAACAAGGAAACCTAATGTTCCCAAAGACACAAAAGTTCCTAAATTTTACCAAAAACTACGGCGGCCGAGACAGCTCAACACGCTGCAAATGAAGAAAGCACCAGCAAATAAAGAAAACATCTTCATCAGTTTGACAACACGCGCGCTGCAAAAGTTCACAACACATGCAAATACAAAAACACGCTGCAAATACCAAAACGCGCTGCAAATCCTCACAACACATGCAAATACAAAAACGCGCTGCAAATAACACAGACCACAACGGAAATGTTTTAAGGGGACTCATTTGAGTGACGAACAATATATTTAGGCCAACAATATCCAAACGACTAAGCAATTATACGATCATGATCTAAAAGTAAGAAAAAAAAACTCACCTTTCAGGTCAGTGACAACAACACTGGCGACAGGCGAGTAAACAATAAGCAGGTCCCATTAGGGGTTCGTCACTCAAAGGAGTCCCCTTAAAACATTTCCGTTGTGGTCTGTGTTATTTGCAGCGCGTTTTTGAATTTGCAACGCGTTTTTGTATTTGTATGTGTTGTAAGGATTTGCAGCGCGTTTTTGTATTTGCATGTGTTGTGAGGATTTGCAGCGCGTTTTTGTATTTGCATGTGTTGTGAGGATTTGCAGCGCGTTTTTGAATTTGCAGCGCGTTTTTGAATTTGCAGCGCGTTTTTGTATTTGTATGTGTTGTGAACTTTTGCAGCGCGCGTGTTGTGAAACTGATGAAGATGTTTTTTTTATTTGCTGGTGCTTTCTACATTTGCAGCGTGTTGAGCTGTCTCGGCCACCGTAAAAAACAATATTAAAAACAAACAAAGTGGAAACAATGTCAAACTAAATGGCCCTGAAGATGAACAAGCAAATGCAGAACAAAGTAAAAACCCAGAAATGAATAGTCGGCTGGGTCAAGTCATGTCATAAATGATTGGTAAATGGTGGGTCTCCAGTGACAAACTGTTTGTAGATCGCTGAACTTGAAGCGCATTTAAAGTATTTGTAAGTGACCTCTGGTCCGGCCTGTACTTCCTTATCTGACACATAGTATTAATGGCTCTGTCTTTAGGGCTGACAGCGCCCCCACAGGGACTGGGGGTTAGACAGTCCCCTCCATCGCTCACTGTGCTGCGGGGTGAAACGGCCAGCCTATCTTGTCATTTTCAAGTCCAGTCCCTGAAGTATGGGGTTCAGTGGTTCAGAAGGAAGAGGGGAAAGCAGCTCATCCCGCAGTCGTCTCGGCACATCCTGGTGGAGAAGAACCAGAGCTCATCCCTGCTGATCACTCAGGTGGCACCAAAGGATTCTGGGAGGTATTACTGCGAGGTCAACGTCCTACACAAAGACCCAGAGTCGGGCAATGGCACACTGCTTTCTGTTTTGGGTGAGTCTAAATAAGTGCATATAGCTGAACTCCTAACTTCAGCTGTTGTGGTCTTGCTTGAAATGTTGTCTTATATATTTTTTGGGTTATTCTGTCCTGCATTTTGGATTCTCAAAAGTGTCTTGTTATTGTTTTTCAAAGCCATATAGTAGAATGGAGCTAAAGAGAACAAGGCAACTCTAATTCCAGGTTATTACCCACAAAGTCCTTTTTTCCAAATCACTTTATTAATCTCCAAATGGAAATTTAGTTCTTTAAGTTTATATACAGTGCAAATTTTTATTATTATTATTTGTTTAAGTTTAGGCTTCTTTGAACATTAAACATTTAATATTGTTTTGCAACTGGTGTGTTTGTTTTGTTTTTTATTTTTTTATTTTTTAACTTTAAACATTCCTTTTTGTCTTTTTCTTAGGGTTAAGTTCTTTTTCTTTTCTTTTAGGCTCTGTATATTTTTTCCACACCAAAATGCTCTCACCCACTGTATTCTACTTCTACACAACCTTATTTTTACCACTGAAGCAGCTATTTTTTTAGTTCTGAATATAAAAGACCCGCAAGCACCAAAGGTATAATGGCTTTTTTAAATATATAGTGATCAGTTCTTTTTATGGATGATGTCTTAGTTTATTTGTCCATTGAGTTTATAAAAAGCCACAAACATAATACGTAACTTTAGCGGTTGCCTACTGCAAACGCATTGTAAAATTTTCCACTAAACCAATAATCATTACATTTAAGTTAATGCAGTATACTTCAGTTAAAAAGAAAGAGTCATTCATTCATTTTCTTTCATTCATTTATAGAAAATAAATGAGAGAGTCAAAACTTCATAATTAAATAATGTATTTACTTGTACAATTAATATGGGTTGACATTTTATCTTTCTGTTTATGTGTATACTTGATTGTGGGACATTTATAATGCCTGTGTATTTTTTACATTAAAACGTGCAGATTTTTTATATGTTTGTGGTCTACCAGGCTCTATTACAAATTTGAAACATGATGAATTTGGAAATGTTGTAGCCATTGTATTGAGCCAAATCAAATCTCCTGTGACCCACCGATGGCACCTGTCCCACTGTTTGGGAAACACTAGACTGCTGACAGTTTTTAGAGTGAGGGGAGTTCAATACGAAGCACCAGGGTGCACCATGCATCTCCATGAAACGAAAGCTAAGCTCGATCTATAAGAATTCCAGTTGTGTGAAATTCCCTCCGAGTTCATCTTTTTGCCTGAGCAGTTTCGTGACAGATCTAGAAATAATCACACCAGCATCGTGCGCTGGGCCTTGTATCGATCTTGCCCAGGGAATTGAAACTCGCCACAAAACAAGGCAGGGAGGGATGGCCAAATTATTATGTGGAAATCTCTCATGCGGAAGAAAAGCTGCTTTTTGATTTTCTCTAGATGCAATCCTGCCTTATACCAAATAACACATTACACTTTTACATGCTGTTATTGTCATCTCACTAATCTGGAATTAATTCTTTTGGTTACCATACAGACTGCATTTCAAATAAGGAAGGATATTTACATTTGTTTTGTTCAGATAAATACACTATACCTAATTAAAGTGACACTAAAATCATTAAAATGTCTCAATGCCATTTTTAATCTGGGTCTAATGTGTAATTTCTAATGGCTGCTAAACTCTTGGCCTATAGGTTCTTTTTATTATGCGTTTTCCTTGCTGAGATAATCCTAAAATAATGCAGCTGAGCAGGGTATTCCGGTTTCCCCCACCAACATCAAAAACATGCTAGGTGCTCCTGGTGGGATAATAAAAGGATGGTAAAAAAATTATTATAGTTTCAGAATGAAACTGGTTTCCAGGTACCGGTCAAACACAACAACTCTTGATAGAGAAAATCATAAACTTTTCTGTTCTGTGCTTGATTTTCAGTAGGATTAGTTTCATCCCTGGACAAAGAAATGGTTGTCTTTTTCTGGACAATATCAATAATGTAACATATGTCAATTTCATTTGATTTAAACAGCCCAGGTTTGACAATAATGTGCTTAGACCCTCCACCAGAGTAAGGACGGAAAAGAAACCGAGGTGAACCATAGAAGGGATCCACTGCCAGGGCAGAGACAGTTACATAAAGTAAATTTAGCATATAGTCCTATCCTATAAACCTTTACATTTACATTGACATTTACACTTACATATAGAGCAAACTCCAAAAGTTTGAGTTTTTAATCAGTCAAAGTAGCTGTAGTCCACACCTCCAAACGTATTATCTTAACCAAACTCTGGTGTGCTAAAACCTGACTCCAATTTACTTTATAGAGGTCAATAACTCAGGGGTTCACATAACTTTTCCACAAGCACTATGAGTTTTTTTTTTTGTTGTTCTTAATAAAGACATGAACGATCAGAATTGTTTTGTGAAATTATTTTAGACACATTATGTTTGTCAATACCCTTGACTTAGATAAAGATCAGATCATAATTTAAGACAAATTCATTCAGAAAACCATAAAATTCCAAAAAGTTCACATACTTTTTTTGCCACTGTATTTATATAAAGCAGCAGCAGGGCAGGGCCAGTTTCATCCAACCAAGTGACCTTAACAAAACCAAGAAAAATCATTATGCGCTATGTTTTTGTTATAATTACAATCAGAATTGCATGTTAATTGGTTGTGTTCACATTGAAACATATGACTGCACTATTATAGTACCATGGGGTAGGTGTACTCCATGATTGGGACTGTGGACCCATCTGTATAAAAGTATCCAGGTTAAAAAATCCCAAGGTCATGGAAAATAGAGCAAAGTCTTCTGAAAGTTCAGCTTGATCAATTTCTTTACAAACCCTTTTCTCAGAGATAATGGGATCCTGGCTCTTGGCCTTATTTTTAAGTCTTTGTCCTTCTCCTGTCCTTGTTGCCAGATGAATCTATCAGTACAAACTTTACTTAATTGTCGTCCTATTTTCCTCTTTAATGTGAAGTATTATTGCTGCACAGACCCAGTTTAATGATATAAATGACATGGAGGGTGTTTACTCTTCCATGTTGTTACTGTGGCACCTGTTGGCAGCCTACTTTTAACATGTTGTCCTCTTTTTATATATTCATGTTGTGAATAATGCTTTTTTTTGGTGAAGCCTTCACTAACATAAACAACATTTTCACTACTAGATGCTACCAAAGGCCTAGATGCTGCACCGTTAAAAGTATGAGACAGAATGCAAGACCATAGACATATTTTACAATACATTCAGTATGGAAAATGCTATTTAGAAATGTTTTTTAATAAGTTTTTCAAAGCCTTCTAAAAAGTGTGAAAGAAACTCAATGGGCAAGTGCAATTAAAATAAATTGTGATAAAGTCAAATCCATTTTTATTTAATAAAAGATCATAAAACATAAACCATTTGAACAATAGGTGCTTGATTACAAAAAAAAGTTCTGTAACACATTTTTAATTTTGTTCCTAAACTAAATATCCCTGTGGTATGAATAAAATCTCTTATCCTCTCCCTCTGCCCAGCTCCACCCTCTGCCCCCAGCCTTTACCTGCAGACTCCATCTGACCTTGGGACCGGACGCTGGGCCCTCCTGTGTATCACTGGGGGGTTCCACCCGACTGAACTGAGCCTCACCTGGACCTATCAGAGCACAGCGCCCGCTATCGATCATCTGTCAGTCAACAGCTGCACACTTCCTGTTCCAGTTAACCCTCCAAGTGACCTGTCTGAAAACCAAACGCTACAGTGTGTCCAAATGGTGGAGATCAACACCAGTGAAGTCTACCTCATAAGTGTGCTCTTACTCCCAGACCGGCAGTCTCTGGAGGCAGGGATCACCTTCAGCTGTGTGGTAGAGGGCCACCCCGCCATGCCTATGCCGCTCACTGCATCCTACACATGGGGTAATACACGAACAAGGAACACCGCTAAACAGGAATAGTTAATTATAATTAAATTTAAATTAACTTTAGAAAGTTGCAGTTCCCTGATTGGAAGTGGAGCTTATCTTTTTAATAATAAAGCCTAGATGATGTGTTAAGGCTGGTGTGGGCAATTTTTTTCCCCAAGGGCCACATTAGAACATGGAACTCTTGTGGAGGGCCGAGCCAACACAGGGAACTCACGTGCTCAATAAAAACACGTTTATTTTGCTTATAGGAAAGGTATTTACCGTTTGGAGCATGGCGTAGAGGAATCAACTGATTACTGCAAAATATTGAAGGAAAAGGCCAAATATATGCAGTGTGTAATCATCAATAAAATATTAGTAAATGCATGGCGGGCCTTATTGAACAAACCAATGGGCCTAATGTGGCCCCCGGGCCTTAGTTTGCCCACCCCTGTGTTAAGGTCTCACTTCTCCACGAACCATTCTTATGACAATATGTGTTTGATCACACAAAAACACTTTTCATTAACAAATAAAAAGTCACATTAGGAATTTGTTTCTTTTTGTTTGTTTTATGTTACTCAGAAACATTTCTTAAATAACTGTAACTAATTAATTACAATAAAGATTAAACCCCAGATATAAATTCCATACTAAAGTAGAAATGTAGAATGAGTAAACCAACAAAAAATACCCTAGAATTTGTCTGTTCACGACCAAATTAAACCAAAGCCTTAACTTTCTAAATCAGGACTAGGCCCACAAGCTAGAGTTTATAGAAACATTTCCAACCTGATGTCATCATGTTAAGTAGTCTGGATTAATTCCTATTTCTCGCCTTCATTATTTACCTCCACAAATACCTCCATGAAGTGTGACTTCCCGTTGTGCCCTTCACTTGCGATTATTCCAAAGTGACGATTCTAACAAAGCATGTTCTCTCTGTCATCCTTCTGACACAGACGGCTCTAAATATTGTGAGACCTACTGCTCCAGACTGAAACGAGAGCTGTCAGAGGTGTGATTTTAGATCCGTTTTTGGCATTAGAAGAGCTTCTGTAAATGTGTTCTTCGCCAACAAATAGATGATTTAAAGTGAAAAAGGCATATCAGATTTTACAATGTGCCAGCTTTAGCCTGCTCTTACAGATCCTCATGACAGAGTTCTGGCCCTTTGTTCTAAAATCTCTACCTAAAAATATATCTTAGGAAGTTTCTTAGTTAAAGTCCAACCAAGATATATAAATAGAATACTTAACTCAAGGATATAAAATTTATTGTGACCGACTTAAGATCACATTGATTTTGGCCAGTATTTTGATGTTTAATTGTTATAATCAATCAAAATTTGCTCAAATGCCTTTATTACCCTATGCACCTTTTTGTTTTTTCAGATTGTTATTTTATTTAAGTGCAGTGTGTAAAAGGTTCAAGGTGACAACATCAAAAATATCAAAAGGTCAAACATATTTTCAATAGTGTATAACCACATTTGTCCATCATTCCAGTGGAAGTTTCATCACTTCTGGTACAGTTTGCTAAAGTGGACAAACTGAGCACAGTTAGAGGAGAAGCACACTCATGTTTTTTTTATTTTTTTTTGAGCATACAGATGTGCATTTTTGGGACATTAATGAGTTTTTTTATTTTTGTATTTTTTTATTAATTAATTTTTTTTAAGTGAAATCACCATCAGATCCAGCTCCACTGGTTATTATCGTTATAGACAACGGTATGTGCAGGTCGCTCTGTTCATATGCTCTGAAAAGAACAAGTGCAAGGTGCTGAATTGCAGACTGCACTTGATGTTTACACGGCGACACAGTGGCAGAGTGGCTAGCACTCTGGCCTCACAGCAAGCAGGTCCTGGGGTTCGATTCCCATCCAGGGCAGGGCCTTTCTGTGTGGAGTTTGAATGTTCTCCCTGTGTCTGCGTAGGTTTCCCCTACCTACAAAAACATGTACAATTTCGGACTACAGATGGAAATTGGCTGTTCAGCTATAATCTGGTACAAGCATCTCTGCTCCGGCTTAATGTACATTGTACGCTGTCCTAAAGAAATAAAACTAATCCTATCCTATCCTACACCAGATATTGCTAAAAATGCCAGAACAGCACATATTGTTTGTAATTTAATTCTTTATGAGGGATTTTAAAAGATGAGATTGTTCAAAGCTTTGGCCTTGGAGTTAGGGACACTGCTATTTGCTTTTGGTGTACACGGTTTGTCAACATTGAATCAGTGACCATTGTTTATACAAATAAAGTGTCTATGACAGCACTGGCTACATCTGCTTACACATAAAAACAATGCAAAAAAAAAAACATAATTAGAAATAAAAAAAAAGAAAATGTGGATAAATTTTGGCATTTTGTTTTTGAAATATTTATTGAGATTTACGTAGGTGATTGATGCTAAACTCAGAGCCTATGGTTTAAGGTAAGTTCTAAGGTTGATGTAGGTGTTTGTTGAAGAAAAGGTCACTGTGATGTTGTTTGAGAGGTGGGGGATTTGACATTTCAGGTATTTTTCCGGTAATGCTGATTGAACATACATCTTTCTTTACAGCAGACTGTTACAGAGCTCAGTTTGGCCAGGCGTCACGTAGTAGCACATATCAGCCCCTCTATGGTCTTATTTGACTGTTAATGTGGGTCAGACATAGATCACTCCAAGCCAACAGATTGCCCGCAATACTGCATACTTGAACAAATTAATGATTTTCCAGATCAATGTTTAAACACCTCTCCTCCCAGAGACGAGCCCAACGTCCATCAAGTGAAGCCAGTTCCTCATTTCATTCTGTCCCGCTCGATAACATGATAAGTCACTGCTAATCAGTCTCGTCCCTCTCCTTGTGTTTTTTCAGAAGCCCCTCCTAATGAGCTTATTGCACTCTTAAATATTCTCAAGATGTGTTTCCTCTCGGCTGTGACTGTGGTCTTTTTATTAGAAGGTGAGTAGGTAAACAGCCTTTTTCTGGTTTTACTTGGAACAAATAAAGTTTCTATTAAAAAATATATATTCTATTAAAAAAACTTGTAGCAAGAATTGCTGGAAGTTGTTAAAAACTGATATTACATTTGTATGCCATTGGTTTCCACAGCGGTCAAACACTTGTGCACAGTGAAAATGATGTCTGCCATGTGAGTACAATATTCTACTGCCTCTGGCAAATACACCCAACATACACACACACACACACACACACACACACACACACACACATACACACACACACACACACACACACACACACACACACACAGGACTGATTTCCTATTGCCTTATCCTTGTAACCTTTCACACAATGCTCAAAGAAAGTCAACACTGACGCAATAACCAATTATTTTCTTTCAGGAAATCAAATTAAACAAGACCGACAACACAAAAGGACTGGCAGCTCATCTCAGGAGGCCAACCTTTGACAAACAATATCATACTCATTCATGCCCAGAGTCCTAACGAGAAAATGAGCTCGGATTCATTGTGTTTGAACCTCTTGGTGTATATCTGCCAGCTTTGCCTACAGTCAATGGTCAAACATTTATCATATAATATAATATAACCATATTGGTAACAGGTTCATTTGTCCATAAATAGCTTATATGAGACTGTTTAGCTTGTTGATGCACCTGCAGCTTGACCAAACTATGCTTTGTATGCTGCTGTATTAATGCTTTGTATTTGAAAATAAAAATTACTTCATTATTCATAGTAAGAGCCAAAAATTTACTAAAAAATAAGTTAAGTTTTACTTTGTTCACTGCACTTAGCCATCCATTATCCTGCACAGCTAGGGCAACTTTTTCAGAGCAGAACTAAGCGGCACCTGGGCCCTGACCCTCTCCAGATCTTGAGGCAGTATCTTCTTCATGGCACTGACAGGAGGATTAGTCTGTTTTTCTAGGTTAGTGGGGAAAACCTGAAGAAAATTTTTCTTAGAGGACCTTCTTACTGTGAAGTGAAAGTGCTAACTACTTTGCCCCCATACAATATTTTTGAAAAGTTACTCTTTGGACACGGGTTGGCTCAGCTGGGTTTTCTCAGACAAGATAGAGGTTTTATTGCATATGTTAAAGCATGGTCAGGTTTTACTAGTTTTCTATTTCAAAACAAGGTCCACAACATTACACTGAGCTTTCTGTTAGCATATGTCACTGCATCCCAAAACCGAACCCAAAGATATCCCCCTTTGATTTGTTACTCAAACCTGATCTTAAGTCAATCCTGACCACTGTAGATTTTCAATAAAAACTGTTAATTGTCAAAAACAGTTGTCTCACTGTGTTATGCGGCCCACAGTGGAAGCGTGCTACAGTCTTCTCACATGTTGTACCTTTGCTGTCCCCTTCCAACCATTTTGGAAGTTGTAAATGTTAGTGACACTAGCACTGAAAATCTATGAACAACATTCAATTGGTGAAGTCTTTTGAAAGAGATCTCTTACTTACAGTTTGCTTTACATTCAACATTTCCCTTTACAAGAAAAGTGCTTGTACAACATATATGTCTTTCTTGCCTGATGCATCAATAAAGTGTGCTAAAGAGTGCCTTCAGCATACTGTAAAAGAAAATGAGATATAACACCTTAGAAATAGGAAAAGGTCTGTGTACGTCTTGGTGTTACATACTGTATACAGATAGACTGATACATAACATTGATGTGATGCCCTGCTGCACATCCAATCTGTTTCTGCGTGTAGCTCTTTATCAGTGCGCCGTGCTGACTGCCGGCTTTCTGAATTTGCTCATTGTCTCGGTGGCTGTGAATCGCAGTCATTGGGCTGGTTCTTGCGTTTCAAAATGAATGCTCCACGCTTGAGGCACCTGTCTCACAGATACAGAGCTCAACTCAACCTCAGCCCGGGCCGTAATCCTCACTAAACAGGATTACAGTAAATGCCGGCGCTCGCCTCTGTGATAGCATTGTTCGTGTTTGCGGCATGGAGATCTTGATGCATGTATCAGAGGAAGTTGCTTTAAATTTAGTTCAGCCCACACTGTGCAAAAGCCAAACACTGCCAGTAATAATTGCAACGTTTACCTTCTGTTGCTTTGATATAATGAAATTTTGATGGATAAACTCATGGCAATGTGTACAGTTTAAACATATTAGCCATGACTCCTCAAAAGACTTACTAGAACTAATATTGTGAAGATCCGAAGTCCCAAATGGAGAGAGCTGGGTCAGGAAGGGCCTCCAGTGTAAAAAATATTGCCAAGATACTCAAGCAAACGATTTAGCTCTGACGACCCCCAGATAAGGATAGTTTTTATTTTTATTTAAACCAACACTCACAATTAAACCTTTTAGGTCAGAGTGAGAGCATGCATCCCTAAATAGTTCCTAAAGTGATTTTTACAAATTTGTGAAGTGGTATTATATTTGGTATATCATCTGTAAGAGTAATTAGTGTTTGTGTTGATCAAATCTGGAGAAGTGGCCAAGCACAGATGAGAAGAATACTGTGAAATACACTATAATAACACAAAATAAGGCAACCTTATTGTAATGTATAGTTTGAGCTTTAATGATTTAAAATTTATTTAAAATGGACTTTGTTTTTGACACCACAGACTGCTTGTGCACAGCTTTTCACTGTCCAGAGTGTGTGCACACATAAATTTATCATTTACAGGTAATATACTAAATACATACAAGTACCATATACATTCCTATATAACATTTCAGAAGATGACTTTAACCTTACTATTACCATACAAATACTACATTCTAATCCTTGCCCTTAAACGTTAAGGGCTTAAAATAAAGGCATCTTGAAACAGAAGACATTTCATCCCTCATCAAGGGACTTTTTCATTTCTGAAGTAGACTCGTCTGTGAGATGATGGGCTATGCTATGCTTTCCAGTACAGTGAAGAATGTAGGCATTTGTACATTGGAGAGACAAAGCAGGCCCTTCACCACCAATCACTGGAGGATGTCTCAACACTGAAAGGCAGAAGCAGTCACTCCTTGGAGTGATAAGTCCTGACCTCTCCGATCAGACACCTGGTAAAACTGTGCCCTCTGAGAGATATAAACTCATCTCAAAGACCAGTCTACTTCAGAGTTGACAGTCCCTTAGCTGGGGGATGAAATTCCTTCTGTTTCTTTCATGTCCAGATGCCTTCATTTTATCCTCTTAGCATTATGACTACCTCCACAAATATGTTCTTACACAGACTGTAGATAAAACAGATGGGACACAGTTGAATATTTAGTGCAGGAGTCATCAACTAAATTTGATCAAGGGCCAGCTTGTTTCCGGACATTCAAACTAAAATATTTAAATAAATAGATACTTTTACTTTTATTCATTTTATTAGATTTATTTACTGCTAAATATCATTTTCTTGTTTTCCTTTTTTGACTGAAAACTTTTACAGTTCACAAATTTCCACCTAAAAGGCCATTTTCAGATTAACAATCAGAAAAAAGGAAATTGAAAATCCAGAAATGATTTGATTATGTTAATAAACTAAAATTGGAAAAACTCGTGGCTACACCGATAACTGGAGTGGGCTGTGGCGAATCCTAGGAGGATTAGTGCAGCGGTCCTTTTAAATATAGTCTCCCTCATTAGACCAGCAAGACTAGGACCGCAGAGATCGGGGCTGGAGTAGCTCAGAACGGGACAGGAGGGAATGCTTTTGGAGCAAAGGTAAGGTGCTTTTGGAGCAAAGGAAAGGTGGGTCGGCTGTAGAAAGGGAGTTTCACAGATTGGGAATTCTGAAGTCCTCTGGGCGGCCTGCAGCAGGTTCATAATGCATTTTCTGAAGGACGAGACTATTCTGCACCTGTCCTATCAGCTCTGGGGACAGCATGCGAGAAACATTCACCTGACCTGTCTTGATCCAGGGCTGCAACCGCCCTCTGCTCAAACCACAGGACAGATTGTCCGTTGGGACCAAGGGGCAGGAGCTGCTCCAGACCCGTGGTGCTTTCAACGGCCACAGCCCAATCCGGTTTTCGGTGTAGCGACGAGGCTAACTACTACACGGACCTGTAATAGTATCTGTACTCACTCAATATTGTTTATGGCAGTGCTTCTCAAAGTGTGGGTACGCCCATTTAGGAGGGCGCAAAATATGCACAGAACTAATGTTGAGTGATGCTGCAATATGGACTCTTTTAAGGTGACACCAAACATACCACGCTTCCGCGGTGACTGTCATGCTCCGGGCAGAGAGACTACGACATGGAGAAAAACACTACAGAAGCAAAACAAAAAGCAAGTAAAGAAAATCCAAATCCAAATGGTGAAAACAGCAGACATTTATCAAAGACTAAGACTGACAAATATGACAACGCTTGTTTTGCTTTTGGCTTTTACTGTGTGTTAAGTCCGAAAGCACTCGCTGCAGACAGTATGGAACCTTGTAAGCACATAGAAACAATGCATCTCTCTCACGTCAACAAACTACTTGAGTTTTTCAAAATAAAATTAGAAAAATATAACAAGCAGCAAAGAACATAAACAACGCGACACAGTTAGCGTCCTATAAAGTAGAATACAGAATGCTGTCTACAAAAAAACGACTTACAATCGCTGCTCAGATAATTTTTTCCATTCAAAAGGGGCACTGCATGGTTCATAGTTCAGGGTTAAAAAAAAAACACTGTTACTTTGTGTTGTCGCTGTAGTATATAAATATATATATGTAGTATATAAATATATATATGTATATACAAATGTATATGTACATATATATGTGTGTGTGTGTGCGTGTATATATATATATAAATATATATATATACATATATATATTTAGTTTTGCATGTTGGTTGGGGGTGTTGGATGTAAAGCTGTGGGAGATGCGGATTTGGCCCCAGGGCTGCCAGTTGATGATCACTGATTTACTGGATCAAGGTCATTTACTTCCCAGCATTTTGCCATTCTAATTCACATTAGATTGTGCAGTAAAAACTGCTGCCTTTCTTCCAACCATTAAAGTTTAATATCAATAACCGATCAATAAAACTGTCATGCACATGCTTTTAAAAATAAAAAATATTATTTAACCTTACCTTTCATTAAAACCTGTTGCAAGAAAAATTTCAGCAATATGGAATCTACTTAAAAAAAATATGCCCTGTTGGATAAAGTCTTTGAAAAGTCTTTTGATATAAAATATATTTTTTATGTTTTATTGCTGCCAATCTTTTAAAATGACGTGGACTGTGCACTCAAGGGAGCACTATAAAAAAGGTTGCATCACACAGATTAATTGATCTTTCTCTTTTTTAACTTAAAGATTAAAATCCAATTTTATATTACCTTAAAAGGAAGAGGTCCAGACAAAATGCCGTCACTACATTATGGACCTCACTTTGGTGATTATTTTGTGTAGACCTCACTGTGCAGCATGTACAAGAACACACAAACATGGTATTCTGCATATTATTATTACTATATTATTATTATAATTATTGCATAATTGTATTTATGATTTTATATTGTTTGTGTCCAGTTTACTTCCAATATATATTTCATATATTAGAAGTGATGTTAATTTGTTTGTGTTGGAAAATTACCTATATGTCCCAGTTGTGTAGGTCTATTTTTAGTCGATGACAATTTACAATGAATTGGTAAAGCTTTGTATTTAGGTGCATGTTTAGAAAATGTGGAATATGATTGCAGACTTTAGCTATGCCTGTGGATCACATGCATCACAAACATAAAAAGTATTCTGAACTTTGAATATTTCATTAAATTCATTTTTATGTAAAATACACATTTTAAACTGTATTTCAACATATATCTAAATGGTCTTCTGAAATTTCAGCAAATACAGTTTATATCAAAATCAAACTTTATAGCTTTAGTATACAGTAGTACATGCAAGTAGACTAACAACAAGTCATTTCAAATTCTTCTGTTATTTTACTATATCATTTTGGTACTTTTCATATTTTCACATTCATTAATAAATCAGCCTGACAGACTGTACTCTTTAAGACTGTTCAGATAAAGTCTTATCAGACAAAACAGCACATATATACATTTTGTGATAAAAACAAACTATATACCTTTACAACATGCATTCTGTACATTAGAATGTCTTTCTTCACCACTTCACACGCTACATTCAAATAAAGTCAAAAATAAACTGTCCGGGTTGAAGCCGGTACCACAGTCTTATCTCACTTCCTTCAGAGATGACACACATGGCTCTTGCTCAGATATAAAGAGTGTTCGTCTAAGACATATCTATTATAGGATTTGCATACTTTGAGCTGCTACAAGTGTCTTTCAGTTCCAAGAAGGAAGGTGGTCATAGAAGCAGTGACAGGTCGTACAATGCAGAATTGCAAGGCCAGTGTAAAAACATAAACATAACATTAATTTCCTGCTGCCAGGGCTGAAGTAACAATAAACTAATGAGGACAGCTGCTTACTGCTCCCTTTCAGTCCGCTCAGATAGCATTGCTTGACTCTTGTTTGCGCTCCTTATCTTTCCCAGTCTTTTTAACTCCCCCTTGCAGGATTTGCAGCATTTGACAGGACATACACCTGGGCAAACGTATTAAAACTCCTTCCAACACGCTGCTCACCGATCCACGCATTGCTGATGAGGAGAAGTAAAAAATAAAAGGGTCCAAGCAGGCATTGAAGGTGCTGCACAGCAAAGCCTTGTCTCTCCAATCGGGGCTTTTCCACTGGATGTAGCCCACTATGTGTGAGACGTTGTAAGGCCCGAAACATAACGCAAATACCACTAGAGTTCCCAACGCCATGCCGATTGCGCGAAGGCGCCGGCGGCGATCAATATGCTGCAAATTAGACAGGATTCGAATAAAGTTGATGTAGCAGTAACTGGAAATGAGGAAGGGGATGCAGAATAGGACCACACAGAGTTCAAGTCGCACCGGCAGAAGGACTTGCAACTGGGATGTGGTAAAGTTCTCGTAGCAAACCTCGTTTTCGACCATTATGTTGTGACTGTAGGTTGATGTGGTTGGGACTGTTGATGTGTTGGAAATGTCTTGGGGGGCACTCGGTGAGTCTTTGCCGATCAATGGGATGATGAAGACGATGCTTAAGTGGATAGTAGAGAAAATCCAAAAGAAGATGCTAGCAGCAATGGCATAACCGGGACGACGCTTTAGGGAATGCTGGATTGGGAATGCCACGCCAAGATACCGCTCCACACTGATCGCCGTGAGGAAGAAAGTGCTGTTGTAAATAGTCATGTAGAAAATGAATCCAGACAGCGGGCACAGTAGATAGGGCAAGTCCCAAATCATATTATTCATGATCTCCTGCATCTTGAACGGCAGGAAAAGGAGAAAAAGCAGGTCGGAGATAGTCAGGTTGAGGAGGAGGATGTCAATCGGGGTGGGCTTCTGCCTCACCTTTTTGCAAAAAGTGTAAAAGGCCAGGACATTGGCAGGGAATCCCAGCACAAAAGTGAGGATATAGACGGACAGACACAGACCAGTGTGGCACTGCTGCATGGTGGCTTCGCTCAAAGTCACTTAGCCCAAAGACCAAGGCGAGACGTGTCACATTATGTCCTTGATTCTGGAGGGAATGGATATGCCACAGAGCAGAGGAGGTTTGAGCTGTCAATCAAAGCCGGCCACAGGAGACGAGGGGGCGCTTATTGGGTCACTGGCCTGGAACAAACCCGACAAGACAGCGTGGTTTTCTTGTCCTCACCGATAAACCAACGCTCATCGTTTCCTCAAGGGCTTTGAGCTCTGCTGATAACAGAGAATGAAAAGAGATTACCACACAGCGCAGCACAGTATACCCACTTCTCATTCATTTAGACAGAACAGCAACACCTTTTCACATATTAGATTTAGCTTCTAAAAACACAAAATGACAAAGAACTGTTTCCTTTTAAAATGTTTTGTTCTGCTTTATATCCCTACTCCTGCACTGTTGTCTTCTTCAATTATCTCCTAATGAGGTGTGAGTCTACATTTAAAAGCACACATTGTTGAGCTATCTTCATCACTGCAATATTCACAAAGTGATCATAAACGTAATGACTTAACTACAACAGGGAGCTTCTCAAATAAAGGTACGGTTTTCCAAAACTACTTAGTAATCATGACAAGTCCAGTGACTTATTTGTACAAGACATAAAAGAAAGGCAACAACAAAGAGCCAGAAAAAGTTCCTTACCCTTCAGGCTTCATCAAATGGAAGTCAATAGAAGTGTGACTCTTATAGTCCTGTGGTGAGCAGGGGGGACTTTCTACTGCCTTTAAAGGGTGATGTGATGAAACCAAAGAAAAGCCGCAAGTTAAAGCAACTTCAACACTTCCTCCTCATCTGCATGTGTTTATTACAACTCTACAAGTGTAGCATTTCGCAGTTCATCTTGTTCTACTGTGTGCTTTTCTGGTCACTCCCACATGTGATGATTGCCCAAGTGTTTGGTCGGCTCAGTACACCGGCTGTCAGATGACACGTCCCCTTTATTTACACACTCAAACATCAAGCACCAGTCATAGAGGTTATTATTATTAACAGGGAGATGCTGCTGCAATTTGTTAAATCTGCTAACATGGTTGCCCCGGTAACCGTTGGCCTTTTTCTCAGTATGAATGCAAGTGATGTTCTGTGTAAGTGCGGTTATTAAATGATAGGAAGATTGCCACTGCCATTGCATGGATGCTCTTTTTTGGAAATACTTTTTTAATCTATATTAATAGCAATAGAATAAGTGTAATCAAACTTGCCACAATGACCACTGTTGTTGAGCCAAATGGATGTTCCAATTATTTTAACAAAAAAGTGTTCTTGTGTCCTGTTCCTTTTTATTTGATTAAAAAACTTGCCAAATTACAGCCCTATTTTCTGTCTAGACCTCCAAACAATGGAAAAACATTGTACAGCTAAACATTTATTTAGCTGTACTTTATATAGTTTTCTTTCCGCCATTGTATGTTTATAGCTAAATGAAATGAACTGAAAGTAACAGCCGAGTTACATACAATAGGAGTTTCCCTCATAAAACTCCTTCTACTGTATATTCTATTTGTCATCAGGCAGTTGTTTCCAGTATATGATGAAATCCTGCAATTCTGAGTCTCAGACAAAATTTGCATCTCCACAGAAAATAAAAAAATGCTCATAATTTCCATTTTACTTTTTACTTAACTTTGTGTTTTATTAATTCATTATTTTTTTGCTGCAGCTCAAAAGTGGGTGGAGCTTTTTCCCAGCTGTTCTGACCATTGGCAAAGCACACCATGGAAAACCACACTTCACACTGACATTCATTTAGTATCATGGGAGATGTAGACTCACAAATTCACATGTGAATGCACCCACACAGCACTTTTGGTTTTGATTAATTTTAACTCAAGCCATTTGTTATTACAGTTTGTTTGAGCAGGTGTGAAAGTGGTCCGTCAAACTCTGGCACAGACTGAAGAACCACACTGAGTCCAGCTGAAAAGGTGAGTCACGGGTTCACTTCCAAGCAGACTCCAGTGCATAAATAATGGCACCTTTGTGGCTCACACTACCACCTGTAGAAAGCTGCACAGTTACAATTATTGTGCAGAAAAATGATGGGCAAAGGTTTTGTGCCTCACACACATATTAATATAGGGTTTGGCAATTTCTTTAGTTTATATAACAGTATTTTATAGGCGCATAATGGTTTTTCTGTCAGGGTCATTTTGAGACACTGATATTGTTTCATTATTACAATATGAATTTAGTGATTTCATCTGGTGGGAATTTGAAGTTGTTAGTGGTGAAGGCTGGGCCAGAACATATTAATAATGATGTTGTCAGATAGGCTTTGTGTCAGTGTGTTCATTCTTCTTCTATGTTACAACTGTAAAAACAGCATCTGTGGTATAAATACATTAAGCCCAGAGTCCGCAGACAATTTGCTGATACAAACCAATCAAGTGTGACATATAGGAGGACATGACTCATATAACCTATGACAAAATGATTATGGAAAAGTTGTTGTTAGAAAACTAACCAAAACGACTGAAACAAATACAGTGAGACCCTGGTTTGGATTTATAGAATTGTGTTTCAATCCCAAACAAATGTGTTTAGATCCTTAATGAACCTACTGACCCCTGGTTCACGTGCCCATGCCTACTGTAAGACACATGCTTATTCAAACATTAACCATTTGTTTTTTAAAGCAATATAGAAGGAGATACACAGCAATAAAATTATCTGTGGCTTTATTCAACACTGATAGGCCTGTCCTCTGCAGCCCATACACCTGTATGTACAAGATCAATAGGTGGTCAGGTGAAGCACAGGTATTCACCCCCATTTTACACTTCTTTTATTTCAGTAAGAAGAATGACTCATAGGTGTAAGAAGCGCTCGTTTGATGTAACTAATGTATGTAAATCACTGCGGGACATTTTCTCCTCTTCTTAAACAACACTTTCACCTCTCTGTGTGTTCTGGGGTTTAGTCTGCTATTCTACTTAAAATCTATTTAACCCCTTTTTGTTGTCTCGTCTTTGTACAAATCTCATTGATCCAAGCGATTCTGTTTTCACTTTACTCTTGATGAAGGAGAAATGTTTTACCAAAGGTGGATCCAGTAGCTTTTTTGCAAAACTATTGAAGAGCACCTGTTTATTACCCCTGTGCAGTAAAGACATATTGATTGTTGACATCTGCAGATTTCTGTCCTGCTGTAGCATAAAACACCTGTGCTCATTATTGTGACAAGGACAGCGTTGAATGTATGATACATGAGAATAAGTGAGTCTTTTTTATATGAATTAGTATTTTCCTGGAATGAGCCCCTTGACCTTCTACTCAGAATTCTCTCCACAGGCCAGAGGTCTACATCTCAGAGGGTTGTTTTTCAAGGTAAAACTTTGTGACCCATTTACAAACAAACACTGAAAAGCATTAAATATCTGTACATCCCTTACTTTGAGATCTTATTTTTTTCCATAGCGTCATCATTGTAACAGTAAACCATGTGCCAGTGGTGATAAAAGCAAGCATTGCGTGTCTGTGGTTATACTAAATTACTTCTACTGGAGCTGTTTTATTAGAACTTGAAATAAGAGCAGCAGTGGCGATTGTCATGGAAATTGTATATTTTTGCTGAATGCTCTCACTCCTGGTCAAGTTTATATGCTTATCCACATCCACTTATGACTTCATTTCTTTAGCTGTATTTCCTATTGACGCCATGCTAATCCAAACAAGACAAAGACATCACTTTGCACTACATCTAATAACTGTTTAGTGGCATATACACCTAAACTCAGTCATATCTATGACTGACATGTCAGCTCATTAAACGTCAATCCACGACCCTGGAGCTGAGAGGCTGACATAATGTACACATATAAAAACGGTATGTGCTGTAAACGTATTAAGCAAATCACCATGTACCATTGTGGCATGTTGTCTGATTTGTTTCATTCTTGCAACAATTAAACCGGTCTTCCATTCCTAAATTTACCATGTACGGTCGTCTTGACGTCTCGTTTGTGATCCAAACTAAATATTTATTTTAAAAGCGATAAGACTCTAATCAGTGGTTAGTTCTTTCCTCTTCTACAGGACATTTACTACTATGCCATGTGAGCAACAGTAACCGACCATATTTGAAAGTGCCTTACACTTCTGTGATTCCAAACCATGCACAAATTTGTACACTTGCAAAGTTTGCACACTTGTATCATATTTAGATTTTAGGGTATATGTAACTAAATAAATGTAGACTACTTCTGCATGAAACTAACAAACCAACTACTATTTTCCCTAACCACATCAAACACACTGTGTTTAATATCTAAATAGAAAGGTTCCTTTTGTAATTTCCAAACAATCTACATGGTTGGAAATGCTGACATGATGCTTTTGGCTTCATAAATTTTGAAGAGATAAGGTTTCTTTTCTAAACCACAAGACTTTTCTGGGACTGGGTTTGACGTAACTCTGTTTGTTCCATTGTGAGCACTGATTCACACATAAGGGGCTTTCTACAATGCTGTTTGAGAAGCAACAGGTCATATTTCACCACTGCAGCACAACAAGCTTCTGCAATTAGTCACAAAATATTTAGTGTTTGACAAAACACACAAGCAGTAGTTTTACAACCCATATTAAAAGTGGCATTTTGCAGGGCTTGCAATTTCTCCAATGTTTTTGTTCGAATTTTTCCCGATAAAGCTTCCGCTACAGCTTGAAAATTTAGAAAACACTTGTCGTAAAGCTCACTGTTCTCATTAAAAAATAAGAGTATAATATATGCATATATTGGCAAGATGACTAACAAGATGAATTTTGCTTAAGAATTTAGCTATAAGCTACAGCCTACTGAATTCACTGGTCTTTGTTATGTGCCACATCCATCGCCAAATAACACCACATGGAGGACCCAGGGTCATACACATATGGTTATATATGTATATACACTCCCTTAGGATTATTAGGAACACATGTTCAATTTGTCATTACTGCAAGAATCTAATCAACCAATCACATGGCAGTTGCTTCAGTGCATTTGGGGCTGTGGTCCTGGTCAAGACAATCTCCTGAACTCCAAACTGTCAGAATGAGAAAGAAAATTGATTTAAGCAATTTTGAGCACGGCATGGCATGGTTGTTGGTGCTAGACTGGCCGGTCTGAGTATTTCACAATCTGCTCAGTTACTGGGATTTTCACGCACAACCATTTCTAGGGTTTACAAAGAATGATGTGAAAAGGTAAAAACATTCAGTCTGCGGCAATCCTGTGGGCAAATGCCTTTTTGATGCTAGAGGTTAAAGGAGAATGGGCCGACTGATTCAAGCTGATAGAAGAGCAACTTTGACTGAAATAATCACTCGTTACAACCGAGGTATGCAGCAAAGCATTTGTGAAGCCACAACACGCACAACCTTGAGGCGGATGGGCTACAACAGCAGAAGACCCCACAGTTGAAGACTGGAAAAATGTTCCTTGGTCTGATGAGTCTCAATTTCTTTTGAGACATTCAGATGGTAGAGTCAGAATTTGGCGTAAACAGAATGAGAACATGGATCCATCATGCCTTGTTACCACTGTGCAGGCTGGTGGTGGTGTAATGGTGTGGGGGATGTTTTCTTGCCACACTTTAGACCCCTTAGTGCCAATTGGGTATCGTTTAAATGCCACGGCCTACCTGAGCATTGTTTCTGACCATGTCCATCCCTTTATGACCACCATGTACCCATCCTCTGATGGTTACTTCCAGCAGGATAATGCACCATGTCACAAAGCTCAAATCATTTCAAATTGGTTTCTTGAACGTGACAGTACGTTCACTGAACTACAATGGGGATGTGGTGGAACGGGAGCTTCGTGCTCTGGATCTCCATCAACTGCAAGATGCTATCCTGTCAATATGGGCCAACATTTCTAAAGAATGCTTTCTGCACCTTGTTGAATCAATGACACATAGAATTAAGGCAGTTCTAAAGCAAAAGGGGGTCAAACACAGTATTAGTATGGTGTTCCTTTCCTAATAATCCTTTAGGTGAGTGTATATAAGATTAGTGTATACTTCACTTTAACAGCTAAACCTACATTAAGATCAAATGCAGATTACTCTTCTTGGATACACAGACATATACCCCAACTCGGAGACTGCGTTCTTCACAATCCAACCTGTTGGCTGTTCCTCAAACAGGCTTACGATCTATGTGTGACAGGGCCTTTTCTTCATATGCTCCTGTCCTTTGGAATTCTCTGCCTCCTGATTTTAGGGAAGTACAGGGCTACAACATTTTTAAAGGTAGACTTAAGACTTATTTTTTTTAATTAGCATTTGATTGTTGATGTTATTTTATTGTTTGAGCTATGTATTGCTGTAAGCAGTGCATATTGTCCTTTTAAATGTGCAGTCATCATTTTAAAAGAAAGTTGAAGCAGGAGTTTCCTGTAGTAAAACCTTATAGGAACAATCAGGCATGTGACAGTAAACACTGCCCACACTCACTTTGTTATGTGTGACACGTGCCCCACCAGATACTCATAATGTAAATAAACACACAGTTAGACAGGTGTTGAAGAGAAACAGGGGGTTTTCCCAGTGTTGTTGGACAGGTTATATGGTGTTATCACTGGTCACACACACACATCAATGTAGTCAGACAAACACTGATACAACACATTGATATTTGGATAGGAAAAGAGAGGGAAATAATATGGTACAGAGTGTTTTTAAGCAGGGTCTGGTTGTTTTGGCGCCCTAGGTGAGAAAAGAACAAGGGATTTTGAAAACAAGGGATGTAATGGTCTTTTAAAGGTTAAATTTGATAGGTAAGTACCTATTGTTTTATTATGAATTTTTAATTCTGAATATTTAATGATAATTGAGATTGATAAAATTTGAGTATTTTAGGAAACTGAGCCAAAATTAATGGATCACTGACACTTTTGCTCAGCTGTGGAAGACGAGAAGGAGTTGCAAAACCACGCATAAACTAAACACCTTCAGTAATAGTCTAACACACCGCTAGAGCAGGTCAGGGCTGAGCTGAAACCTCGTAGATGATGAGAATCATGTGCAAAACACAGTGTGTTTGGTTTTGCATGAGAGCTTTTTATAAGTTGACCTTGTGAAAATGTTAGGCACAAGTGAAATCCCATTAAAGATTGGACAATATGCAGATGGTTTGGATGCTCCAATTACAACGGGTGCATATAAACTCTAGCTGATTATTAAGGTTCTGGACACACACAAACTTCCCCGGCGCTGGACCATACCTGAAGCGCAGGAAGCACTTTTAGCTTCTCAGTGCTTCACATTTGACCCCTTCTCATTTTAAATTCGTTGAACAATATTTTTTTGTTTTGTTTTTTTTCTCGACCTCAAGGAAACTAATTGTTACTTTGCGGCTCTTCTTGTTTGAGCTCGTCTAAGGTCCACTTGAGGTTTACACTTGAATGGAACCATACCAGAGTTCACTTGGAAGTGTTCCGAGACCTCTGTTTTGAAAACAGATAATAATAATAATGTTCTAATATAATAGCATATATTTTATTGCTACATGGCAAACAAGTTACCATAAGGTGACGTAGAAGAAAACAAACAAGACCCAGCATTTATGATATGCATGCTCTTAAGGCTGTGCAATTGGGAAATTAGTTGAAAGAGGTGTGTTCAAAAAATGTGTCTGCCAATGACTGAACAAACTCAAAACTATTTTGTACAAACATTTTTGCTTCTAGGATTTAGCAACCCTGTGAATCACTAAAATAATATTTAGTTGTATGACCACAGTTTTTTTTTTAACTGCTTCACATCTGTGTGGCACCAACTTGTGGCACCTCTCAGCTGTTATTCCACTCCATGATTCTTTAACAACATTCCAAATTTCATTTACATTTCTTGGTTTTGCTTCAGAAACAGCTTCTCGATTGGATTATGGTCCGAGGATTGGGCTGGCCACTCCATAACATTAATTTTGTTGGTTTGGAACCAAGAAATCTGTTAGATATGGTGACTTTATTTAGTCCTCAATCACATCTGAAAACTCACAGAGTCAGTGCCCCAAAAGCAGCCTGTCCTCATGTTATTATAACTCAGAGGCAATCTTTTAAACCCAGCAGAACTGTTAGATATCTACAGCTTGTTCCTGTCGCTATCTCTCCACTGGACCAGCCTTCAAATGTCTGCTCTACATCAAGACTGAAGATCGGTCTCCTGAATGTGCGGTCTCTATCTTACAAAGCACTCCTAATTAATGATCTTATTACTTCTCACAGCTTGGATTTACTTTGTCTTTGTGAAACTTGGCTTCGGCCCAATGTTTTTCTGCCACTAAATGAAGCCTCTCCCCCTGATTATGCTAATGCACAGGTAGGTCAAACGTTGAAACAGGGTGGTGGTGTTGAAGCCATTTATAAAGCTGCATTTTGCTTTACAGGTACATCATCACAGCCGAAATTTAACTCATTCGAAGTGTTACTCATTAAACATATTTCTTCTCAAATAAACGGAACAAAGTCATTTTATTTAGCTGTAATCTATCGCCCTTTGGGTCCCTACTCTTCTTTCTTGGACGAGTTTGGAATTTTCCTCTCGGACTTAATAACCCACGCTGATAACATCCTTCTAATTGGTGACAGTTAGCCCTGCGACTAAATGGCCACTGTCCAGGGCCCAAAGCTGCTGGGATAGGCTCCAGTCACCTGCGACCCCTAACGGGACAAAGCGGTAGAAGGTGAATGAATTTTAAATTTCAATCAAATTCAAAGATTACTGACTGATGAAGCTGCAATAATGTTCTTGCACTGTAGGTTACTGTTTAACCAACTGGTCTTTGGCAGATGTTACAACTCTCAACATAACCAGTGGTGGGAAGAGTACTGAAAAAAATCATACTCAAGTAAAAGTACTATTACTTACCAAAAAATGTAATGTGAGTGGAGTAAAAGTACCTGTCCTAAATACCACTCAAAGTACGAGTAAAAAGTATGCCCTTCAAAAGTACTCAAGAGTAGGGAGTAATGAGTATTGTGCTGTGACTTATTCCACCTTATACGCTTATTTGCCATTCATAAACTACAATTTTAAATCGCCATGCAAGAACACATCACATTAACATATACATCTATAATTAAGTCGACAAAAAGTAGGTTAATGCGTTTATATGTTAAGCGAAATATGTGTAACTTAAGGGGCATAAATCTAATGATAGGTTAATGCTTAATGCACTTTGAACCCAGCTAACAAGCTAAGGGTGTCCAGCAGCTGGCGCCTCGAGTTCGTGCAGCACTGACAAAATACATTCAAATTGCGCATTGTATTCTGCAGTATATTTAGTAGCGGTTTAAAGCCATTTTGCTATTTAAGTCATTATACATAGGCCTACAGTATAACCAGCAACAACCCCGCTCCCTGTACTCATCAATGACGACGACTGACGAGATAGTCTTATTAAGCAGTCGTTGCTTGTGATGATTTTTGCGTCTTCTCGAACACGTCTATACTGCTGCATTAATAAAATGACCGTGCCTTCACTCCAAGCTGGTTGCTAATCGCTAACGCAATTGTTTTTGGCCGAATAATTTTGGTTGCCTGAAACATTCGGTGCATCCCTAATTCACATTGGCTCATAAAACCTAACACAGTTTTATTTATGCCCCCCACACTATATTTGTGACGCTTATTATTATACCATTTAACATAAATATTTAAGATATGATACTTAGCAAATATGAAATCTTACCTCGATGTGCTTTTTTAAATTAGAGGAAGAACTCTTGAATGCTGATATTTCAACCAGTCTGGGCAAGCAAAGTAGGCATGACATAACGACACAATTGCCCTTCTTCGCCTTCATTGTAAAAAGCTCCTTCAGGTACGGCCAAGGATGCTGAACTGCTGTATTTGAGTTACTGCATGTTGAAGCATCCACCACACTTCCTCCTCCTCCTCCATGATTAAACTAAATTGGCACCAGGTGTTTAGAAGTCTGTCTGATGCAAGTTTTCTATGCGCGATGTGATTGGACGGGACTCACTGGACTGATTATTCTCCTTAACCAATCATTGACAGGAAAAAAAACAATGTAGCGACTGCAGGTTGAGGGAAAATAGTGCAGTAAAAGTACCGATACAGCACTAAAAATGTACTCAAGTACAAGTAAAAGTACACTGTTTTTAAACTACTTAATAAAGTACAATTCCTGAGAAAAAATACTCAATTACAGTAATGAGAGTATTTGTAATTCGTTACTTTACACCACTGAACATAACAGAGTCATTATTTAAAAAAAACACTTAAAATTCTAGACAAAGAAACATACATATCATCATTGTAACATTCTTCTAAAGTATAATGTACTAAGCTTTGAAAACTTAAAAATTTAAAAATGCCTGTCTGACCAATAAAAGTCTAGATGGGTCCGACTTTGCTTAACAATTACATCAAATACAGATCTGCTCTATTATTTTGGACAACTAGGGCCATAACGAAATGTCCTGTCCCACAAGGACAGTATTCAGAGGAACAGCCTACCTTCAATAATACGGGAAGCCCCAAGCTTTGCTACTTTGATTTTTTTTAATTTTATATAACCTTTATATATCCAGGTAAATGTCTGAGAACTAATTCTCATTTACAAACATGACCTGGCCAAGAGGTCCCAGCAGGAAAAAACAAACATAGACAGACTGTTCAGAGACAGGAGGCACGTACAATCACACAGTTGGAACACAATAATCACAGTACAACCACAGAACAAGTATGTGCAAATCAGGATGTGCAATACACGATGACCCTTTAGGGCTACGTGCACTGCAATATTTACATTATTTATCATTATTTTTTATATATATTTTCATATATATATATATATATATATATATATATATATATATATATATATATATTTGAAACTTAATTGCAGTTTGTGTGATGAACTCCACCTGGTCTGATCTTGTCTTGTGTCTGTAATTGTGGGAACTTTCTATGTGTGATCTTGTTCAATGTACAGTATGTTTGTTTTTCTGTCAAATGTCTGCATAAGAGCCCTTTTTTATGTCTGTCTCCTGTGTTTTATATTTTGTCTGTTAATTGTGTGTTTTTTGATGTTACCTTATTGGGGACTGATGACGGAAATACGCAATTCTGCTAAAATCAGGCACATTTACAGCTGTGGCATTGGTTCCTGATTTTTATTAATGTACTTTAGCCCTGTTAAATAAATTAATAAATGAAATAAAAATGGTGTGAAATGAGGCTTTTATTGCTTGCGAGGCGCTTCTACAGTAGTAGCAGTGACGCTGACGTGAGCGGCGACATAACTTTCGTGAGAAGCTTCTGGTGTGAATTTGGGGCTAGTGTGCTGTGAAAAGAGCAGTGGTTATCGAAATAATTCACTACATGAGTTAGAGATGCACTGTGTCAGTGCATGTCAATGTGGGAGGGATCAATTACACAGTAAAATAATGGACCAGCAGCTGACAGAAATCTTATGTAGCCCCAAAAAGCCCAGCTCCTGTTGACGTTTTTTTTATCAGAGCATGGGGTACATGTCAGTAGTCTGTTTTGTCAAGTTTTAAAGGCACTGCTAGTCTTACTTTCTGAACACTCTGAACACTGCATTATTAAGAGTCCAATACTGCTTTGTTAAACTAGGTTTGGTAATGATTATCAGGTAATTGAGCTACCTCACAGATGGACCATGGACATGCCAATACTTTTAAAGACATGTATGGAAAGCTGTTTGAGTATTTGTTCTGATATCGTTTATTCATTAATTTCTAAATTCATTTACCTAGTGAACTAGTGAGGACAAAAGTGCTTACTAGTATTACTCGTGGATGCCAAATTGCTTACTAGTACAACTAGTGGACACTTTTTGGCCTCACAAATTCTACTAGTTAGACAAAGTTTGTCTTCATGTACAACTAGTGAGGTCCAAAATGGTCACTAGTGCAACTAGTGATACCCAAGTGTCTACTACTACCACTGTTGTGTCTACTAGTGAGGTCTAAATTTGGTCACTAGTGCCACAACAATATCAGAATAAATACTCAACAATATCAGAATAAATACTCAAACGGCTTTTCATAGACATGCTTTCTTTTATAAAACATTCCCTGATACTGCAATGATAGCTTAAATTGTGATATTTGCATGTACAAGTGTTTAGATTTACTTGTAAAAGTTTGATCTAGTGTCTTTCATCCCCTAGTGTCACTAGTGAGCCTTCTGCTGCATACAAATTCCACTAGTAGATGTTTTTGCCTCAGTTGAGTCACTTGTAAAGTAACAAAATGACTTACACGTTGACAGTTTGGCATCCACTTGTACTACTAGTAGGCTTTTTGTTCATACTAGTAGAAGTATGGCATTTTAAACGTTCAGTTGATGGCTTTTCTGTGGTCTACTAGTAGGACAAGTAAACAAGTGGCTTTTGATTGTCACCAAGTAAGCGTTTCAGTGTCCACTAGTGCTACTAGTAACAATTTTAGTGTCAATACTGCTACTAGTATTTTTCTGTAAATAGTATTAAAAATAACCACTTTTATATTATATTTGTAGTACTAGTACCACTAGTGGACTGTAAGAAGGTGGGACCGGGATTCTTATTGGCCAGTGTAGAAATGACAAAGTGAAGAATCAGTTGTAAGGCTCCATTTATGCTCTTGTCCCACGTCCTACTCAGAATGACCTTATTAGCTCCCTGTACACCAAAAATAAGTCTACAAGTGCCACCAGTGGCACCAGTGACTGAATTTAGACCTAGTAGACCTTTAGACAAAACAGTGTCACTAGTAGTACTAGTACTAGACCATTTTGGACCTAACTAGCAAACTAACAAACTTGGTCTTACATGTAGTACTAGCAATTTGGCATCCATGAGTACTAATAGTAAGCATTTTTGTCCTTACTAGTTTACTAGTTGACAGAATTACACACCACTAATGGCACTAGTGACACAAAAAAAGCAAAGTGAAGAAGATTAAGGCTGATATCAACAATATCAGAATAAATACTCAAACGGCTTTCCATAGACATGCTTTATTTCATTCAGTGATGCAATGATAGCTTAAATTGTAATATTTGTGTGTACAAGGGTCTAAATTTAATCGTAAAAAAAAATAAAAATTGTGTCTGTATTTTCTCATGACAGATGCTTAATGCCTTATGCTGTAGTGTTATTCAAAACACACTTATTATAGTTATCATTACAGTCATTGCAATGTGTTATTATTGATGTATTACCAGGCCTTAGATGTGTCATATAAAATGCATATACCATTGTAATGTAATGTATTATAATTTATGATGTGTCTGTTATAGATTATTATAAAAGTTTCAAATGTGGTCTTACAAAACCTTATTGTTAGTGCCTTTTTGCTTCAGTTCCGTTCTTTCTGGTTGTCCAAATGTATTTATCTGGAAGGTGCACCTGTCTGTAATGTCAGACATCAGAACATTTACTGCAGTCCAAGCGGTCTTTTGTCATACTGTATATACATATACATGTTGAAGATGATTTTTTTAATAGTGTTTACTGCAGCCTCAGTGTGCACTTGACTCAATATAAAAGTAAAAGTTTCTTTTTGATATACATAAATATTAAGTAGTATGTGTGCACCTTGCTTTTTGCACTTCCTGAATTGGACCTTAATAGGGCTCACTTCTCATAGTAGACTAAACCAACTGTGCCATATTTGTTTGTTACTGTTTACTACTACTACTTACATAAACTATAACATCTACACATATTTACTGAACTTAAATAACATAATAAGAAACACATATGTATACACATATGTTTAACTTGTCATAAATTGTTCCTAAATGTAAGATAATTCATGCTAACAGAATAACAGAATACAGTTAGAAAACAGTTACAGATAAAAATAACTAAAAAGCAAATGTGGAATTTGAACCTTCTTTTGTTGTATACACACAAAAAAGGCTACTGAACATAACATGATCTTTATAATTTGTATTATATTTACTCATGTAAATCTATTTACAACATTTAAGTATCAAGACCCATAACTATACTATGACAAAATATGGTTTAGTTTAATTTACAAAATTTCATGAAGGGATGTTTTCCAAACAATACAATAATGTAATCCAATTAGCTATTTATGTAAAGTTTATATAGATATATTATTTGCTCAAAAAGAGTTACATATTAACACATCCCATAAACCTTAACAAATATGAGTTTGTTGAAAACAGCAGTTTCTCTCTACGTACAACTGTGAAACAAACCAGGTGGCTTACACAGCATGATGGGAGTGAGTACATTGAGTACATATTTTTAGTTTATTGCTAAACATTAGCGTAGTATTGCTTTTAGTATTAAATGAGTAAACTACACACAGGACAATAAAGCTTAATGGACCCACTAACTGTAGACAAATGACATTAGAAAGAGGCTTTAAGGTCTATTTTAAAGCCCCATTGAGACGCTTCAAATACTTAAAATATAGAGGGATGCTGAGGAATCAAGTTGATGCATTAATTACTAACAACAGTGTGGAAATGATTAATTATCACAATAGGTTTCAGTCTTCACAAAGGCACTTGAACCACTCATTATTAGTACTGAGGAAATAAACTGGTCAGCGCTTTGCCCATTTATCTCTGAGGAGGAAACTCTGAAGCTCAATTGACACAACAGTTGGCCACAGAGTGTCAGAGTGCTGGGGTTGCAAAGAGCACAAACATGGGCCGTGCAGAGAGTGGCTTTTAGAAAGGCAGCTCCAGCTACAGATGACGGAAAGTGTGGACGTGACTTATTGTGACGTGATTTACTGTAAGTAAATACAAAGAAACTGTCTGCTCTATGGAGTGTTCTGAGAAAGAGGAAGGAAAAAGTTTGTTGAAGTAGCTGTCAACTCCAGAGTATGCAATAACTTAGAAACATTTCTGTTGAAATAACTAACAGACACTAAATCGTACAGTTTTTCATCACTGGCTGCTTTAGTAATGTTGTGTGTTGCAGCAAGTAAACACAGTATATTGCCTGGTTTGCAGAAATAATTACTATATCTTTTTCAGCAATATTGGTTTATTGACTGAGGAAAAATACAACTTTTCATGACAACATACTGGCATAATACAATCGTGTCAGGTGGTGGTGTTATTTTTCGCATTAAATATACTATTACACTGCAACATCTTCACAAAAAAGCATGTTAACATCAACACTATTAAGTATTCCACCTCCACAACAAAAGCAATGGTATTTGATATTCTTTTAAATGAGCATACAACACACAATTATACAACTTATATATATATATATATATATATATATATATATATATATATATATATATATATATATATATATATATATATATATTCTCATATATATATGAGAAAGAAAGATTGTGGTAGATAGAATAATTTAAGCATTAGCAGTCTCATGCTTAATTCATGTTGCTGATAGACAGAGTTGATTTAATAATATCATGTCAATAATTATTCATTTCAATAGTAAGATGTAAACATTGGACCCAAACATAAAAATGCAGGACCATTGCTTTGCTGTTTCTTCACTTTGCCAAAGGGCTTAACCTCCATCAGAGAAATGTGACCTTTGTTACCACGGTAACGGTTAGTTAAAGTGGCACCAGCTGACAGAAAAGAGACTACGTTGTTTTCATAAACAGCTACGATCCAAAAATATTTACATACATATTTATAAAGACAACTGTGTAATACAAAAAAAAAAAGAAAAAAAGGACCCCAGTTACCAACATATCTATCACCTTGGGCTTCAGACTTTGGCCTCCTGCTAATCCTTGTGTTAAAACTCAGAGCATGAACCCATCAGCTTCCTTCTACCTGTGGCAGGAGAAAAAAAAAACAACAACATAATTCTTCCGCCCCAACAGAAGAGTCCAGTTGCTGCTAAGCCGCCCTATTGCTCGTTGAAGAGTGACTTTGCTTCTGACAAAGCTCAACTCATTTTATTTCCATAGACTGAATAAAAAAATAAAGCTTAAAAAGATAATCTTGTACATTTGGCCGGCAGTCTGATCAGGTACGACCTGTGACCAAGGAACAACTGTTGGAGGACAGAAATGCTGGGGGAAAGAAGAGCGTACGAAGAGTAAGAAAGCACAGGAGCCTAAATGGATTTTTCCGCCCTGGGCTCCCTACCGATAGCAGCTAATCAGCTTCATAATGAACACATCAATTTCTTGACTAGGGCCGACCCAAAAGGAACTCTCCTGTAGTCTCATTTCAAAGTGCAGCACAGTGCCAACATGTGCAATTAATACTCGAGCCAACAACATGTGGCAATACCCTTATCAACAAAAACGAAGTTGAATTTTAACTGTAACTTTTCTAGTTATAATTGGGTCTCACTCACCACTATTTTCTTAGGAACTGGCCATGTACAATCAAAATGTACTATATTGTAATTTAAAGAAGAAAAAGAAAATTAGAATATGTTTAAGCAAAGGTATTACCATCTCTCACAAAATGTTAGTCCACATTTCAAAAACAGGTAGTCTTCTCTTTCCTCAGTTACAGTACATGTGGCATCCCCCAGGGTTCTAGCTTAGTACCCCTTTGGTTGTATCTGGCCTTTTTTCTCTGAGAGTCTTTGCGAGTCAATAGACAGACATTTTTTAGCTAGTCCAGTTGTGGCCATGCGAAGATTGTTTGATGCTGTGCACACAAGGCTTATGTAAATTTTGTTGCTAATTTAATATATTAAACTATTCCATTAGAGAGTATTTTTTTAAATAAAAGGAACATAGATTATACAAGCGTTGTCAATATTGCTTTGCCCTATAAACACAGCTTTACAATCAATATAAAGCAAAAATGGCAGTTTAATACAATACAACCATGAGTTCACAACTTCTGAGTGTTCTTCTCTGTAATGTATTCATATTAGAGACATGAGAGCTGTATTTACGGTAACACACCATGTTTAATGTCCTCTATGATGTCTATTTTAAACACCTAATTGACTAATTGGTGTTACTACTGTGGAAGTCAGTATACTTCTGAGATCAACTTTGATTGAGATTATTCTGTCTTTGATCATTTGTCTATGGCTACACCACAGTAGTAGCATTTTTAAATACTATTACATAGGTATCAAATGTAATGTTTACATAAAGACTGGGGCGTCAGTTGTCAACACTGCAAAAAAAAAAATATATAAAAAAAACAGCAAATAGGAAGAGTCAGCATTGGGGGAGGATGTGACTGTTGTCAGTTATAAACCAATAAAGTGGATGACCTAGAATTGTAAATGACACATAAAAGCATTTGTTTAATCTCACAGAAGGTTGTCTAATAATGTTGGCGGTTCGAGTTCGGCTCCTCCCATTCACATTAAAGTGTCCTTAGGTAAGACACTGAATCCTTCCTTGACCCCAGTGCCTGTGATGCTGGTGAATAAATGAGTGTTTGTGTGAGCGAAGGGATAAATGGTTGCTAAATGTAAAGCTTTTTGAGTGTCAGCTTTGGTAGTATAAATGGAGCTTTTTACTATCTAAATTATATGAGCTAAAATACTGATCACTGTGAAATAAGTTTGATGATTTTCTGTGCTAAGCCTCCTTGACACACAAATGAGATGAGTAACAACTATTTTTGTAAGGTTTGATGTTTTTCAGTAAAAAAAATAAAAATAAAAACTAATTCCAGAGAACTGTCTAAATTGGACTTACAAGGTAATGTTTTGTGTGAGAAATTCACCAGGGAGCCGTAATGGTTCTTATTGGTTCATTGGTGCACCAGGCTCATTATGCAGATTTTTTTATAGTTCTCTCCATCCTGGTCCTGGGAATGGAGCCAAGTCACACACCTGTGCAATGATCCCGTCATGGGCGTTTATTAGGTTATGTGGGGTTGCTGGGAATGCAGTAAGAGGCTGTAAAAGACATGGAGCCACAGGACGCTTGGAGTAGACACTGGTCACAGTTACACCCAGCGTTATGTTTGAGGTTCCTAAGCAATAATGCTCTCACGTCAGAGGCCTTTCATTATGTGCCTAAAAATAATGACTAGGCACAACAGGAAATCTCTTGTTGATTGTTTATAGGGCTTTGTTGAACCGTGTTTGGCCCTCGCCCATCTATTATGTTAGCTTTTATGTGAAAAACACCTTTGTTTGCCTGCTTTTATTTTGAATTAGATGTTTGATTGTGTCTCATTCTGGTGTTTCTATAATCTTGTCTCATTTAATCAGCACTGATTAAAGTCCATGAATAAAAAATGCTTTCTGAAAGTTTTTTATTGTGTACCAAAATGAAGTGATAGATTTACTGAACTAAACCAATGGAAGGGTTTAAAGTTATCCTCAGACCATAATCACAGAGCTAAAAATGTCTTGAAAGATCAAAAAGCATTGCTGTTAAAAGGCATATCATTAAAGGAGCAAAAGTGAGTTCAATCGACGCTTTTGTCAAACAACGGGTGATTGGTGAGATAAAAGGAGTCCCGATTGGACCGGAGCCAGACAAAAGGCAACGCACATATTCTCGGAGGTCGGTCAAACTTAAAAGTCGCTCTTCGTCAGACAAGAATGCAAAATAACCCAATAGTGGAATACACCTCTTAGAAATCTCCAGACAGCAGAGCGAGCGGGAGAGAAAGTGGGCTTGAAATTTTAATGATGGCCATGGGGAACGTTTGCTAACATTTGGGAGCATTAGATGGGAAGTCAGCTCGCAATGACCTCAGACTAAAACCTTTCTCTAAAATTAGTATCTCTAATGCGGGTAATTACTCTTCTTCATTTCTTATCCTACAGGAAATTACACATAGGTGAGTACTAAGATGCCCCCTTTATTTAATGATGTACTTTATTATGTGATGTTTTTGGATTGCACAAAGCTTGTGATTTTGCCTTGGTCTGCTGTTGCACTACCTTGCAATTATCATTCTATTAAGTTGAATACATTTATAGATTAAAAAAGATGAGTAGAATGAGACTGAATTTCTTATTTATGCCTGTTTAAAATAATTATTCTATCCTTACTTCCCTTTGCTTAGCTCAGAGGGTAGAGTTGTGAAAATGAGTATAGTACAGGTAACCCCACAGTTCTTTTTGTTGTCGTTTGTTTTTGAAGGGGGCATTCCGTAGACCTTTGACCAATAGAAAACTTCGCCCCAACCCCAAAAAAGAAAGGCTTTGAACAGGACAAAAAAACACTATTCCAAGTGGCATTCCCCAAGGATCTACCTTAGGGCCTCTTTCTTTTTCTTACTCTCATATGTGCTTCCCCTTGGCTCCATCTTTGACAAATAAGCACCTATTTCCTCACATTAGGTGCTGGAGGCCAAGGAACTTTTGTATTCAGTCCAGTTGATATTTACCTTAGTTTTCTTTTTTTTTTTTTTACATGCATTGACACATTCTATCCTGGCAAAACTGTAATTATTATTGCAGTGGCCATTATTAACACGTACAAAGTTTTGCGCCAGTTGCACTGCCTGATTATAAACAAAAAACAGATCTTTTTTTTTTTTTTTTAGAGTTTTTTCTCTACAGTATGTGGTATTATTTGGTGGTCTGTTTTCAGTATCCAGTGACTTGTGGCCTTTAGTTGGTGTAACCTAAATGCTTATGTATACAGTTGCAGTGAAGTAGAGCCACTCGCTAATGTTCTCTACCCATTCAGTTACTGCACAAATGTTGTCAGCCAGTTGCAATTTTAGTTTACGATTATTGGCGGCTAATGCACGCGGCTTTTGTTGCTAATAAACAGTAAAGAAGACCAAATTATAAAGTATATCAGTATGTAATAACCCAGAAAAATGTATTCTTAAAAGGAGGCTCCAGGCTGGTGAACAGGGAGAACAAGCCACTGTGTCCTAAATTTAATTCCATTTATGCTCAGTCAGCGTTGCACTTCAAGCTGATATGACAAAGAGCGCATCTTTAGGTCAGCAGAAATGTCACACCAAGACCTTCAGTGTCCGCCATGTTGTCCCCATCAGACCTTATTCTGAAGTATATGATAGTGAGCAATTTTATAAGCATGAACTCGGCCCAAAAAATTGTAAATGTCACAGTTAACTCCCCAAAGGCGTGCTTAACATAAGGTCACATGACCCTGCCGTGGCATTTGGTAAAGCACTGATATTTTGGGATTTTTCCGGCCATTTTCTGCATCTTCAAGTCAAGTCATCTTCAAGAAAAAGATGGAATAAGTTGGCATACTGTCTCTGTAAGCCTGTAGAGGTGCACACTATTACAAAAACTCTGGATCTTCCGTAATGCTCCTTTAAAGGGACTTTATATAATTAAAGTCATTAATAACAGATGGCATAACCCCTAATGAGCAGAAATCTCAAATTACAATTTCCATATACATCAATGTCAAAAGAGTAAATTGTGGTGGGAAATATAAACATAGTCTACAGGCTTACTCCCAAATTACACTGCACACGTTTGCGCAGCATCACGAAACCTTCGCCTACTGGAAGTGTTTCAGATCTTCTGCGCAGAAATAGAGCTATTAGAACTGCATTGCACACTTTCAGATTGCAGCCGTAAAGCAGTGCATGCAGTGGAAATGCTTTCATTGACTAGAATAGATTGCACGGTGATTCAGAGCTGCAGTGTAATTTGGGGGTTTCAGAATTAAAAATGGTTCAGCTGCCCAGTTGTTGCTCCTTAGGCTTTTAATAGATAGGAATGTTCAGCACATGCTGGAAGCTTTGACCAATCACATGATCGCTTAGAAGGGATGCTCCCATTGGCTGTTTGCTACACCGCTTGTCAACACTGAATCAAAAGCTGTTAAAAAAACTTCTAATAAAAACAAGCTATTTCATCTGATTACAAAGCCAAAAAGCAAAAAATTATTAAAACAATTATTTTGCAATCCACTAATGCAATAATCATTGAGGCAGAGATAAATCCTCGATGGCATGGACTAAGAACTGAATTCTATTTTGCAGTGGCAAATTAGTGTTTCTTAATTGTCTGTTGCACTGACAACTTCGACCAGCTATAAGAAACAAACTGTTGAGCTGTAAAAGATATAGAAGAATAACAACATACGTGCATATATTGAGATGTAGTTAAGACAAAACCATATCACATACATGTACACACTGGCCAGCTGCTCTGTTTACCAGAATCACGTGGAAAGTGGCTTGGGCAATACAGTGATCTCAGATATGTGTCATAAATAGTGGCTGAAAACACAGAGAGTACACAATACAGAAAGAGGATGTGAGGTAACGGCGGACATGTGCCAGCATTGCACAGCGAGCTCCGCAGACTCACCAGTTTGTTGCAAGCTGCGGCACAAGAGCTAGCGGTGCCACATATCACAGCTGTGCAGACGCTGCAGTTAGAAACCATTGTTCCACACCCTGTCTTCAGTACACACAATGCAGCGCTGTGAGATAAGCCACTGACAGGGATCTCTTCTTTTTCTCTAACAGGCTAAAGATGTTCTAAATATACATAGTTTGTAATCCAACATCTGAATTACAGTGGGGTTTGTCATTGTTTTATGTTTAGTACTTTTGATCATGAGGTTTGCAGCAGTTATGCACTGGGGAGACCTTCAAAGAGGATGTTGTATAAATATAGTGCAAGTAAAGCTGATGGGCTAGTGGAGTGTCCTGGAGGATATTTAAAGCTCCACTGCCCTCAGGCACAATGAAAGGTATGTGGGTCTTCAGCGTGGACATATAGGACACACACTGCACCTCCTCCACTGCATATGGCTCTCTGCGTATTTCAGCCTTGATCCACTAAAGCAAAGTGAGATTTAATTTGGGCTCATCTATTCCCATGATAACTACTTCAACATGAAGGATGCAACACAAATAGAAACAAAGTAATAATAATTCATTATAAGACTCAGATCTCTCTGGTTTGTTGAAAATGTGGAATCTCCCATCAACCAAAGGTAAGAGTTATTATGAATTGACCGCCTTTAAATGAAATTGCACAGCTTTTAGTGGATTACAGTTTATTTTGTGACACATGTGCAACCCTATGTTGGAACACTTTTACTTTTAGAGGCTTGACTAAATTACTCCTCTTTTAAACAATAAAATGTTGATACCCTGTTTGCTGCCTGTAGCTGTCTTCAGGCAACGCACTGAACATAATTCCAAAGCTTTTTAATAAAGTTGATTGTCGTGTGAGCAATTATTGTTTGATATTTGTTAGTTTCCCATACCTTCTAACTTAGTTGTGCAATTAGCATCACTTATTACCTAGATTAAAGATGTCACATGTGTTGGCTTTTCTCTGGCAAGGCTGTTACTGAAGCACAGACAAACTATTTGTTGCACGATGCAATTCACTTTTAACACATCTCTGATAGATCTGATCTTTGTTCTGGCCTAACCAATCATAGACAAGCTCAAGGCTAGACATCTGGCATCGGTCTTGCGTGTTGCATTAGTTTTGATGCACCTAGTGCTTGCTCAAATTCTTGTATGCGCCTCAACATTACTTGTGATAATAATTCAGAATAAGTGCTTATAAAAATGAGCGGAAGAGGTAGCAGAGGTGTGAAAAAGCACAAAAGTGGCATCCTGTGGTTTTACATTGAAAAACCAACAGATAACACAAATGCTGATTCTATTTGCTCTAAAGGTTTGTCATAGTTAGTTTTATTAAAATGTCTTCACACTGTTTTATCTTGATAAAACAGTGATCCTGATAAAGCTTACATGATTATGACTGGAGAAGGCTTGCAGAATAATAAGCCACATTTGTGCAGAACGCCCTCTGTAACTGCACATAAGTGACAAGGCCATTCCTCTCTGTTCTTCGCTCATATTTTTAGTGGCTCATGCATCTGCTGTGCTTTGCTGTACAATTGTCTCTCTTTTCTGCTGACATTGTGTTTCTCTTACAACACATGGCTTAATTACGAGAAGAACTATCTGTGCTGCAAATTCAAGAAACATTTGTTTCTTTGAACTTTTCTTCAAGCAAAAGTGGCCTGTGGGCCACTTCTGTTATGTGGTTTGAGTCAGTGAAAGAGGAACTCTTTTTTTAACTGGAAGATATGCTATTAGTGTGCTATGTTTTCTATTTCTGTTTTAACTCTACTTCCCTCAGTAGCAAGATTTTTTTTTTACTAATATTACGAAATATCCTAAAAGATTAAATTATCCGGTGAGTCTAAAATACTTAAAATGCAATCCTGGCTGGCCTCTTATATGGCTTTGTAGTACTAGATGGAGTTGCAGTACAACGTTAAGCCTTAGTTGCTTTCTGTTTGACTCAAAGTGGTTCTATTAGAACATCTTGACACTGGTGTGAAAGGACTGGTGTTTCACAAATAGGGAATTTCCATTGTCTCTTACACTATTACACCCTCTTTGTCAGTGGTTTTTCGACTTGAGAACGGGTACCAATAGTGGTAGTTATTGACTGGTGTTTCCGTCCAGCTGGTGGCTACAACATATAACATTACCTGAAGCTTTTTATATCCTGGTCCAGGTAATAATACTATATAAGATTGTATTAGTCATTTCCAAAGAAGACTACATAAAAGGTTAAATGTTGCACTGCTGCTGCACGGACAGAAACTGCAATGATCGGAAGAAGAGAACAACTTGAAATGTAAAATAGTATTTGAAAATAGCCTGCAAAATAAAACAAGAAAACTGACATAAATAAATGCAGAGACCAAATGCAGATACTTCACTCGCCAGATGATGCTCCGTTATAGTTCTTGGTCTGGGTAACGCTTGAGTTTCCACTTTGGGTCCTGAGGAGCGACGTCTCATACATAAGCAATGACGTAACCGAGGGGCCACAAAAGTCGGGTTGTGGAAGTTGGCCGAAAGAGACAAGAGACAAGGTCTGTCTGAGTCTGTGTTTTTTATTAGACACTCTTCTAACATCAACTTTCTGGCGGCAATTACATATAACACGTCTTTTACGTCAGGACATAACTCAAACTCCTCCCCCCAGTCCTTTCATCATAAAGCTAACCCTTCTGGTGTGATGTAACAATATACTGTCCACCACAGTGTCTCTATTTGAGACATAAGTCATAGACTTTTAGAAGCCAATAATAGTATTGAGTAAGCAAAGGTATGCAGCACTGAAATGGACACTCTATTGTATATGGTACTTATCTAAAACTTATGTATGCAGGTTGTACCCATCTTGATAGATTATTGATTAGGTTAATTGATTTTTATGCTGGTTAATTATTAATTAATTAATTTTTTCTTTTAACTTACGCTATGGTAAATGTGAGTGTATGAGTGTTTTTGTGATTGCATAGTCCACATCAAACAAATCCCTAACGACTCAGTCGTCTGGCAATAAAGTATTGAATTGAATTGAATTGTTGTCATGACTTCCTTCACAAAAGGTGTAACCATAACCTGGCCAGATGGTCTGTTACACCAAAGCTTCTTAGTGTTTGCATAGGGAAATACTTGAAATGAAACCTGGCCAGTGATTGGATGAACCACCTGTGAGAAACCCTATCCAAGATAAACCGGAAGATTTGTAGTTAAATCAAAAAGACGCCCATGACTGTGAGTACTTTCACACCAGCACTTTGTTCAGAGCAGTCCAAGATGGATTTTAGTGAGTTTGTGAACTGTGAAATGTTGTAAGAAGTCAGTTGCTGCACATGATAAGTGTGGCCAATTAGAGCATTGCCAACTTAAGCTTTGGCAAGTAAATGTGAATTGCTTAAATGTATAAAACCATAAATACATTTACTTGCCTCCACCAGATAGAACTGCTCAAAGTCTGTTTTACAGAACCATCTATGAAGGCTCCCGTTGAAAGTGTTTGCAGAAGGGGCTTCAGTCTGAAACTTGGTGATTGAATGAAGCACTGACTAGTATCTGCCAACCACGAGATTTGTTTTAGCCAATCATAGCAACGATTCATTTGACATAACCAGAGTGCGCCAAATATGAAGGAACAATAAACCGCTAACAGTAACAGTGAATCTGCAAATAAAAGGAACATTAACTAACACTAAATTGGTAAATGAAACAAGAAAGACATCGGCCGATAAAAAAAAAAAGTGTGTAGAATATGCTAAAGCCAGTAGGAATAGAGCACAAACTTTCTTTCCAGAAAATCCTTTTGTGCATTAGCGTAGCCATGTTGATAACAAAGAGGAGAGGACACTTGCTGCATTTGTCAAATTAAAAACCCGCCTCTTCCTGTTCATGCTGCCACATCATTGGTCACAAGAGGTCAGTGAGCCCAGTGTTCAGCTCAAGAGGTTGGATTGGCTCGACGCAAGAATCCAAAGTTATAAATATATACTAATATTGGCATAAATTTGTCACTGTGTAAAGTATAAATGTTTAGGTCGAGACATCTGTACTTTACTTCTTCAAAGACAGTTCTTTGTACTTGGAGTTAAAAGGAGTGAATGTCATATGTCAACATTAAATGGTTCCTTCAAATTCAGGTTTCTTCAATATTTAATCACCTCTTGCTTTGCAGAACAGCATCTGCATTAGTTTAGTGTTCTATTTTTGCATACTGTTTTATCTCAGATCTGAAAGAAATGCTTTCAAATGTGAAATTACAGTGACTCCTGACTTGTTTGTGATATATTTTACTGGAAAGCACGGTAAAAAAAAACAAAAAAACACGATAACTAGACACACTCTGTTGAATCAACAAAAGATTAAGATAAAACGGCGCACTCTTTGAAGTTATTGTGTTTGATATGTGTCCCTGAAGGCAGCCGTTCACCTTTAACCATCAATAAGCAACTCTCTGTGACAACTGAGGATTTCCTCCCCGCTCTACATGCCAGAATGTGTATATTTTTTCTGTTTCTTGTGCTGGACTGTAGACAAGAATAACTTTGCCTATGGCTTGTGTTTTAATTTCAGCTCAGCCATAAAAGTTGCACAGATGGCCAGGGCCTTGAGGAGGGAAAAAGGTGGCAGTTGATCAATAGATAACCTCTGAAGTGCTCTCCCATGGCTCCCCCTGGTGGAACGAGCAGCAGTGTGGGCTGGTGATTTACATCTTGGACACTCCCACGTGAAGCCATTTACGGTTAGTGAGCTGCTGGGGATTCTCTGTCCTACTCAAGGACACTGGGATAGACGGAGAGCTGAGGCAGACACTGATCAGGGTTTCCACTGTTTTCCTGGACATTTCAAGGGCATGATCAAGTCAGTAAACTAATTATTGTACAAAAACTGATGAGGCCACATTTTAAACAATTTTTAGTCTGACTCAAACTTGGTCTGATAGAGCATCTTACGTTGTCTGACAGGATACATATTACCCAATGAGTACCGTATCTCCGCAAGAACCAAAACAACCTCTTTACAGGGAAGAACAAAAACTGGATTGACAGCTAAATAAACTTTCACTGTAACTGTAAAGAGGGATTTTTATTTATCTGTTTATTAGTATTAAATAGTATTGGTATGTATTGTTATAAATTATATTGTTTTTTTGTTTTTTTTAATAGAGAGTTAAAGAGTGTACTAAAATTATTAAGGGACCAAACCAATTAAAAAAGTACTTAGAACAGAGCTGATTATGAGATTATTGTATGAATGCTGGTGCTCCCATTGGCTACACAGCAATTAAATCAGTGGCAGCTGATAATACAGAGAAATTGTCTATTCTAGCACGGGCTAAAAAAAAGGGAGTCAAAGTCAAGCCTTGATTAATATATGGCTATTAATCTATTTACACAATGTTTAAAAAGGTGGCGTTAGCATAAACTAACCTCTAAACTCGGTTTACTGTAATTTCTTAGTGTTCAGTCTCAACCTATTGGTTCAGTTGTTTGTTTGTTTTTTATAAAATATGAAAGTTGGTATGATGTTCATTTAGGGGTGTGGTTTTAAGTGCAGCTATTCACAATCATGTTCAGTCCATGGGCAATTCTATAGTCACAAATGTAGCTGTACATTTAACTTTATCTTTGGATGGTGGACAGATGCATGCCAGAGTGCTTTAAGATCATTCACAATAGAACAGAAAGGACACTCTCCACAAAGCAAGGCAGACATGGGGATAGATCCCACAACCTTCTTGCTGTCTGGAAGAAGGTTGCCTTACCCCAAGACCTCAATGTTCCTATAACCATAGAACATATTCATTGGCACACAGTCATGCTTTTTGTTCAACTGCCATAATGTGCAAATTTTAATAATAAAGTAGCATATTTTCCTGTGAGAATCAAAACCACTGAAATGTACAAATACTCACTGAAAGGGGTCAGCGCACAGACCGAAACGAGCAGGTCCAGCGGGGGTCCAGCCGATGTCCTACTCAAGGGCACTGTGGCGATTGTGGACATATAGTTCTCGTAGGATTTTTCTCCAGTAATAATATCAACTTGTGAGAGCAGTCATGTCTGACCGCTTTCTTTTTCCCCCTTTGGTGTAGACAAAGTGCCATCTGTAATTCAGGGACTAACAGAGAGCAACATACAGTAGGCCATATTCACACTGCTCAGATTTATAGTTTCTATATTGTGGTTTCCCTCTGAAGCGGAGACATTTCTCATAGTTATCCTAAATTACAGTGGTGCACAGTGACTCTATGGTAAAAGGTCAAGTTTGAATTAGATTTTTCACAATTCTATTCTGTGGATAAAATAGAAAAGTTGGCTCTGCTGGAAGTCAACAGTAAAAGGGCAATAGAGTTTGTTTGCTGTGGGATTTGAAAAGATACCTTTGAGAAGTTAGGTCATCTCAAAAGTCATTAAAAATAAAAAAAAGAATGATTAAAAATACCACTGTTTAATAAGTAGTCCGTCTGAAATGGGTTTTTGTACATGAGAGAGAAACAAGAGGAAGAGGTGGCCAGGGCTAAACCGGATAAGGGTTTGCAGAGTTTGTTCTATTGTAGTGGACCACAATTATAAGCTTAGAAGAGTCTACATACTTCTATCAAAAAATCAGTCCGTAGTAATTAAACGGACGGATCTATGGACATATATACATATAGAAGTGTGAGCCATAGACACACATGCTCTTCCATTTTAGAGCATGTGAACAGCTATGGTGACCTGCTGCCACATGATGTTGTCTATGAACTAACCCAGTGGAAAGAGATTTTAAAATTTGCAAAGCGAAAGTGTTTTTTAAAGAACATGGAACATGAGTGAGCAGTCGTAGGAAAACAAACAGGAAGTAATGGATCTAAAATGGCCATTTAAAAGCTCCAGTACAGACCCATCCCACACCGTGCCGTTCATGTGGAAAGTAGACTTGAGATTTGTGTAGAACATCTCACAAATGTCTAGCTGCCAGTTTATATCTTTTTACTGTTTAGAGGGAGAAGCCTAAGTATTTATACATTTCCTGACAATGATAATCAGATAATCAATGTTAATCACTTCATCTGTCACAGTTTAAAATGTCATGATGGAGCACTATATTTTACAGCCAGTACACATCTCATTTTGTCTACAACAAATATAAAATACTGTATAATCAAAGACTGGCACTGTGCAAGTCATTTCATGCTTCGTTATTTCATGCCTCTTCTTGGTCAGTTCCCAAAACAAAATGTCATCCCACTGAGGAATAACGTATGTGTACTGAGTTGGAGTGGCTCCATTTCAAACCGCATAATTTCAGGAATGGCCATGTTGTGGCATTTTCTGTAATCTGGTGCAGTCTCTCGAGCCCAATCACACTCAGCCCTATAGCTCCGCTCTGCGCGAACAGACAAGTGAGCAAACTGCTGCACAGCAAAACAAGCATTCATCAATACTGGAAAATAACGCCCCATTTGCAAACGCCACGCTTGAGTTATGTTTCCTGTTAATTTATGCATCCAAAGGGAGGTGTAAACAATTACAATTACATGAGGCAGTCACACTAATTCATAGTAAAGCAGTGTAGTAAAACAACAACCGACTTAAATGCAAATTGTCCCAGGGAAGGTGGCCGCATCCGCATTATGTGGTCACAGTATTAAAAGACTGTGCTGTGTTTCAGTTGTTTCAGTGCTGCACACAGACACACACAGCATAGAACTGTAATATTACCTGAGTCTGTGCGGAAATGTCTCCATGTATTGGAATGTATGACCTGGACAGTAAGCACCAGTGTATCTGATTATTTCAGTGAGGAGGGAAAGTATACCATTTACTGCTGTGATTTGTTGCTTGTCGTCATCAACTTAAGACACTTCATTAAAAATTCCCACCACCATTTATTCGCTGCTTGTCTACAACAGTGTCTGTGCAGCTAAACTAAAATCGCATTTTGATATCTTTTTACTGCCATACAATAAATTTACTTCACCTTCATATCTCCTCAACCCTGACTTGCATGTTGGACGAGACGCCATTCAACAGGTAATGCCAACATCAGCTAATGTTGGTATGCATTTAAACAAACTTTTCTACTGTCTGTGTACTGTCACACCAGAAGGGTTTGTGAACTTATGTTGAAGAGACAGAAACTACATTTTATCATAAGGATGTATTTTTAGTTGAATACAAGCCTAGACATAGCTATCTTTGAATTACTTTTCAGTAAAGCTGCTATGTTGCAATCTGTTACTATTGAACTGCTGTGTTTCAAATAACGTTTAGACAGATTGTGGTCATAATTATATATTTTTTATTTATTTATTTATCTAGGTAGTTTAATTGAGAACCAATGGGAGGAGGGGTATTTTTATTGGTAGGGGAAACCAGAGTACCCGGAGGAAACCTATGCAGAGGACAAGCAGAGGGGAACATGCAAACTCCACACAGAAAGGCCCTGCACGGGAATGGAATCGTGAGGCGGGAGCGCTAACCACTCTGCGCCATGCCACAAGGTGACTTGTGATTGTATAACAGATGTTAGATGCCTCTCAGAAATGTGTCCCATTAAATGATGTTCAGGGTTACAGTATATATGCAAACCATGTACACGCTAACTAGAATCATGGTAAACAACAAAGATAGCTACCAAAAACTTTACCATATAACAGCAAAGACTGGACGCATGAGCAGTTTTCACCTCCTCATGAGGACATGTTTATTTTAATATTGTTAATTGTTAATACACAAACTCATTAAACTTGGTTTAATGTTGTAAAACTCAGTTTTACTAAACCATCTTTCATTTTAAAGGTTGCTTAACTCTATTGGATTAATTATAAACTAAGTTGTTTAGCACTAATCTAAGTTGTAAGTTCTTTTGTTGGTGCCACACAGCCATAGTGCTGCTTTAACGACCACAGTATCGTTTGTATGGTTTGTAGAACTACTGCAAACTTTCCATAAATCACTGCTCAAGTGAAAGTGGTAACCTTTCCCTATAGTAGCAGCTACTCAAATGCACTCCATCACTACTCATTCGAGCGGCAGACGGGCGTGGAGTGTCTGCAATAGTAAGCAGCAGAACAGTTTATCAGAGGTGACGTACAAGTGAGAGCACAGTGATGGAGCTGCCATCCATACACACGCTCCGCACCTCTGCTACAAGCACAAGGACAGATTTATCTGAGCAGAATCAACAACAGCTCTCTCAGAACACGGCGCTGAACATAATTAGCACTATAGACGAGAAGAGCCGGAGTACGCTCGGGCTGCAAACTGCACTGTGATGCAGACGAGCGGCAGAATAAATAGGCCTAGACGCCTTTGAGCTGTGACTTACTGCCAGTGCCTGTGAAGAGGTAAGATTGGGTTCACTTGGAAAGCAGAGGTAAAATAAAAGTGCTCATTGTGGATTCAAGATGGAAATAAACCCAATTTGAATGTTGCATTGGTTTTGTTTGCGAGCAGAAATCACAATATTGTTCACAAGAACTGTATTAGGAAGAAAGCCATAGAAGCTGAGGCAGCATCTTGTTTACTCAAAAACACAGTTAGTCAGAGAATTCAACAAACTTGTCTTTTATATAACTGCACAAGTTGACAATACTTACATAAGACATGACCCGCTGTGGTATTTTGAAAAGCAGAACCCAGTAAAACGTTGTTCTTGGTGAACACAGGTCTCTCGTGTGAATTCAAAAGGTTTGTGGCTTCTGCATTTTTCATTTTAATGTTTTTATGGATAATTTTATTCACAATTTTAGTTACAATTACCTTTGATGACTTCAAGGTGGAGTGTGTAGTTTACAGCCCTTCTTTGTAGAGCTATGAGCCGTAGGAAGCCCTGCTGGGGACAAGCAGTTGTCTATAAACAAACCCAGCTGAGAGTGGTCACACCGTGTGACTATACACAATGACTATACACTAGGATACTGCACTGATCTGTTATTGGCCGAAAACCAGGCCTCTGGGCTAATTTCATTTAGCCCTAATAGTGCTGATACCAAGGGGGCGGGTCTTACACCTGTCAATCACTTCAAGTACAAAGCTAAACAGTGTTGCACTGTCTGGTTCTTGGGCTACTTCCTTTTCTTTGTGGTTTACAGAGTTACCTTGTTCTAACTTATGTATGTATATGTACATATATATATATATATATATATATATATATATATATATATATATGCATATTTTTAACTTAACTTAATAATAATAATTGAAATTGACAGGGAGGACTTAGCCCACCTAGCCCATTGATACCAACCACCCCTGGTGACACAATAAAATTTGGTAAAAAAAAATAAATAAATAAAAATAAAATAAAATAAAAAAATGGAAATTAAGTAAAAATTGTCCCATGCTTGCATGTCCTCAGAAAGAAATATGAATGGGCTACAGGTTCTTTGGCCATATAATATTGGTAAATTGGTAATTATTGAGTCACTAAAGTGTAAAATTGCTAAAGTTATCCTACCTTAGTCTGTAGAGCTGGATATATGACCAAGTATCTCTTGGTAAGACAAGAAAAAGAGCAGCAACAAGCTAATCACGTAATACACTTGCATTCACTAACATTGAATATCCCACTGAAATGAACACATATTCTGCTCTTCATACGGTTATTTGTTTTATATTATGTTTGTCTCGACAGTGTATTAGACAATCAGTCTAGTCAATCATCAGTGATGTTTGGTCACCTATATCCCAGCATCTCATGAAAAAACATTTGCAGAGTCAGAAACTGATCACAATGATTCCACTATAATCTACTAAATAGTGCAACAGTATATAGTGATTGAGGTGTAACAGTTCTGAACACAGCCACAGGTCCACTTACTGAAGAAAGGTCTTGGTCAAAGCAGTAACCGAGTATCTTTAATGATGTATATTTTGTTGGAGCCACAGTTGATGTTGAAGTGGTTATTTAAATTTTTTCTCTAATAAGACGCCTGATTGGAGAAAGGCTACCATCATCTATTAGATTTTCTAAACCCTTTCTGTCTCTTAGGCCACTTAAATTACAACGTCTTATAATAAATCTGTTTCTCCAGTGACCCTCTCGAAATGTTTGTGAAGTTAGCACTGCAAGTTACAAAGCAGTCTCTTTAACTGAACAAATGAAGTGTCCCAAATATCATTTATTGGTTAAACAAATGATTAAAATGTCATTTAAAAAGCATTTATACATGAAATCCCTGAGTTTTAAAAACACAAATGTTAAAAATAAATCCATTAATGCAGTTTGTAAAAATAATCATGACATTCCATTAGAGACCTCATTTTGAATGTGTCGTCCGTGACCCAGCGCAGCGAGTCAATTGTTAACACTGTGCTTTTTCAGCAGAAACAGTAACAGCTCGGGTCTTTGTGCTGACCTCATTCATGCACGGGTGTGATTATTTTCCAACTCATTTAAGTCCCATAAAAGCATTTAATTAATAAGCGCCCATCCATTGGCAGGATCCCCTTCATAGTCAGCTGAGCATTATTTCCGAGCACCGCTGAGGCGAATCCCCTTAATTGAGAAGTGTCATGAGAGGCATCTGTAAACAGACGCCGCAAAATAAATAGTTCCTGGTACAGCCGTGCCGCCCCCGCCGCTAATTTCCTTCTTTCATAATTGCCGCATCTCCCAGGGGCCGAGTCTGTCTTGTGCAGGGGCCGTTGTTGTTTTCTGTCTGTCACCATTATCGTGAGCAGTAAAGATATTCATTTAAAAACATCAAGGACATTTTGGAGGTGTTGAGTTGGGATGATGAATTGGAGTGTGGCTTTGGACGGGCTATGGATCACTGGACTCGTCTGCTGCAGCGGCTCTCGGCAAACTTTAATGTATGAGTCATGCCTCACAAGTCACTAGCTCCGTACGTTTAAATATGATGTACTTTCAGGGTAGAGGTTTTTGATGACAAGAGAAGATTACTATTTTGGCTGAATTACTTTGATTTAATTGTCAAGTTCTTTTTTTTTTCTTTTAGGGCTGTTTAGGACAGTAATGTTAGAACCCCCAGTGCTTTTCCTAAATTGAGCCCTCCCATAGAGATTGTCTATAATTAATCCTAGTGTATGATCTTAGATGTATTATGTCCCTAAACAATTACCAGGTATTTATCGTAAGTGCCTTCTGTAGAAATCCTCCCTGATGTTTGTGTGTAAAAGACCATTTGGCGAATCCAAAGTACAGCCCTACTTTCAAAAAGCTGAATGATATTCTAATCTTAGCTTGACTTTGACAAAAATGTATTAATGACAATTGCTCGTGTTGCATGTCAGCTTCACAAAAACCCTTCTTTTTAAACTGTTTCTATAAAAAGGTTATGTTTCCAAAAGCTAAGGTTTCCTCATCCCCCACAGGAGATGCGTTTTTCATTCTTTATTTATTCCACTTATTTTATTTTCAACAACACTGCCTCAACGACAGAAATTCTTGGTTCTGACAGCCCTTTTTCTCCCGTGTGGAACCCGGCGCAGTCACTCCCACTCTGCGTCTTATTGGATCACGTCTGTCAGCCGTTTGTTTGTGGCAGCAGTCGTGGGACAGTTGTGGCGTATGGTGCGCGCCGACATCTGTCATCACCGCGGTCTCCCTCTGTGAGCCTGTTGCTGCAAAGACACAACAAGCCCTTTATTGCCAACATGTCACACAGAAGAAGAGGAAGAAGACGGCCATCTAACACACTGCTACCCTTTACTTAAAAAAACTGATACGGCGCTACAAACACTCGGGACAAAATACACATTTACTCTGGCAAGTGTCATTCAAACATGCACCATCTACTTAGAGCTGCCGTCAAGAAATAAAGACAAAAGCCAGAGTAGACGCACCTGTGTGGAGGAACGTCACATAAGATGACAGCGTTAAGTGCACATCTGAGGCTTGTCATGTGCCACAAATGGAAATATCAAAGCATATGGCATGTAATAGCACATTCTTAAAAAATTTAAAAATGAAAAAAAATGTGGGAAGGTAAGTATACATGCTTAGCTACTGTAGCATCAAATCTAGATATCTGTAGGTAAACTGACGACATTTTACTTTTCATTTTACTCCCTCCCTATATATAAAAAAAATTGAATTTACTTGTTGCTTTGTCAATATTTACAGATCGAATAGTAATTGCCCTCCAGAGAGTAAAGAGCATAGGAGATAATTTATTGTGCAGTGTTAATAATTCTCTGTAGAGCCTGTTTATCGGCTTCTGAGCATCCTGTGTACCAGAGTGTTAACACTACACCAGGATTCTTTCTATGGTGGATCTCTAGAAGGCCACAAGCAGCATTTTGTTCAGACTGTGCATCTGTAGCAGCCACAATGCAATCCAGTTATTCATTTTAGCAATGGTATAGTAAATGAGAACAGATTTTAACCAAACAGATCAAAATAGACATTACAACATTAATAAATACTCATCTGTGTGTGAATGTTTTTTTTAATGGGTCTAAAACTATATCTTTGAAGTGTCTGTACATTTAAACAGAAAAGGCACATTGGAAACATCAGTACCAGGGCCAGGACAGCCACAGTATCTGCCTTGATCATTATATGTTTTGTAAGAGATTATGTTTAATGGGTTTTCTGCCAGTGATTTGAGAGCAGAGATACATTTTACTTACATTTCATTTCTGCACATTTCTGAGCCTGTACCTAATATTTTACTAATGAAGCTGAATCAATACTTAAGTCTGTCCAATATTTGAGTGTTACTCAATTGACACATATTTTTGTACACTTTCTTTGTGAAGTCTAAAGTAAATTTACATTGGCATAGTATTATTGGCAATGTATTACTTATAATTAATCCACTCACCTGCCATGTGTGAGCGTGAGGCTGCCTGTGTACGTCGGGATGTCCCGGATGGTGGTTGTGGCGATGGTTGGGGGGCATGGTAGTATGATTGCGCTGGTGCCCATGATGTGGCCGCTGAGCCATTGGCATGTTAACAGGCGGTTTAGGCGGGTGGGTGTCTCTGGGCCTTTTCCGCTCTTTTGGGAGGGCCTGAAACTGTGTGAGGGGTATGACAGGAGGAGGAGTGGGCGCCTGCTGAGCCCGGGGTCCTGGGTGCAGCAGGGCAGCTTGTGTTTGCTGTCTGCGACTCTGGAATGCCTGTGACCTCTCGGTGTGAGCTTGGAGTGCGGTCTGAGTGAGAGAACTGGTCTGGGGTGCTGGAGCGGGGTTTACTTGGCGGGGTTCGGGTCTTGTCACGGGCTGGGGGACTGCTTGGACAGGCGGCGCTCTGCTTTGCTGGTTCACTTGGGTCTGTGGGAGGTGATTGGGATCAGCCAGAGCTCTTATGTCGGGATGATGTGACACAAGAGAATGGCCCGCGGAGGAGGAACGGCTCATGAGAGGCACTGCCTGAGGGCTATTGTCGCGTCTGACTTCCTGCCTGGGGGCACTCTGCCTCCCACCTCTCATGTCTTCCCGTTGTGTATTCCTTTGTGTGTGTGGCTGGGCTTCACTGCGAGGCCTCGTGCTGCTTCTACTCTGCCTTTCTGCTGGCACTTCTTGTCTAGTTCTGGCCTGATTTTGAGGTCTTGTTTGGGCTTGTTGTATTGGCGGATGAATAGTGTAGTCCGTACTATCAGAGGTGACCCCTGTCTGGTGTCTTTGAGTGCCACTGGGATACGCTGGCGTCCCCCTGAGCATGTCCCACGGCAGTTGATGTTGAGGCGGTTCTTGAGAGGAGCTTGAGTCGGACCTATCATGAGGTTCCGGTTGTTGCTGGTACGTTTGTGCGTTAGCATTTTGTTGTGCGGTGTTGTTCCTGTTGTAGTGCGTGTACCCAGTTGGGATGAGTCCAGGATCAGTCTGAAGGATAGCTTGTCTGTGGCGATCAAGAAGAGGGCTCCTGAGAAAACCAGAGGTCTGTCTGGTAATTTGTGGAGTTTGTGTTGCTTCATTAACAGTTGTATTAGCAACAGGCGCTGCGACGCTCTCCTGTGGAGTTTGCTCTGCAGAATATGAGTTTAAATTGACGTGAATGGTGGGGATTTGTCCATTGTGCTGAGCGTTCTGAGGCACAGTGTTGAGGCTGACTTGAACGGCTGGAGGCTGGATGCCACCCTGAGCATTACCAGTTTGTATGAGAATGTTAGGATTCTGCATTTGCGCGGGGGCATTCTGAACTTCAGTGTGGGTAAAAGCAGGGTTGTCAATACCATTGTGTGGCACTGAATTAGAGTTTTGAATAGCATTGTGTTGGAATCCATTTGTGTGGGAAAGACTATTGTGTTGATTTGTGTTCAAGTTGGATGGGCCGCTCTGAGCCTGTGTCTGTGGCCCACCGTTACGTACAGGCAGCGGGGCGGTGTACAAATGACCAGACCGCCGAGGCTCCGCGTTTGCACGATACAGAGGCGGCCGGGGACCTTGGCCTAAATCTCTTGCAGCAATAGGTTGTGGATTTGCAGGCTTCATGGGAACACATAGGAAATGACAAGAGAGATGGTAAAAGAAAAATAGAACAAGGGTTAATTTGTGAAAGCCCCAGGGTATATTGTATGGATGAGATGAAAACAAAATCAATAAGAGAATCATAGCTTTTGCTGCTTACGACAGGCCTTGGATTTGCATCAGTCTTCTGCACAGCTCCAGCTTCTCTTCTTCTCCTCCGACCTGTGTTAATAGAAGTGTTACTTTTAGTGCAAAGAAAAGTGGTCACATTAAGACTCTTGTACAAAAACCCTGTAAATAACAATGGACAACATTTTTGCCTCTAAAGTGTATTTGTAGATTGTTACTAAACTTTCCTGTACAAACAGCAACAAAAGGCTGCAAGTGCAAATCCACTGTCTAAAACATATTGGGCAAAGACAAGCAACAAAACAGAATAATTCTTTTTTTGGAGCAGATACATTAGCATCCAGCTTTTTAGCCTGCAGTTTGCATATTTTATTGCATGTGTAGAGGGCCATGTGCAGGTTACACTGGACAAAATGTTGTTTGTGACTAAAATAGCACTTTACACCGTATCGGGCATTTATTACATGCTAAGCTCAACTGAACCGTTTGTTATGTTATGATCTTATAAAACTAATGTGACGCAAAGAAATCCAAAGACATAGTACGACAGCTCTGGGGGAAGCCTATGGTTCTTTTTCATGTCAAGGAACCATCCAAATGACTTTGAGGCCACATAATGTTTCTTTGAGTTAAAGTATCTCTGCATATGAGTTTATACACAGACTTACCCAATATGTATCGGGCAATAACTATAATAAGGATGATAAGAAGTATGAGCAAGATGAAGGAGCCAATCACAATCCCCACTATCTCGCCCACATTCAGGCAGACATCTGAAACAGAAAAAGAATGGTGTCAGACGCAGAGAATTAATAAAGATAATGAGTTTGGCCAGACATTTCCAAGCAAAAGACAAATAATAAAAGCGGAGAGGAAGGAGCCATTCTAAATACAGATGACGAAGTAATTGGGCAGACAGAACTGGAAATGAAAATAAAAGGGCGCGTGTGAAAGTGTGAACAAAAGTCACAGAATGACTTTGAACACATTCTCGACAGATCAATCTCCCAGGAAACACCACGTCCCTCTCCTGTCGCGAAGACGGATACAGGGAGCGCGGCCCAAAACCAACCGTCATCATTACTGATGGCAGAGAGGTCACATCCTCCATAACTCACCTACGACGACCAAGTTTGTCCCTTGCGACGACGTGCCTGTCGTGACTGCGTTCCTGGCCGTGCACGTGTAGTTGCCGCTCTGACTTGAGGACGAGGTCTGAAGAATGAGGACCCCGCTGTTTGCCTGAGTGTTGGCAATGGACTGTCCGTTGTACTGCCACGAGAAGAGCGCAGGGGGCAGCGAGGCAGACGTGCAGGTCAGAGTGATAGTTTTCCCCGTCTGGACGTCCCCCACACCTACGCAATTTTTGACAGTGTCCTTAGTCAGTACAGGTGTGTCGGGGCCATCTGGGTTAGAGACAAGCATAGGTTTAAGTAAAGCAAGGTTTAAATCAGTAAGGACAGAACATTTTACACTCAATTTATGTTTGATACTGTATTTAGTGAATTACAGACAAATATATATTCAAATAGACAATGTTTTCAATAGCTTTATAATACCTAAAAAATAACATTCCTAGCATTTACCTACAAAGTAAAAACGGCATTAACTAAACCTAAGAAAGAGCAGTTTGTTCCAATACTTCTTGTTCCTATCTGTCCAGAAAGGACAAACTGAGCATTCATGTTTTCTCTTTGTGAAAGATTAGAGAATTTATGAACTGTACTGACTTTGTTTCTAATCATTTTTTTTCCATGTGCAACAACAGCATGTCCCAGCAGTTGCTTGCAGGCTGCAGAAAGTAGGGGTGAGGTGCATTATAGCAATAAGGACATTTCACCACTAGGAGCCGCCAACAGGACACTGCACCTGAAGCTGCTTCTGTTCTTTACAGTCGAAAAAAGTTCTTGGCTCATTTTCTTACAATCAAGAAGCTTAATTGTTGCATAATATATACCTATTATAATGAACTTGTGTATACACTGAGACTGTATTAACATATTGCATTTGATTAAATGATTACACTCAGATGTAATACATTTCACTAATGCATTAGTTTAATGTTGAAAATACATTTCTGATGTACTCAGACTTAGTCCCTTCTCTTCCTGCTAAATGGAAAGAGAGCTGTTTTAGATGCTTACAGAAGTTACGGTCTAGTGTAGTGCAAGTCTCTAATAGCTTGATATGCTGTTGTAACAAAATAAAATAAATAAAAATTGACAAGGTGGATAGAGTGAGTACAATTTCTCCTCTGCTTCACACTGATAGCACCAAATCTCACATGTCCCAAACTGAAAGTCATGCGTCAAAAAGGCTTGAAGAGTTTATTGTGAATTCTGACAGAGTTTGTTTGTATGGTTCGGTTTGGTCACGGGGGTTAATGACCAGAGCCATAGGTCATAGGTCAAGTGAGGCGAGGTGACGTTTTGGATTGACTTGATCAGCAGGAGGCGTGGATGCATTGTCCATTTTCACAGACAGTCTATGTTTAGGACAGAGAGATGAGAGCTGGTAATAGAAATGGAGTCTATTGTCAGATTCTGGCATTGTCTTCTAAAAAGTCTTCATATTGCAACTTTAATTGAAAAAGTTATTGAGAAATAAAATCATGACTGCAATATTAACACATTACTTACTTTTAATAAGCTTTTTTCAGGACTTGGCAAAAAACACTATAAACCAAATTCAGTTCTGCTGTCATTATCAAGGGCACACTTTTTTCTATTTTTCTAACATAACTGTTGTGTGCATAATTTTTTTTAAATAATGAGATATAGTAGTATGGGTTGGGTAAGAATACAACTGTCAGACAGGCATGTCACGATTAGGAATATTATCAAGACAAAGGCGGAAGCATCAGATGAGCTCTGACAAAAAAAAAAAAAACAAGTTCCATATCCAAGTGCAATTCATCACAGTCTGAGCAGTGCAGTGTGGATAAGCAGATAAGCTAGTGCTATTTGCAGCAGATTAGTCGTCGCTCATCCTGATCAGAGCTTACTCACAGTTGACAATAAGTGACTGTGTGGCCGTGCGGGCGCTGACAGGGTTGCTGACGGTACAGGTGTAGTCCCCCGCGTCACTCCGCTGGGCCGGGTTGATGACCAATGAGCCGCCCGAAATGGTGATCCTGGAGCTGGATGTGAGGGTGGTGCCGCCTTTTGTCCACTGCACCGATACCTGTGTGCCGGCAGTCCATGTGCAAGTCAGAGAGATGTTGCTCCCCTCTATCGATACAGAGGGGACAAACAGATTCACCCCTGACACTGCATCTGTGGAGAAAAGATGATTAAATATCATTGGACTAACTTAAAAAAAAACTGTAATAGAAACATTTTTAAAAAGTTGGGCAATCATTTAATATTGTTCAAAAAAGAATACAAGGGGCTAACAAAGGCCCCGACTCATTTACAATTACTCAGATTAGGGTTACTATACAGAGAAAACTTCCTTTGACAGCAATCCTTACGTTCAAACAAAGACTAAACAAATCACTTTCTTGAATTGGTGACTAACCTCAAACATGTGTTATTTTGCCCACATTACTGCTTATACCGTATATACACTGTACAAAAAATATATATATTGAAAGGTAGTTCAATTTGTTAATTTAACCCACACAAATAATGTGTCATTAACTTATTATTGTTATTTTAGACAATGCTCACCTTAAAAGCCATAATATTTTTTTTATAAAGTATTAGTTAAGAGTCTTAAAATAGACACTGCACAACTTTTAGCCAGTAGAGACACAACATGTCACTCGTTTACAAGTAGACACTACCCCAGCTGGCATGTTTAGAAGAAAAGAAAACATATCTTCTGAAATGGTGGAGTCATTTTAGTGTATTTTCTACAAATATGACTCTGCTGAGGTCCAGTGAATTGGCCTATTTCTGCTCCTTCTATTGGAGTGGCGTAAAGCGTGTCACTCAATCTCTGCCTGAAAAAAATAATAAAAATAATGTCCCTTATATACGCAACAAAGGTTTCAAAAATGTATTAAACCGACTAGGTAACTTACATGTATTTAATATTTTTCTCTCACATGAAAGTACTCTAGAAAAACACTTTTTGAAACTGGAGTAAATTCTAATTCCAATCAAACTTTGCAAAAAGCAAGAGAAATATTCTTCTCAGAGCTCATCAACAACAGCAGTAACAACTTATGTGTCCTGTTTGCTACAGTGAACAGATTAACAAACCATCCAGCTCCATTTCCTCCAGAATTAGTTTCCACCACTAAATGCAATGAGTTTGCATTGCTTTTTAACGACAAGGTTCAAGGCATTAAACATGCTACAGTCCACAGGACATACAACAACACTGCATTTTACACTCATTAATGACAGAACAATTGAAAAAACTGTCTCCAGCCCGAGTTCCCCCACCTGCTGCCTCGATGTTTTACCCACTAGATTTCTAAAATCAGTACTAAGCAGGTTGTTTCCACAACTCACTGATATAGTCAATAATTCCTTACAGTCTGGAACATTTCCAAGTGCCTTAAAAACTGCTGTCATTAAGCCTCTCCTAAAGAAGAGCAGTCTTGATGCTACAGTGCTCAACAACTATCGGCCCATATCAAACCTGCCATTTTTAGGGAAAGTCATCAAAAAGTTGTATATCAGCAACTTAATGACTTTCTATTGCTTAACAACTGCTTTGATCCTTTTCAGTCAGATTTCCGGCCCATCACAGACTGAGACTGAACTTATCAAAGGCACAAATGACATCCGTCTGAACACTGACGCGGGCAAAGTCTCTGTCTTAGTTCTGTTGGACTTGAGTGCTGCGTTTGATACAGTGGACCATGAAATCCTGTCACAAAGATTAGGGGAATGGATAGGTATCTCTGGAACTGCTCTTAAATGGTTTCAGTCCTATCTTGAAGACAGGAAGTACTTTGTTTCGGTTGGAAACTGTGTATCAGACCAAATGGCCCTGACATGTGGGGTTCCACAGGGGTCTATCTTGGGACCTCTATTATTCAATCTTTACATGCTTCCTTTAGGCCAGTTAATACACAGCTGTGGCGTATCCTACCATAATTATGCAGATGACACTCAGATTTACATTTCACTCACAGCAGGTGAAAATGTACCAATCCATTCACTGTGTCACTGCATCGAACAGATTGATGTGTGCATGCAAAATAATTTTATTCAACTGAACAGAAACAAGACTGAACTAATCATCTTTGGAACAGAAACAAAGAGAAAGTGTCAGCAGTCACCTCGAGTCTCTTTCTCTAAAATCTAAAAACCAGGTCAGAAATCTAGGGGTCATTATGGACTCAGACTTAAATTTCCACAGTCACATTAAGTCAATTACATCATCTGCATTTTATCACCTTAAAATCATTTCCAAAGTCAAAGGAATAATGTCTCAACCAGACTTAGAGAAACTTATTCATGCTTTTATCTCCAGCAGGTTAGATTACTGTAACGGCCTGCTCACTGGTCTCTCAAAACGAGGGTTAAGACAGCTGCAGCTTATTCAGAACGAGACTGCTCGGGTTCTAACTAACACCAGGAAGTACAACCACATCAGTCCAGTTTTAAAATCTCTGCACTGGCTTCCTGTTCCTGAGAATAGACTTTAAAACAGCACTGCTGGTTTACAAGTCTCTTAACGGTTTAGCACCAGAATATATTTCTGAAATGCTAGTTTCTTATGAACCTTCGCGGACTCTGAGAGCATCTGGGACAGACCTTCTGAGTTCAGAGTTAGAACTAAACAGGGTGAAGCAGCGTTTAAGTTTCATGCAGCAAAAACCTGGAACAGATCTCCCAGATGAAGTAAAACAAACCTCGACTCTAACAATGTTCAAGGGGGGGTTAAAAACCTTTAGCTCTGCCTACACTACAACTTAAAGTATTTTTTTCTTCTTCTTTTATAATGTTTAAAAATGTTCTTATGTTTCTAAATCTAAATCTTGTAAATTGTCTTTTATTCCTGTAAAGCACTTTGAGTTACCAATGTAGGACTTGTGCTATATAAATAAAATTGCCTTGCCTACTTCTTTTCTCTGCACATTTGTACATACTAATGCTATTTATTTCAAAATATTTAGTTCAACAATAAAGTTTACTGTAGTAAATTACTTTAGGCACTGTCCATTTTATAGAAGAACATGTCTTTCGGCTGCTCCCCGTCAGAGGTTATCACAGTGTGGTGATCCGCACGAGCATGATAATGTCTTTACATCGGGTGCTCTTTCGGACTCAACCCCCTCCATTTACCCGAGACTGTAGCTGGAGTTGCCTCCCAGGGGATTCAAAACCCCAAGTCTATTTTATATGTATAGTGCAAAATGTAAAACAGCTCATCTTTCTATACTGAGTAAAATGTCAAAGGCTTATTATGACGTTGCGTTATGGGAATAATATATTTACTATAGTTAGTAATTACTGGTTGCTCCTAGTCCTGTTCAGGTCATGCCTACTTCCTTTCTATTGATCCCTTCTCTATTTATAAAAAAAATTAAATAAAATAAAATTCTTTCCAATCCTTAGCTTTGTATACTGTGTAGGTTTTAACTGACTACTTGTTGGTGCACTTATGCTTTTTGCCATTTTGTGTTGTTAAAACTGCTTCAATTGTTTTCCTCACTTGTAAGTTGCTTTGGATAAAAGCGTCTGCTAAATGACTAAATGTAAATGTCAGTCCTGCTCATGTCATGCTCTTCATGCTAATCCAAACAGGAACAAGGACATACACATAACCACCTACATAACACGAACATACGACTACGGCAAGATATAAAATCTCATGTAATGTTTACTTTTACAAGCAAACCTTATCCTATACCATTGTCAACATGTGTGTGATTTGTTTCATTCGTGCAAGAATTAAAACCTGACCATTCATTCTAAATTGTTCGCTGTCTACATCGTCTCTCTCACTGATCTGAACAAAATATTCTTTTAACATGTTGTGATCACAGTTTGGCACAGGCTACTTTAACCACGATCCAATGTTTAAGCTCCTTGTGCCAGCAAATATCTAACTAACACTCATTTGTCCTAGCTTTGAACAGTCCCTTCCCCAGTTTCCCAGAAAATAAAAAAGCCATGCAACTTTATGCAGCACATTTTTTCTGTACTGTACTGATAGGTGCCGTTTGGACCAATAGCAAAACATTAAGAATAAATTGCAAGTCTATGCACAACACTAATGTAGCTATCTGTTTTAACACAAGGCCGGTTTTCTACATATTAGATTAGTAACTTCTTCTTGGAAATTGAGTCTTTTTTAAAAATGACAGCTTAATTTAACAAAATAATGATTTATAAATGTGGGGAAAAAGACAATGACATGCTTTTATTGTTAATACTATAATGTAAAATAATGGGGAGGCAGTAGCTCAGTGGATAGAGCAGTTGTCTTTCCACCGGAAGGTAGGTGGTTCGATTCCCGCTCTCCCCACAGTTCATACTGTCGTTGTGTCCTTGGGCAAGACACTTAACCCACCTTGCCTCCAGTGACTGTAACACTGATAACTACTGTAGAACAATGTAAGTTGCTTTGGATAAAAGCATTTGCTAAATGAATAAATGTAAATACAATTTTAGGTAATATGAAAAAAAATTGCTAAGTGATATGTTGATGTGTAATGTATTTTGGTATTTTATGTATAAAAGGGTAGAGCACAAGGGCTGTCCTCAAACCTGATGGACAGAAAGACTAGGACATTGTTAAATGAAGACAGTGTGCAGAGCATTAATAATTGGAATGAGGGATTGATTTTGGGAGATATTTGACATCCTTCCATGTGCCGTGGCTTGTGGGAGCAAAAATAAATCTAAAAAAGTGTGTAGATGCTTCGGAATACAGTCACCCTAGTTATGTACAGAAATTAGAAGCGAGTGCTTAAAGTGCACTTCAGAAGTTGGAGTGACAGAACAATAGAGGCCATTTTGATGTTTCTGTTGAGGATAATATGTTGTAATCAAAACAAGTGAGAGCTGAGAAAGGGATGGGAACTCAGATAGAGGCACAGATGGCCAATAAGAGGGCAGGCAGTACAAGTGGAAGCAGCAGCGGCTCTTGGCGGGCGGCCTAAGTTCAATAATTGTGGAGTTAGAGGAAGAAGCGTATGGACTGAGGAGGCTGCCACTAAGATAGAACTGCTGCAAGAGACTACAACAAATAAAAAACATCCGAGTAGCTCTAATCAGTTTTTGTCAAACTCTTGCACTTTGCTGTGACTCAGCTGTGGCAATTCATATATATATATATATATATATATATATATATATATATATATTTTTTGGTCGATGTGAGCTAGCTTTGATTTGCCGATCAACTTCGGAGAGAGTGGGAGGTTGGAGAGTTGAGGGTCGTGCTTAAGGGCCCGGCTCTTACATGACTTAAAAAGCTGTTGTGAGTTTGGAGGACATCACCTTTCAGTAATAATAGTGTGGCGCTTCCTAACAACGTGGCCACCCCATTATCAGCGGTCGTAAAGGGGACAAGAGAGAGACTCCGAGCGTGGGCTGACAAATGAAGAGACACTCGGCGGCTTCCATTACAGTACATATGTAAATGAATGCAAATACTGTATGTACTGTATGGAACTGCAGTATCAAACATCTGAGAGCACAAGTGCTGCATATCAGATCAGCGGAGATTATCATAAAGCCCACTGAGCTGCCGGTTTTATACCCCTCCTCCTTTTTATTAATTTTACCTACCACCAGCTATGGGTCACTAATTTCATTATACCTCCCAGACTAATTCTCAGACTCCCCAAAATCCTCCCTCCCCTGTCCTCTCTCCCCCTTCTGTTCCTCCTTAACATTAGCCCTTATCTCATTCATCACATACGCTACCTCCCTGTTTCACTGTTTAAAAAAATAATAATAATAATAAAATGAATTATGAATACATTTGCCATTAGCATTAAAGCTAAAACTTAATCTATTTTAATGCAATTATGATAATACTGTTTACATTTGATTAAAAAGCTCCATTTTTACATTCTGCTTAGACCACTGCATTAAAGGTGCACTGTGCATAATTTTGTTGTATACCTTTGAACAAATTAGAACAGTTAAACAATGTTATGAATAAATGTATATAGCTGCCTGAAAGTAACATCAGAATCAGATTTAAGTTTATTGCCATGCACAAAGTGATTCTCACTAGGAATATGTTTTGGGACTAGGTGCCAACTCAAGACAAGAATTAATAAAATAACACACCACATTAAGTGCTGCTAAAGATATAAAACCATAAGCTAGAAAAATTACAACAAAATTATCTCAGAAAAATTGAGGTTCGAACATGAGACCACTTGAGTAGCACTGCTCCCTGGTGCTGAGGAAAACTTAATATATATTTAAAAGTATGCTAATTTAGAGTACCTTTTGAATGTACGTTATGAGCAGCTCACTCAGGTGATTGTCTAAGGGATCCAAGGCTTTGCATTGCAGAAGAATATAGTCAACCTAAAGACTGTCCCATGGCAAAATATTGTACATAAAAAGTCACAAAAAGTCAAAATACAACTCTTAAATGAACAGTTTATCACTTACCATACACATTCAGCGTTGCAGATTTGGAGTTCTGGGTCAGACCCGTACTGGCCCCCGGGTCCACCACCACCGTGTACTGCCCCGCGTCCCCGAGCGTTGCGCTACTGATCCTCAGCGTGGTGGCAGTGATCGTGACCCTTCCCTGGAACTGGGGCACGGGTTTTAACGCCGGAGCCCCATTGACCCATAGTCCCAGCGTGACACTCCCTTGGTACTGCCAGGTCATGGTGAAGACGCTGGGAACTGTGAGCACGGTGAAGAGGATGTCTGTACCGGTTTGGACGAGCACAGGATCGGTCTGGAACTGGATTGCCACAGGGGTCTGGGCCTCGGCAGGGGCAGAGAACAGCACTGAATGGAAAAGAGAAAAGAGGAATAAACCTATATGTGCTACGCAGGCTTAGGAGCTAAAACCCCATTATCAAGGTACACATTCTGTCCATCCCTGTAGGTTTTACACATTGCTTGTCTGGATTGTAAGTGATCCTTAGCTAAACATCTATTTTGTGTTTGTGTTAACTTCTCTTAACGTAAGCCATGATGAAATTATATTTGCTGTCTCCTAAGAAAGAGTCTCTTGAGTTATCGCATACATGTTTCAGTGTTCTTCTATATTTTTATACCAGACTCCCTAACCTTTCTGTTTGTGAAGGGTTTATAGATTCTTTTTGCAGAGAACTCCGGCTGATTTTTCCATGCTTTTACCAGGCATACCACGTGTCACTAGAATGACATGGTCAATGACTTATATAAATCATATCAATATGGTCCAAATCAGTCTCAGTAGGCTGCCTTCACTACATTTTCAAGAGGAGGGCATGGTTTTAAAATGAAAAAGGGCTGAGAGTGAGATGGATTGCAATGAAGTCTTCCATGCAGAGACGTGAAGGACAACAGAATGGTTTCAGTGTCGGGCTAAAAATATCAATCAAACAGAAAAGATAAAGGCCATGAGTCAGAAGTGAGGAGACACCCGGGAATGACGCAGCACAGACATGAGGCTTTCAGGTGCCAAGGGATTTTACGGTGGACTCTTAAATTTGTAGAACACAGATTAAAAAGGCTGTGTCTGAAACCACTCCCTAGTGATTATATATTGCTCTATAAAGTGATTATGACATTTTGTAGAGACTGAAAAGTGCACTTAAAGTTTCCCACAATGCACCCTGAAAAGTAATAGTTGTCGAGCTGTGACATGTCTTTAAACTAAACAGATGAAACAAGTTAGAGACACAATTTTACCTTCTTTGGCAACGTAATCATTAGTAAATTGTTATTAAATAAGTTATTACAATGAAAACCCGCTAATGTTAGCTTACTTAGGGCAATATGTTTTATTCATTAAGACTTGTTAAATACAACGTGTAAGCTTGTTATAATGTATGATAATTACATGTTGTGATTGAGATGTTAGGGACTAGGGAATGGTTTTAGGTGCAGCATAAGTCCCTAAAGTATCCAGTGAAAGTTCTAATACGTCCTGTTACTGCTGGAGAAGAAAAATGTTTCTCTTTGAGCACACATTCTTGCATCAAGACAAAATATAAATTCAATTAATATATATTTTTTTTTAGCTCATCATCTGACTTTTTTCTACTGGGTTTGTTTGTTGAAATACAACATGTACCTTCTAGGCTACCATAGCTGCTCATATGGAATGTGTGTGGTGAGGAACTTCTATCTGCCACGTCACCAGTAGATGCTACAAAAACTATACACTACTTTAATATAATAAGTTTGAAAAAATGTGCCAATTTTTTTTTACTTTTGCAATCAGTATACAGTTTCTTCTGATTTAAGTGTTTAAACAGAAAAGTATGTGATGAGCTGCCCAACTCTCGCAAAATACCAATTGCCAAAAGACAGCAGGAAAATGAATATTTAATTGTATGAAAATGTTGCTGATTATTACTTTAATTATTATCTTTTATGCATGAACAACAACCCCAGTTAATGAACAAATTAAAATATCATTTACATTCCTGGTGGAAATTCTGTGCGCTCATGTAGCAACAGCAGAGCAAACACTCAAGGAAAGACATTTTCTGCATGATCATTTCATTCTTTACCCAGCCCTCACTTGTGTTTAAGCCAAAGCAGCAGTGACAATGTGAAATTCTCAAAAACTGATTCAAGGCTAATGGATGTGATGGCAGGCTGCAAATGGTTTCCAAAGAGGGTAGAGCCGAGGCAAGGCGCAGCATTTAGGATTCAGAAGGATCCATTTGAAGAAATGTAATGGAACGTTAATAATAGTGCTTTACACTGTTATCCTTTATATCCGCAGACAGAGCAGCTTTATCTTTCTACAGTAGCCCTGGGCAGACAGAGCGGCTCTCGGTTTTAGACGCCACCGTAGGTATTTGGGACTGTTTTCTGACTTCCACAAACCAAAGACACTGTAATTTATCTAGTTTGCATTTGATTTAGTGGGGTTATAGTAATCTATGTGCTATAATTTAAATCTTATAATAGGCCTACATTTCCTTCCAGGACAAGAAAAAATATCTTGTTCTTGAGAACTATGTATTGACATCAACAGACTCATTTGTGACTGATGCACAAATTCAGAGTCTTATCTTAAAATTATGATGAATTTTTATTTTCCAACTTTTTTTCTAACTTGCCTCTGTATGATAGAACTGCTCCACAGAACATAGTCCGTTCCACAGTACCATCTGGGAGGGCAGGTACTTTCAGTGAATACCTGGTCATTGATAGGATTTATCAACCGCAGTTATCCAATCAGAGCTTTACCATGTTGTTTATGTTTGTAACAGTAAAACGGTCACTACATCTTCAACCTTAAACACGCCCAGACCTGTCAGTACCGCCACCTCATTGGACACAACCAGCCGGTGAGGCCAGAGTTCGAACCATGATTATTTTGCTTGGAGCAGGTCAAAATTTATTTTTGCGAGTTTGTAAACTTACAAATCCTGAGGAAATTGAGCTGAAGCGCAAGGTTAACTTTTTCCACCAATGGCACATGACACCAATTCTCTTGACTGTTTTTTTTTTAGGGTTAGATTACATTTATATGAAGCAGTAGGTAAGCCGTATGTAGGAGAAATAGTCAGTAACTATGGATAACTGTGGTTTCACAATACAGTAATAACATAAAGGCATCTCTACTTGCTTTTGTAGATTATTGTAAGCTATATAAATTCCTCTTTGCAAATAGGTTTATTTTAGATGTACTATGACAAACAATAAATAAGGTGCTGTAAGCTGAACATTGGAAACAATAGAAAATGCCAAAAGCTATTCATTCAAAACTCCAGATGCTATTTCTGTTTTGTTACTGACACACCAAGCCTGCAGAGTCAGTGTGTGTAGTTTGTCCACTCCGGGCTTCAGTAGTTACAGGGCCTACTCCTTCCTTTAAAAGTGTGCCAAAGGCAGAAGACGTCATGAAGGCATCAAGTCAGTCAGAAGTCAGCGCACACAGAGGAATGCAGTCGCACAGGTTTAAGCGGCCTCTCCACAACACATCCAATTGTTTTCTAGCCATGCCTTGAATTCCCAAACACCTGTCTGCTGTTGTTCCCACATTAGACACTCGATCGATACTCGTCAGACTGTTTTGAACATTATCGTCAGCGAAAGGGTCTTACCTGAAAACATCAGCGCAAAGTGTCTTACCTGAAAAACATCAGCGCAAAGTGTCTTACCTGCCAGAGACAGAGTGATACGAAGCAGATGTTGTCTCATGTCGTCAGTCAGGGCGGTCTGCGGGAGATATGATTCATTTATACACTAAATTATAAAGACTGTCACGATTAAAGCATCACAGTATGAAAATTGAACCACTAATGAAGGAGTTGTTTAGTTTAAGCAGTTTGTTCACTATTGCCAACTGGTGCCTTAGCTTGAAAGTTAGCACAAATAGTATAATTCAACAGAAAAATACATTAGCTTAAATCTTACCAAAGTATTCTCCCTCTGCCTTCATAATGCCTTTCGTATTTAAACAAACGGGCACATCCAGTTTGTTTTGAAAAGTGAGGCTACTTCCTGTTTATTCACCTGTCAGTGACACACCTGTTCTCTTAAAGAGACAAGCTTGAATATAAAAAGGCAGTATGAGACTGCAGAGGGCAGTAGCTCAATACCTTTTTACATTTTTACTATTGTTTCATGTTATCTCAATGTCTTCTTGAAATAACATGCTACTGTTTTCCCGAAATAACAAAAAAAAAAACAAGTTGTTAGTTCGGAAAATGACAGAATTAACTCGTAATTCTCGTTAACTTGTAAAGAGTGACCTTTTTCTCAGAGAGAACTGGCTAATATAAATTATGCAGTATACTTTTATGAGATTTCTTCCCCATATAAAACAATATTGCACTTTTCTCTGTTAATCTGAGTTGAGAAAAAGTCCCTCTTTTTTTCTTGCTTCCTCATCCACTGCAGTATATTAGCACATATCCCATGTTGACATTTTCCGTTGCATTGCGGTAGTAATAGTCTAGTTTCTTACGCCTTGAAGTATTTCATTAAGCCCTGTACACTTTTCTTACAGTTGATTACAGCCTCCTACTTTCAGCCCTGAAAAGCACTTCTGCCCTTGTGCATTTGGATTCTGCAAAAGGTAATCCAACATTAGTTTTTCTGTTTTCTTATGCTTCGATTTATATTGCTAGTGTGTCTTATTTGTTTGAAGGTTTTTTGGTTGAAAAAATAACTATGGTTTGATTTCCCTTTACATAGAAACACAAAGAAAAGAGACTTCTAATCTTTTGCTTTGTAAGTCAAAATGGAAATTAACGATAAGATAAACTATGTCTGTCTGAACAATGATTTTCCAGATATGACTGACAAAGCTGATAAACTCAGCAATGATCATGAATAAAGACTCTCTTTTGCAGAACATAACCACTGTATGTCATCATTAAATGCAAATTATGTCCTTTTTAACATTATGTTTCAAGGTCATAGTTAATTTCCCTGTGCCCTGGTCACTGTCATAATGGCAGCAATGTTCTGATAAAGCGTGTTTCGTTTATAACTAACCTCGAGCAGTCGGCGCACTAGTGTTTGTTGATGATATGGATTGATATGGACCTAAGCTAGTCACTTATTTTTCCTTATAAACAACTGTACACGTCTGATGTCTGCTGCAGAGGCTGATGTAAGGCTCAAAGCTGTTATCTCTCTGCTGATGTATTAGTGCCACCCACTGGTTTGTTCGAGCTATCATCTCTCCTTTGTAGACAAAGAGCTCAGTGGGAGACGCAGCTGTGATTCCCATGATTATTCATAAACTCTCTGAAAACACAAATGGATTTCTAATCAGTTTTGAATCACTTGTGCCCCGGGAAGTGTTTCCTAAAGTGAGAACCGCAGAGCTAACCCACTGAATAAGTAATGTCATTATGTTTCACTGCTCTAATGGAGAGAGGGATGTGTGTAGGTGACAGAACGGTCAGATCTCGGGCTCTATTTAGTGGTTATTTTGACACGCTGAATCATACTTCATATTGTAATGTGTTTGGATGACGAGATTCAGAAAAGACTAAAAGGCTATTTGTCACAATAATCATTTTCCATAGGCAGTCTTATGGCATTGAGGACACAGCTATTCTTCTATTGCTGTGTCCTGCTGTGTATTGATCACAGTATTACTTTTATTTTTTCAGCCTAGCATTGTCCATGTGGTTTAGTATAGTATTTGTACAAAGCATCCATTCAGGTACACACTCCACCAACAGCATTTTCAACTTCCTTCCTATTGTCAAGCCAGCCCTTTCTATCAAATTTCAAAGCGTTGACAATTTCTTTTTCAGACTGCCAGAACAATAACAGCAGGATAAAAAAAATGCCCTGAAGCGTGCATTTAAAGAACTAAGCCTTCTGAGGATCTGGCAATTCCTGTTTGGTGTATTTATATAATTATGTTCAGTCTAACTATTTGTCATGATGCACTTACAGAAATGTAAAACTTAATACTTGCCCTGTTTTAACTACAGTTAATATTGTTTTATTCAGGGCCAGACTATTTTTGAATGTGAAGGAAAGAATTAAAGTCTGTTTGAGCAAACAGCAATGGTGCAAGTACAGATCCTTATGGAACTCCTCTTATGTTGGTTACAGTCTAAAATGTTATTACCAATGAGTACTGGCCTTTATAAAACATATGAATTGTTTTAGTGTGGTTAGTATGGGTCCATTATGTACGTGTATCATGACATACTATTTTGGAAACCTCTTAGTTTTTTGGGTAATGTTAGGGTGGGACCTGGTTAGAGGCTAGATGTCAGTGAGGTACGATGAGCAATGAGACACTGGAAGCACGGAGTTGGCGTAGACCACTGTTTTTCTTTTTCAATAAAATCTCCCGAAAGTGCTAGGTGCAATGTGCAAAGTGCAGTGGAGGAAGGATGCGCTCAGTTCTCTCCAGCAGGGACACTCAGACGAAAAAGAAGCACAAACTCAACCACAACGCCGTAGAATGATTTGATGCAGCTTAAATACCTCCCCACTAATTGGACAAAACCAAACCCTACCCCATAGGTAAGTTCATTAACATTCGCTTTCCCTACAACAATGTTAATAACCTCCAAAGCAATAAACCAGACAATAAACCATATTTAAAACCTAACACCATTTACAAACGAACTGTCTGTTCGTTACAGGTAACATCAGTTACAGTGAGCCGATCTAAACACTGCGGTGTGTTGAATGAACAATAGAGAAGTCTTACTCGGACAAAAATGAGAAGTGCAAAGCAAAACACAAAATGAAAATGTTTTCTTAAATTAAGCTTGTTATTATGATAAACAGTCAAAGCTAGAGTTTATTAGCAACAGCCATTTGTGCTTTATCTACATAATGTTCAACCAACACAACACAATTTATGACAATAAAGAAGTCCCTAATATGTTGGAATAACTGTAACATTTAGTGGAAACATGCCACATATATAGCAACGGCTGCCACTCTTTCCTAAAAACTAAATAGCCTTTCCCAGGGGAACACAACTGTTGGCATTCCCCTGGACGTGCTTCACGGTGTGTTTTAGTTGCAGGCCTGCCACAGTTATTCAAAACATAATCATACCATTCATTTACAGTCCTTCTTTACAATACAAAGCTAAAGACAATGCATTGTGCCTGTTGGGATAATCATGCTGGATAAGAAGCAAGCATCACAAAGGCCATTTTGTATAAAAAAATCCCGACATTGTAACAAGTTTCCTCTCCAGTTAATGTTATCTCTGCTCACAAACAATGGCGGAGCAGTGGATTAGACATGCATAATGCTTTGGGAGCTTGGCCACTGCTGGATAAAAAGAGAAGGGATTTAAGTACCACTAACTTAACAATGGAAAGTTGACTTATTTAAGCACAAGCAGTAGCAGCTCTTTAGTGTACAGGAAAGAGGCGGGGGGGAGGGAGGGGCGGCGGAAACCGGTCCACTTGAAAACAAAGTGACTCAGGACACAACTCACTGACTGCACTAAAAAGCACAGAAGAGGCCACGAAGAGCGAGACAAAGGTCCTGAAACTGTAGAGCTTTAGTGCAGTTTAACGTTGTTTGACAGCCTCTAATCTGAAAGTGTCAACTCTAGTTAAAGTCCTGCAATGCCATGGCAAGTGCTTTGAAGATACTGTTTTATTTAGGGCCATAAATTTACTTGCAGAGACTACACCTGAACTTGTGGGAAAGGGAAAAGTGAGTGCTCTGAGGCAGGACTGCACTGTGTGTGTCTTTGTGAAGGTAAGAGAATCCCACTCTAGAGGGACTTTTTTTTTAAAGGGTGTTGTTGCCATAGGTTTAGCGTAGCATGGAATTGTGCTTGCATGATGGGCAGATGTGGTCATATACCTTGTTCCTGGATTTGTAACAGATTTTAGTCCTTGGTGCTTGGTTTAGTCTAAAGGACAAGTTTTAGTCCAGGCTTGTGTCATGGGTTATTGCTGTGACTGTGGCTTGCAGGCTTTAGGTCAGAATAAGTGACCAATCAGAGTTTTAAATGATGGTGTTGCAACCAAAAAAAGTGACCAGCTGAATCCAGTCAACAGTCATGTACTTATTTATTTTGTGCAGCCCTAGTTACTTCCCAAATGTAGTAAGTGCATATTATTGGGGAAACTAAATCATCTGCTTCCTGCTTGGTAAATAACAAGAGCAGTATATTTCCTGGATCAAAAAAAATAATAATAAATGTTCCATTATGTTCAATTATGGTCTACTTTTCAACTAAACAAATAACATTATTAAACCTTCCAAACATATACTCAGAACACATTAATTTTACGTCACAGTACTTAGAATCCATTCGTAGTTTGTTGAACTGAAATACTTTCTCAAACTTACCCTTCCATCCCCTGGGGCTAAAACGGTTTAGGTCAAGTGTAGCCTTAGGTTTAGTCCTAGTTGTTTTCTAATCAATCCTGAATTTTGACCCTGTTTAGTCATATGTTGATTAGCTCCTGGCTTTAATCCTGACTTGAGACTTGGTTCCTTCCACTGTACATAATATTTAATACTTGCAAGTGTTGTGTTCCTTGCTATCAGTGCTTCCTCTAACTCGTCTTGTAACAGTTGTGCTTGAGGGGTTTCATTTGGCAGCAGACCCGTCCTCATTTGTTCCAAGTTTTGACTCCAGCGCAGTGCCAATAGTCAACAAATAATTTAACAGCAAAATAATATTGTAAACATTTGGCTAACATTTTCTAGGAAGACACGCTGCTTTAATTGCTTCCACTGTCATTTTAATGCTGCGTGTTCTCTGGAGGTGGTGTTATTAGTTGGCAGTTGGTGAGGCGCCCCTGCTGCCACACCAGAAAAGCGGAAAGCCCTGACTTTGTCTGAGTGAGGTCATGGACACATTCCTCTCTCATCAGCAGGTGCCATGGATCTCCTGTACTTCCTGAGCTGGAGGGTCGCCCCGCTGCTCCTCTTGAGTAAGGCCTTTTGTTGTCACTACAGTTTTAATGATTTTTTGTTTTAAAACCCCAGGAAATGTTATGCTTTGATTGCCAGTGCCTGAGATGAGACAGCAGCATGCTTTTAATTGTTCAGTAGACAATGACAACCCATGACAATACTAACCAAGCAAAAGAAATCAGCTGTCTTTGTTAAACCCCTTGATAAAAATATTTTATGACAAAAGCCCCAAAGCATCCCCAAATTACAGAATCAGGCTGTGTATGTTTAAAAAAAAGATTATGTGCACAAGTTTGTTCATGAAATGATTACAATTAGAATCTAAGAATTGTATTATATGATTAGATAAGTTTTTCAATGTTATTCCAAAGTGATTATGTTATACTAAAGTCCAGGACCAGTGCACCAGTTTCTATCACTAGTATAAAGCAATGGCAAGCAATTTGAAATATCACAAAGTATTGCAAAATAATCGATAAATAAAAAATTCATATTTATTGAGCCCATTCAGAACAGGTCAAAAGAATTGTGACCCAACTTCCTGGACTTTCATTCACATTCAAGCTGATATAAATATAGGCTAATATAGCAGCACTTTTTCATCAAATGTCTATGAAACCCAAAAAGATTATTAACTTATTTGAATTAATATTTTATTTTTTTGGAGTGACTAAAATAAAAACTTTGGCAACCCACTTTATGTTCCTACCCAATGTTTGGGTACCGCTGATATAAATTATATGACTAGCATGTTCACATTAAACCTTATCAACGCATTAGTGTACTGACTTGACGGCAAATCCATTTAATATTAAAAACAAAATCTTTATATTTTACAAACTCACCTTCTCATGATACTTTCTGGGAACAAAATGTTTAATTTAACATCAAATCTAATTTAATATAACCTGGAAAGACTCATCCACATTGCTTTTATTCTATTTTTTCACAGTAATCTAAAGTTTAAAGCTTATTTCTTGCTGTAATTGTTTTGAATAAGTGTTTTTAGAATCAACCAAGGTCATTCTTAACATCTTTATACTTCATTAGAAAGAAACTTATTTATCCAAACTTTAACTGTTTATTCTTGTCACAATGTAGACCTTGTTTTTATTGTCTTAAAGGTTAATACAAATAATCCCAACTTCAGGTTTGCTTTGTCTGTGATAAAGTAAATGGAATAGATTCATTTTCATCAATGTTTTTCGAGTCACAGTTTGGCCCATGCCAACAGAAGGTAGCTACTGTTTTGCAAACCAACCTTCTTATTACAATTGCAAAGGTAACAGAGTGGCCAGTATATCATTAGTATATTTAAAGGCACTAATTAGCAAACACAGAGAGCAATATTATAATTTAATCATCAAGTGATTGACAAGGTTATGGAAAATGTTTAGCCGGTGAGTTTTAAGTGAAGTAAACCTCTGCGGGGGAAGCATTAAAGCCCTGTAAACTGCCTTTCGCATCAATAGGCACACTTGCATTATTTACAGCTCCTCTTCGCTTTGCTTATCGGGCCAGCGCACACTGGAGATGCATGATTAATACACTTTGTGATGAACACTAGGCAGGCTTACCAAGTCCACCACGGTTCTGACACAGGGTTTAGGCTATTGATGTGGCTTGATGGATATCACATTAGGCAGGGTTTGTCGTCTGCTATAAATCAAAAGATGACATAAGTTGACAGAATGCAGACATACATATTCATAAAGTACATGGCAAAGACAAAGATAAAGTAGCTTTTGTGGGTTTAATAACTTCCTGTTACATTCGAAACAATGCCTCTGGTCAGTAGCAGCCAAAAGGTCACACCTGATGAATGGGGACTATTGGTCAAATGAAAACAAATAGTGTGTAGGCTAAATGTGCATGTGGATATGTTTGAGGCACCTCTTAACAATAAATATTTAGCAGTTATTTAATGAAAGAGCAAAATAACTTATTTAAATTAAGGAAATGTCATGCTAACGCAATGTATCAGTGGCAGCGAAACAGCACCAGAAAACAAAAGGTTGAGCTAGTAAAGGTTTAGCATTTGTTTGTAATCCTTAAATATACTGAATATGTATTTTGAAATGTATTTATTTGAGTATAAAACTATTTTATTCAAAATGCCAACTTGAAGTTTAGCATAAATTGAACATAAATGTTCTGTTGTTTAGCATTAGCTTTTCATTTCTTTTTGTTAGCAAGGTTGTACATTAGAAGCGCGGCGGTTTCTGTTTTGTGATTCATTTGGCCACGCTGTACTGAGTCAGAAAAAAAATGTGTTTGTCTTAAAACAAACTTGTTTGTTTGCTAAATAAGGAAGACGTAAGCAGTTATAGATCAAAAACTTTTTTATTATTATGTGTTATTTGACAAATGGAATTGATTTTATAGAGCACTTTTCACTTTTCATCTTTTGTACCAGGCTGTAAACATGATTTTTACACTTTTAGAGCCTGCCCTCTGGTGGACGGCGGTGTATCACTGTATTTTTTCCACATTCAGCAGTGTAAGAGCTAGAACACCAATGGTGGGTTAAGTGTCTTGCCCAAGGACACAACAACAGATTAACCAATTATAATAATTAAATAATAATGTTGTTTTTACGAGATAACATGAAACAGTAGTTGAAAACGACAAAATGAAGTTATTAATGACAGAATTAACTCGTTATAATGTGCTTAGCAAATAAGCGCGTCTTTTTTAAGACTTTTTATCTAACTTCACAGACCCCATCCACCACAAAATAAGTCATTAAGATTTTACAATGACTCGGAAGCTGTTGAAAATATTGCAAAGTTCTTTTTTAAAGGGGTTAGATGGTTAACACAAGGTGTAATCATTAAAAAAACACATTATTTAGAATCCTATTCTGATGTATTACAACTTTTGTGTCCTCAGTGCCTTGTTGTTCCAAGTCCATATCCGTCCGCATTGTGAATGAGGAGCCTGTGCATGTAATTACTGGCACAAGCCTGCTTCTCCATGCCCTCATCGAGTTTGAACCCCAAGAAAAGGTCTCTAGGGTGACGTGGGAGCGTAAAACAGAGACGGGACCCACACCCAACAAAGTGACACTGGCTACATGCCTTGGCAGCAGCGGTCAGTGCACTGGTACGATGCCAAGCGTGACTGCCAACGTGGACAAGAAGGAAACAACGCTTCAGATCAAAGGATACAGGCCATCGGACGGAGGGGTCTATGCTGTGAGGGTATCGGACCAGAAAGGAACCCAGGACACCGCCCACTGCATTGTCAGGGAGTATGGTAATACATTAGATAGAGCCTACTGCATGGGGCACAGGAGCTCCAGAAAATAGTTGTAAATCCCATTAAACCTACATTTACTTGTGCTTTACATGAGCTTAAGCAAAGTTGCAAGTTACAGTTAAGGCTAACAACAATGGATGGTCATTTGTTCCTGACCTAACATTTGAACAAACCTACCCTACACAGAGCAAATTGGATTCCCGATTCAGAAATGTTTATAATATTTGAAAAAAATGTTTGAAGGGCAAAGCATAAATTAATTGTTGCTGGGTATTTAGGTTTTGTTGGGAGCATTGGCGGTAGTCAGTGTTTGATTGTCATGTTGGTCTTCAGGTCTAGAACATTTGTGGGTGTTAAACTGTCATTAAGAAAAATAATCTACAAGTATATTTTTATTGGCATTTGTAAAAAACAAAGTCCAAAGAGGAGAAAAAAAGATCTTATTGTGTGTTTTTCCAGGATTAGCCTTAATATAATCACAATGTTTGTCTCGTCTGGGGTCTTACACGTAAAATGTTCTCTAACTTATTCTAGAAAAATGACATTCAGGAAATGTCTCCCAACATTCAAAAGCAATAGGAAGCAGTGGTTTGTTTTCCCCTCAGAACCTAAGGGTGCACTGTCTCTATAAAGGATTACTTCCTTTTGCTATCATATCCTTTCTCTTTAAGGAATCTGCTGCCGACTGTAACTAAAATATGACGGAGCCTGCGCAACAAAAGTAAGCGAGGCAAGGGGAAGTTAGCCCAGAGCGCTGAGATGTCTCTATTCAAAGCTTTGCCCAAGGAGAAATTCAGATATTGCAAGTCATGTTGTCATTTCAGTATTTAACAACAATATTGCACCTCACGTTTTCAGACTGTGTTATTTCATATATTTTATCTATGTCAGTCAGTACATATTCATAACTGTATGTGAATGCAATAGAAATATTTGAACACTTCACTTTACTTTTCTCTGTCCCGGTTGTTCTAGTGTTAAATCGAGCAATTACCAACAGTAAAATATAAGTGCTTTTGTTTAACACCGGCAGGCATTGTTTCCTTCTGATGTCTTATTCAATAATGAAGCCCTTGAAATTAAACTGCCTATAGGCTCTGCTTTCTTGTTTTTCCTCTTTGTTTCTGTGAGTGGAGAGATGATTGCACTCCTGCCTTACAGTATCCTTCCACTTCTGTCAAAGCCTTTTCTCTTATGCGTCTGCTGTATCAATTCATCTCCTCAGCTCTGCCTTTCGTCGACACGCTCAGCTTCTTGGGTTTTCCATCATCCTTTTTTTGCCCACATTATGCCTCTCTCAGTGGTCTCATTATTGTCTCAGAAAGTGAAGCAGTTCCTCCCGACAGCATTAAACGTTTCTCATGATTCTTTGTCTTTCACATTCTCGGACAGCCATGTGCTATTATTCTTTTTTCTATACAGAGATGATGCCTAGGGCTTCACGTAGAGCACACAACCTTTCAGTCAGTTTTTACACATAGTATTTTAGATCAGTTTTAACACTATTTTACATATTCATTATTCCTCAAGAGGCATGAGAAGAGTTCAGTTCAAGTAAATGTTTTAACTTTAAAGAATCAAACTGAGCACTAAATATAAAGTGCGCTAATGTCTTTTGTATGAAAACATAGGGCATTTATAAAGTAAAACTGTTTTGTTTGGGGAGCACGTGGCAGAGTGGTTAGCACTCCTGCCTCACACCAAGTGAGTCGTGAGTTCAAAACCCGGCCGACTCAAACATTCTCGGCTGATTCTGGTCTTTCTGTGATGAGTCTGCATGTCCTCCGCGTGTTACTGTGGGTTCTCTCCGGGTACTCCGGCTTCCTCCCACTGTCCAAAAACATGCATGTACAGGTTAATTGGTAACTCTAAAGTGTCTCTAGTGAATGAATGTGAGAGTGAATGGTTGTCTGTCATTGTTTGTCTTTATATGTCAGCTCTGCGACTAACTGGCCACTGTCCAGGGTGTACCCCGTCTCAGGCCCAAAGCTGCTGGGATAGGCTCTAGTCACCCGTGACCCCTAACGGGACAAAGCGGTAGAAAATGAATGAATGAATATTTTGTTTCAAATTTTTCAAAGTCAAACTGACCTATTTCTATTTGGTTTGTTTATAGACAACAGCATGTCCCTGCAGGGCTACCGTAGGCGCCCACAGCCTGTAGAAATCAAAGATGTAAGATGTGGAACTGTAATCTAAACTTTTGTTATCATATACCCTCAAAAATGACACACTTCACCTTTAAGTTTTTTTGGTATTAGAATGTTTTGTTAAAATATGTTGCATATTTTGCTGAATAAGTAGTTTGCCTATTTTTTTTAGCTACTGTATATTTAACAGTTGTTAGGTCCTTTCCAAACCTTAAAGCGTCAGTAATACTTCCCTCTTTCTTCCACAGATAATTCCTATTACAATATGCTGTAATAGGTGATTAATAAAAGATTTTCTCACATGCAAGAAAAAACGTCATACTTTTAACCTCTCTTCCTAACTGTTTGTCTTTCCAGAGGCAGTGCACCACGTCTCAATCAGCATCAATGTGTCCCACTCCACTCTGGTCTGTGGCGAGGCCTGGGGGACAGACCCTCACTTCAGCTGGCTCTACGAGAGGAAGGCAGTCACTCAGTCCGTGGGCCGAGTCTCACAGGACGGGACCACGCTGGTCATAACCAAGACCCCGATCTGTGGACGCTTCACCTGCATGGTCAGCAACAAACTGGGCCACAGCACTGACACCTACGCTGCAGGTGAGAGGCTCTGCAGACTGGAAAGGCAACAGTATACATACTGTAGATTACCTCTCTTTATCCCACACACTGCAGCTTTAGTCATCTCACCTGTTTTGTGTCACTCTCTCATACTGCTGTATTTTAGGCATTATGACGAGTGTGAACAAAGTGCTGATTGTACTGAATTCTGTATCAGCAACACGGCACTGTTTCAGTGATAAAGGACTTTCCGGTGCAGGATCAATAAATCACTAGTGCTATTACTGCGGCTGCCGCTGTGGCTGGTGCTAAACATCCGAGACAAATGTGGTTGGGTGTATGTGCCAACAGGCGTGATGATCCAGAGACAGATTTGGTTTTAGGCTACCGCACTCATTTGTGCACAACTTTTGTTTCGCAACTGTTTATTTTCTTCACATGAACACAGGAACAAACGTACAGCTTGTCAGTGTTCCAGTATGTACCTAAGGACAGGACTTTCTCTTGACTTTGATTCAAAAGCATAAAGTAGGTGTGATTTGAAAATGGGTGGGGCATAGGTTTCTGTGCTTTCTGTGGTTGTGACTAACTGCAAGTCAAAAGGGGCCTCTTTTATGTTGTCCACACACGTTAGATTTGTGGTTCTTTATGTAAATTTGGGATTTGTGAGTGAAACTGCAATGCACTATTACTTTTAAAGGTAGTAACAGAGCACAGTTGACATCATTTTTATTATTTATTTGTATTACACACCTACATCTATGGACCCGCAAGAACCATGTGGTAGTGAATTTATAACATTATTTATGACAGAATAAACCTGGATTTTTATCAGTATGACTTATTTTTCAAAAATATGTTTTAAGGTTTCATAGGGTTGCTTTAAATTCTAATCCTCAGACATGTATTGTTTCTTGGCCAACCTGGCTGAGCATTTACTGTAGTCAAATTAAAGGAACTGTGATAGCTTACTGAATCAACCGGGGTCACACAACCAGATGTTGTCGGTATATAAAATCCCAAAGGCCCAATCCTAAAGGCGAGAGGGTTTATCTAAATATTTGGTGGAGATAATGTAAAAATCATTAGGGGTTGTTAGGATCATTCTCTACCTTAGCTTTTAAACAACTCATCTTCACTCCATTTCAGGCTGTGCACTTGTCATGTTTGGTCTGTTTAAAAAAAGAAACTCTGGTGCGGGCTCTTGGATAGTGGCAATGTAAATATTTGCATTTCTGGGTAAATCTCAACATTATTAGTTCTGAGAAACAGATTTTTGTGGTGTCATTTGTTCAAAAACCCCATTGTGAATGTTGGACCAAACCAAATGTTTTTTCAATGTGGTTGCAACTAAAATAAGCAAACATTATGTACAATATATACCTTCTGTCTTCTTGTTTCTGGTTTATTTTGTGTAATCTGTGTCATGTTGTGTCTGTTTTCTGTGACAGCTGATTGTGAGAAAGACAGCAGAGTGATGACAGTGGCAGTAGTGTTTCTGGTCCTGCTGCTGTGTGGAGGACTGCTAGCTGTTCTGCTCTGGAGGTAGGCTAATGCCAGGCACACTTCAGCCACTAGAAAACTCAATAGGCATTACACACTAGGTTAAAAACAATAATAACAACATCAAAGGATGCTTATTGATGACTTTCAAAGAACTTTTACACTAAACCATGCTTCCACTGGAGTGAGATGGTATAGGTCGGGTCAGAACAGTACACTAGGACTAAAAATGACATTTCAGTTTGACTAAAAAGCACACACCATGGAAACTGAGACTCCAGTATAAAGCAGCAGTCCTCACCCCCACACGAAAAGTGATGCACACAAGGCCTGACAGAGCGCTGTTAGCTGACAAAACAATTGTCACGTTCGCTCCAGCAGCGCTATGCTTTGTCACTCCAAATTGGACACTGTGTTTCTTTCAGGAGACATCGGCACAACAACAACAGAGGAGAGCGGCTGCAGGAACATTTGGACGACACCATCTGAAGAACTCAAACAATAGGGCTCTAGTGTTTGAGCTGCACCAAAACCGAGAGGTCTGTCTGTGAGCACTATGACTTTACAATAATGTGAAGAGTGAACTGCTCTGTGCCAAATGTGAAAATATCTACGGACATGATATTCCCAGGGTTCACACACGTGCTGTGAAACCTGGAAAATAATCTCTTCAGAAATGAGTGAGAACAGTGTATTCAGCTTTAAGGTCCAGCAATGTCTCTACACTGCCTCCTGCTGGCATCAATCTGACACATGTTTTTTTTATAATTTGCATATACTTTATACACTGTTTTCAAATGAACTGCACTGCTTTGATAATAAAATTCAGTAATGTGAGAAACATCCTCTAATTACATTACTTTCCACATCATTTTCTTTTAATAATTACATAATTGTCTTAATAATAAAGGAAAAATAAGAGAAAAGTAAAGCTGCAAAAAGAGATAACTGCAGAGGAAGTGCTGCGTCTGAAATGGGGTCCTCTGGGGCCATCTTTTTGAATTTGACAGACATTGGATTTTCTGATAGTAACCTCTGTAAGGTCCCGAATGCACAACCTCCCGACAACAGGTACGGTATGGGCTCTTTGCAATGTTTGAAGTTCAGCCAAACAGTTCTAAAGAGGGCAAGACAAGGCCAAGTGCAAAATATAAAAGTTCAAAGTCATTCACTAGAAAGCAACAGAAACAAAATGTGTTGCAAGACCTTTCAGATGAACAGACACAAAGACAGAGGAAGACAGGCAATGGCTCTGTCTGGAACCTCTCTCTACTTGTTACAATGTACTGCACTATATAGTGATGATAACAAATGTGGACTCAAACAGAGTTGACTTAAAGTTTGCCACAATGCACTACGTTGTAAAGCAACTCACATTAGCTTACCTTAGCTTGCAGGTATATAGTAACTTTGATTAAGAGAGATTTAGTCACGGCACAATACTTGAGAACCGCTCAAAACATGTAAGTTTTACCTAACTTGTTGGCAGTTTCGGGCATGATGGAATGCAGCCCTAAGCGGTGATTGAGGGATAAAGGATTGGGTACAAGAGCCTGCGATCACAGAGGAGGGACACACACAAGGCCAAGTATTAGATCTGAAAGAGGAGATGTTGAACACGCACCAAAATAAATCAGAAAATGTGCCAGAACTATGAAAAATCCATGGCTGACATTTTTAACACTTCGAATAAAACTCATGGTAGCCTTATTAGTGATGAGTCATCACTGACACTCGGTAATACATTTTATTAAAAGCTCTCATGTCATTTTCAATATTTTAGCTTTAATTATTGAGTTGGAATGTTTGCTAACATCTGGCCCAAAAGCATACCATGTTCAACCCTTTATTTTGATTCATCAACAGCAGAGGTAATTTTCTTTAATGCATTTTTTAATGTGAAGTTTTGTTTAGAGTTCTGCTTCAGAACTTCCCGTTCCTTGTCTCACTGCTTCCCTCCTGCCCACTGTTCTTGGTGCTCCTCCAGAAAGTGCAGCTTGTTTGTGAGAGATAATTCTGTGGAAACAAGATCTATTTTGGAAACCCAGGGTTATCCCAGTGCATCCATCATGCTCCACGAGTGAACCCGCTCACCTCACGCTCTCTGTTATGTTGTACTCGGCCGCAGTGGAGGAAAGACCGGATCAAACCCATCCACAAAGTCAGAGGTCAGACGGAGGACAGGTCTGGTCTGGGTGTGGGAGGAAAACGCTATTGAACATCTGCCACAAAAGTTTAGGTGTGCCTCTGGGAGGTTCAGCCAGAGATTGTTTCAACTTTTCAAACTGACTCCAAGCAGAAATGCTGTACTTGTGGCCATAAACCTCCTTAAACCTAGATTGCATAACCTTAAACTGATACAGGAAGTAATGTGGCTCCCTCAGGCCGTATCCTTGGGAAGCACTAACAGTAATAAAGTAATATAAAAACCACTCTGCAGACAGAATACATATAACTCACAAGTTCAAACTGGTGCTAACTTTCAGAGCTGACCCGAGAGCCCAAATGTGGAATACATCATCGATAACATTAAACAGAGCTTTTTAAAATACCTATGAAGTGGAGTGTTTGTGGTTTGTTTTGGCAATGGTACAAATATCATGGTACATAGTTTCATATGTATACACTCCACAGCTCTACACCTATAGTGAAATATTTCAATGGTGACTTTTTTTTTAAACTTTTTCTAGAGCTGGTTTAGCCTTGTGGCGCTGGCTTTGAGGTTGTGAAGCCTTCTGCCTGAGCTAAGGGCTGTAAACATTGATTGTCAAGTGGGACAGAGCCTTCGCCTAATGTCAGTGTCCTCAAGGGAAGGGGGGCTGCTGGTTGGGATGCAAGAGCTGAGGCCTGCCCACTTTTATATTTTTTATTCACAAACCGAACGTGAACAAATGAAAAAACAAACCCAGCCCAGCACAGTCTTAAGGTGCATAATAAAAAAAAGAAAAAGAAAATGACCACAAATTTGGTAAAGCAGTGGAGTGAAGGGAGTATGTCAGGTACTTCGAGGGGAAGAGTTCCAGTAGTTTGTGCCAACTCATTCTTGTGGGGTGCTTGTCGCTGATCCAGGACAGGAAAATATTTTTGCATGCAGCATTTGTCAGCATATTTTTTAAATCTTGGTGAGGGAAACCGGAGTACCTGGAAGAAACCCACCCAAGCACAAAGAAAATGTGCTAACGCCACACAGAAAGGCCCCATCCAGCACAGGAGTCAAACTCTGGACCTTTTTTCTGTGAAGAAATTCTGCCCTGTGTCCTTGAATTTTTTTTGTTACATCTTAATGAAATGTGGCAGATAGACCCTGCCTGGGACCCTGAGCAAAAAAAAAAACCTTTGGAGACAATGTCCACAGCAAAAAATGGTATAGGGTGCTTGCTGCTTTTAATAATTTTTCAGCATAGTCTTGTTTTTCAAAATGTTTCTTGGCTTTTATTCATTAAAAAATATATAATTTCAAACAGCATTAATGAATTTATACACACAAGACTTATTTTATAATGCTCCATTTTGTTGCACAATGTAGAAGTCTTATCCTTTCAAATAGCTCAGTGGCTAACCGTTACATGTTGATGAAAACTGAAATAAAAGCTTCCCAGAAAATTAAGTTTTACAATTTTATTGCAAGGTAAAATACAATACAGTAAATACAGTTTCAGAAGAAGAAAATGTTTCTTCGAAGCCAACTGAAGATCCTGCCGAATACACTGGTGTTGGAGTTTTCAATCTCTGAAGTAGAGCGTTGGCATGAGGAAGACTGTTTGTTCATCTTCGCAGGCTGTGCTGTGATGATAGCTTCAAAGGCTGGTTGTTGAGTAGTTACAACAACAGGCAGAGAACTACAGACGTCAGTGTCTTGGCTTGGCTCTGTTAGTTGGACGTTGACATTGACAGCAACAGGAAGAGACTCCTTCACATCTGGTCCAGCAGTGGTGTCTGATTCTGTATCAGAGAATGGCTGCAGCTCAGTAGGAGGGTCAGTGGGTAGATCAGTAGGACCAGGAAGTCCAGGTGTTAAAGCCTCCTGGGAGTCGGGGACGGCAGGAGGGTCATCACTGGGAGTCGGAGAAACAGAGGCTGGCTCTTTCTCATGTACCAGTTGAGCAGTATGATGTGGCTCTGGGTCAGTAGTCGGCTCCTGGACAGTAGGAGGTTCAGTGGGTAGATCAGTAGGATCAGGCAGACCAGGTGTTAAAGCCTCCTGGGAGATGGAAACAGCAGGAGGGTCATCACTGGGAGTCGTAGTAACAGAGGCTGGCTCTTTCTCATGTAACAGTTGAGCAGAATGGTTTGGCTCTGGGTCAGAAGTTGGTTCATGTTCAGTAGGAGCCTCCAGAGTGACAGCAGGAAGATCTCCACTTTGATGCAGAGGAGCAGTAGTCATCTCAAATATTTGGCACACAACTTCTCCTGTTACAGTTGTGATATTTCTCAGCAAATCAATCGAGAAGCAGCTTAGCCTATTGTCGAGGCTGTGGCCTTGGTAAAGCTCGCTGATCCTCTCAAGGATGGTCAGGACCATTTGGTCTCGTACGGAGCGTGTGAAGGGGACCTGCTGGTCCATTGTGGGCAAAGTTTTGGAGACACGGTCTACCACAGACTGCGTAAGGCCGATCGCCGCCATGCTCTTATGTTGGGAAGGCATGCTCAGGAAGGCGTTAGATGGGGGCAACCAGAGGCCCTGAAAGACCTTAGGAGCCACATCCATCACAACCTCCCTGGGGTTCAGCCATCTAGTCTGGAGGGTCTCCAGGTGGTGATCAGCCAGGGTCCTGGCGTAGGTCTTAGCCAGGGAGAGGAGTTTTGGATGTCTGTTGTAGATGCAAAGTTTGTTTTAAATTCATACTGTACATAACAGACACATTACAAGAACAGCACAATAACCTTTGAACAGACTTACTTGAAACATGGAGGCATGTCTTGAGACAGGAGAAACCTCCTGGCTTCAAACACGACGTCTCTCAACCTGAGACTATTGATCACATCCCACGTCTTAAATAACAAAGACAGACACAAAACAGTGTGTTTTACAGGAGTCATGAGTTACAATATACACTGTGATATTTGTCTTCTTACCAGGTTTACAAGAGGCTTCACCTCCTCATCCAAGTCCTGAATTTCATAATCCCATTGTCTATAAATAGATAAAATAATAATATAGAGGATACTAAGCAAAAGAGGTTTTATTACTACAATTCCCAACATAGTTTATATAAAAGGTAAACTAGTCAGTGTTAAATTGAGTAACTCACAGAACTCTGAAGGATTTCTTGCTTTGCTCTATCAGCAGGTCAGTCATGTCTTCAACGGTAACCTCAGCTGGAAGGTGGTTTTCCTGCTGAAGCCTTAGTAGTTCAGCCATTATTGCAATCTGAAGAACAAAAAGCAATATTGTTGTAATTTTGAATTAACAAATATAATTCAATACTGCTTGTGTTACTAAACCAGTATAGTTCTTACATTTGTCTTGTAGGATGGCAGATGCCAGCAAATCTGAAGGGCTCTTCCATAAATTGGGGTAGTAAACAAATCCTAAATGGAATTGCAGATATAATTAATATAAATGAAAAATATAATTAAGTCTGGTTTGTTGCAAATGCTTTTCAAAAATTTGTCATTTGAATAAAAGGAAAGGTTGTCACTTACCCCAATTGGTTTGTAAAGGCCTTTGGTTTCTTTTAGAACCGCCATGGTGCTTGGTACCTTGGAGGTCTCTGATTCTGTATCAGAGAATGGCTGCAGCTCTGAAGGAGTGTCAGTGGGTAGCTCAGTAGGACCAGGAAGTCCAGGTGTTAAAGCCTCCTGGGAGTCGGGGAGGGCAGGAGGGTCATCACTGGGAGTCGGAGTAACAGAGGCTGGCTCTTTCTCATGTACCAGTTGAGCAGTATGATGTGGCTCTGGGTCAGTAGTCGGCTCCTGGACAGTAGGAGGTTCAGTGGGTAGATCAGTAGGATCAGGCAGACCAGGTGTTAAAGCCTCCTGGGAGATGGAAACAGCAGGAGGGTCATCACTGGGAGTCGGAGTAACAGAGGCTGGCTCTTTCTCATGTAACAGTTGAGCAGAATGGTTTGGCTCTGGGTCAGAAGTTAGCTCATGTTCAGTAGGAGCCTCCAGAGTGACAGCAGGAAGATCTCCACTTTGATGCAGAGGAGCAGTAGTCATCTCAAATATTTGGCACACAACTTCTCCTGTTACAGTTGTGATATTTCTCAGCAAATCAATCGAGAAGCAGCTTAGCCTATTGTCGAGGCTGTGGCCTTGGTAAAGCTTGCTGATCCTCTCAAGGATGGTCAGGACCATTTGGTCTCGTACGGAGCGTGTGAAGGGGACCTGCTGGTCCATTGTGGGCAAAGTTTTGGAGACACGGTCTACCACAGACTGCGTAAGGCCGATCGCCGCCATGCTCTTATTTTGGGAAGGCATGCTCAGGAAGGCGTTAGATGGGGGCAACCAGAGGCCCTGAAAGACCTTAGGAGCCACATCCATCACAACCTCCCTGGGGTTCAGCCATCTAGTCTGGAGGGTCTCCAGGTGGTGATCAGCCAGGGTCCTGGCGTAGGTCTTAGCCAGGGAGAGGAGTTTTGGATGTCTGTTGTAGATGCAAAGTTTGTTTTAAATTCATACTGTACATAACAGACACATTACAAGAACAGCACAATAACCTTTGAACAGACTTACTTGAAACATGGAGGCATGTCTTGAGACAGGAGAAACCTCCTGGCTTCAAACACGACGTCTCTCAACCTGAGACTATTGATCACATCCCACGTCTTAAATAACAAAGACAGACACAAAACAGTGTGTTTTACAGGAGTCATGAGTTACAATATACACCGTGATATTTGTCTTCTTACCAGGTTTACAAGAGGCTTCACCTCCTCATCCAAGTCCTGAATTTCAAAATCCCATTGTCTATAAATAGATAAAATAATAATATAGAGGATACTAAGCAAAGGAAATTTTATTACTACAATTCCCAACATAGTTTATATAAAAGGTAAACTAGTCAGTGTTAAATTGAGTAACTCACAGAACTCTGAAGGATTTCTTGCTTTGCTCTATCAGCAGGTCAGTCATGTCTTCAACGGTAACCTCAGCTGGAAGGTGGTTTTCCTGCTGAAGCCTTAGTAGTTCAGCCATTATTGCAATCTGAAGAACAAAAAGCAACATTGTTGTAATTTTGAATTAACAAATATAATTCAATACTGCTTGTGTTACTAAACCAGTATAGTTCTTACATTTGTCTTGTAGGATGGCAGATGCCAGCAAATCTGAAGGGCTCTTCCATAAATTGGGGTAGTAAACAAATCCTAAATGGAATTGCAGATATAATTAATATAAATGAAAAATATAATTAAGTCTGGTTTGTTGCAAATGCTTTTCAAAAATTTGTCATTTGAAAAAAAGGAAAGGTTGTCACTTACCCCAATTGGTTTGTAAAGGCCTTTGGTTTCTTTTAGAACCTCCATGGTACTTGGTACTTGCTGTATGTACAAGTACGCAACAAACAAATTAGCTTCAGAACAGTGAAAACACAAAAATCAGGAGAGTCTGGCGAGCAGTGCTGCTTGGTTTAGATCTGGTCACAAAATGACCTGAAGAGTGAATCGTGATGACATCAAAGATTCTGGGGTTCTAGAATACAGGCCACATTCTAAACCTTCATTTTTAGCTCCGCCTACACCACAACTTTTTTTTTTTTTTTTATCTGCACTCTTCTTCTTTTATAATGCTTTTAATTTTTCTTATGTTTCTAAATCTAAATCTTGTAAATTGTCTTTTATTTCTGTAAAGCACTTTGAGTTACCCAGTGTATGAATTGTGCTGTATAAATAAAATTGCCTTGCCTAAAGATCTGGGTAAAAGGTAACCTCTGACATAATGGCAAAGATTACATTTACTGATATAAATATAATGAGGTTTATAAGTGTTTACATGGTAGTAGGAAACATGTATTTATTTATTTATTAAAAAAAAAACCTTTAACAACCCACCCACACCCACAACTGTTTTGCAAGAACCCCAGTTGTGCGCTGTAAATGAATGGGATGGGAAAATGTTTATTGTGATTATTTTAAAGTTGGCACACACATCTAGCCTAGGACCTTGAGAAAAAAAAAAACTATGAGGAAAATGACCTTTCACCAACAACCTGGCAGCCATTTTGACTTGAACATGTGCTGACCCTTAGTCGGAGCCCTTAAACTGCAATATTTCCTCCTAGGTTTTCTTTTTAGGTATTTAAATATTTGACAATATTTGACAAATATTTGACACTCAAACCTCAATCATGTAAAATAAAGCTCCAGTGCCCCCTACATTTATTGAATAGGACTTTTTCTTAATTTTGGTACACACTTTCCTGATGACCCTTGAATATAAAAGCCTATGAAAGCCCACCCCTACCTGAACTGTGTTATTTGGCACAGACATCCAGCCCGGGACAATGGGCAGAAAACCCTATGGGGACCACACTCTATCACCAACAGTGCCCCCTGCCAATTGGAATAGCATTTAATTGGTTTTCTTTTGTAGATTCAAGTGCTGTGTTTAAATTTTTTTTTTATAAAATACGGACTTAAGCCCCCACAAGAGGGTTAGTCTGCTTGCGGCTTTAATTGTAATTATAATTTAATCACTTATTCTTTTAGTAAGTGTTGTTTTAGTTTCGTTATTTTTCCTAAATCCTGACTAAAACCCTTCCAGGATGTCGTTCTGTGTTAGGAAGGATGTTATTTGTAGCTAGACAATTTTTTGTAGAACTTTGCATAGAAACGGTAGATTTGATATTAGGTAATATCTGGACAGTTCATTATTGAGCATTATTGAGCTGTTTTAAACGCTTCCGTTAAGATACCTGTTAAAAGTGATAAATTTAACTGTCAGGACATGGCCTGCAAAAAAATTAATATTCTTACAAAAAGCTGATGGGATTAGCACATTAAGGTAAAGAATTACATGCAGAGAGAGTTTTGGAGCGCTAAATTAAAAGCTTTAAAACAATGCAGTAGTGCCAGTGTTGCACTGGAAATGATCATATCTAAATTGACCTGTAGTTGTGATCCTGGTTCTAATGGAAGTCATTTTGTTCTCAAAGAAGTCGGCAAATTCCTCACATTCTTTTATTGAAGGCTATGGTAGATGGTCTATTGTGTGGAACAGAACTTTTGTGTTTCCTGCACTCCTGTTTAGCAGAAAACCACATCCAATTTGACTTATGATGATAGCTTTATAATGGTGTCAGTCACGTTTAGCAGACACCATCACTGTGCCAGTGTGGTTGTCCACATTCCCATAAACCCACAGTTACTCATGAGAGAGACTGAGGTTACAACCACAGCTTTGCAATGGACTCTTGTGCTTTATTCAGTAAACCCATAATGCACCACACAAGCACCATAAATTCTGCAAATCCCATCGCTGCCATTTCAGGAAAAAAAAACACACACACACACACAAACATATTTCAACACTTTTAAAAAATGAAAGCCCTGACCTATTCATAAAAATGTAACCTTTAATGAAAATCGAACTGATGGATGAAACAGCTTGGGGCCACAGTCTAGGGCAAATAAAATATGAGAAGGACTAACAAATGACTGGTTTGGTCTGCCTTAGATCGAGTGCTTTCTTATTTTAATGGAAACTATAAAGGAGTTTTGGTGAACGAAGTGTATTTTAGCGCACGAGTGACAGTCGGTTCCCAATGAAAGTGGTGTCTGGTAAAGGTCAGAGGCATCAGATAGGATTTTACTTGAATTATTCCACAAAGCCACTCAAGTGAAAGTCAAATCTGGTCTGAGTGCAAAATACTGCTGTAGGTGGTCAGGGGCATTTCTAGAGACTGTGGGGTCTCAGTGTAGGAGGGACACCAGAGCTTTGATTATACAAAGACAAGTAGAAGTACATAAGCTCTTTAACAGTAATGTTAGAAAATAAATAAAAGAACTGAAACAGTAGTCTTTATCTCTTTGCAAATGTATATATAAAAATACAAGTCAGGATAGTAAGGGACATTTCCCGTCTGCTGAGTCAAGAGGGACGTCTGTTATGTAAACAATAACAAAAATAATCTATCTGAGAAATAAAACAAATTCGAAGCAGATTTGGAGATAAGGCTGTAAAGACAGTAGTAAAGACTATTCCTGGTTCAAAGTGGACAAATACACTGACAACACGCGAACATTCACCTTTAACTCTCGGACTCTCCATTGATGATACTTGCAGATAGATGTTGCATAACCACAGCCAAACAAACTCACCAAGCATGCTCTAATTGTTCTTCTGTAGATTCTTGTATATTGCTATTTTCTGCACGATTCCTAGAGTTTAAAGGCCCAACCTTATTCGAGCTTCTTCCAGCGATTGGGCCTCCTGCTGTTCTTTCCACAAAGAGCAAATGTCCTCAGGGAGGTGACAGTCCTCTTTTGCCACAAGCCATTCGAGCTGTCAAGACCTGGTGAGCCACAAGAATGAGACCTATAAGAGTCAAAAAAAATAACAATGAATCTGTAAATATTAACTTGGAATGGGATTCAATGGAAGCTATGAAGCCCAGAAACTGATGCGTCAACAGATAAACAATTTGACAATTTAATACCTGCATATTGATTATTTATCTGCATCACACTAACAAATATTATGGATCACAATTTCCAAACCAGCAAACAATACAATCACTATGATCCAGACAATGAGATAATTGTACTCAGTGAACACTTGTTTTTTCTGTGTGGAAAAATGAGAAACATCAGTGTCCAGTCTTCCCTCTATTGACCCCAATTATTCAACGTCCATCAGAGCGTTCCTGCCATGATATTATCCCGGCTGGACTGTGTGCTTTCCTGTATTTAGATTCTGACGCTGAAAGAGCAAAATAAGGGCCTAAGCTGATTAAGCATAAGTGGAAAAAATGTGACCAGCTTTTTATAGCAACAAAAGTGACTCAGAGTTAGTTCCATAATCAGAAAAGTTGTAAATTAGTCTTTATGCTTGAGTCCATAAATGAAGTGTTTAGATAACAAAAGCTTAGTCCTACCATATACTTATATTCTTATATTGTTCTTATAATTAAAGACAGGGCAACACATATATTTAACCAACCAATGAACTTAAACCCAAGATAAACTTTGCACTTGCAACACTGCATGCTTACTGGACGTGTTTTCTTTTTAAGAATATCAAAGGTAATCTAAAATCTTTACAAAGAAATACAGAGTATGGAAGAAACAGATGTAATTTATATAAAAGAAAAATGGGAAAACGAAAGAGAGTTCATATTACAATTGGCAGAATGGGAGGAAATTTTGAAAAATGACTTTAAATGCACTGCATCTTTTTCCTGGAGGGAATTTGTTTGGAAGAACATGGCAGGCTTCTTAAGGGGGCCAGCACAGGGGCCTTTACGCCTGTTGCAGGAGGTCATTACCTAGTCTCTCCTCATACTGGCTCCAACTTAAAAACAGTATAGGATAAGTTGTTGATGTTACCCTATTGTATGATTTTGAGACATTATATCTCAGAAAGAGACCAGCACAACTAAAGAAATATGTTAGAAAATATATGTTAAATATATTTTAGTTGCGGCTATGGCCACTATGTCCCTGTTGCATATTGTTTTTCTTCTTACTTAAAGGTTTATTTTTTTCATATTTTTGTTTCTTTTTGCTTTAAAAGTGTTTGTGTTAGTCTTTGCATGTCCAAAATGTTGTTTGTGTGCAAAAATAATAGTTCACTTTACAATTAAGAAGGCTGAAAGCGGAAGATTTTGTCATGATAAAACACCTTGTTTTACATCTATAGTGCAAAGTGGCCAAGCAGGAGCTGACCGAGAGTGACTATAGGCTCTGTTCAACTCAATGAATCATCCAAACGACTCTGAGGCTATGGATTTAAAGGTGAAAAGTTGTGGGATGCAGTATCTTCTCTGAAAACAGCTCAGTGACCATTTTAAGAATACATTATATAGTTGGGACTGAAGATGGGTTTGACCTACCTAACAACAGTAACCAAGGAAGAACAGGCCATGGGCGAGACAGTCACTCTTTTGTTTCATGTTTGATCCCTTTATTTATTTAGATTTGGTGGGTCTTCTGAGGTGAGATTGAGAATATATTCTAAAAACATCTTTACTTTCCTCTCAGCAGACGCTCCATCACAAAGTGGATATGCTTACAAACACAAAGATGATACGAGCAGCTAGATCAATATTAGTTGCTGACGGGGCCCACCAGAAGCCAAGCTCCATCGGAATAGACTCCTATAGCTACTGGGTCCCTGCGCCTGTGGTCATTTGTCATCAGTGGGACAGGGGAAGTGGTGGTGCAGCTGTAAGTCAAGGCTCCTCCCACCGCCGACAGAGGCACTGGCCGAGGTCAGGCCTGAAATGAAAATGTCACTGCTGAGATACACTCCTGAAATATAGAGGTTAACATCCTGTGGCGTCCACCTGCATGTGGGTTCTATACAGGGGCCACGTGTATTTACTGCAGGACTCATGCACTTATCCCAGCTTCTTCCTGGGACAAGGTATCCAACATATATAAAACACTCTATTAAATTAAATACATGTTTATGTGAGCTCTGACATGGACACCTGTCGGGCAGAAACTGTTTCAATTAACAAACATGAGAAGGGAGCCAAAATAGTCTTGGCTGGTTTAAAAATGAATGAGTGTCGCTCATTTGCTGCATTAGACTCTGAGAGATTTATAATTGTATTAAACTGACACACATTCGTGGCATATCTAATACAGTGTTGCATGTGGTTAGAGCTGTACAATGGGCTTGGCTGAACCCCTTTTATATAAAACTAGATGCATCCCAGAAGGGAAGAGCACAAACTTTTACAAAGCTACCACTAGAGGGAGACAAAGTGGGCCAGAAAAAGATAACCAGTATTTTCTGTTATTGGTGTTCTTGGTTACTTTGGTGAATATTGAATTGCTTCTAAATGAAGTGTCAAAAAATTGGAATTTTTAATCATAACTTTTGCGTCAGCTTAGTTAATAATGTAATACAGCTTTTCCTTTTAAATTTGAGACCCCCCTCATCCACCTAAGGCGTGATATTGGAGTGCAGGTTTCTCTCTCAGCAGGTAGCACACTCGTCTGCAGCTTTACGCTCTCCCACTGTGAAATAAGGAGGGAGACTACTTTCATGTATTTCTGCAGGTCTTTGTAATAAAACCACAAGGCTGCTGTGGTCCTGAAACAATCCAGTGTCAGACAAAAGCACAGAGACTTAAATGTGACATTATTCCAGATCCCTTTTGAGGAAAATGGTGTTTTAAAATCCACGTCCTAACTTCCTTGCAGGCTGATTGAAGCAGGTTAGAGCTGCTCGGAGATGTCGTTTGTTATTTTAGTCTACTTTCACACATGAAGCCTCTCTGGTGAATATAAACATGGATAAAACCTTTTATAGAGGAATACGCCCTGCAGTGTTGTCATGGTAGCAAGGCCCTTAGTCTTTGTGAATAATGTTAGCACACTACATAGATCCTGCCTGATTAACCAGCTCTACCTCAGGTTCTACACAAGATACTCTAAGAAAGTTCTAAAACATGAAGATATTTCTGTTGCATACATTTCTATATAAACGTCTAAGGTGGGATGAACTTCCAAGGCCCTGGCATGTGATAAATTATGAATATATTTAATGGGAACTAAGTGTATAAATCAATTTGTAACATTGTGATGTCATTGATATGTCCTCTTGCACCACCTTGAGGACAAAATTAAAATTGGTCTAGCACTTTGTTTTTGGGATGGGTTACATTGATGTTATTTGTAGCAAGAATATATAGTCATCAATTTTATACTTGAAAATTAACCAATACAAAAATGTTTATAATTTTTGTATTCATAAAATATTAAGTGAAAAAATATTGAAAACAATTCATTGTAATAAGTAATATGCACTACTGAGATTTACTTGAAAGACATGTGTAGACCTCAGTGACCTTTGCATAGTAATTATACTTTTGTTTTTCTTCCCCTTTTCCCCAATTGGTGGCTCAAAAGCGGGTTGCATTATTTTTTTAGGCCTCAGAGAATAAGAAGTGGTTCTCTTAACTTGAAAAGTAAAAGAAAAAAAAAAAAGAAAAACCTGCGTGAATGTGAACTTGTTGTGATGCAACTGTATGACTTTATTTTCTTTTAATGCAGCTTTCTCTTTGTTGTCTTCTGTTGTCTCTAGCTCTTTAGTGACAATTGTTTTTCATAAATTTTTGCTAGGTTTACCGTGCGGGTTTAATTTAGCGACATGAAAAGTGTTAGAGTCAAGCTAAAAGTTAATCAAAATATAACACCCAGAGCATTGCAGTAAGCCATAAAACACATACAAAATATTACGTGTTTAATTTTGTGTGCGGCCCGGTACGTAATGATGTGTGGCCCAGTGCTGGTCCGCAGCCCTGTGGTTGAGGACCCCTGATTTAAGGAAGAAAAAAAAACATTCAAGTCTGCCTCATTTATAAACAAACAATACTGATTGGTCCAAAGGGACACTATTGTGAAAGAAAGGGATTCCAGACCCACTAAATAACTGCTAACTTCCTAAATAACTGGATATAGCTGGGCAGGTTACTAAGACAGAATCAGAAGAACTAAATTACTGAAAGAAAAGTCATGTGAGGTAAAGCAAAGCATTTTATTGCAAGTATTAGTCAAAGATACACTTCAAACTGAAGCAAAGCAACACTAAAAAGGCCAACAACAGAAGAAACATGTAAAACTTAAAGGAATCAAACCGTCAGTGTTACAGAGCCTTTGAAAAGTCCAAACGAGAGACTGAGACATGGACCGTCATGTTCATCCATTTTGCTGGTGCCTCAGTCAGAGGTAACCCATTTTTAGTTTGAAATAAGGCTGACATAACACAAGTGGTGCTATATTTCAGAAAAACATGACAAATGTTTCATCCAATCCTTGGCCACTACAAAAAAAAACAAACAAAAAAAAACATTCAAAACCTTTATATAGAAGGGAACTTGGCATCTCAGGCCTAATCTCTTTTTGCAATATTTGGTTAGAAGTTGTTATTGGAATGCAAATGTCAGGAAAACAGCCTCACGTTGGGGTTCTTTTGAGAGTAAACATTAAATAAAACCAAAATTACTTGAATTCTTATTATTTTTATTTATTTATTTTTTCCTGTGGAACTGGGTGAGAACACACAAAAGTTCCATGTCTCTTCTTCTCCGATGGGTGACAACATCCAAAATGAACAAAGTACCAAACAGCATTTTCTGATTCACATTACATCCTTGGGTCATGATACAGGTCAAGTACATAGGTTTTCTTGTTAGGCATTGCGCAAAGTCACATTGACCATTATGTAAGAAAGCACTTAAGGTTGAGGCATGTCTTTTCTTGTGGAATGAGACCGGTTCCTGCTGCCTAAAATGTTCTGGCACGAGGAAAACGATTTGAAAGGAAAGAAGTGACACCCACACAAAAATTTTTACCTTGAAATTCCATAACTAATAAAAAGTTACTCGTCTTCCCCTGACATTTTTTTAGACCCGACTGTTCTTTTACTGGCTCCAGGAATTGACGTTGCTAATGTACCCATTAGCAGCGAGGGATGAAAATAAGTCAGCCATTATGCACTTGACATACGAGTGAATTTGGCCCTATTGTGAGTAAAAGAGGTGTATCGTTGGCTGTATCGTTATTGGATCTATTCTTTTTTGTGATACATTATTGTGATATTTGTTACTCTGGTGGATATAGACATGAGAGCTGTGTGTGTGTAAAATATGAACTAAGGCCACCTTAACACTACATTTTCAGATGAATTATAAATGTAATAAAATTGAATCTGTGGAGAAACGATATTGTGATATTGTTATTGTGCACAGTGCAGCTCAGTGTGGGAAATTATTAAATAATCTGTGATTTCTCATCTTATTTTATTAAAAAAAAAAAATTCCATTACAATAGGAAAGTGTAATATGATTTATGTATTTTTGTAATTCTTGTATTCTTTCATGCATTTTTATTTATATTTTTATCCAGGTTTTCAGAAATTATTAATTAAAAAGTTTAAATGTAATTTTTTTCCCACAGATTTAAACAAATTGTTAGACCATTTAGTGATACCATGTTATTAATGAGCCCTGCGACTAACTGGCCACTGTTCAGGGTGTACCCCGCCTCAGGCCCAAAGTTGCTGGGATAGGCTCCAGTCACCCGCGACCCCTAACGGAACAAAGCGGTAGAAAATTAATGAATGAATGTTATTAATGAGGAAAAAAAATAAATCGATTTAATAATAAAAAAAAAATCTTCCTACTAAGATATGCAAGTTAAAAATCAGTTTCCAGGCTGAGTGACCCAGTCTACTTGATTTACTGAGCATGGTTCCAAAACGGTTCCCTTCGTCAGAGATGTGCTGCAGCACAAACGGGAAGGCGCTGTTGGTAAAAACTTGAAGAGGAACATTTTGTAAATGAGGTTACCGGACAGAATTGAATATTTGGCTCCATGTTTAACCATCCCTTCGCCTTGCACCCCTTCCATGTTGTTGTGCTTGCGTGTCTGTCAAGAATAAGGCTTCAACATGGAGGGGGAGGGGCTAAAGCCTCCTTCCACTGGCTCCGCCCCCCCGCCATGCTATGCCGTGTGCCACGTATACTCAATAAATACACCATAAAATATTCCGCATATATATACTTTTCATATATATTTAAAGAACAATACATTTAAATAGGATAACAACAACAAAACAAAAAAAAGTCGGCTCAAGAACAATTTTTCAAAATCGGATAAATGTTAAGACAAAACAGAGAACATCTTACAGTTATAATTTCTAAAATAGTATAAGAATATCGCAATCAGGCATTACTCAAGCATTATATGTAAAAGCAATTTGCAGTTTTTTCTTCGTTCATGTAGTTTAACATATGCAGCATACCAAGGTAAGTGAGGTGCAGTGTTTTTGAGATCACTTGTAATAGAAAGGTTGCCCCCTTCTCTGAACTGAAGAGGTACCCACAGAACTACCTTGTTTTAAGTGGACACTCTACAAACTCCTTTAGGGACACAACGCCACGCATCTAGGGCTGGGCTTCAAAAGGACACTTCAGCGCTACAGTGTTTCCACAGCTGCAGGAATAAGACTTGGCCACAACAAAATGTAATATTTTCAGGAACGGCTTGTGCTGGCCTTAAGGGAGTCTTTGTTTTGCTTATTCAAAAAAGGATTCTGCAATCCTTGGTACTAAAACTTCATGTAATTTATAAGTTATAATATATAATTCATAAATATAACATGGTCTGGCAGAATACTATTCTCTGAGATGCCTTGTAACCATAGCAACACTGCACCAACTACAGTTATTGTCAGACCATAACAATAAGGTACCCCAAAAATGAACATGATAGAAGCAGGATAATTTGACTTCTTACCCTCTAAAGAATTGTTAAAAAAATAATGAAGAATGAATTGGTAGTTCCTTGGTTGCTTCCATGTTGGGTTCTTGGATTTGTAATACTGTAATAAATACTCAGTGCAGAACGTGATTGGATAAAACAAATGCTTTAAAGTTTATGTCACTCTCCGGTGCCCAGCCCCAGCTGCAACATGGGTGTTTCCAAAAGAAAAAAACAACCACAAAAGAGCGGGCTGACTCAACCCCGAGTCAAGTCCCAAGAGCATGAGGCACACTTAAGCCTCAAGCTGAGGCACACTGAGCTACTGTTTGAGTTTGGTAGCACACACACTGCCCCTGGACTTGGATTTGTTTAGTGAGGTCTGGATTCTGTCCCTCAGGAGACAAGAGAGGGACTGGAGGGACAGAGAGTGAAGCCTCTTGGCTATGTGTCTGTGAGAGTGGCAGTCTCTAAAGTGCTGTGCTAAGTTTGTCATTCGTGGGCTGGGCCATGTCTAACAACGCTAGTGTCATCTATGTTCCGAACAACCCCTCCCCCCCAAAAAACCCCACCCACACGCACATTCCATTGTACCAACGACACCATTGGTCCAAAAAAAAGCACGAACAAGCAAAAGCTCCACCACAACCATTTACTTGGCATATTGTCTATTTCTATTATGTCTTGAATACATGAAACACCAGTTTGCATTGTCTTCTCGAAAAACAAATGTACAGTGAATGTGGAAAATGCAGCAGGACCTGCATTGCAAGATGTTCTTGAAAAAGGAGATTTCTTTGATTTGACATTTTACCTTTCAGTTTACAGCACCATCTGAAGAAAAGGCACTTTCTGTGGACTTTTTACTCAATCTGTCGCTACCTTCTATGGCAAATAGAGAACAGAGTGAATAATTTACTGATTATTTGAAATGGATTAATTTAGATTTGACATTCAAATTTGTAATGCACTTTTTACTTTCTAGGCAAAATGCTTGTTCTTCAGCTTAGAACAAAAATTATCAAAATAAATAGTTGGCAAACAAAACAAAAGCTGAGCTGAGTGTACTTGTGTATGTATTAGGGTCACATTGAAGACGTATAAAAATAAATAAAGTAAAAACAAGTAAAAATTGGTAGAAGATAAAGGAGTAACTTTTGATTTAGAGAGTGAAGTTGTAATAAATTCTGAACAAAATTAGCATTGACTTGGGTTTGATTTTTAATAACAAAAATACATATTTTGGTCAATCATTTTCAGATCATGCTCAAAATGACTGCATCCGTTTAATAATCACATACCTAAATGTTACAGTATCACAAAGTACTTACGAGTACTGTCCAATGCTGAGTAAGAAATGTACAATAATACTGGCAGGGGTTAAATGAGTGACCAAAACGGGCTCCAATATTGAGTACTGGCATCAGTTTTCGGACCCATTAGAGGCAGTGTAGCTTATACTAGGGATGCAACAAAACAGCCAGTCCACGGTTCAATACGTACCTCGTTTCTTTGCTCATGGTTTTTGGTTCAGTAGAATTTATGGGGCCCATCATTAAATTGTTTTAGTTGAATGCTATGTGCCGCAGTACTTTAAAGAAGCATATACACTATTCCTTTGTATTGAGGTTCTTCTGTGAAAACATGAGCTTATCAACATTCTTTGCATCAAGGTGAGAGTGGGTTGCACTTAAAATATCTCCTGCAGTAGGGGGCGTCTAATGATTATTTATATTTAATTACTATATTGTTATTGCCCAACTTAAAAAAAAAAAAACATTAACATCCAGGCACAACAATTGATATGATGACCTAATATAATTCAGAAAGGACCAGATTAAAAACAGACTCACTGATCAAACCTCAATAATGTCTCAGAAAATATACATTTAAGTCAGACTCATTATGAAATAATGTCACATTCATATTTTGCCACTTTGCTAAAAAGGTTTATATATTTTTTGTTGGTAAACTGACATTTTGCATTTCTATGTTAAATCTTCTGCGCGTACGGGGCAGGCTCAGAGGCAGCTCTCGCTAAGTCCGACGCCTAAACTGTAAAGATCCAGCGTTCATATTGTTTGTCGTCAGAAAACACGTTAACTATTAATTTTATGTAATAAACAAACCAAAATTTACCAACGCGTATTGAACCGTGAAATACTGTATTGAGAATTGTTGCATCCCTAGATTATACCTATTTTACAACCTGAATCGTCTCTTTTGGTGGTTTTATTCAGGCTTTATTCTTACCTACTCTCAATACAGAATGACTCTGTCGTCAGTTTATTTGTATTATTCGATTCCTTTCAATGTGACCCTAATGCACCCTTGTACTGTTTGACTTGTACACATGCCCGCCTACAAAGTGCTAAACTAAAGTAGGCCCTTTTCTTTGCTCTAATTGCATGTCACTTCCACAGAAGTCCAATAAATCTAAAACTAAAACTTGCCAAAGCAGAACCGACACTGCGATTATGCGAGGCAAACACATCTGCTCTGTAAACATGTGCTTGACAGGCCCTCGCTCGCAAAAACTAACCGTCATTAGGCACAGCAGAGAAATTCATCCTTCATAAGAGAACAAACATCAACATACAAGGACAACCTGCTGCATAAAGCCACCACTAACCGGCTTTTTAACCAGCGTCTGCTCCCGCCACACACTCATTGACATCTTTACTGACCACAGTCTGTCTCACGCCACCCCAGGGGGCAGATTGGATGGGATTCTTGCAGCTGTGGAATGTAGCCCCCTTTTGGCATGAGGGCCTAAAAGCTGGGGAAGCGAAAAAAAAAAAAAGGTGGAAAGAAGAGCGACATTACGATTACAAGCTTCATCACAGCACAGAGGCAACTTCTTTCTTATTCGTGAGCACATGGAAGTGGCAAGGCAGCGGTCTGGCGTAATTCCTCTCAAAAGAAAAGCTTCGATACAGTTTCCTTTGATCACGCAAGTCCTTGAAATAGATCTTTCAAAAGGCTGCCCAATAAAAAGGAGCAAGCGTCAGCACCAGTTGAAGAAAAAAGAAAAATGACATTCAAGAGCGAAGAAGCTGCTCGCTGTGTCCACTTCTTCAAATCACTGTTTGTCATCACAGTAGGGATGTAATGGCCTCACACAAAGATTTAACTGCCATCATCTCCTTTGTGACAAAAATATGGGCTGCACGATAAAGATAGAAGCATTTTTTGAACATGAAAGCTTGCGGCAAATAAGTCCACATCCCTATCAGTAACAGTACAACAGTCCAAACACACGACTAGTTTCATTATTATATGTTAAACAGCGACACAGGAACCGTCTATTGCAGTAATAAAACTTTGTAACTATATCTTTTTTGTTTTTTACTTTTAATGATACATTTATTTCTAGCATTAATATTTTTTTTTCTGTTAGCAAAAATAAGTGGTGTACATCACATCATTTAAAATGTACAAATATACTTTCCATCTGGCTTTTAAAAAGGCTTTTTTCGGACTCTAGTGAAAGGCTGACAGCCGTTGGGTTTCCGTGCTGGAAGGTAGTCACAGGCACCGGAAGTTGGACTATTTATTTTTTCCCCCGGAGAGATTCCCCTGCTCCAGATGTACTATTACAGTATCACAACTTTGACCACAAATCCAGCGGCGGGACCCTCACCACAATGCTTCACTGCGAGTGAGGTCTAACTGTTCTGTCCTACTCTCCTGCTCACAGAGGTTCAGGTTCAGACTGAAGTAGCACCACGCCTGTGTTCCCTTCCTGAAACACATGCTTCTTTTAGTGCAGTTTAGTTTGTAAAAAAAAAAAATATATATATAACAACACACCGCAGAGATGATCTTCAGGTTGAGAACAGCACAAAGATTGAGCAGCAGCGGGATTGCAGCACCTGCAATTTAATCCCGTACCTTGTTCTCAGACTAGTCTCACCCTTTCCTTTGGGTCACTTACATAGACGTACATCTCTATGGGGAAAAAAAAAAAAAAAAGCTTAGGATAAGGCTGTCTTGATGTCTGAGTAATACACTGTAGCAGCTGGATGCACGTCTTATGGGGATTAAGCAAAAGACAGCTTGGTTCTATGTTAACACTGCCCAACAGCCAATAACAATAAATATATAAATGCTTCTATTGACTACTCCAGTCAGTAGGCTGTTGATGAGAACAATGAGAAGCATTACCTTCTCTACACATGCCATGTTGCCCGTTAATTATTACCAGAAAGGGTTCCGACTTACCATTATACTTCCACCAGGCACTTGAATTCTCCACTGTACGGCCTTACACCTTTTGTCTACCAACACTTTGTCCGCAAAAAATAGCTTTGATAAGCCAACTGAAAAGGTCCTAAATATGCCCAACAATGAACTACAGGCCCCAAAAATCCTTCAAGTACAATTAAAAAAAAAAATTCACTAAAACTGTACTATTTATATTATTCGCTTAAAAGAGAAATGTTTCTGACATACGTCCCCTAAAATCGTCTTTGTCCCTTCATTCAGCTGATTATTGCACTAGAGAAAACCTATCTAACTCTGAAGAGGGCAAGTTGAAGCACTGCAGGAAATGAACACAAGACTGAAAAAATTTAAACATTTAGGCTTAAAAAGGATAAAATGTTAAGTTGAAATATTCAGAAGCTATAGATAAACAAAAAAACAACAACAGTGTTATACTTAAATAAAGACAAATGGTAATTCATATATCAGCCACTGTGACCCATTTAAATGTAGCCCACAGCTAAATACTATAACCTTGTTTCAAACCTCAACAGCTTGACTTTAAAGGGGCATTTATACCTCGTTGCCAACAGGTGGCAGTGTGCTCAAAAGAACAAAACTCGCCTAACAAGTATATAATACAAAAAAAAATTAAAAAGTGAAAGAGAGGGAAAAATAAGTTTAAAAGAAAAGCAGACGCTTAAAGATACAGTGAGTAAAACAATTTGTAGCTCAAGATTCAGACATTTTCCTTTCTCTGCTCCGTTTTGGGGAAAAACAAACAAAAATTGAGTTTAAGTGCTGCTGCTCAAACTATTGATGGCAATGGAGCAGATTAGTTGACTCTAAAGAGACTGTGCCAAACTGCAGTGCATACATTTGGAAAGAAAGAATGTTTAGAAACAAAACAAAACAAAAAAAAAGCACCATTAAGCCACAAACAGATGGGGAAAACAGATAGGAGGGGCACAGAGAGGGGCCTGATAGGGGTCTGGAAATCAACGTGTTGGCTGGCTTGATATTGCATAATAGTGCTTGAGTTTCTGTCTTTTTTTTCTGTCTTTTTTTTTTGTTATTTTCAAAGCAGCGTTTGCATCCTCAGTCCAGTGTCGGGGTCCCTCCTCCCTGCTTTCCTCTGCACAGTGTCAGGTCCGGATTGACGTAGGCGTAAAAGGGGTTTGGGACGTGCCCCCTTTTTGTTTGTTAGAACTGCTCCACTGGCGATCCGGGCGTGCGTGGTTGTGTGTGTGTGTGTGTGTGTGTGTGTGTGTTGTCGTTGTGTGGTAATGGGTGGCAATGTTTTAAAGGAGGCGAGGTGGAGCTCAGGCAAAGTACATGGTCCTCAGGGTGTCGTGGTGGATCTGGACCGCTTTGGCCAGCGCCTGGGGGTCTCGGCCGTTGCTCTGACCAGACACGTGGCTGCCTTCGGCGCTGTAGACAAGACGGGACAAGGCAGTTAGGACAAGCATATTAGCAGTCGTTATCCAGTTTCTCCAGGAAGACACTGGGATTTTTGCAGTGGCTGTGGCCAGCCTCTACTGTGAGAGAAGTTACACTCAGAGAAAAATCTTGGTGATGTGGCCTAAAATGCTTGTTGTGTTAAGTTGTGTCAGACTTTAAAAAAATATTAGGCAAGACAGATTATTTTTTCAGAGATGTTAACTGGCATATAAAAAAACTAAATATACAATATAAAACATGTCCATTTAACATTCAGCACTTCTTTTTTTTAAATTTTTTATAGATATATATTTTTTTTAAATAGACAAACTAATGTTAAAGCGTTATCTGTTTCCAGTTGTGTCAATACAATATAAATGTGCATTAACACAGATATTCATGTTTAACGCATGAAGTGTTGTTTCTGCAATGGCACCTTTAACCTTCCTGCATACCATCGCTTCAGTCGCTTTAATTGTACACTACACGCTTCACAAAACCGTTTAAGAGATGTGAAAAGTTCTGCTTTTCAGCCCTTGTCACATCTCCACTAAAGTAAAGCATTTCTAAAATGGCAGGAAAGTTACACTAATTTGCTAGGTTTGCATGAATGTTGTGCAAATACCATGTAATCCAGGAGAGAATGATTTTTTACCAACGCCACCAGCACAGACACGAGCCTGCCTTTCCTCACCTGTCATGTTCTTTGTCCACCAGATGGTAGCGGGCGCGGAAGGCCACAAGGTGGGCATAATAAGCCGGCGCGGGGATGGACACGGAGCGGGTACAGCGCACGTAGGTGTGGCACAACTGGTAGGTCAGCAGCTGGAACTCATCAGCGGTGAAGCAATTGTCGTCCCACAGGACATGGTAGTGGGAGGGCCGGCTGGTGCCCTGGGAGCAGCAAAAGGAATGTTTAGGATCAAGGTAAAGGCAATTTTGTGTGTTGTGCTACAGTGTTAAAACATGTTGAGAATGCCCTCAGCAGCTGTGTGATTTAATCTCCAAGTGTTTTTGCATAACTGAAGTAATAAAACTGCCAACCAGATTTGTTCTTGCTGCAAAGCAAAGAAAAAGGGCTTGAGGATATTTTCACAATACTAACAAAGGATAATAGTTTTCAAGGCACCATTGTGAGAGTTTATTTTTTAACTGTAAAATGATCTCCTTAAGGCATTAAGATAATTTTATTGGGGAACAGTGCTAAAAATGCAAGAGAAAGCTGAAGAAATACCTGTATTCCAGCGTGACTGCAGAGGTAAAAGTCAAACTCATAAGGATGTGTGATGTCCGTATCCACAGTAGTACCAGCAGGAATGTTTCCACTGCGTCCAACCTAACAAACAAGATACTAAAGGTTTCTTATGCCATTTAATGCAGCTTTGATAGGGAACTGTATAGCGTGTGTAAGAAAAGTAGTGGAAAACCAGGTTTAAAAGCATTTATTTGGGGAAACAAATGTAATAATGACTTAAAAAGAACTCCATGGTGTGTTTTCCTGAGCTAAGGTTTACCAAGTGCTTTGCAATTTACCAAATTAAAAGCCTAAAGCTCATGGGAGCCTGCTCTCCTCTCTGTATGGCAGAAAAACAAGGTTGTTACTGGCTCTGGGGGCTTTAAGTGCCACTCCAGAGCATTTGGTTTTGCCTGGGCCTCTAATGCTTTAATCGAATGTAATTACAAGGGTGAGGAGGGTGAAGAGTGTGGCAGACAACAAAAAGGTAATTAAAGAGGCCTATTCTGAGTGCTTAATGTGCTCTGAGAGTGAAAATAAAAAAAAGAATATGCCTGATACACTGTAGTGATTTAAACAGGTGGAATCATTGATTTGTGTTGTGGAAAAGACTCACTCTCTCGTTTCGATCGGCACAGAAGAGGCGAGTGTGGTGGCGTTTTTGCACAACAATGTAAGTGATGCCTGGTTGGTACTCCTTCTCCAGGCTGATACAGGCCTCACGGATGGCCAGCAGCTCATAATACAGCACCTACAACAAGAAGAAATGTAATATAAATAGAAGAATTCCTAAAATTCACACTTAGAAAAAGACAAAAACCATTGGGTTCAGAAAACTGCCCGGAGCTGACCTGTCTGAACTGGCCTTCTGAAACACCGTCCCGATAGAAGATGATTCGAGTGGGTTTGTAGCGGGTGGACTTGTAGAACTGGATGAGTAATTCTCGCACCATGGAGGCCAGGTCCTGGATGACCTCTTGCCTTGGCCGTTGTACTCGCACTGTGGCACAGTACCTGCTGGGATGGGCGTCCATACTACCTACCACCTGAGGAAGACAGAGGGGGAAAATAAATCAGAATATATGGTTAGATAAAGGGAAGAAAATTAAACATGGTCAAGAGAAAATGAAGAAACGTACTGCTGCAATTGAAGGCTTCTTCCCGTCTCCTGCAGGTGGATGTGTAACATCTGCCCCCAGGAAAATAACGGGCTGCTGGAACACTGATGGGCTGTAGATCAAATTTAACATTGCCTCATGATGGACTGTATTTTTATTTAATTTTTTAAATCAAATTTTACCAAACAATCTTCAGTAATTTAGTCTAAAAAAACTGAACAAATAGGAACTAACCGTTGGTGAGGTACCAGGATGTTGTTGATGCCTCCCAGCTTGACGTTGATCTTGAGGCAGAGGTTGGAGAGGGTCTGAGGGGAAGTCTTCACCACGTTCTTCACTTGAACACACTGTGTGGCCATGCCGAGTAGAGTGTCTCCCACACGCTTCACTTCAGCTGTACAGGAGACAACAGTAAAATTTGATTTACATTCTATGTATTTTATGGAAACTAGAAATTTGTATATTGGGAGTAAAAGTTGTATTTATCAGCCGTTTAGCCCTAGTGGAGAAATGCAAAAATGGTACGATTCTTTGCTTTAATTTGTTTTTCTTTACCGTAAACAGGAGTTTTTCCAGGCAGGATGACAATTATGAGCTGCAGCCCAGCGTAAGTGTTCTTCAGGTGTCGGAACATGGGCTCCACACTGTCTGCTCCCTGGGCGTATTTACAAAAACATGGCTGGCCCTGGATAGGCATCCCAGCATCCTTAGAGATCTTACGCAGCTGGTCAGTGAAACCCCTATAAAGAAAAGGAAATGGAAGCGTTGAAAAGGGAGAGGTGCAGCGCAGTGAATACAAGTCGCTGATACAATCTGCAGTCCGTGCACTCAATTACACAACGTTTTGTGTAAAAGGTAATGTCTTTTCAGAAGACATACATTTGTCACACACAGTTGTAAGGGCAGCTGCTTGTGAGACTTATTATTTGTTGCTGGGGAGGGGTGATGCAACAATATGAAAATACATATGCATGCAGGCCTGCTCCTTTAACTGATGCATGAACCGTTCACTCATCAATGTGCTCTGACGTGTCATATTTGAAGACTTGGCACGCACACGCACTGGCTCACTCATACACACATCTCAAGTACTATATTTCTCCGGTGAAAGTTATGTCTTATCACATGGAGAGTGGTAAACCTAAATGCAATGACTCTCACTTGAGAATTTCTTCCCGACACTGCCTCTGTGTGGCAAAGCAGGCAATAGCCCACATCTTGATCTCCACTCCAGTGTGGAACTGCTTCCCCCTCATGTCCCACACACCGTGGCTGGGCGTGGCTACTGTGCGGTTCTGCAACACCACAGATGCAACACAACAATATTACACAGATGCACTTATCACACAAACAAATCTATTCTACAAAACACAAAGCAAAAACAAAATCACTCAAACAAAGACAAATATGGCTCACCTCTAACCAGGGAAATTATATTTTCTCTGATTAGAGAATGTATGTATGTATGAAATAGTGATTTTTTTATTTTAATATTGTCTTTGTAATATGTTTTTGCATATCCATTGTGGTGTATCTTGGTCTGTATTTAATTTAGTTTTATTGAAAATGAAAGTGTCAAAGTACTAAAGGGTTATCTTTACTTTGAATAGGCTGTTAATCCACACTGTGGTTCAGTCTCAATAAAATGATTAAACTTACTTTAACGTTTCAGATCATCTTAAAAAGAGGTGGCTTAGTTTTGCCTTTTGAGAGAACAATAAAAAGCTTTACTATCGAGGCTCAACCACGACAAACAAAGACGAGACTCCATGGAGTACAAACAGAAGCTAGAGTTAGTTTCCCCTCTCGAGAGCCGCTGTGGTGAAGGCGGAGAGAGGGGGAAGCGTGTCACACAAACATAAAGAATGGCTGTGATTTAAAGGAAGATACCATAAAGTGCTCAGTGCTCACCCTGCCGCCGTATTGCAGCATTGGGGCGGGTAGCACTCGCCCCGTCACGTGGGCCATCTCGTCGCGCACTTTGAACTGGAACTCCTGCACGAAGGGGTCCGACTCGTAGTTGGCACTGCGCACCTGTGGGGCGAGAGGGTGCAGAAGTCAGACAGTCAGTCAGTTGGTGCTGTAATGTGGACGGCTTTGTGATGTCATGTCAATTTGTAAAAGTCCTAATTTTTACAGTACTGTGCAAAGGAACGCTGTAAAGTAAGAATGTTGAGAAAAACCTAAAATATTGTTTTAATTTTAGTGTGTGTGTGTGTGTGTGTGTGTGTGGGGTCCTCCCACAATTGTCCAAGTTAAATTTAAGACCTCCATGTTCCTTACTTCCAAAAGTGCTTACATTATTCATTCACTCCACAACCACACACTGGTGGTGGAATGCTACATCTATAGTCACAGCTGACCCCAGGGCAGACTGAGACATTGCAGCCATTTTGGAACTTTAACATACCTTGACTCTATTACCATTCTAAATGTTGTTCTTGCATTATCTTAAATGCGTAAACTTAGCGTAGATGGCAAAAAACTAAAAATTTCACTGGTACAGAGCAGACACAGAACAGAACTTACCTTGCTGTCTTCCATCACCTCCAACCACCCTTCAATTTTCTAATATTTTAACTATTTCTCATAAAATTTGCAACGCCTGGAGCTGCTGTAGCTTAGCTAACAGATAAGTGAGCATTTCTTTCACTCATAGTGGTTAGGTGAAGCCATATATTGTCAAACAATTGTGTACTAATTGTGTGTACTGTTTTTAAATCAAAATAACAGAACCTACAAAAATGACCCTGATCAAAAGTTAACATAGCCCCAGTCTTAATACTGCCATCTCTAAAAATCAAGTCTTTTGTGGTAGTTGTGGCCGAGGCTCCTTATTTTCTCAGATGGTAAAGCTGCCCATTCGTCTTGGCAAAAACCTTCAGTTTCTGTAAAATTCTTGAGCTGTCTTACAGGAGCTGCACGTTTGAGATCTCCCCAGAAAGGCTCAATGATATTGAGGTCAGGAGACTGAGATGACCAGACCAGAACCTTTACTTTATGCTGCTGTAGCCAATGACGGGTCGACTTGGCCTTGTGCTTTGGTTTGTTGTCATGTTGGAACATCCAAGTACGTTGCATGCACAGCTTCCGGGCTGATGACTGCAAATTATTATTTGCTGATAACATGCTGCATTCATCTTTTCCTGTCCCTTTGTAGCTCAAACATCCTCAAAACATCAGTGATCCACCCCCATGTTTCACAGTAGGAATGGAGTACCTTTCATCATAGGCCTTGTTTACTCCTCTCTAAATGTAATGTTTATGGTTGTGGCAAGTAGTTTAATTTTGGTCTCATCATTCCAAATGACTTTGTTCCAGAAGTTTTGAGGCTCGTCTTTGTGCTGTTTGGTGTATTATAAGCAGGATGCATTGTGGCCTTTGCGTAGTAATGGCTTTCTCAACCATGCAGCCCATTTTTCTTGGAGTGCATCCTTTTTGTGCATCTTGAAACCGCCACAACACTAAAGTTATGTGTTTTTTTTTCTTTGCATCCTGAACAATTTTCCTGGCAGTTGTGGCTGAATTTTTTGTTGGTCTACCGGATTCTGGTTTGGTTTCAACAGAATCCCTCATTTTGGCATTCTCATTTTCTTAGATATCTTTTAAAATCCCTTTTCTGTTTAATACAGGTCAATTACCCCTTCCCACATATCTTTTGACAATTGTTTTGCTTTCTCTGTGACTCCCAGAAAGTCACTGACCTTTTAGACACACACTGATTACAAACAGATCACAGGTGAGGACTATTACCTTTAGTAGAAATTCAAACCCATGTGTCAGCTTGTGTGCATGTTATCAGACCAAAACCACCAGGGTATGTAATCATAGAATCAAGGTAATTTGGGTATTTTCTGTTGTTGTCATGATTTAAAAAAAAAAAGTAAACAATTGTTTGACAATAAATGGCTTCACCCAACCACTAACTATAAAAGGTAAAGAAAAGTTTTTGAGTTATCATTCACATTCTGAAAAATGGCCCAAATTAAAAAAACATATGAGCAGAACTTTATTTCTGTTCTTATCTTGGTTTTAACGAAAGTATAAAACTGTGGTGTCCGCTCTGGCCATGTTAACTTGCGTCACTAACGTGGCTTCCTTGTTGACAACCGGCTGTGTAGCGTTGAATTTTTTCCGCTTCATGTCTGGCATTTCTTTGATTGGTTAACATTCTACTTGTAAACCCCGCCCATGAAATCAAATGCAAGCAACAGGGTACCAACTTGTATTGAAAATAGGAAAAGAGTTTGTCGAGGCAGGCCAGGCTACTACTAACTAAAATAAATAATTTAATTCTGCCAGGGTACTGAACTTATGAGCTCTACTGTATGTGGTAAACAAATATTTGTTACCGTTTTATTCTGTCTTAAATTCAGGGTGTTAAGATTTAGGACCCAAGGCAAATATAAATCAATTTAAGACCTTAAATTGACAAAATTTAATTCTACAGTCTCTCCCTTTGCTGTCTGTTAGCTGATAAAAAAAAAAAATTAACATTTCAATTTTACATTTTTTTAAGTATTCCTACTTTTGCACAGTATTGTATCACATATTGTACTGCTGGGGTTGTTTTTAGGTTTACACTTTATAGATTAATGTAGGTACTGTATTTGGCCTTTTACAAGAAACGCAAATGCAGCATTAAGAGTCATAATTCAGTCATAACAGTAGTTGTCGAGTTAAAGTGAACATAGCAGCTTGGTGTTAGAGAAGACCATTACAAGTAATTCATCCATAGGTTAGAATGAGTAACTGAGTCCTACCCTAAGAACCTCATCACAAGACCTTCCACATTCTACCCAGTATAACAAGCAAATGACTAAAACTCAGCTTAAAACCAAAAAGCCAAACCTAAAACTATTCAAACTTTATTACATTACAACTTGAATCTCAATATATGAAATACTGTCATAGTAAGCACATTAGAAGTTCACATAAACATTGATTAGATTAATAATAAATAAATGAATAAATGCTTCAGTTTATAGTGTAGCTCCGACACACAGGAGATGACGGTTCTTGAGGTTTGTTTTGGTATTTTTACTTCTCAGTCCTTGCTATTCCACCCACACTTCCCTGAAAAATAAGGCATCCAATTGATCTTCATCACAATGACGTCTGCAGTGTGCACAATCTAGTCATTTTGCTCTTGAGTGAAGAGATAGGAAGCGCGCTAATATGGAACAGGTACGCTGTCGCTAATCTGATAATGGCTCTCACAATGTATGCTCTGTCAGTCTCTCTAGAAGCATTGACGCAGCCTCACACATATTAAAGCCCATTACAACTCGGGCATTTTTGTTGACCCCGACTAGCCTTGTAATCGCCAAATGTGATGGACGAACACGCCTATGTTAATAAAATAAAACAAGACAAGGAGAGGAATTACAAAACATAATAAAAGATGAGAATAAACATGGCAGTCATGTGCTGATAAGCCTAGCAACATGGTTAGTTAATGAAATACATGTATTCAAACATTAGACGTTGCTGAAATGTAACTTATGGATGCCACCGGTTTTAGTTATTGTGTATAGTTACTTTACGTTTTTTTGTCTCCACTCTCGGCTCACAACTCACCAGTCTGCTGATCTCCTCCTGTCGGTCTGGTGCAGAGCGAGCTGTGGCTTTGATCATAGTGGAGGTCTGATTATCTGTCAGTTTCTTAATACATCGTTGACCTGCTACAATGTTACACACCTGTGAGAAAACAAAAGCAAAGCCTGAATTAAAACGTCAACAGCTGTGTCCTGCATGCACTTTTTTGCTGATGATGAAGACAACCTTTGCTTCTTTGCTTAAAATAGTAGTGTTTTGGCTCACCTCTAAGGGGAGGTAGGTGTGCTTCTGTTCCTGGCCAACTTGTAGACAGGGCAAATGTGGATATTTCAGCTGCAGGCTGTACTTCTCTCGGAAGTACTGTGCTACTGTACGCTCTACAGTCTGACCATTCTCAAGTTGTAAAGGGAACCTAAAGAAGACATGTGGCATGTCAAAAACATATAACCAGTGTTCAGTAATCCAGTGTTTTGAAAAAATAAATAAATAAAAAAAGTTTAACATTTTGGTCACTAGATGGTGATATAAACATCTTTTGAAGAAAACAAAAAAAAAATATTGGCAGAGCAGCAGCTGAATATAATTTCTACTTCATTTAAATATGACTAATGTTGACTGTATTGTTGGCAGATGATTCAACCATTATTTGGTGGTTAGGCAAATAAGAGGGGAGCAGGTGGTCCATGTTCCCACCCCTGTCCAATCCCCACTCTCCTCCCTGAGTCTCCCTTTCCCTCGCCTGCCCACAGACTGACTCACGTTTGATGGCTGGCAGGCCGGCGGGTCACATTGCAGACGCGGTACTTCCTCCGCATGGTTCCACAGTGCGTCACCTCCACCTTCAAACCTAGGAAATAATAAAAAGTGTTGGTGGAGCTCTGTAAGGTGTTTGTGTGGAACTAACTGTGACGGGGTGTCCCTGTTCCTCAAACTCACTTTTATACAAGACACATAATGTGCTTCCATTTGTTTAAATAGTCTGTCTCACATGCTGTATCGCCTCACCTTTGATTTCTTTGGTGAACTTGACTCGGTGAGAGTCTGTGAGAGGCCGAGGTTGCTCGTCTATGTTGTGGATGTCCAGTACTTCACACATAAACTGGATGACTGGCTGTGCCTTGTAAAAAGCAGTGGCAGAAACTACAAGAAATAGAGAAAAAAAAAAAAACATTAGAGTTTTAACAAGCTACATAAGTTCAGATAACATCAAGTTACTGTGGCGCTTTTGTACAATGCACATTGAACAATGCTACATCCATGAATGTAACACACTTTCTCTGAGGCAGGTTCTACATTCACACATGATCAGGCTAAAATTAAGTAGCTCTGGTAAAATTAATACAGGCTTTGTTCTAATAAAGTGCATGACTGATTCATTTCTTGCTCTAGGGAGAAAGAATTATCTTTCATGAGAAGCTCATAGCATTATTGTTAGAGCCTGTATACCCCTTAAGCAATAATGTTTTGTCAATTTAACTTAAAAAGAAGAAGTGTTTTGTGAAATGAGTCTACAATAACATAATGATTAAGTTAAGTTATGATGATACCAGACATAAAACAGACTAAACTTTAAAAAAGTGATTTTGCCGAGTTATTTCTCTAAGACACAAGGATCTTTACCATTGAGAGGAAATGGCATCAATTTTGCTTGTTTTTTTCCCTCATTTTGGTTTGCATTGTATTTGAAGTGACGCATGAGTCATTCATGTCTTGTCTGTTGTGTTTCATATTTACATACAACTTGCACACAATAGAAAAATAATAAATTATCTGTTGTATAGTAATAGTAATGGAGAAACAGGAGGCAGCCAATTGACTCCAGTCAATAAAAGAGCGGGAAAATGTGACAAAGCCAATCAGAAAACAGGAGAGGGAGAAAGACTTGACGCAATCTGAGCAAAACAAAAGTCGTCTCAAGGAAATGCCCTACTCTGCTACCCTCCTGACCCCAGCAACACCCACCAGTCTCACTCATCCGGGCTCAACCACACACGCTAGCTGCTTTGTGTATCCACAGCAACCGACCAGCCAGTTCCCACCTACCTCCGAGATCCTCTCTCACTCTCGCACACATTTTGCTCTGTTGTAAACCGAAACTTTTCCAACAGCCTCCTGCCGTGTGAATACGGCTGAGTACGTTGGGACATTTTCTGCCACATATTTTTTACAAATAACAGACTGCAAGGAAGCGCTACTCTGGGACGTTAAACAGAGTTGCACCAAAAGGAAATGAGCCAATTAGAAAACTAGATACTTATCAGTTTCAGCAGAATCTCCAAATTAAGACCATTTAGGACACAAGCTAGCAAAATCTCTTCTTCTAGATGTTGAACAAATAGTATATTTTCTACAAAAGGTAAAATGCTTTACGTAAAAATCTTTTCTGAGCTGACTGACAAATAACGGATGCTATTGGTGTGAAATGAATCCACAATAAAGGCTTCCTGAAAAGTTTTAGTATGCGTGTAATAGCACTAGTAGTAGTCTGGCCGAGTTTGGCTCTCACCATCAATGTTGAGCATCATCTTCCACATGGCAGGTCGCACTGACTGATGGAAGCCAAACCAAACCTCTCTCCCACCGCCCAAGGGATGGTCGTAGCCCTCAGGAGCGGAGAAGAAGGAACGGCCTACTGGAGTGTACCTGTTGGAGGAAAAGATTGAAGATGATCAAAGAGAACAAATAAGAAAAACAGACACGTCTTAAAAGCAGCGGACCCTTTTCAAACAATTGTGTAGTGTAGTATACATAGTGGTAAAGCTGTAGTAAAGACAGTAAAACATAGCATAGTATGGTTGTAGTCAACCAAAGAACAACAGAGTCAACTAAAATCTCTCGACAACGACAAATCTATGACATGACATAATATTAGGAGTGCCCTCTTTTGGGGCGGCAGTGGCTCAGTGGTAGAGCGGCCGTCGTTCAACCAGAAGGTAGTAGGTTCGATTCCCGCTCGCCCCACAGTTCATACTGTCGTTGTGTCGTTGGGTAAGACACTTAACCCACCTTGCCTCCAGTGTCCGTAGCACTGGTGTATGAATGTATGTGACTGTAGAGGTGTGTTTGGTGGTGGTAGGAGAAGGTTGTGAGCCGGTTGCGTGGCTGCCCCCCTCTCTGTCTGCCCCAGGAGTGAATGTAATGGGTGAGTGGAAGCTCCATGTAAAAACACTGTTGTAAAGCACTTTGTGATAATTATCTGTGAAAGGTGCTATATAAATAAATTACTTACTACTTACTTACAATGCATTTAATTTGGAAATTTTGACTCTCCTTGCTAATAGTTTAGATATACATCTGATCTGCTCTTCCAATTAGACAAAGTCAGATAAGAGCGGACATTTCTTAAAAAATTAATACACTATGGTCTATCCACAAACTCTAATCACTTAGCTAAAAGTAAATTGTACTATTCGACTAAATAGAATTTAGTAAACTGTAATCTAACAGACAAATTTGTCAACTTGAGGCTTTCATTATTGCATAATATAGCACAGACTGCACAGATTTCACAAATTTATTGTTACTGCAATATTAGCGTTATTGCAATATTCTCAATCAGAATTACTTGTATCGCAATATCACTCTATTTTTCAAAATCATCCAAAATTGTCCAAAAAAAGCTTTAATTCAAACTGTGGTGCAACCAAATGTTAAAGACCTGGTTTAGACCCGTTTAGACCTGGTTTAGTTCTGGTATAATCTTTGATACTGATTTAGCTTCTGCTTTAACGGGTGGAATTTAGTTAGGGTTATATTATATTTTTAATTATTGCTCATTTTCTGATATTGTGAAGCCCTAAAATATTCTATAGTATAGCATAACAACATCTTCTGCCCTTGATTGAATTTTCATTAACCAGTATGTTCTCATGTAAAATTGAGTTTGGTTTTATAATATTGAGCCTGTGGTATAGAGAGCTGTATAGAGTTGTAACTCCTTTAAGGCACTTGTGATCTTGCTCATCCTTGCTCTTGCTAAGGCTTAAGGAAAGAGGTTGTGAGGTCAAGTGTGGCGCTGTGCAGGCTTCTATACAAGATGCGTTTCATTTCCGCTAGGTCCTGATATTATTGCCACTGTGACAGAACAAATATAATGTATTTGCGTTAATATTAGAGGGATCATGAGTTTTTCTTTTCTCTATTAAATTTATCTCAAGGGAATCACAACAGAGGTTGTAGGAAGCAGGTATGAGCTATTTGTCCTTTCATAACTAGGGAGTGAAATTATTTCAAGTTACATAAAGTGGTAGTGGTATGTCTAAGCCACTAGAAAAAAAAAGTGAACTAATCTCTGTGAAAACGCAAGCCAAAGAGCTTACTTCATAGAAGGCAGGTGTCGCAACACTACATCCACAGCGTGTACAGGGTTGGTGCTGATGGGCTTGTCCAGTTCCAGAGGCTCAGGCATGCTGCGACCAGTCAGCACCTCGTGGAGCATGTGCCAGCTGACTAAAGAAACAAACTTGATGGAAACTTTAAAGGGGCGATCTTTGCCCCCTTCCCCTGGTAAAGTGACATCCAGGTCCACCTGATGTACAAAGCCAGTAAACAACATGATCAATCATTAAATACTAAAGGGTACAGAGGTGAAAGTCGGGATGTGGTAGGTTTTGTGTTTGTGTATTTTACCCCTGCTGGTGCCACAGGAAGAGGGTTGGCTGTGTACAAGCTTCTCTTCCCATCGTAGACTGGCCTTCGGTCCCCAAAGATTGTCACCTTGAAGTGCTGCACCATGGAGTCCACCACCTCCCTGCAATATGGACATACAAGTTAAAGGTATACACTGTTGAGAAGGGCTGCACGCTGCAAGAGCTGCACGCAATAATTCAACCTGCCCCAGCGATGTCTCCCTACCTGATTAGACAAACCCTAAGAATGCCAGACCAGATAAGTGTCATCACAAAGCGGTTTAGCAACTCCATCTAACCCTAGGTTTTTCTGGGGAGCTGTGAGCAAGTTCATGTGCAACAGGCGGAGTTGGCACAAAATGATCACAGAGAGTTAACATAAAGACAAATATGAAAATGCATTAAAATCCTGTAGACTGAACTGCAGTTAATTTGCACAAATGCACCAAGTAAAGACTGAGCAGACAGAATTGTGTGCCGTTTAAATTTTAAATTCTAAAAGCATTATTATGGAGTCTACTAATCAGTGATTCCTGATATAATGCAGACAATTATACTAGGGATGGGCATGAATATTCTTATGTATATACATACACACTGCAGTAAAAAGAGTCCCCAGGCGAGGCGATCGCTCATCCTGTTCCTGCCCTGTTCTTCACTTCTGCCTCTCACTTCTGCATTCTGAGCAAAATGCCATTTACTAAACATGTATAAACCCAAGTTATGGCTAGATAGGATATCCTGTTACAGTAGAGGTGTTTATTGGCAAGCAACTGGCGATACTATACGTATCACGATACACAAGCCACAACATACGATATATCTCGGGCGGCAGTAGCTCAGTGGGTAGAGCAGTCGTCTTTCAACCAGAAGGTAGGCGGTTCGATTCTCACTGTCCCCACAGTTCATAATGTCGTTGTGTCCTTGGGCAAGACACTTAACCCACCTTGTCTCCAGTGGCTGTAACACTGGTAATTACTGTAGAACAATGCAAGTCGCTTTGGATAAAAGCGTAGCCTCAGCTAAATGAACAAATGTAAATGTAAATCTCGATACTGTATTTTTAGACTACATTTTGCATCTATCAAAATAGTGAGCACTGAAACTATAACTCACATTTTAAATGTATTATTTATTTTTTTAAACAAACTTATTGCTTGCAGATTATTTTTTCAGAAATACTTTTTATCAATTCAGCCATATTTTGAGTCAATACGAGAATTGTGCCATGAAATATTGCCATATTTAACTTTTTTTTTTTTTTTTTTTTTTTACAGCTCTATGTTACACATAGTCACAAATCAATATAAACACTTGCTGTACCTTCAGTCAGCTGTGCAGCTTTTGTGCAGCTACTTTATTACCTTTTCCTTATTAGTGCAGCCTCTTTCCCCTCCTCTTTGACACCAAGCGCTCATTGCTGATTGGTCAGTAGGCTTCTATTCTCTGTCTTATCTTAACATGGTCTGGAGCAGGTTAACCATTCAGTGCAAGTTTACACAGAGTTCTACCTCAACATAAAGTTAACCAGTTTTGTGATAACAGAAATCTAGGGTTTATCTCAATGTTACCTCACTACCTTGTTAATTCAGCTTGGTGTACGGTATGTTGTGATGTATGCAATTTATTTTTTGCGGGTGCTCTAACAGCTTAAAGATATAAGAACCTGACATATTAAATAGTATGCTGAGGGTCTGGTGTACCTGTTGACTCGGCGAGGGCACTTGTCAGGCTTGATGTCCACCTCGTAGAGGTAGACATCCATCTTGGGGATCTCCACCTGGAAGCAGTTGGCCAGCAGTTTGATAGGCTTCCCCATGGTGCCATAGCCAGGCCGCCGAGGCATGGAGAACAGGGCCTGGGCCCCAACGGCTCCTAGGAAAAAGACCAGGACAAGAAATGAGATACAAATACGCTAAATAAGGATCATCAATACACATGCTATTTGTATTTAATGTCAGCGTAAAAACACTAGCCGTTCTCAAACACCTGCTTCAAATTGTTAATTCCTTTTTTTCTGGTGCACTTCTCTTTGACAAGGAGTTGAAAGTAAGCACACACACATCTATGAAAAATGCAAGCCGGCAGTGGAAAAAATAGACAATATTTCCTGTAAGAGACAGTACTATTGTCAACAATACAAATGTGACAAGCAGTGGTGTCTTGTTCCAAACATAAAACTAGAACTGAATAAGTGTTGGATAGTGAGCTCCAGTTCTAGTGTGTGTTCCAAAACCCTAACAGTGCTTATAGTACGTGCACTCCTGCATAAAAGTAGAGGGATGTCTTTGCCATGAGTCACTTTGATCCAGAAACCCAGAGTCCTGTACAACTTAATGTGCCACACTCATGTCAGTGCTATTTTTGGGTCTGCCTAGACTTGCCTATTCATATTACGGCTTTGCTGTGGTGCCAATACAAACAATGACTGGATTTCATATACGTGCAATTTGAGAATTTAAAATCCACATTATCCATGTGCCTTTGTTTATGCACCCCCCAAAAATACATAAATAAATAAACAGGCAACATCGTATTTTGGAAAACCTGGCCCAGATGTGTCACTGATAAATGAACATTGGTTCTTAGTGATTCATCATCGTTTTTGACTCATAGGCTCGTGAGTGGATGACGATGAACTTTAGGGGCCCCGTTGAAAGGGTAGTTTACAAAAAACCTCCAAACAAAGAGCTTGTGTGAGGTAGTGACTGAGCAACATGAACAACCATGTTTGTTTACATTCAGGCCTTGGAAGGATGTACTCATTGCCCTTCTCCCCTCTTTAAAGCCTTCTCCGGTGGGCTATATAATGGGGGCTAACAGGGCTGACAGCTGGTGGAGGCATGCGTTTTAAAATAGCCTGCTGGGACAAAATCATGAAGTGTGGGTATTCAGCTACAGTTGGCCGAAAATGTATGTGCATACAAACCTTTAACCTTTGTAATGGTAAATCCCACAAGGCTGATAGTGGAAGTTGAGGTAAGCCAAAATTCCACCACAAGAATGACATAATAGGGATTTTCTAGAAAGTCCTTTAATAGAGAAGCAGACGTTTTTCCTTCTACTACATTTACCTCAAACAGCCTACATCATAAAAAGGACTTCAGGATGTTTTTGTAAGTGATGGAAGTAGAGAAATTGGTGGAAGAGGATAGTAGGGAGTGGCGGGATTAGGGAGTGGGCAGGGTTGGCGTTTTCCAGCTTTCATCTGCCTCTTGGAGCTGACTACTGGCGAGCGTGAGTCACAGAAACCGCGGGCACGGAAGCTGACGGCTCAGCATTCTGGTCCGGGACACAGCGCAGGAGGAAACTAAGGCTCCCGCAGTAATACAAAATAACACTATGAAAATAGATTTATAGAGTATAATAAAAAGGTTTGTGTGTGGGCTTTTATTAAAACCCACACTCAAAAAGTTTATGGAAAACATTGAATATATACAGCTACAGCAGCGCATCAAATTACTAGTGTAAATAATGTTTTTTGAACTTGTGTGGAAACAACTACAAAATAAAAATAAATAAAACACTACAGGGATGATTCTTATTACTGAGCAGCAATGAAACAGTCTAGGAAAACTCTGGCTTTAAAAAAAATAAAAAATAAAAAATTAAGGCACATTAAATTAAGGCACATTAGATGTTTGCTCTGTAGGAATGTGATGCAAATGGGAATCAAAACAAGTTGTGTAGCCCCGGTCACAAACATATTTGGCAGGGATAGTTAATATATTAGCACTCCTAAACATCTGGGATGGTCAACATTAATGTTTTACAGCATTTACAGAGTGTTCAAAAGTTTCTGAATCAACTTTGAATCTTCCGTTGGTTGCATTAGCAATACTATATGTGGCATTTCTTTTGCAGCATTTTAGTAAAGTAAAATGCTGCATAAGGTCTACTCAAAAACCTATGAACAGTATACAAGAAATGCACAAAACAATGATTAGGTAATACTGCTGTTCCAAAGTCTAAGACTATACAATTGTGTACAGCTACTGTAGCTGCAGTAACACACTGACAGAAGCACCAGGTCCTTACTTAGCACATGAGCATTCTGCACAAACATCTCAGAAATGTGAACTTGTTCCACTCTACTGCTGTGCAACACAACACAGTTCCACTGTACACAGTGGGCTGGGAGCCAGGAGAACTGGATAGTGAGAGGAGAAGCAGGGCTGACATCCAGTCCTTGCCAAGCCCATAGCCACATCTCCCCCACTACACACACACACACACACACACACACACACACACACACACACACACACACACACACACACACACACACACACACACACACACACACACGTGCACGCCGCTAACGAGTGCACGGGTCCTCACATACACACACACACACACAATACAGCTGTTGTGTTTCTAATCCAGAGAGGCCTGAGCTGTGGGAACAGGCCGAGTGCTCAGTGCCGAGGCACAATGGCGTCAGTCACAGCAACATACAAACACACACTTGTAGAGACACACCGGTATCTGTCCAAGAAAGATTGATACACGTTCCTTACAGCCACACTTTTAATTCTACAATCCAGTTTGTATGTCTTTGCTTTAGAATAAAATATTAATATTAACTTTTTAGACATTTGACAATACTAAAAACAACCATCTTCATGATCTGATTGTAGAGTCTTATGGCAGTCGGGAAGAAGGAGTTCTTGTGGCTTACCGCCCTGCAGCTCACTGATCTCTCAGATGTCCACTTGCTCTTTGATGTTTAAAAGCCCAATGCGGGGATGATCCATGTTGCTCAATATAACATCCACCCTGTTGTGTGTCCATTGCTCCACTACATTAACCAGAGTCTCCAAACTAAACCAGCCCTCTAAATTAGTTTTTTCAAGTCAATGCAAGTTCAAACTAACGTTGTGTCCTTGGGCAAGACACTTAACCCACTTGCCTCCAGTGACTGTAACACTGGTAATTACATTAGAACAATGTAAGTCGCTTTGAATAAAAGCGTCTGCTAAATGAATAAATGTAAATGTATTTTACTCCGCTTGCCTCAGCAACTGGGCTTTTGGCAGGGTACACCCTGGACAATGGCCACTAGTCGCAGGGCTGACACTTAGGGACAGACAGTGACAGACAAACATTCATTCAATAGGGACACTGAAGATTTGCCAATTGACCTACAGTATACATGGATGTGTTTGGGCGGTGGGATGAAGCCGGAGTACCTGGAGAGAACCCCCAGTAACACGGGGAGTTTAAATTATTTTTATTCCCAAAAGAGGACATTCAGCCTCCTGCAACTGGAGCTCTAACATAATGGAACAGCTCCTAAAGAAAATACAGTATGACGTCACCCTTTACATAGCAGACGCTATGTAGGGTTTTTGTGTTTTATTTATTTGATTGGGAAAGTGCCTGTAAATGAACATTCATTAGACACAGCCACATGAGTGTAAACATGCCGGATTGTAGCCTTAGGCTAATTTCCATCTGTTGTCCCACATTCATACACTAGTGCAACATTCTCACACATTCATACACCAGGGCTGTGTCACTGGAGGTGGGTTAAGTGCCTTGCCCAAAAACACAACAGTATGAACTGGGGAGACCTTCCAGTTATAGAATAACCGCTTTACCACCAGAGCCACTGCACCCTGACAATTGATGGGTCATTCTTTTTGTATAATCCACTCTATACTCCCCTTGAACCAATGAAGGAAAGAGTGTAGCATAGCAGCAACCATAGGACACAATGTGACACTATTTAACAGATTAATGTCACCACAATCTCACAGCAAGAAATTCCATATAAAGGGCCACCTAATGCACACTGACGGGAAGCATGTGCCAGGAGAGGGATGGAGGAATATTTCACCTAAAACTTACGTTGATTTGGAGCAGTTCATCCGCTCTGTGAGGTTTGCACTCTAATTGTTATATCCACAAGTCTTTTCTCTGTTGAGCTTAATGATAGGTCATAGTAACATTTGGCTTTTCATCATGAAAACAGGTAAACACTGCACTAGAAAAAAACAAACATGATTCAAGTAACGATTGCTGCATGTTACATCAGCCTCTATTCATTTGGCTTTTGTAATGCTACGGGACTAGTCATTGTCTCGTAAGCAAGTGACATAGATTTGTAGGCAAGCTCATTAATTGTTCTTATTTGATGCATGTCACAACCAATAATTGGTGCAGGTCTCACTACAGATAGTTTATAAAGTTTAAGTTAAGTCTATCTTACATATTAGATACTTGGGCCCATGCGGTTTGCAGCAGTGCCGAAGCAGAAAGAGATGGTGCAAATTGTTGCTTTATTATAAAAGCTATAGTGTTGCTGAAATGAAATGTGCCATATTCTTTACATTTAAGGAGCAGTATTAGGACTTGTGCTGTTAACTCTTATTGGAGTGACATACGTTTAACAGAGTTTGAAAGTATTTTTCTTTTGGTTACTTAAAGTAAAATACGGTTAAGACTATGTTGTCAAACTAGGTTGGCATGTAGAGCCTTTTGGTAACAAAATGTTTTGTATATGGGTTGCCATTAAAGAATGGGATGATAAAAGATTCTAACAGCCTTATAATAGACTTTAGGAAAACATCACAGTATGATGGTATTGTTGTGAAAGTAAAAGGGATATTGGTAAATGTGGTTATTATAAGAGTTAAATACAACAACATTTTTTAAATAAATAAAATCTGTCAATTAAAGCAGCGCTTTAAACTCACTTTTCAACTCATTGCACTGGCCCTGCTAACCTATTCATTTGGACACATTAATTGATTAATAATTTTAGAAAGGACTTTGAGCCAGTTTGGTTGAATATTTTGACAACATGGCACTTTCACCTATTGTCTCATCAGCTCAAGAAAGGAATATCACATTATTAGTTTTAATATCAGAACAGCACAAGAGCAAGAGAAAATTGGCAACAAGTCTGAGTTGGGATGACGAGCATGCCATAAGCCCAAATGTGCATAAAGAAAATGTGTGCAGCTCTAGCAAAACTGTCAAAAAGTAAACACAATGAAGAGCAAAGAATTATTTTTTTTTTGCTTTTTGATGTGCAAATCCAAAGAATAAAATAAATTAAGAATAATGTATTAAGAAAAGGTTAAAGCAAAAGGACAGTTTAAGGTGAAGAAGTTTTGTATCGAGTCCAGATGCTTTTGCTTTAACCTTTTCTTCATTTTGACCTGGATCACTGAGAACCTTCACAGACAGAATGTATTAAAACATCTTTTCTTGGATACAACAAAACTACTCTTCACTGTCCTTATAACAAACTGAACAACTGCCTCCAAAACAGCAAAAGTGAAAACACAGACCTTAATGTCCACGTCCCCCTAACCAGTCCCTAACCTTCCCCTTATACTGAGCCCCTTACAGCTCCCCCCAAAGACAGACCTTTGAAAGCAGGAAGGGGGGATGGAGAAGCATGGTCTGGCTGCTGTGTGACACATCACAAACCTTTCAGCCAGACTCTATCCCTCCTCCTCCTCCGTCCACCACTACCCACACACAATCCTTTTTGACTTTTCAACCCCGCCGCCAACGTGCAGCCCGCCATTCTGACTCCTTGCATGTGTCATCCAGCAGCGTCAAAGTCCACTGTGCTTCTCTGCCAAACACGTGGAAGAGGACTCACTATGCAGAGTATTTAAAAAATTACAGACAAATCATGTATATTACTCACACATCTGGCAAGAATTAAAAAAAAAAAAAACTAAAGCCAACTAGAAATAGTTAAAAAATATTGTGCCTGCAACTCACTATTGCCAATTGTACAGAAATATACAGAAATATATATATTCTATAACATTTGGAGAGTAAATTCTCATTTGGACACATCCAAAAAAGGATACAACAAAAGGGAAGTCTCCATAGAAGCTACAATATGTTAATAATCAAGCCTTTGGTTCGATAAAGATGTGAGTAGAGTAGTATGGGAAAAGACTACAAATTAAGTACTTAGCCCTCCCCAAAAGCCACTATATGTACAAAGTCCTCATAGACCTGACCCATTAGGACAATGACAATGAAGTTGTTTCTTACTGAGGCCCTTAGAGGGAAGACAGAGGCGGTAACCAAGGAAGGGGGGTTAGTATCTGTTTGTGGACTGAAAAAGAGCGGGAAACTAAATTCAAGAGGATAAAACAGTGGTTAAAGAAATATTAAAGCATTTTAGCGCTGAATGTTGTTGATATAAGAAACCTTCACAAGAACCAAATGAGCAAAAACCTAACTCCACCAACAAGGGCTTTTAAGATGAGTCATTTCCATCCAGCTCAAAATCCCACCTGGTCACTAAGTGAATTGTGACAGTCTGAAGGAGGGGGTACTCACTCATCCTTTTGTACCGTATCTGCCACATCATTTTTCTTACGGTAAACATGATGGCAAATGAGAAAATGTTTTTTTCTTCTTTTTTTTCTGAGAAGCAAAATAGATTTCTCAGAAAAACAAAGCCATGAATTATGAGTTATGGTGATGGGCTTATATCCTGTTTGTTTGTTGCTATGGTATCTGTTGGTTTGGATGTAACAGCTAAAGCTTTTTTTTTACTAGTTTTCAAAGATTTTAATCCAATAATATACTCTATAGTTTTTGTTTTCTGTATCACCCTTACACAAAATTTGAAATTTGTTTTGAACTTTTCTAAGATTGCCAGCAAATTTTACAATAACCATGTCTCACTATGGACACCAGGGATAAGCTGCACACTTTTAACCACAATGTTGATATTTGTAGAGAAATCAAAAGAATAAAGCAAGGAAAAGGGATGAAATTTCATAACTCCTGATTCTAACATCTTAAGACAAACTTGAACTGACATGACAGATGACAGAAATATAAAAACCTGTCACTGTTGTGGATGTTAACCAACAGCAAGGGGACTGCTGGTTGACTCAGATAGCTACTGGGAAAATGAGTGACAGTTTCTAAGTAGCAAATAATTTGCATTTTCTCACGCTGCTTCTACAGGCCACCATAGAAGCACTGTAGGGCCTCTTAATTATTCACTGGGCATAGAGCACACTGGGAGGTGGTCAGCGATATGCAGTTGTGAACACAAAAAAAACAAGGCCACAAAGAGACTGTCAAACACCAAATCGTTACAGTGAAATATCAGTTATTAATACCACGTTCAAGCATTCAGGGCCTATAACCTGGATTATGTATTTTGTATGCCGGTATTGAAAAAAATATATAATAGTTGGGTCAGCTGAGACTATAACTGGGCAGTATGACAAATCACACTGTAAGATATTGGTCTTTAATGCAATTTATAGTTTGATACTGCTGCCAGTTGGAAGGTAATCTTGATCTCACCTAAAAACTAGCATTTATCGGAATAGTTTACTAGTAGCTTGGTAGTGTTGTAGTCGACTGAGACCAGAGCGACTCAAGACCAAGACAAGACCAACACTTCAAGTAAGACTAAGACCTTATAATTATAATAATAATAATAATAATAATAATAATAATAATCTAGAATCTACAACATATCAAAACACTAAACATCCAGGCTCATACCAAGTCCCAACTGATGAAGAGGGGTTGGCATTTGGTGAAGGATGCAGAGTAAGAAGGAGGATTTTTAAATTAAGATAAAATTGCAGATGTTTTTATCCATGATGTAGACCAGCTTTAGCCTTGTCTGAGACAGACACAATGCAAAAAATGTAAAAATGTAAAAATGTGTTTGACCCCAAAGATGAGACAAAAACATTTAAAAAGTAGTCTTTACACTATTGCCTGGTGACTTAAACTACAGAAATCACACATATAGCTCTGACGACAAACATATATTCTGTCAGTAAAGAAAACATTGCTGCAGCCAAGACATCCAACGTTTATCAAGAGACCTGGCACTTGAGTGTGATCCTTATTGTCCCACACCTGCTACACCTGGCCCAACGGACACATTATACTTTTAACAGACCTGTAGCAACTAATGTTACAAAGCCTGGGAGGTGTCCCAAAAGAACTAAGTCAAGGTGTTAATGAGACAGCAGAGAGGATGAGGAAGAGGATATTAGGATGTCTTCCCAACTCATGGCTGTATCAGGTGTCCCTGGCTGACAGAAGAGCACAGGTAAAGTTCTCCCACAGTAAAAACCAAGACAGACACCTTTACCAGACTGAAGTAAAACATGTTGTATTGATTAGACATCACTATTAGCATTAGAGATTTCCACTTTCCTGCTTTATCATGAGAACATACTTTGAATTTAAAAGCATCTAAAAAAGAATCTTTGCCAGGATGGCAGGGGTCAAATATGGAGGGGTGAGCCTGGGGTCAGTGGATGACAACCCCAAAACCGTGAATGGAAACATAACTCACACACTGCTACAAGTTTAAAAGGTTGCAATCAAACAACAGCAACTTATTATCAATGAGGGACCAACTTCATAATATAACAGTGTCATAATCAAAGTGTGGGTGGGCTTCTTACTGATAATGCAGGGGAATACCAAGGCTAATCTAAGCATCTGGTAAAGAAGCCCACACATCTAGCCTGGTGTTGAAGAGGAATTTACAAACTCCTCACTACTTTCTGGGAAATCACCCGGGCTTTACATTAATTACAGATCCTTAGCATTAAGCTCAAGTAGACAGTTAAAGTCACTGTTGCATAGGAAGAGTGAAATTACTTCAGCCATGACTCATGTTTAAGAGAAAGTTGAAAACTCCCTGATTTCCCTACCAGTCAAGAACACAGCCTAATGTCTCCTATTGTGTTATTAAGGGTAATGGTTGAAATAAACATGATAACTTGGTGAAAAATGAAGGGTACGCCTAAGAGAGGCTAGTGTCGTAGTAGTACCTGTAGTTCCGATTTCCATTCATGAGGTCTCTGTCCGGTTCACTCCCGGCTCACACTTGTCAAACGTCTAGGACTTTTCCTCCGTTCAACCCGGTGTCTCCTTCGGTGTTATGCCCTGCTCAATGTTATCCCCCTCCTTCTTCCTGTGAACTGTCCAAAGGGGTCCTTCGGTGCGGTAGCTTCACCGGCCGGCCGGGCCGGGGTTGTTCGGCGTCCCCGTACGCTCACGTATCCAATGGCAGAGCAGTGCCACGGCGGCGGCTACTGGCAGCTCGACGCGACGCTGAAGCCGCTGCTGCTAGTTAGCCACTTTAGCTCGCTAGCTTGGGATTGGAAAGTGTCTGGAGCGGAAGAGAGGTGCTGTCAGGATATCATCACAGCGGGGTCAGGAGGTTCATATAAATAACTCCCAAAAGCTAAGCAGTAAACTAAACGACATAAATTCGTGTCGACGGCACAGCGACCGTCGGGTTAGCGACGGTAATTAGCTGCTGGCTCTGCTGTTGGATAGTTCGGACAGACGAAGGCTACTTTTATCGCGTTAAACACAGCGAGTGACACGACCCCTTTTATCGACTGGCATCCTTAAAACGGCGTCGTCCTCTGTAGATTGTATTTCTGTGGGTAAATAAAGCTGTCAACTTCAGGATGAATTCGCCGATAAGTGTTAGGATTTTCAGTCTGGATGACAGATCAACTCTGCGGGGCTAAATATGGTGAAGTTGCCTTTCTGACACCGACAGGAAGAGGTGGGCCACTCCGCACGTCAGAATAATTCACTCCGCCTTCACCTAAAAGTACCCCACCTTTACAATGAAATGAATAGGCTACATTTATGAATAGATTTACAAATAGTTTTAGTTTTTATAATGTCAGGTTTTCGAATGCAGTGTATACTACAGTGCATAGCGTTCTGTTCATATGATTAAAGATAACAAAATACAAAGAATTTTAATAAGTAAAATCCAACAAGAAGTAATAAAAAAACAATTTTATTTTCTTTAAAAAATAACCCTCCCCAACAGAGTTCCCATACATTTACATACAGAGCCAAAATAATGTTTTCATGTCCTCTCATTCAAATCTATTGGGAAGTGCTATGACAAGGACTGTTCTTGATCAGTGGCTTCAATATTGCTTTGTCAGACAGTGAGGCTGCATGGAGAGGAGTGCCCTCTCCGCTGTCCACATGATGCATTTGAAGGGTGACTACCATTTCGTCTCCCTCATTTACAAGGTGCTTTGTGGCTTCAGTGGGTGAAGAACTGCATCTGGATTCAATGGTGCTGGATAATGCCCCCAGACTAATTTACAGAAAAGTACAGAAAGGGGGTAAGAACACTGGCCCCCGATTGTGAAAGGCTCAGCAATTGGTGAGCCTGGAATACATAACAGGTTAATATTATATACGTATTTATATATACAAATCACCTTGGACACAATGAAGGATCAGTAAAATGGTGTACAAAAGCATTTTTGATTACACATGTTCATAAACATGATTAAAAAAAAAAAACTCACACTTATCTGACCTCTTTTTCATCCCTTTCAGCTCAAAAGGGGCTTTTGCCATCAGACAAGATTTGAGGCGCTTTAAGGGCATCTGAGGTGGAATTTTGAGACAGTCTCTACAGTGCCCTCTTGAGGATACACTTTGACACTAGTCACAATATTCATAATATTAATAATGAAAAAAGCTAATTAAGCAGTCATAACTTTTACACAATCAAGGCAAAAACGACTGACAGGCAGTGGGGAGCACGAGCTCCTACCTCTATGAAAACCAAAATAAGGTGGCTCAGAATATCCAGTCATAAAAATATTACATGCAATATTTTTACTCAATAAATCCAGAAAGTGACTAGATGTAAAGGCAGGGCATGTTTAGTGGCAATTGCTCACTCTTTCTAAAGCAGCAGTCCCCTATCTGTGCCGCCCATGCACACAGAGCACCAATAGGGAGTGGCAAACACAGGCTAGGGGATTGGGCCAGGGGTGCTGCAGGTGTGGTTTGTTCAAAGTGAGAATGGATAAAATAGGGTGATAACAGTGGAAAGCATGTGTGGATTGTAGTGAGTACTTTCAGGTAATAAAAAAAAAAAAAAAAGGACAAGTGCATTAGAAGATGTCTGCGTACCAATGGAAGAGACTTGAGGCAGACTGATTCATGCTTCTGCTACCAAGACTGAGTTGTAAATGTCCGCAAAGGGAAGAATCTTGAAAATAACAGCATGCGTACAGTACAATAGGTATTGACAAAAAGTGAGAGGGCGGATGTTGAGAGTGCATGCTGTGGTGTAATCTGTTAGTACAGGTTGGAATGTGCAGAATGATCAGAGCAAGGTCAATTGCTGAATCCAACTTCAGCTTTGCAGCACTTGTGTGATCACAGACTTCAGAGTTGCCTGCATTCAAATTTACTGAGGTGTGTTGACCTTTGCCTATTGCCTTAGTTACCCTTCTGTTCTGAAAGCAATTGTGTAAAAACTTCTGTGCAGTCAATGTCAAGCCTTAAGAAAAAAAAATGTTCCACTATTTTTCAGTAATAAAACAAAAAGTAAAATAAAAAGTGCCTTGTAAATCCTAAAACATGCAGAAATAAAATATTTTCATTCTTGGTAAGTGCCTGTTTCAGTTGGTTGGTGTCACTTTTGGCTGGTTATCAATGCTGGTTTAGGTGTGTGGGGTGCGAGAACAGTATATTTGACACACTCTAAACAAATGTCCCTCTACTGTTATGCTAAGTTGCCGCTAAAGTCTATTTCTCTAGGGACGTGCCAGCCAGCACAGAGAGTGTGAAAGGATATCTATTCTGTGTCTACGATATGCTACGTCTGCTCCTTTAGTCTCCAAGCCAGAGGACTATCCTCTCATGTACAGTATGTACTGACCAACGTTTATGTGCAGGACTTGTGGCACCTACATACTATCACTTAGTGCTAATGTACCATACCTCCAAATACTCAACGCTGTAAAAAATACATCATTTAAAAACATACAAAACATGAATGTAATTCATGACATAACTTTAAAATAAATGACACATGTAAGTGTGCGTGCCTAGTGCCACCCCTCTTGAGGATGCCCATACTAAGGGGCTCAGAACACTGGCATCCGGCATTCGGATAGGTTAGGAGGCAGCATTGCGGTGGCAGTAAAAAAAGATATTTTCACATATTTTCTTTTTCTTGCCTATTTCTCCCATATCCGTATTGCATACTTACATAGATAGGAGTGTAAAGGTAGCTTACAATACAATTATATAACAATATCCACCATTTAAAAATATTCAACATAAAAAGAGCAATTGTCCTGATAAAGTAAAAATCAACAAAATGAGAACAATAATTCATAACCTTTTGAGTGCATGAGGCTGTCGAGTGCCTGTGTTGTACAGGTGAATGGTGTTTGTGGATTTGGGTGAATGATGGGTCTATGGAGTACGTGTAGTGGGCAGTCACTGGGAACAAGGGATGGGGATGAGGTGGTGGTGGACTAGCTGCCCACAAAAAGGTAGAAATGAGGTGAAAGGGAATCTTGGTGATGGTTTGTGAAGCTCAGGCGAAGTACATGGTCCTCAGAGTGTCGTGGTGGATCTGGACTGCTTTGGCCAGTGCCTGGGGATCTCGACCATTGCTCTGACCAGACACATGGCTGCCCTCGCCACTGTTGAGAAATATAGAAAAGACACGATGAATGACTTGCGAACTGTGAATGATTAGCAGCCACACTAAAGTCAGGTATGAGATCAACTCACCTGTCGTGTTCTTTGTCCACCAGATGGTAGCGGGCGCGGAAGGCTACAAGACGAGCATAGTAGGCTGGCGCAGGGATTGAGACGGAGCGGGTACAACGCACGTAAGTGTGGCACAACTGGTAGGTTAAGATCTGCAACTCATCCGCAGTGAAGCGATTGTCGTCCCAAAGAACGTAGTAATGGGACGGTCTGCTGGTACCCTGGAAACACAAATATATCAATATTAGTGAGCAAAACAAGATGTATTTTTTTCCCCACAATAGTACAATTGACATACAATACAGCCATTAAAACATTTAATAGAAAGTTAGAATTACCTGTATGCCTGCATGGCTGCACAGGTAGAAGTCAAACTCAAAGGGATGAGTGATGCTGGTGTCTACTGTTGTCCCTGCAGGGATATTACCACTCTTTCCAATCTATTGAAATAAACACACGATAATAATCATAAAGCAAATACTGCATTTATTTCAAACAACTGACTGTGTTTTTTTGTGTTTCAGTGCTCACCCTTTCAGACTTGTCAGCACAAAAGAGGCGTGTATGGTGGCGTTTCTGCACCACAATGTAGGTGATGCCTGGCTGGTAGTCTTTCTCTAGCTTGATGCATGCGTCCCTGATGGCCAGGAGCTCATAGTGGAGAATCTGTTTTAAGAAGATTACATTATTAGTAGTCAAGACAACTACACTTATTAAACTGTAGTCAAAATGTTCTCTAAGCTTGTGTTACCTGTGGCAACTGTCCCTCAGGAACTCCATCTCTGTAGAAGATGATCCTGGTAGGCTTAAACCGGGTTGACTTGTAGAACTGAATTAAGAGTTCTCGCACCATGTAAGACAAATCCTCAATAATCTCCTGTCTGGGTCTCTGTACCCGCACTGTGGCACAGTATCTGCTGGGATGTGCGTCCATACTGCCTACCACCTGGCACACAAAAATGCTAATGATTAACTGAAGCACCCAAACTATCTATTTCTATACATTGTGTGTGAATAATTCTGAGCTTCCTTAGTTAAATGACAAAAACAACAATCCATTATCAGGTTTAGATGCCTAAATGTAAAAATATACAAATATACTTTATTAAGACCATTTCTACACTATTATAAATAATCTTTTATCACTTTTATTGTGATCACAAAACTCAGAAAAAAAAAACGAAAAAAAAACATCCCTTTTATCTCTTAATCTTTCTTTGTTTGACTCAGGCATTTCTCATTGTTTCTAGGCAACAACACAACCAACCACAGCCAGGCTGAGGGCTGACGTCATTTCCTTTCTGAACGTCAGTGATGAGCCATTTCTTTCCTTTTATTCCACACCAAGTCTTTGCCCAGCCTTGTTCTTTTTTTTGTACTTAAACACAAAAATACACTGTAGGGGAAAAACACACACAACTGTGCCAATGTTGACTATTAATACAAGTTAATACTTGAGTAAAATATACAAATAGTTGAATATTAAAAAGTGAATAAAACGTATGACAAAACATAATTTTAGATGTGAACCTGATATTACACATTAAAAGAACAGCGTGCAATAGCAAGGCTCTACAATGTTTAAATCAGCCTTTGAACCCCATAAAAAACAAAGTGACCTTCTCCAAGCAACAGTGTATAATTGTATTATGTCATTTTCCTGTCCTTGGTAAAATTCTTACTACAAATTGATTTCTTGTTCTTTCACTTTTTAACTTATTATTCATTTTTACTGTTTAAGTCACATAAATATAACTAACAAACGTTGCACACAACAATGGTGTGCTGTTTTGAATAAGCAAATAGTTTCCTCAGTCTTCAGTAAATCACCAAATATAGTATTAAACGTAAAGGTTTGTGTTGCAGGCATATTTCTTTTGTTTACACAGAATGTCTCCAAGGTCTACAACTGTTTAATTAAGACATTATTTCCGATACTTACAGCAGTAATGGAGGGCTTCTTGCCATCGCCAGCAGGGGGATGTGTGACATCTGCTCCAAGGAAGATAACCGGCTGCTGAAACACTGCTGACCTGGGAGGACAATGGGTGGAAGAGAAATTAGATTGCATAATAAATAAATAAAAATAAAATAACAGAGTAAGAATTTAATAGTATTACAGACTAAATAGTACAATGAGTCTACATGGAATATATGTAGATCAAGGTAAAAGTTGGAGTACGTGACATTTCCAGAGTTACAACCCTGGAAATTGCACATGTTCCAACATCACACCTCATGATCTAGCTACATCCGTGAGAGCTAGCCACGGGGTGTATGCTGAGCCGATAACGCTCAAGAAACACAAACTTCAATGCACCTTTGGTGAGGTACCAGGATGTTGTTGATGCCTCCCAGCTTGACGTTGATCTTGAGGCAGAGGTTGGAGAGGGTCTGAGGGGAAGTCTTCACCACGTTCTTCACTTGAACACACTGTGTGGCCATGCCGAGTAGAGTGTCTCCCACACGCTTCACCTCAGCTATAAGACAGTATAACAAAGACAAACAGCTAAAGCTTAATTTCTTGTAACATGATTTGGTAAGAACACCAACTCAGCATCAACACATCAAGACAATACCATAGACAGGAGTTTTTCCAGGCAGAATGACAATAATGAGCTGCAGTCCAGAGTAGGTGTTCTTCAGGTGTCGGAACATGGGCTCCACACTGTCTGCTCCCTGGGCGTATTTACAGAAACATGGCTGGCCCTGGATAGGCATCCCAGCATCCTTAGAGATCTTACGCAGCTGGTCAGTGAAATTTCTGAAAAGCAGTGAAAATTATACATTTTGATTAAAACTTAAGAGAGCAAAAGCTTAATGTGAAAAGAAGCGTTATTATTTAGGGGTGTAAGAAAAAAAAATTCTGTTAAATATTACAATATTTCAGGACGCATCTCTTGTATGGACTCAAATCATGTGGATGTATGGATTTATTTTTGTTTCTTTCAATTGAAATCAAAATTTATTTATAAAAAATATTTTGCAAACAATAAGGTTGTTGCTTATTTTATTTTTTTATTTTTATAAATTGTGAGATACAGTGTTCACCATTTTGATAATTGCAATAAATTGTCTTACAATACAGTATTGAGATGTATCGGGATATATCGTATTGTGGCATGTGTATTGTGATATGTATTGTATCGCCAGGTGCTTGCCAATACACACCCCAATTTATATTAATGGTACAACAGTGCTACAGAACAGTAAATGTAACGACAATGTCAGTGTCACATGGAGCCCTTATTCCAATTAAGCTCATAGACATATTAAGTCTTTGCAGCAGGAGTTCACACCTTATCCGAGTTTACATGCGAAAGATAAAACCGAAGTACTGTTCTACTTGAGCTAATGCTGCATTCCTGTATTCTTAGTATATAATAATAATAATAATAATAATAATATATAAATCTGTTTCTATCGAATCCTAATATACCCGGCTATTCATCAGTAATGATTGAGTTATTAATAAAAATCAAGTAACACACCGTCTTAGCGATTGGTGAAAACAACAAAGAAGAACATCGGTAGACTTCCTTGTTCTTCTAAACTTTTTATAACACGACGGCACAATACCCGTCAAACAGGATACCCACTGGCAGCGTAACCATATAAAAGGTGTGCTCATGAGTTTACTAACCCTGTCAGAATTTGGGATTTTTTTGGCCATTACACAGTATAAAGAACTGGGGTATTTAAACAATTAATCAGGGTCATTTTGGTAGTTTCAGTCATTATGATTTAAAAAGAGTAAACACAATTGTTTGACAATAAATGGCTTCACCAAACCAATAACTATTAGTGATAGAAAGGTTTGTGTGTTCTCATTCATATTCTCTGAAAAATTGCCAAAATAAAATACTCACAAATTCTGCAACTTATGAGCACAACTGTATGTAGGTCTTTGTTGGTCTAAAAATGATTGAATGTGTTTAAGTTTTTCTTATCATGTGTGACTTTGTGCTACTGTCCATCTCAGGCGCATGCTGTGTTGACCTTCCTCGGCGTAAGCCATAGACATGCAGCAGTAATCCAATGACAAATCTGATAAAACCTCAATTGGAGTAAGTTACATGCATGTAGCTTGTAGCTTACTGAATGAAATTTATCTATACCCAATAGAGGGCTACCCCTTATTAGTACTTACTTAAGCACTTCCTCTCTGCACTGTTTCTGAGGGGCAAAGCATGCAATAGCCCACACTTTGATCTCGATGCCATTATAAAACTGCTTCCCCCTCATATCCCATACTCCCTGGTTGGGAGTAGCAATGGCGCGATTCTGTGGAGGAATAGAAACACAGACATTTAAGAAACATGTTATGTCAACAAATTAAATTAAATTATATTTAATAATATATTACCCGGCCTCCGTACTGTAGTATAGGAGCTGGGAGTACCCTGCCGGTGACCTCTGCCATGTCATCCTTCACCTTGATCCCAAACTCCTGGATGTATGGGTCTAGGTTGAAGTTAGCATTCTTCATCTGGAGAAAGCAAACAACATCGTATCATATCTTACAGCCTTAATGACTTTTTTTTTTTTTTTTAAAACAATCACACATGTGTTACCAAAACGGTATCAGATACTCACCAGTCTGCTGATCTCCTCCTGTCGGTCTGGTGCAGAGCGAGCTGTGGCTTTGATCATAGTGGAGGTCTGATTATCTGTCAGTTTCTTGATACAGCGTTGACCTGCTACAATGTTACACACCTAGTGCAAAGGTTTATTTTTTTAATTTTTTTAACAATTTATTATTGATAAAACCTAAAATCTTCATGTGGACAAATAAGGTTATCTTGACCTCTTACCTCTAAAGGCAAATAAGTGTGCTTCTGCTCTTGGCCCACCTGCAGACAGGGTAGGTGGGGGTATTTTAGCTGCAGGTTGTACTTCTGCTTGAAGTATTGGGCCACTGTACATTCTACTGTCTGCCCACTTTCAAGCTGAAGTGGAAACCTTTTCAGTAAAAGAAAAAAAAAAGAAAAAATTACCTATTGATTTATTTACCATTTCGATTGCCTGAAAATATTTATTTTTTCTGATTTCAAGCATGCTGTATGTATGCACTGAGACACAGTTGTATTAGTACTTTGGCATTAGTAAATTATGTGCATAGAGGAGTGCTCTACTTACGTCTGGTGGCTGGCAGGACGGCGGGTGACATTGCATACTCGATATTTCCTCTTCATTTGTCCACAGTGGGTCACTTCTACCTTTAGACCTTTCCCGCATAGACCAGATAACAGATTTCAAATGTTATTTTGCCATGATAGGTGTAAAAAGAAATTATGGGTGTTATGGAGGTACTCGCACACAGTGCAGTTGCTCACCTTTAATTTCCTTGGTAAAGCGCACTCTTTGTGAATCAGTAAGGGTTTTCGGCTGTTCGTCTATGTTACGAATGTCCAAAACTTCACACATGAACTCAATTACAGGCTGAGCTTTGTAGAAGGCCGTGGCAGACACTAGAGGGAGACAGAGAGCGCCAGAGCGCAAAAGAGAGCTTAAAAACCGAGAAAGGACTTCACACTGAATAGGAGTCTACATTATAATGTTTTAGAAATAAATTAAGAGAAATGTCCCTACATTTTAAAGCTACAAGTTTCACAATAAACTAGTGGAAGGCAGACTTGCAGGCTATATGAATAATAGTGATTCATCTTTCCGTGAAAGATGTGTCAAACATTTGTGACACAATTGTCTGCTTCATCCAATGTCAGCATCTGACATCATTGCTGAGCTAACCCCAGTGACTCCGGTAACTGCTCTGTGTCAGGGGTGACTCACCATCAATGTTAAGCATCATCTTCCACATGGCAGGACGTACAGACTGATGGAAGCCAAACCAGACCTCCCGGCCCCCACCGAGCGGGTGGTAGTATCCCTCGGGTGGGGAGAAAAAGGAACGACCCACTGGAGTGTACCTATGACAGAATGCAGACGGGTGTGAATGTGCAAACTACAGCTTAGTATAAGTGCATGTCAAGAAATATTAATCTAAGACATCAAACAATACACTTAGAAAAGGGACTCTTTTAAATGAAAAAGAATTTTCTTAAAAACACCTCCAAAGAGATTTTCTGACCCCCATGGGAAATTTATCACATTTCCTGTTTGGGCTGGTTAGCATTCATTGGTTGATTGTCACACAGGTATCATTTGACTTGGACTCCTGAGGCTAAGTTGGCAAGAAAAATGACCTAAATGATCTAAATGCTCATCAACTTGATACAGCAGTTATCCAAGTAAGTAACCAGCAGGCCACCTGAGTGGAAAAACACCTGGCTATATGGGTGCTTCTGATGCAGTTTTCTTTATTTGTGTCATGAAACAATACCTCATAGAGGCTAGGTGGCGCATGGCGACGTCCAAGGCTTGAACCGAGTCGAGAGGGACTTGCAACCGACCGCTAACCAGAGTTTCTTGGAGCAGGCGCCATGACACCTTGGCCAGCCAACGGATAGACACCTTAAAGATTCGGTCCTTACCCTCACCTGGGATTGTGACCTCAAAATCCACCTAGGTGGAGGTAAAAGAAAACCAAAGTGAAGTAGAGTTAAACAATGAATGGCATACCAAAGGTTGCATGGATAATCAACATTGGTTTGACCTAATGAAATTCCAATGTGCAAAATAAAATGGCCTTTCTGATTAGCAAATACAAAATCAAACAGATGAGTATTAAAAAAGCAGTGTTAGGAGCAAGCATGTGGTATGTGGTATGTACTGATATACTGCATTGTGCATTGTACTGCATTACTTACTGAGGGAAACGACAAATTGGACCGAGCCAAGAGTGTCTGAATATAGTTTTAAACCCATTAGCATTACAAAACATTGATATTGTACAGGCCACCAGTTTGGTGATTCTATCTTCACTAACTTTTCTAGACACAGTATAATAAGGATCACTTCAGGAAGCCTCTGGAAAAAAACAAAGCTAATGAGCACCTACCTTCTCACTCCCAATAGGAAGTGCTAGCACTGTGTAGATGTTTTTCTTGCCATCATACACTGGTTTTCTGTCGCCAAAGAGCTGTGGTTTAAAGTGTTGCACCATGTATTCCACCACTTCCCTGCGAGAGACCATATCACATTAATACGTGCTGCCATTGTTTAGAAAAAACAAAGTGGTGTGCAGATCTGCCAATTAAACACATCGCCTGATCAGGAGGCCTTTATGAAAGAATATCGATTGAGCGTCCAGCTGCTGGTTGCAATATTTCATGCTTACGGGGGAAAGAACAAAAAGATAGAGGGGCGGGGAGTACCCTTCAATGCGCAGTGCCTTGGCCTTCATATAAGTGTGGGGGATGCATTCTGAAAAGGACAGGGTCAAAGGTCTTGATCCTTGAATGCCTTCTTAGAACCTTTGTTACAGCATTAATGGCAAACGAGCTTGAAGCAAAAACGCTCTTGACCATATAATATAAAGTATATTTCTCAGCAAGAGACTCAATTTTAGTGCATTAAATTTAATATGATTTCCTGTGTTTTTGGTTTGTAATGAATGTTTTCTTCATAAGAAAAACAAACAAGAGTAAAAAATTTCTATGTGAAACAGAAAAGAATTATTAAAAGTATTCTGTATAAAACCATAAGGGTTTGAAGAGATTCATTACAATACACCAGAGTGAAAATTTAACTCTGCAAAACAATATTTTAATAAATAACAGACATTGCTGAAAGTTTGACAGACCAGGCAACTTCAAAGTGTCATTTAAACCAAGGCAATGCTTAAGTAATTGATGTAATAATGACATGTCACATCTGATATTTTTACAAAACAAAAGAATTGTTTAGAATCGTATAATCTGTTTTGTCACTGGAACTCACATTTCCCCATATTAAATAAATGGGATGTAAAAGACTTGCAAAATGAATGTCTGTTCTACTTTATCCTAACTGGATTACACAGAGTGGTTTACAAATCAACAGCTATTGTTAGATGAGTTTGAAATGTGTTTTAGTGCTGGTTGTATTAAAAAACCTGACATGGACTACCTGTTGACTCGTCGAGGGCACTTGTCAGGCTTAATGTCCACCTCGTAGTGGAACACATCCATCTTTGGAATCTCCACCTCAAAGTAGTTGGCCAGCAGCTTGATGGGCTTGCCCACTGTGCCCATGCCCGGCCGGCGGGGGGCATGGAACACCTGCTGCAGGGGTGGGGGGAAGACCCCCATGGGCACTGCAAACACAAAAAATGGGAAGACATAAACACACTGGTAATAGACATAATAGGTGTGAGACAGAAGGCGGAAAATGAGTCCTGGGTGACAGACCAAAAAGTTAAGCCATAAACGGAGGTATACAAAAGAGATATGAGGCGTAAATTATTTCCAGAAGAAATAACTTGTTATTGTGGCTATAGCTATAGCCCAGACATTGAAATGTTAAACATTTGGGGGGCTTGCAAACAAATCAGATTTTTTGCTTCTTTCTGAAGTAATAGTTACTATGGTTTTGTGAAAGAAAGGGATTTTTGTAATGGCTGTGAAGCTATTTCCTGGTAACCTTTTAACAGCAAATATGCAATGTTTGTCTCCATATTGAAGATTTCTAAAGCTTCACTTACATTTTAGGTTTACATTAGGTTACTACTAACAACATGATGGGAGTAGATGAGACTTCATAGCACACACACAACACCATCACATGAAATGTTACACTTGACACTGTAATGTCGTGTTAATAGGTAATCTCTGAAAGATACAAGTCCCAAATCTTTTGTAAGTGTTTAATATGCCAATGCAATTTTAGATTTTTTTTTTAAAGGTTCTCCCATAGGACTGAACAAAATTTGAAAAAAATTACATTGCAATTTTTTTTCCCGACGATATATATTGCGATATTGAGAGCCATTAATCAAGGCTAAAGTCAAACATTACAATTCCATGATAACGTGCAGCGTCCCGGTCCCGGGACGTTAAAACGTTTCCAGAACAAAACAGCGTTAGTGCCAGCTCCTTTGTCATGCAAACCCAAAAATGTATACATCAAATTAAAGCTTAAAGTCTCGTCTTTCAGACGATATAAATCATTTTAGGACATTACAACCACAGCGCTAACACCAAAGCTTGTTTTGAAGGTTTGGATTTGTCTTACCTTAAAGCCTCTCTTGGACTCGAACAGCAAAAAATCCCCATAAGCTTTTGTGGTTGTAAAGATCCAGGGAATAATATCCAGTAAATCAATTAGGTCTAAAAGACATAGAGCATCCAAGGCACAAAAACTGCTTAATAGCAGTTTTTTTTAAATCAGCTGCGACACTTTTTGTCGTTTCTTTCGTAAATAAAAAGCATAATTCCTTTTCGACCGCAAAAAAAAGCCAATAAAATGCTAACAGGAAGTGTTAGCATTAGATTGACACCTTGTTTGGCCAATTCAAAGGGTTTTTGGTTATCTTTTGACCAATGATAATACTTGGAACTCGACAGACGGCTCAACGACTATGCACCACTTAAACGGCTTTATATTGGGCTCGAAGCGTCACTGAGCGTCATCAATACCATAAATAGATAGACAATGAGCTACAGTTTACGGCAATACCAAATATATATTTTTTCTAAATTCAGAGTCTGAAGTTCTGTGTAAAGTAGAAGAGGAGGTATAACAGTAAATTGTAAAAGCAACATTACCAAAATAAAGAATAACTACAACTTCTAATATACAATAACTAGTAAAACGTATGAAAATAGATCTGAGAAATATACACATGTACTGTAGGTGTTTGGTTGCAGTAGCTTGATCTGTTTTTATCCAAATGGCATAGTTAGTAGTTTTTGTGTGGGACCTCTCATAAAGCACAGCCATCACTTGTATTACTATTGCTGTTTTGATTAGTGCATTTGTTTACCCCTGTCTCTCCCTCCACAACTCAGTAAAGTGTCAGGATGAACAACACGTATTTGTCCCAAACAGCTGTCAATAGAGGCCACATTATTCACAAACTCCTTGTCACTACGGCGGCCACGGCAAGTACGCCTGTCCCGGCTTCTATCACCTGTGCTAAAGGTAAAGCTGCAGGTGCTAAAAGTAAAGTAGCAGGTGCTACGCGCACACGGATTCTCTGCCTAACTTCGCCATCACTACCGCGGCCAAAGAGACTAGTTTCCTCCGATTTCTTTTACGAATGTTGGGCAAAATGTGGGAAAAGCCGGTCCTGACCCGCCCACTGAGACACAAGTTTGAGGTCTTCTACGATTTTTTTTTTTTTTTTTTTTTTTTTTAAATGGCAACACATGGTAATAGTGGACTACAAACAAAGTACAGAGTGTCTGACATCTAGTGGAAGGGAGTGGAAGCATAATTTAGCACATAAACCGGAAGTAGCGGCTATTTTTTTCCAGTTAAGTTGCTTGTCGCAATTTTTGCGCTTAGAGGGTTAATACATCATGGGCTACTACTCATCACATTGCTGTTCTGACGATGTGACTAACGCTCACGCACACAACGCGATATCGATGTAAAAACAGAATATCATTCAGCCCTAGTTCTCCAGTTACTAATTCCAGTTCTCAGTGGTATTGGAGCCTCTTGTTTAACCACATTTGATTCTGCCATTCTACTACTATCCTTGAAGTTATTTTTTGGCTTCACCGTTTGAATTTCTTTTACAATCAATCTATCAATCAATCAATCAATCAATGACACTGAAATCTGTGGTGTTCATAAATATTTGGTACTCATAAGTACTCATACCTAGCCTGGTATATAGCCTGGTCCTTTTCTCACAGTGAATCCCTTCCTCCGCAATTTTGCGGACGGTAGAATCACATGTCGTTAGTCAGCAGGGTGTGGTTTGCTGGCTACATCATACACAAGTAACTCGGCTTGCGCGGCTAGTCCAAAACATTCAACATGGCGGACGCTGCTAACGAGAGGTCCCTTATTTCTGCTCACTCCTTGGTTTTGAATAACCAGCAAAGTATATAAAACAATAAAACCACTCTGGTGTCAGCTCTACTGCTGGCCATGTCAACTAGCGGCACTCACATGGCTTCCTTGTTGAAAAACGGCTGTGTGGTTTAGCCAAGCCTCTCTCATGGAACCCCTTAAAAAGGACCTTGAGTAAGGGCGCCACCATACAGCGATATACCTCCGTCCACCAGAGGGCAGGCTCCAAAAGCAGAAATATAAAGGAGAAATACAATGGCGACTTTACAAGTGTAAAAATCATTTTTACAACCTGGTACAAAAGATGGCTCGGGTCTCTAGTGCTAAGTTTTTACTACATGACAACTCTTTAGTAACCGCCATTTTATTGCCCTGTGGTAAGAACAATATCCGTGAATGGGGGAGCAATGAGCTCACGACATCCATGTTTATTTACAATCTATGGGTTTAGCCTTTTTTCGCATCACGTCTGGCATTTCTCTGGTTAACATTACCGTAAACATCAGCTCTTGAAATTGAATGTGTGCAACAGGGTACAAAACTAACTTCTTATATAAAATAGGAAAAATATTAGTTGCGGCTGGCCAGGCTAACTAATACCCATTCTGGACAAAGTAGAATTGAGACACTGACTGCTTATTGTCTTCTATCAAGGCTTAATTTCTGCATGTAATGTTTGGTGTAGAAAACCCAAGAGGCCCATAGCGTTCGTCACACTGGTTGGTGATTGGTAGTGGCTGTTGAAGAGGCATGTTTCGAAAAACAAGCCTGAACCAGTCAGGAGGGCTGCTTCAGTTGGGGGTCCCAGTCTGGGTGCTAGATGTGAGCCTCACTGTGTGACTCCTGCTTGAGAGGGGCCCATACATTAACCTCTGGGTCCCCAGAGAGCAGCCCTCCACCACAACAAAGACCCCAGCTGCCCCACTCCGCTGTCTTACAGCCGCACACACAAGTACGCGGCTCTGCGACAAGAGGGAGTGCCCTTGCTACGGCAAACACACACAAACACAGGGGCCCCCCTCGACATTCCCAGCCTCACCATGGAGACACCACGGCAACACAGTATTGTCATGGATATCAGGGGACCGGTGTGTGTTGGGCTGTTGGTGGAGATGGGAGGAGGTAGGGTCCCACTGTGGTCATGTTGAAGAGACCTTGGCCTTTATGGTCCCAACAGTGAGCATGTTCCCACTCCAGGCCAAGGAGACTGTGTGCATCCCAAACTGGAAAAGCCTCGCCTTAATTAGCCACTGTGGAAATCCTTGGATCAGGCATGTTTGAATATCATATGCTCTCCAAGGCTCAAATGCCCAACTGACATAAGGATTAGCTTTACAATATGAGTTCTACTTGGAGTTCTCTGCAGGCATAGCCTGCGTGTCAACGTGCAAAATCACATTTTGACACAATGCATCTGCCAAACGCGATAAACACGTTCACCACATATGTACTTAGAAGCTTGTGTGAGCGTTCAGACTTTGTTGTGATCGGAGCGCACTCTCACACAGCACTAACAGATTTCACCGCCGTGCCAGTGAAGGCAGATGGTGAGGAGCACAGCCAGGGCTCTCACAAACCCCAAGACAATAGCTGTCTTTCCTGGTGGTGAGACTTGAAGCGGTGCTTTAGTTCTGCATCGCAACAGGAGCACCCTGCTTACAATTTTTATGATGACGTAACATGTTAAACCCATGTGGGAATGTTTATATATATATATATATATATATATATATATATATATATATATATATATATATATATATATAGTTAATTTTTTGTCAAAATAATTTGCTGGGATAAAACTTTCAAATGAAATTAAGAAAAGATTGTGTTTATATATGAAGATAATTATAACTAATTAATAATATAAATATAATTATAACAAAAGATAATTACAAGGAGATTTCAACAAGCACGTGCAAGGAAAAGGGACAGCCAATTATGCACTACTTGTTTTGGCCAAACTTTTTGGCTCTGTTGATAACTTCCAGCTGACCAGAAGCAGTGTATAAAAAAGCTCCAACATGGACAGCAGCACATCATTACACTTAATTTCATGAATGTATTGTAAGGCAGGTAAGCAAGTCAACATGTTCACCTTTGTACAATAAGCTTATGTGTTGGTTATTCACAAGATATGGACAGACTCATGGCTGCATTATGACAGCAAGGGTGGCCACAACAGACCAAGCCATTGGGTTAAGCCATAACCATTTTTTGTTCTAAAACACAACTGTTGTATCCCACAACCGACTGGCACACAAAAGATGACCACGGATAATTTTAATCACAGTTTGTAAATTTACCAGAGCCGTCATGGTTATTTTGCAATGACAGATTTTTTTGTACCTATAGGAACAAAAATGTCTGTGAAGATATTACATATTTAAGTTTCTACAATACCAGGTATGTACACCAAACACATCCAACAAATAAAAGATATCTTTAATGTGTGCCGTCTGCCAGTGGTTAGGCAGGCTGTGTGGGCTGTGCAGGCTTGCACACAGCTGCTGCTGCCTCAAGGCGGGCTTCACCTCGTTTTCCTCACAGAGATTCCCACGACCTCCCGAGCCCTGTGCACGACCGGGACTATTGTTAGCTGGTCTTAAGTTCTATATCTAGACAGACTGTGTCATTTTACACTAAGAGTAGGTCTGTTCTGAAGCGCTGTGATGCAGTACAGTGTTGTCACTAAGCCTTGTATATCCTACTGATGGTAGGGTAAGACCAGAGTGCTCCGCAATGTGCAACTGCAGACATAAGTGCGGCTTTCCAAATTGAAGATATGCGACAGTAGTGAATTAAAAATAAACCTACCAGCGCCAGACGGTCCCGGCTCCATCCCATTCACTTAGCTGCGCGGTACAGGCTAGCTAGTCCGTGCTGTTGTGGCCAAAGAGCCGGCCCCTTCAGGCTGGAAGCGTCTCAGACTTCCAGCCCCCTCCTCTCGGCGTGTAGTCGTTCCCCTCTCGGTACACCCCCGCCCCCTGCCCCAACCCCAGACCCGCAGAGGAGTTGAGGCTAACTGCGATAGCAGCCCGCTGACCCTGGAGCTGCAAACGGCCGAGCTGGAGGACGGTGTGCCGCTATTTCTGAACAGCCTACTCTCGGTATATGTGTTCTTCCTCAGTGCTGTAGCCTCTCATCCGTGGCATAGGGGTTTCTTGAAGGTCTGTTGTACTCCTGCTCACCGTTCAAGCAGGATTCTCCAGCGGAACAAAAAAGGCCAGCCCCTCACCCCCAAAATCTCAAACTTCTTCTCTTCCATTAAAAAAAGAGCCAAGAGATTGGTAATGAACTTAGCGTCTCACCCTAGTGGCCGAGAATGAAACTACAACATGTGTTATGCTAATGAATTCCAGAGTTCACACACAGTGGCATTACTTCTTTATAACCAGAAACTAGCTTTCCCAATTCAAAATACAACAAAACACATTATTAAAGCTTTTTTTGTTTTGTTTGTTTGTTTTTTTTACTAAGGAAAACCATATAATGTACAATATTTTTGCCGTCACATTAAAAGTCATGGTTACATCTTTACAAATATAGAAATTGGTTTGTGGTTGTTATATACATCTAGGCACATCATACATCATAGTCTACGATTTTCACTTCAAATGTGACACAATGGATGGATGCTATGTGCTGACCTAATATATACAATCAGTGTGCTGCACATGATTTGAAAATCAACTGAACGTGAACAGGAAGTTGTCATAGCACGAGCACGTCAATTTATTCCGATTCCGGAAGTGTTCGTCATCGTAAAAGCTGTGAGTTGGAAGTGGTTGTAAGGTCTGTCAAATGTGACTAGATTAGCAATTTTAATAAATATCAATCTATTATTTTACACTGTGAATGAATGGAGCTACTGCTATTTGGCATAGATCTTTTCTGAAAAGCTATAGCTTGGCTCGTGCGTTTTAAAGCGCTCGACATTTAATTCATTGGATCCCTCGTAGCCAAACTATTAGTTACTTGCGTTACATTGTTTCATGTGTATTCGCTTACAAAGAGTAGCTGAACTTAATGTTTAATACGAGAAGGGGTTGAGGTGAATTCCAATAAACAAAACCATTTTGTCTTTTTATGATTGGTTTTACACAGTCTAAAAAAATGTCGTGGATAAAGGAAGGCGAATTAAACTTCATTGAAAGAATTTCAGCAAATATTCTGAAGGTAAGCCTATGCATGTCTATTAATTTTCATACAGAGCCTCTGCCTTTTCTTGGAGAACTGCAATGGCTAGAATGATTCATGATCTGCTGACTGTGAGAAACAATTGCACTCAGTTATGAAGAAGCATATACTTAGAACATTGTTTGAATTGCAGATTTGTTTTATTGGTTACTTGTGATCTACATAGACTGGACATTTTATAGGTAGTATGAATGTGAATTGTAATGCACAAGGTTTCAGATTTCACAATTTTAATTTTTCTATATTATTAATTGTTCATTTTTCTTTATTCTTTGATACAAAATTCTATCTACCACTTTACCAAAACTTTCTAACCTTTTTTCCAGGCAGGACCCATGCCCAAACATGTGGCCTTCATTATGGATGGTAACCGCCGTTTTGCACAGAAGAAAAATTTGGACCGTCAAGAAGGGCACATGCAGGGCTTTGACAAGTTGGCAGAGGTGAGATTGTACATTGCAAATAAATCAAATTTCTGCAGTCCTGACAAATATTAACTCAGTTGTTGCCCCCTCGAACCCTAGACACTACGCTGGTGTAAACATTTGGAAATACAAGAAGTCACTGTTTATGCCTTTAGCATTGAGAACTTCAAGCGCACTAAAGATGAGGTGGATGGGTTGATGGAGCTGGCCAGGCAGAAATTTCTCAGATTGCTGGAAGAAATGTAAGTTGTTTATTGTTGTTGATGTTTATTTGCTGCAGATTGTGGGGTGGCTCATTATATGCATCGTATGATTCACAACTTCCTCAGAGTAAAGTAGGAGGAGTCTGTTTATGCTTAGACACTGGGTTTCCATCTTTTCCCAAATGGATTAGATAACAGGAAGAATATTTGTTTACCTAAACAAGCCTGCATACACTCATTAAGAAGTAATCAAGAGCGCAAGTAACTGATTCAGTATGTAGTGTATTTCAAAGTCTGGAATTATAGTGTTGAATTGCTACAGTAGTTATAGATGGGGACTTAGCTTTAACACTTTTACAAGGTTTGGTTTGGCAAGTGTTTCAGGTGTTAGATCCTCTACTTAATAATCCACATTGTTCTGGAGGGTCAAAGGTGTGGAATAAATGGGATATCTATTGCATGAGGATAAAATAAACTTTTCTAAAAAATCACATTATATGAAATCAATTCTGACAACCCTTAAGGCTAAGGTGAGTTTAGACAACATTTGGAGAATGAATCTGATTTAGAAACATAGTTAAAAAAATTGTGGTTGTTTGTACAGGTTGTGATAATATTTTTTTTTAGTACGGTGATGCATATGTAATTTGTGGGTCAGTAATACTGACATTTGATAGCATTAAATTATCTTTACATGTACCTGTCTATTAAAACTGTAGAAATCTACAGTTTTCACTGGTTTTAGAACAAACTGTTAAATGTTGATCTAAAACTGAGGAGGGTGCAGCTGTGACTGTGGTGTTGAATATGCAGTGTTTATTGCACATTATTCTGCCTATAGTTCAAACTTAAAACTATAAGCTAAATAAATGATTTTTATTAAGCATAAGCGAGCTCAACGTGTTGGCCTGGCCTTCCAAAACAGTCATAGTTCTAGTGTGGCCCTTGAGGAAAAATAATTACTCACTCCTAAAACAATCCTTTGCACAAGACTATAAAATTGAAAAACTAGCAGTTGTTTCCATTTTTTAGGGCAGACTTGCACAATTCAGCAGGACTTTATATATCTCTTATTGTATGTGCTTTTGTCATACTTGTTTTTAACAGAAACATTTTTCTTTTTTTGTTGTAGGGATAATTTGGAAAAGCATGGCGTATGTATTCGAGTACTGGGTGATCTAAATATGCTGCCACTCGATCTTCAACAGCTTATTGCCAAAGCTGTTGTCTCAACTAAAAGTCACAATAAGTATGTGTTTCAATACTTAATGCTTGTTAAATTGTCATTAATAGCACTTTAATGTCTGCTAAAATCTGACAGTGGCCAGTTAGTTGCAGGGCTGACATTTAGACATAGACAGTGACAAACAACCATTCACTCTCACATTCATTCACTAGGGACACTTTACAGTTGCTAACTGACCTTTACATGCATTTGTTTGGACGGTGGAGGAGGCCGGAGTACCCAGAGAGAACCCATACTTTTATATAAGTTAAATAATTTTTTCTTTTGTTTGCATGGGAAGAATTTTTCTGAGACTTTAGCTTTCACCAGACGCATTTCACATATGAAAGGAAAATACAAAAAAAAAAAAGAAATATGAAAAAGGTGCAATCATAATTCTCTTCCTGTTGTCATTTGCCTGGGGACAACAGGCACAAGGAAAAATGAACTGAGCATTTATTTTTAGCATTAGCTGTTAACTAAAATGTTGCAGTTCACTTGCTCCAGGTTCATCTTAAAACATTTTCAAAACTAGGATACAAAAATGTATTTCCTGTGTTTTCACAGTATGGGGTAAGAGCATTTAGGGATGCCACAAAAATTTATTATTTTTCTAATAAAATTTAAACGTTACCTCTCAGTCCATATCATCAGTGAATGTCCATAATGTTTTGTCATGATAACGTAAACGACTCGGAGGCTCAACCTTTTGACTGTGGTCTCATTTCGAATAAAAATTTTCATGCTAAGCTAAAGTGTTCGTAACCATAGTAATCCAGATGTGAGTGAGTGAGTGTATATGTGTGTGTGTGTATATATATATATATATATATATATATAAAATGGGTTATGTTACCTCTACGATATGTTTTATTACCACTGTCAGTTTGAACTTTATCCGTTTTGCTTTATAGATGTTTCCTTAATGTATGCTTTGCCTACACATCAAGATACGAAATTACCAATGCAGTCAGGGAAATGGCTTGGGGAGTGGAGAAAGGCCTGATTAAAGCAAGGTATGCTGTCCATATTTGTGATAAATGCATGCATTATCATAAATCTCACATTTTTGAGTCAGGAGTTATTTATCTTAAAAATATGTCTGTGTTTCTGTCCTCAGTGATGTTTCAGAACTACTGCTTAGTGAGTGTTTGTACAGCTACAATTCACCCAATCCTGATCTCCTTATCCGAACATCTGGAGAGGTACGCCTCAGTGACTTCCTTCTTTGGCAGGTACGCAAACTACGCTAACTACATTATGGCTCAACATTGTACAGTTTGAACTGTGTATTGTTATATTTTTTTTATATCACTTAGACTTCCCACTCGTGTATAGTGTTTCAGTCAGTTCTTTGGCCTGAGTACTCATTTTGGAATTTGTGTGAAGCGATTATCCAATATCAGTTGAATCACAAATCCATTCAGGTAAGAATTTGAAGTTTAGTAATTTGTATTTGATAGTTTTTCTAACTTATTTTTAAATGTCTACATTGTTTGCCATCATAGAAAGCCAGAGACCTCCATCAAGATCAACAGGCGCTACTGCAGTACGAGGCTGATGGTGCCTGTGTAGCAGAGCACCTGCCGCACCAAGGGAATGGAAAACCCGCTGACAACAAGCAACGACAAGAAGCACTGCTGCGGTATACTGCCTGCCGTGAAGAACGGGTCCAGGACTTCCTGGAAGCATTGAAGCACAAGAGAGACTTGTTTTTTAGTGACTTATGCAGTCAAGCCATCCCTACCTAGTACAGATAAGAACCAACCCCAATGTTCTGTTCTTCTGTGACAAATATAAGAGTGGTCATAAACAGTGGGATATTTACCCCTATGGGGCGGTAAGAATAAATGTGACATTATTTATGATTGTAGTTTTTTTTTATGAAATATATGTGGAAAAAATCTGGTCAAGATGTAGTTAAATCATTGTGTACTATGTCTATAGCATGCGATTGGTTTGAGCCAATTAAACAGGTATGAGTAAAGAATGGACTGTGTTTATGGACTGTGTGTTTATTTAAATGCTACAGGTTAGTATTCTTTTTGTTAAAGTCCAAAGTGTTTCATGTTAAGTGTGGTTTTGAATACAACTACATTTTGACCATTTTTTTAACTCAAAATAAGGAATAAATATATGACTAAAGGAATAATCAACGAATTCTTTCACTGTATCTCAAAGGCTTTGTTTTTTTGACTGTTCCAGCTTGCAGAATACTTGATTAACAAATTGTAAACTATTTTATCAAAATAAATTATGTTTACAAAAACAAGCATTATGCCCTCTTAGCTACAAATGTAACACTACTTTAAAATTCAACAGCAACGTTCTACAAATTTAAGCCTTCCTGCCTTCAGTGGGATCACTAGTAAACTACTATAAAGACATTTTTCAGACAGTAATCACCAACTGAAGAAAACTACCGTAAAGACAGCGCCACCGCGCGTCTCTATATTTAACTCACTGCCTGTCTTCCTGCCTTTTTGACAAATGGGCGGCGTCCTAAATGAAGCATGTGACCAGTCTGCGTCCAATGAGCACCGTCGCAACACAAAACCGGTTCAAACCGGTTTCGTTCTTATATTTCAGTGTATAAACTACAAAAACATTCGTTTGCATTATACATTCGCCATTTTCCACAGCACTAGCCGGTTGTCGTGTGAAATCTTTCTGAAAAAGTCCGTTTTGACGGTTTCATTTTTGTGACTTTTTTCTGCATTTTCTGCAACCAGTATGGGCAAGACGAAGGTAAGACATTTTTAAACTTACTTTTAACTTATTGCACTAGATCGGTTGTAAACTTAGGCAAATATTCGGTCGCATTGAGTGTATGTGCATCAGCGGGACGTCATCATCATCCTCAACAAACGCTACAGCGATGGCGGTCAGACCGAGGATCTGTTTAGGTATCCACATATGCAGTGCAATTATCGACTATTTAATGAAGTCCGGGCTTAAACGATGCGTTTTGGGAATGATTAAAAATGTAAGGGTGGTCTGCAAATAGACAAATTTGTGTTTTGTGCCACAGCCCTTTTGTAACAGGGGAGTGCAACATTTTTACCGCCGTCTGTGCCCTCTTTGGGCATGGGCAGTTGCTGGTGAGGGATGCAAATCTTGACAGGGATAAACAACCACACAATACTTTAGATACTAGTTAATGCACTTTTTTTACTCGAGAATATATAAATATACCACTGAACCTAAGCAAGCCAGGAAGAAACCGTTGAATATATTCCAGCCAACAAATTATTTATTTGAGGAAGAAGTTGGGGGAGGGGTGGTTCTTCTTATCCCTTCTTTTACCCTCTTTTGATAAAGAAAAATCTTTTCTTTTACGGTTGCTATATTAAAATACCTGTTTTTCATATATTAAATCAAATTTAGTTTGAACCAAAAATCGAGCACTAAAAGTATTGAATCAAGCTATCCTTTCAAATAGGCTATGCATGTATATATCATGTGGTATTGGTCTTTTCAAATGCTGAATTTGCATTGAAGGTGAAGATGCATGATCAGGATCACTTATCAATCGTGCATACTTGTTTATGGTAGGCTCAATTATGCGTTTATGCAGATCAAATAACCTTTAAAGTGGGAGGATTACGTTTTAATAAAACAATCGGCATAATTTTTCTTCTGGTAAAAGATTGTAATTTTTTTTTAAGCGCAGTAATCCTCTCCGTGTCACAGCTGTCCGTCGGCGCGAACTGATACAAAACAAAAGAAGCTGTCAAGGCGCCAAAGCAACGTCATAGCGCCGCTACAGCCCAGATTTTGAATTCAAATATGAGCGGGAAAGTCAAGTCAAAATAACGTCTTCTTTCTGAGGCGCCATTGTAACTAATGCCATGTGTGTATATCATCATGATCAAATTATAACGTTGTTTTAAGTCTTGTGTTTTGATGAATAGAATAAAAATACTAATTTCATTTTGTGTTTTCTGTCTTTTCAGGCACCTTCCAACACTGAGGTTTGTTACTAAAATCTTTCATACTGTATTAAGTGAAAATGAGTTTGTTCATAAGTTATTACAGTAAGCACTCTTTAAAGACAATTTGGTGTAGTATATTGTGCAGTATTTCTACTATCCCTTTTAAACATGTAGGTACTTGTGTATGGGGTATGTTTGTGTGTTCACAGTTTACTTGTGTAATTATGAAATGCATAGCTTTTTAAGACCTTTTTCTTTTCACAGAGGAGAACCTCTGCACGGCTGGCAGGCGTAAGTTTTTTTTAGTAGACCTGACCCATCAACCTTTCATTTTCTCAAGTGTGTACAACTTTAATAGTGCTGTTTTTTCCACAGAAACCCAAACCTGCGGCTGTGGAGCCCAAGAAAAAGGCTGTTAAGGTAAACTAATTTACAACACTATAATTTTAACTGAATCCATGTAGCAAATACTACATTGCATAATATTAAAAGAGAGTAAGAGGGTTGAAGGTTTAGAGTTTTTGTTCATTGGATGCCTTTTTTTTCTTTTTTCTTTTTTTTTTATACAGAGGGCACCTAAGCAAAAGAAGGCCAAGCCAGCGGAAAACGGAAGCAAGGCTGAGGTTTGTTTCGTAGAACATAAAAAGAATTGTTAACAAGTGTGTTGTTATACTCTTGTGTTGTGTGTTTTCCCTTCATAGGAGCCAAAGGCTGAAGCCACTGAAGCCAAATAAATAACAACTGATCTGCTTACTCTGTGTACTTGGTGATTGTACAGTTTTAAAATAAGTATTTTTTACCAAGTTTTATATTATAAATGTCATAGGTTTGTTTTTGGCTTGCACTTGATGTAACATGAATTGTTTTCACCTTCATATCAATTTTATATCCACTTAAAGTAACTACCGTCCATATCCTCTATGGTTTTTTTAGTCCATCTACTTGGTTTTCTTTTTAACTGCTGAGTAATATTTTGCAACAAGTTGAAGTGGAGTAATTTGAAACATTGTAAGGCAGCTAAAACATTGTTACAGACGTAGGGACAATAGGAATTTAGACACTCCCTAAACATTTTAATGTCAAACTAATTACAAAAAAGGCGTACCAAATGTTTTAAACTACTTTAGAATCACATGATACATAGTCAAAGAAAACACATCAAATGTCTTTAAAAGTAGCTGTAGCTCAAGTTTGATACATCCCAAAAACATGATGTGACCGTGGTTGTCTGAGAAAATGTGTTAAATTATGCTCTGTAAGCAGAAAAGGAAACTTTTCTGACAATGGTTGCTTTTCATGTTCTTGAATAAAAGTTATCAAAATGGTGTTGGAATTTTTGCAGAATGAAAATAGCTTCATTAACTGTAATCCCTGGAGATAATAAAAATATAGGCCAGTTTGGTATTGTAAATGAAGGCAAGTAAGCTATTTGTTGGACTGGCAAAGTTGGTCAGTTTTAAAATGTATTTTTCAAGTTTAGAAACTAGTATAAATAAATAGTATAGGTTATGCTATACATAGTATGCATTCAATGCTTGCAAAATTTGTCTTAAATATGAAACCAATATTTGCCTCCATAGAGCCACGATATAGCCTACATCATGTAAAGAAGGGGGTATATTTAAACCATGGTGTATTTGTCTACCGGGTGGTAAGTGTGTGAATAGAAGCACACATTTTTAATCATTCAAAAAAGCGCTCTATATATGCAAAAAAAAATACCATATTTTGCTATCTTGCCTGCAGATGGCAGTGCAATATCACTGCAGGGATCTTTCTCTTTACAGAAGACAGAACTTTTTTTTTTTTTAAAGACGCTCAAATTTGACGGTCAATAACTGGGTTGACTATTAGCCTACATTACAATATGGATTTGTTTTAGGTTATTAGCTTTCGAAAGACAGTGTTATGTATAGTAGTGTGCGCGCAATAGGATCCTCAACACACCTCGATGTTTACGGCCCCTTGTTTAACCTTTGAGTGCGAGCCTGTTGGGATTTGTAGTGTTTGGCGGCACTTTAGAGCCTATACGCTCACAAAGCATACTCAATCAATAGAAGGCCATGTAAACCGTAGCCTTTGCGTAAATTAACACTTTAAGGTCAGTGTGTACCCTAGGACCTTTAAACTGTTAAGAGAGGAGCAGCTTGGTGGACATGTCCTCCAGGTTGAAGGTGCATACCAAAGCATAAACACTCCTTTGCTCTTCAGGACAGCTTGCACCACCTCAGATGAACATTTATTCAAGTAGTTTTGAGTGAAAGAGGATAGCTTACCAAAATAAACACGTCTTAACGGGGGGCATAGGCTGGGGGCACGGCGCTAGTTGCAATGCAATGCAATCACGCAGCTTTACGTTAGAGCGTGTGTTACGTGAGTAAACATGTTCTATGGAGAAATGACACCACGGATGCAAAAAGGCGGCCATTGACGAACATAAGTAAATAGTAAGATTTTGTGACATAAACATAAAGGCTATCCAGACTACTCTAGTTTATGTCTTCGTGTTGGCTCTCGTACATTACAGCTCTATCTACATACAATAAACAAAATGTTGCTTGTGTGCGCTTCAGTCTGAAGCAGCATGTAGTGCACGTGAGCGTACATAGTGGACGAGCGCATTTGAGGAGGGTCCTAGTTCCCGTGCACGGCGGCACGTGCTGGCTCAGGGTGCCCCACCTCCTAAGCATATGGAACATGTCCCGGCCTCCTATAAAGACTTGAGCGTGTACACAGTGTACAGTCCATCCCAACGAAGGCGTTCCGTCCCGAAACTGGCCAAACCTCACTGCAAGTCCAGGTAAGTGCAGCGTTTCACTTTTTTAGTTCAGTAATGGTTAAACACACTTGGCAAACACTTAGCCATTAATGGTTTTGCTAAGCGTACTATTGTTTCAATGGAAGAGTATTTTGGACAGTTATTTTTGACCATTTTTTAACGTTAAACTCACAATGTCTTGCATCTCATTGGGATTTAAAAAGAAAAGTGGCACGTTTGTAGTTATTTTAAACAGTAGAAGTATGTTTATAAAAGTAATATTATTCTATTTATTTACCTTTTTGATGCTGTAGATATATCATTTTTACCTAGTTACTATAATAGCATTTCTCTTTGTTGTTTTGCCAAATATGATAACGCACAACCAGGACAACAGAAATTGACACCTTTACCGAAATATATAGTATCTGTTTTAAACGTTTTTTGTGTCATTGTATTTTAGAATTGCTTAAAAGTCTACTTTTTTATGTGCGTAGTTCTGTAAAAAAGTCTGTCGATCCTTATACGGTCCCCCTTGAAAACGAGATGCTTTATCTCAAGGGGTTTTCCATTAATAAATTCAATAAATTCAATGTGAGAAGTCCAGGGTGTATTAGCTGTACACTCTGTAGCATGGCAGTGCAACATCATGCCCCCTTTTCTTTCCAGACATTTTCTAGGAAGAACCTTTAGTAAAAGGTTATACAGACAATGAAGTTCAAATGTATTTTAGATATGCTTTATGGATTTATGGTTTTGATGCATCATATGGCCAGCTGCTAATCTTTTGGTTCTTGGAGTCTGGACAGTGGGGGGTGAGATTTACACTGAGATGTCAATGCAGGGGGTGTCTTTTAACTTTGCTTAGGATACATTTGATGATACTTAACAAAAGAGGCGGTGTGAAGCTGACTTCATTTAGAGCGCTTAATTGGATTTAAATGACACTTTCTTTGTTTTGGGGTCACACATGTAAATGTGAGCACAGCTGGGGAAGAGCAAATGGTAGGGGCAGATTGGGTTTCTTTGCACCCCAGATCTTGTTGGTTGCCATTAGCACTATGTTGCAATATCACATAGTCTACTTACCATCTACACCTTACGTTTTAGCCATGTGATTATAAATCTCTTCAAGTGACATTGGACAAATGTGAATGTAGGCATCCTTTAAGAAAGATGTGACTAATTATTTTGTTCTATAGATTTTGTGTTTGGTAAATATGAACTGACATACAGTACTCTTTACAAATATAGTGTCCGTCCACACATTTGGGGTCTTGTTCCATCACCGCCCATTAGGTTTTCATCACATATGAAAGTTTTTATCCCCCAAATCCATCCCTGTGTTGCAAAAAATTATGCCACATGCCACATTATAATCAAGTTAAGCACAAACATTACAGAATAATTGCATGAATGAGTCTTGATGTTAAGATCTCCTGGTACAGCAATAACTATCTGTTTTACTACATGCCTTGAGTTCACTTCCTGATAATACATCAAATTTGGTCTGCTCTGCTCAACAATTATTTTGATCCTGAGCCAAATTCTCTTTAAAGGTGCGACTTTTTTTCTTCATAGTAAGATATTCACTCTGCACTTCTCGTTTCCTTTCGGCCACATTACTTACATTGGCCGTCTCACTTATGTAAAGACGTCTTATACAGTAGTTTGTTCACATTAATGGAAAGTCATTTTGTAAAGTAAAATGCTTCCGATACGACACAATAAAAGAACAAATTTAGTTTAATTCAAGCCAGTTCTGTTTGGAGGGATGTTATGGTAAGCTGGACAGTGCAGCACATCTGTGACATTAACCTTCTCTTGCATTCTTGTTGATCCGGTTGCTTATGTAAGCCAGCGCTACATATGCTTCCTTTTTCTCCGTTGTACTGTTTCTACCTTTACCTCAACATTTAGTCACTGAAAATGAGTAAACCGTACGTGACTGTTCCTTTGTTTTTTGGGAGAAGGGGCGTGTTCAGCAAGCTAGCTCGCTGAGTGTTATGCTTCTTGACAGCTGCGTGTATGTGTTTGAAAGTGGGTGTGCTTTTCAGTAGGTCTGGCAGATCTGGTTGGGTAAGAGCAAGGCAGTATAAAAAGGCAGAGCACAGTGCAGGAGCTCACTCAGTAGTTCAAGTTTAGAACTGTGTTTGGCCTCTGCTGGGATTTTTGTTGTGGCTGTCATGCTTTTTTGACCAGCAAGATCTCTTGTGAAGTGGGGATCTCCACGCAGTTGGGCTTATAATCAGCAAACAAACCCAATTTTTAATGCGGGACTAACCTCGGATTTTATTCATTTCACTCGTAAAGGGTGTAACTCCAACCAGGTTTGCACATTCATACTTTATGTGTACTGTATAAACAATTTTCAGACCATTCCCTTTAAACCCTACTGTTGTGGTCAAACCTTCCCAAAATGAGTCCCTATTGTGCAAAATGCTTTTGTCTCGTAATACGCCACCTCAAACCGTGGCTTCTCCATGTTTGGAACCTCTCAGCTGGACATTCATCACAACAGTTTCTCATCTTTTTTTCCAAAGTAGATGGAACTGTCCCTTGTTTTGCTGTGTTCATTTGTGGCGCAGCATGAATAAAGGCACTGTTGCTTTGGTCTAACTCCGGTTCAACCATGATAATTTAATAAATTGAAGCTCAAGACAGATCGCAATGTTGGTCAAAGCTATAATCATTCCAGATGTGACTCTGAAATACCCATGAAAGCACCTTTTTCTTGCCATCCCACACCAGAGAGGCTTCCTCTTTTGAATTGAGCTGACATTTTCAAAAGCTATTTTAAGTTAAACAAAGAACTGGCAGCAGGTTTAACGTTTTTTTGTTTCTTTCTGCAGGTTCCTGTTAATTTTCTATAAAAATGTGATTCTAAATCAATTTCTCTTCCTTTGTCCTTGCAGATCCTCAGAGCCCCCTCAGCTTTTCCTTGTGAAGCGCCTGCCACCCCATCAGCAGACATGATCATCAGACTGGGCAGACTGACACCAGGATACTTCCGCCTGCTACAGGTACAAATCTCTGGCACCCTTTGAACCATCTGTGAATAAAGTGTTCTCAATGATGAATACATTCATGAAAAATTTCATTTTTTTTGTATTTTCTTTTAACTCAATGTAGCACAGACGTGTCCCCTTTGATCCTCGTAACAAATAAGGGGCCTATGGGTGCTTTAGACACAAAATTTTCTTTCATCACTTATTAAATTGGCACCGGCACTCTTTCTTTGGTCCATACGGCTGTCATCGTAGTCCACTTCTCTATAGAGCGCGCCTCTATACTGAACGTCTGATCCATTGTACACAAATTTACACTAGTTTGGAAACCAAGCCTCGTTTTGTATGTCTTTCCATTTACTCAGAAGTTCAACAGACTGAAGAAAAGTAACTCAATGTTGCATAAGGGCAAAAAAAAAGTAATTTTAATCTAAAAAGTTCTTGGCACCATAATCTTATCACTGCTCCAGGCTTTGGGGTGGAACCACAAAAGACATGCAGTTCAGTGAAGCCTTTAATATTATATGTCTTGCGTTATATACAGTAGGACACTATGTTCTCCTTAATATTTTTTTTTTTATTACCCTGCTTGAAATTCTCAACATGAATAGAAATAAAACTGCAGACACACAAGTTTTTTTGGAGAAACTTTATTCTTACACATTTCCCACTAATCCCCTAACCTTTGACCTTTGCCATGTTTGTCTCTTCCTGCAGAGGCAAGTTGCTGGTGAGGTGCAGACCCAGCCTCGTGACCGTGTGGTCAACCAGATAGCCATGATGCTGGCCATCATGGGCCTGAGCCTGTCCTACTACAGTGCCAAACAGATGACTGAGACTGTGCAGGTCCAGCAGGCGCCCTGAATGGACTTGACCCGTTCAATCTTGGACATAATGGACGAGCCTATGACAATGAAGGAAGCGGAGCCGAGGCGCAGGAGAGAGAATTAGTGGCAGAGAGTGTTGTGGAGGACTGCGTTTTTTTACTTCCTCATAGTGAACAGTTGACAACACTGAAATTCTAGCATCCTAGCTAACCATTAGCAGATTTCAGGGCTGCTGCTAGTGTTTTCTCTACTTCTCTCTTGTCAGGACCTGAAGGGATCTGGGGGGATGCTCACTGGGGTCTGGTTTGGTTTGGGGCAGTACACAGGGGTGATCAAAACCATCCTATTTCCATCTTGGTCTGATCATCAGTTGTTTCAAAACTCCATGCTTGTAAAATGCAGTAAGTACGTTCAAAGCAAAAAAAAAAAAAAAGTGTCAAACTCTGAAATTACTGTGATTTAAGTCAGAATAGGATGAAATGATATGAACAGCGTTGCTCATTTGCAATGGAGAGGCACCTTGTGACAAAGTGGTGTCAGGCCCAGCAATGGGAAGTGTTTGCTCAACCCATAGTTGTTTGTAATATTGTTTCCTGAAGTAGGAAAACATTGCAAAGCTGTCTGAACAGATCTTTACTGTCCTTAAATTGTATATTCCTGTAAATATTATCTGAAACGTTTATTTGCACTAAACCACTGCATCATTTACAATAGATCTGTCAAGGGGGTTCAACGACTCACTACCTTTTTTATTTTTACTGTTATTTTTGTGACACTGTTTATTAACAACAGTCATGTTAATGTGTTTCTGCCTTAGATGGTGCCCTTGTAAAGGACCCTTCTTGCTGTCTCTCCATAATGCAACAATTACTCAACATTGCATGGATGTGCTGACGTTTAATGATTTATGGAACTGTTTTTATTGATGATAAATAAATGTATAACTTTAATAAAGCTGTGAAAACAATGTACAGTCATGTAATGGTGTACAGTGTTTAGTTGTGCTGTTTAACCTAGGTAGATAGTTTGTTTGTCTTACTTTGTAAGATAAAATGGATGGTCTTGTGATTTTGACTAGTACTGAAGTGGGTACTGTTGGCGCAGACAGTATTTCCTGTAGAAGAGAATCTGTGCTGTCATCGGTACGCAGCAGGAAGTGGTCAGGCTTTTGCACAAATAAGGTTCAGTGAGGCAGCAGTAATTTTTTTATTTCCCCCCATGGGATTGGCAAGTCGAGACAGTGATGATTATTTTGGATAGCAAGATGAAGTGAGAAATTACGAAGACAAGAGGCAGCAATACATGCATTTTATCCTAGTGTTTGAGCTCAAAATAAATCACTTTCAAGAAGCTGTGGGGCTGTTTGTGACTTGCGTAATACATGTTGAATATTTGACAAAGGAAATAGTTTGTTCAGATTCAAGATGAATATGTATACTATTGGTCACTTTAAAGATGATCATTGAGCCCTATGCTGCACATTTTTCCTATGAACCCATTCCCATGTGGTCCCACTCAAACAGGTTTGAGGCAGATTTCCAACTGCTGTGTTTGAGGATGTGTGTTTTCCAGTTCACCGACTGATGCGATGCTCTGTGACAGGCTGAGACCTCGTTGGTTGCCACGTGCCCCTGTGCCCACATTACAAGCTCCTCCCAGTCCCCTCCCCCTCGCACATCACTGGGTAAAATATATCACTTTGGCGTCTCAGTGATGCTCACCCTTAACGAAGGGCGCTCATTGGCTAAAATAGTGTTGCATCACCAAATTTGGCAAATGCTTAGGGAAAGGCCAGTGGTAACCAATGTGATTGTGGTGGAAAGGGGTGTGGTAGTGACTTTTGCGTGCATTTTTTATCTGAGGTAGGATCACAGTAAAAGTAGGGCAGTCAAAACTAAGTCATGTTTTGTGAAAGGGTGTGAGGGGCTCTAATCTTTTTTGACAAAACAATCACTCAGTAAGGAATGGAATTCAAAGGTGAATGTGTAAACAAGACAAGGCAGGACTTCAGAGCACCTTAGATAAATGACTATCAGGAGATGATTGTGCACACACCATATTTGGAAAGGTTTGTACCATTATCTGTACAACCCTGTTGTGACTATTAAAGCAGACTAAGGAAATGTTATACTGCAACAGAAACGAGTTGGCATTGTTTTTGTCAAATGTAATGCAATTCAGGGGATGAAGGCATTCCCTTTTTTGCTGTCAAATAAAGTGATTTGTTGCTGCTGACTATTTAAAATAAAGAGTTAAATGGAAGTCTGTCTACTAGGCTTTATGTTGCATATAGACCTTTTTTGACCTTTTTGCTTGGATCACTATGGCAAAAATTCTGCAATTGCAATAAGAATGTGACCAATAACAATCAACTTGGTAAAACATGCTGATATGCACTATACGTGACAATACTCCAGTCATTCTACCTGGTCCTACATTTTGCATTGGGTGGGTTTGGCCCAGATGTCTCCAGGATTTGGACAGAGTTTGGATTTGTTCAAGGGTCACTTCTTCCCTCGCAGACCAAAACTGGGGAGACGCTCACTGCACGTGTCGGGTGGGAGCATGTGTTCAACCGCGGTGCACTCTGGAGTAGACACTGCCTGGGGTGTCTCTGTTGTGGCGGGAGCTCAATGTGTCGACTTCAGAGAAAACAATGTCTCTGGGAACACAGACGGACACAAAAAAACAGTATTCAGCATTTTCTTGTATGCGGCACATCAGCATCACCATCACAATCAGAAAGTCATATTCATATAATTGTGGGTTTGTTTTGTGTTTGAACAGGTTTTACCACACGGGCCATCCTCTCATAGTTGATTTGGTCCAAGTTATTTCTGTGAGTCAATATGTGGCCACATAATCAGTTTAGTGATGTAGGCCGCCATGTTCCTTTTCCTAATCTCACTTTTTGCTATCTCCCTGTGGCTTCCATTTCATTAGGATTTACTCAAAAGCTGCTTATCTCCAGCCTTTAACATTGCTTTCTCTGTTCATGCACCCAGGTTTTCCACAGGCTTTAACCTGTATGTTCTTACCACTTTTCTTTCTTTTCTTCTTACCAAAGATAATGGAAGAAAGTTTGGGAGATTTTATAAATACACGGAATTTTCATTGTTTTTGGGCAGGATCAAGCAGAAAAACTAGCAATTTCAAACCCCACCTTTCTACAGCCTGTGAGCATCTACGGCTGCCTAGCATGGACATGTTATAGTCAATAAACAATCATAGGAAAAAGGTAAGATATGTTAGCTCAGTTTATTTCATAAATCATGTAACATAAAAATAAAATATAAACTTTTCAGTCCGTCTTGTTTTGTTCAACTGTAATCTAACAAGGCACCTTTCTGCTTCTTGAGGGCAAAACAAACCTGTGGCAAACTTCAATAGACATCAAAGTAAAAGGCAAACTACACAGTACACTTCAATCAGCACCTTCTAACAAGTTAGTGCCTGCATTTGTTAAGTAAAGGTGTGACATGGTATAGTTATTTTTACTACCTACATTGCTTAAAGCTGGTGTGAGAATAATAATTACAGTAATAAATAATTGCAGAGGCAAATGCTTTAACTGACAATCATCCAAAATGATCTCACAGTTTGTTTCATAGACCTACTCTGACTTTGAGTTCTAGCATTGTGTTTTCTGAGCTAAAACAGCAGCTTGACAAAGTTGTTTCAAGGACTCGGCACAGTTTTTGATGAGCACATTTTTCACCGAGCCACAGAAAAGAACACAGAGAGAACAGTGCTCGTGATTTCCTGTCTGTAATAAAGGGGAATGCTTGTGAAAATGCCAACGACCATAGCCAGGAATAGGGCAGGGTTTGGGAATTAAAGACTCTCAAAGATGCGGACTCAGAGTTCCCAACTGTTCCAGAACTGTAAATGTAAGTGTGTGCATTGAGCCACATGTTGTAAAAGTGTCAGTGTGGGGGAGGGTCACACATGTATTCGTTGCTCTAGTCTAAGTGAGAAGAAAGTTGCCGGTCTGTGAGTTTGAGTTAAGTGGTGGTTAAGATTAGATACATACCGAAGCAACATGTCAGTGGCAGTTCTTGACATATATCAACAAAAATACATATCTGCAGGCTATGACCTATTTTTGAGTATAGCAAACAAGAGCTTACATAGACAACACTACCTCTTCAGTTCAGATTTATACTAGGCTACTGACAAAAATGGATTAGTTGTAAGATCAAAAAGCAAAGTTCAATACCAGTGAGTTTTATGGGTTTTTTCATAATAATCTTATAATAATCTTATAATAAACAATATGAAATCATATTTATTTAAAATACACAAATTTAAAATCACATCTGTGTGGACAAGAAATGTACATAACCTCTTAAGCTTTGTGGAGCATAAATGCTAAAGGTTAAATAAGCTTTGACACGTTAGCACTATTGCTACATATAACTTAATTTTATTTAACCTGTATTTATCCAGGAAAAGATCAGTTGAGATTAACATTCTCTTTTTAACTCTTTTTCTTTGCTGCTAGATCCCAGTTCAGGTTAGTTAAACAATACAATATAATTTTATTATATTTACATGTTGCTGTAAAAGACACATCTCAGATGACACAAGCTAATGCTACACCAGATTAGCTCACGTTAGCTATAGGTGTAATGCTAATATGATGCATAATAATAAAATGGGTCAACATGTGACCTCTTTGTTACGATATTCAATTATTTAAGGAAATGTAAGTCCAACAATATAACTACACTGTCTCTTAAATAAAACTGTATCTTCTTTTAGGCGGGTAAGTGTGTCTAAAATAGTTCTGAGCCGTTATTAGGAATCTCACACTCACCAGAGAGTACGTAACCTAACTTTCTTTCTGATGCAGTGAGTGGCCAAGAAAAAACTAAACTCTTTCCCAGAGTCATTTCCTTTTATTAGTAGAGGTGTTTTGTTGCAGCATTAGTGCTTAGCTGTCGTGGTGTCAATGTGGACCACACTGGCTCTACAAGTAGGCTTACACAGATACCAGACTATATATAGACTTATATAATATATAATTCAGCTATAACCTATTCAGTAAACTGGCTATGTTTGAGCTAGACATATAATATATGAAGAAGATAGCATCAAGTATCAGAGCAACAATATTAGCTATAAGGTCAGCCGATGTTATTTGTGATGTTGTTGACAGCCAGGCTTTCTGAAATACTTGCTTGTCATTGGTTCTGGACCTTTAGTCCACTGCTGTCTATGAACAGAGCAAATGTGAGCTTCAGCTTTCCAGTACTATCCTTATACGCTGTGACTTGTGGCACACGTGTTTTCTAAAGTCATGCTACTCAAATCATGTTGAACTGTTTTGGCAATGCATTGAATATAATATGCTTTTGTTTTTGTCACCATGCTGGGTCCTTATACCTGCACATGTACAAATTCCTGGATGTCAAAGATGATTGTACTTTATCATGGAAACACCAAATCAATTTCATCTGTAAAAAAACAAAAACAAAGAATATACTTCCTTTGTCGCCTCAGGTCTTTTAAAGCCACTCAGCAGGTGCTTCTTCTATCATGACTAAAACATAATCTCTGACTCCAAACATGTTCTGAACTGTGAATATAAACTTCTCCCATCAGTTTGACAATACAGTGTACTATGCTTTAATAAGCGGGGACTGGGACAAGCTTTTGCTCATCATTTGATTCTAAAAATGATTAAAGAGCTGTCTGCACTTTGTGTTATAAACACAACTTTGTAAGTACTTAACTAACTATAAAGACTAGTCCCACATAAACCAGATGGCTTTCTTGTTGCTGCAGCTGCTTGTGCCCAAATTAAACACGTAACCATCTGTTTACTACAATCTATCTTCAGCATGTATCTTTTCCTGGCACTGCAGTATCTGAAACTTATCCAGGGCCCGATAAAGTTGCACTTATATACCGCCACTAGCAGTTCCCCAGCTACACACCAAAGGCTTATTAGAATGTCAAGCTGAATGATAGCTATTGCCGTCTAATCCTTTCATTTCATCATCTGTCCATCTGACAGATCATCTGCCCTCACTTTTTTATTCTGGCAAGCGGGGAGCACATCAGTTAATTTTGGAGGTAACATTTGAACACACAAGTGAGTGAGGACATCTGAGATGAGTGTTCTGCAGAACAGGCCTACACGCCTGCTCAGTGCTTCAGGAGCTATCGGCCTCAGTGTGCGTCCACATCCACTTCTTCACCATAAAATCAACTGTCCAGACCAGCTTGTTGGCATTGAACTGAATAAAATCCAGCTTCTCATTGGTGAATCCAGCTGTCACTTGATATTATCTCTCAGGATTGGAGAGAATGCAGAATGTCACTTTCTGTGACGTGGGAACAGTTGCATGGGAGCATATGATTTGTTGTTGCTGGGGTCACTGGTGTTGCATAACAGGAGACTGTTATATCGTGCTTATTTATTTTTTGCTCTTTAAAGTGTTTGCGGCTGACACAAAGATGCCCGGCAGTTGCTATACAGGGATTACATAAACATGTTCAGCTGGATCAACACATACATGCACTCTGCAATCTCCCATTTTGACCTTTTATTGCTCTGATGTTTAGGGTCGGTGAGTCCACAGTGAGCATGCTCTTTAGGGATTTCTTGTGCAGCACGACAGGGTTTAGTGATTAAGCAACAATGGTACATGATGTTGCATTGTTTAGGCATGTTTTTGTTTTTTTTTTTTTTTTTCTCAAATATACAGATTACAAAATGCTTGTCTGTAATTACTTTGAATCAAATCTTTTGACCAATGCATCTTAAATTCCTTCAGGGCCAGAGGGCCTGCTCTTGTGAAGCTGCTCCAGTGAAAACCAGCTGGGAACTGCCCTGCCGCCGGTTTAAACAGGTTAGCCTAAAAAAAATAATAAAGTCAAGATGCACAAGAGCCACATAAACAATTTGTGAAGGCGGTGAACGGGTTTGTTCTATTTTTTTTTTTTTCTTAATAAAAGCAGTTAACGTCTTACCTGTTTACATATGTGAAAATAAAAATAACCTAACCTTCCAAAGGTCCAAAGATTCACACAGTCATAGCTTGTGCCAGACTAATCATTTTTGGTATCCTTATGTTGGAAAGAAATGCTCATTCACAAGCCATTCACAAACACATTCAGACAGATTCTACCATTTATTTGCTCTGTTTTGCATAAATAGTCAAGTTATTTGCTTATTTCTAAACCTGTCCCCTTCCATTTCCTGTTCTGAGAAGTTGTTCTCAATTGTTCATTGTCTCGAGTGTTTCCAGTGGTCCTCTGGAATGTCTCATTATTTGCTCATAAAGCTCAACCTTTCAGCATCTTTGTTGTGTTTCAGAAGACGTTTGTGTTTTTTCCTGAGGGAATGGGTGTGTGTTCAAAGACAACACAGAGGTCACGACTTTAGGAACTCATTCACCTTAAGATAAGTCTAAGTCAGGTTTATTGTGCATGTAACTTTTACAACTTGAGGGTGGTCACTGTTAAAGTGCAAAGCAGAGAAAAGTGCTTATGACCACGTAGCAGCTTGCCCTGTAAAACCTTTCTATTAATGGTAAAAGTACTGTTACATGGACAGAATAATAAACAATCACAAGTACATGTACTAGTGATATAAAAGGTCTCAGAGTGCTCTAATAGTTAAAGTTTTGTCAATTTCTGAATAGATTCAGATTGTAGATCAGGAGTCTTGAACTAGACATTGAGCCAAATCCAGACCCAACCTAAATGCACCCGACTCTGTGTGCGGAGTTCCAGAGGCTGCCCTCGGGACGCAGTTTCAAGCTGTCCAAATCCAGAACAAACCGGTGTAAGTCCTCCATTACTGAGTTACTGAGTGTGGGACATAGATTACTTGGCCTAAAAGTTTTAAAAATGAACTAAAATTAAAACTTTATTAAAGTTACGTGAACATTTGTTCCATCTCTGCTAACTAGTCCCCAGTAGTGATGTTCACGTGTGAAGATTGAAATGCGTGCCAGATAAATTACACAATTCTAACCACTTCTTATGTAAACCCACAGAGTAATGCCAAGGCAATGACATCACAGCAGTAACAGTGTGTTTGGAATGAAAGGGTGACATGTTAAAGGCATTTATTGGGAGTTACACAACACAGAGGGAAGTGTGTTTAGGCAATGTGTATGTTTGAAATATGTAAGTGCGGGTTTAAAGAACATATTCTTTGTTGGCACAATAGAAATAAAACAAATGATGGCATAACACAAACGGACTCAGGTGCCTCTGTTCTCTGAATTTGGTCCGATCAGTAGCTCGAAGGGTGTGAGTGTCCTGAGCTGTTGGAATGGAGATATTTGTTGTTGGACCACATTTTGTACACACACACATTTGGAAGTAATTTGTTTTCTTTTGCATAATCAAATCAAGCTCTGCATCTCATTTCAGTCTACAAATACCACTGTCAAGAGTAATGTAAGTTTATGTTATGTACTTTCTATTCTTTAGTAAAATATAGTTGGTGGTTAAAATTGAAATTGCCCTGACTGCTTTACTGTCACCCATTACGCAGTCATCTTAACTGTGTTCCACGCAAAGGTAACCATTTTTGTCATCCTGCAAAAATATGAAATCACAAAAAAATTGGTTATTTTTAATACTTTTATTTATACACATTTTTACAGCTATTGTCAAGCAGTTGTTAAAAAACATTTAACCAACATAATGATGTACATAGATGATGATCTAGAAATAACAGATATTGTACAAAGAAGGTTAAGGTTGAATTTATGGGTTCTGTTCATATACTGTACATCCTAAACTAGAAACGACTCATCTTTAAAACAATGATTGCACTCATGCCTCTTATTGACACAGCTCAACTTAGTGAGTAGTTAAAGCTGCAGCTGCTGCGGTGTTTCTTGACCCACTGACCTGTAGCTTTACTGCACCGTCAGCCGGATCGATGCACTTTCAACTCCACGTCACTGTCATATTATTCCCAGAGGTAGGTCAAAGCTAGTTATTTTTGCTTCAAATGAGTTTCGTAAGTAACTTTTTGAATAAATTGTATTTGAATTCCTGTGAAGAAGAAATTCCATTTTTTCAATACATTTTTATTTTTATAGAACCATTAAATCAGTTGCCTCAAAGGGCTGAACATAAATAAATAAGCAGCAAATTAAAAAAAAAGAAACCTAAGGAGGATCCACTCCCAGGATGAACATGCAATTGTGCAATTCCATTTAACTAATTACTTTTCTTTATTTTTTTGGGATAGATTATTGTTTCTTTGAGTATGTAAAGGTCTTCTTCTTCTTCTTCTTCTTCTTCTTGTAATATACTCCCTCAGAACATTTTTAACATGAGGTAATTACACTTCACTGCTCCTTATTTTGATCAGCCATCTTTGAGCGCTCACGCTGAACAAATTTTCATTTCTTTAACACATGGTTCAAGCAGCCAAGAGTCATTACCAAAGCCAATATCTCAACATTAATTTGTATTTTTGTGTGGAAACATTCTGTGCAGCTCTGTCCATCCTAGACACACTCATCCCCTCGTGATCCCGGGGCGCCAAGCCACACTCTGGTAGGAATTTCAGTGTCCTGTCCCACAGGAGGCAGAACAACGGGTTACTAAACTGACCTATGTGGACAAGACCTGGACATAGAGGACAGATGAGCACAGATTTAAACCTCAGCCTACAGGTCTCTTGATCTACATTAGTTTGGACTGAAGGGTGGGGTCAGCTATATACAGTAACCAGACTTTGCACTTAGGTGTAGGGGCGCCCTACTGAGTGGCTCAGTGGTAGAGCGGTCGTCCTTAAACCGGAAAGGTTGCAGTTTGATTCTCGCACTCCCTACATTTCATAGTGTCATTGTGTCCTTGGGCAAGACACTTAACCCACCTTGCCTGGTGTTCCAGCTGTAACACTGGTGGGTGAATGGAAGCTAAATGGAAAGTGCTTTAAGTGGCTACTATAGGAACGTGCTATATAAAATCAATGCCCTTTGACAATGCAATTTATCAACAGCTGTTTAAGAACAGCTGTAATGTTTCGATCAAAGTGAGTAGGTAGCAACAACGATGCAACATGTTATACAATGTGGTCTTAGTGGTAGAAACTGATACTGTGAAGCAGACAGTGTACAACTGTGCTTTCCCCTTCAGTTTCCGACTAAAAACACAATGTGGGTGGTGTAGGAGGTTGGTCAAACGAAGCCATACTTTATCCGAAAATCATCACAGATGACCCAGTCTTTTTGGGTTGGTTTGGTTTTGACCGGGCTTCATCTCCATAGTAACTTACACCACAGGGCTACCCTGCTCAGGAGCAGGTTTAGTTTTGGTTTGGAGACCGAAAACCAAAGTGGACCAATCAGATGTTAGAAAAAAAATGTTTTGGGTAATTTTTCTTGATTCATCATTTTCATATTTTTGAGTTTTATATGTTTTATTGTCAAAACAATTTACACTTAGTGTGAAACATCACAAAATATGTCATGTTTAAATAATATATGCCATGAGATTTTAAGTTGGTCTATCATCAGAGTGAGCCATTGAACAGTTACTGTCTTAAAAATTATACAATCAGCCTTTTATACTCCTTCTCCTGTTTTTGTCTGTTGCTTCCTGTTTCTTAATAGAAATACTCCCGCCCTCTTTTCCCTCCAGGTTGAATACTATTGGCTGATCACTACACACCCACTAATCATTGGTTTATGGTTTAAACCTGAGTTGATAGAGAAAGTTGATAACCAGTGACATGCAACAGATGAACCCAAAGTTACTCAGTTTGGATTTGTTTGGTTTTATCAACTCAACTTACTCTGCAAAGTTTGTTCAACCATCTGCCAGCAGCAGCCCTCTGAGGACACAATAAAGGCACACTGACAACATAGACAAATGGCATTAAAGTTCCACTAAAATGCACTTTTACCTGTATTAATATCATTATTGTTACTACTCACTACATGTTCTGCACAAATTTGTATCAACTCAGTGCCAGGTCAGAACATAGCTGTGGTTTGTTTGTTGCTTTGTGTGTGTTTGTTTGTGCGTGTTTGCGTCTTTGTTTTTGTTTGTGTGTATGTATGAATGTGTATGTATGTGTGTGTTTGTGAGTATTATCTGTTTTTGTTTTGTTAGTCTTTTTGGTGAAGCAACAACATGACATAAAAGAGTAATCTACATTAATGTATCCTGTTTTTCCTGTGTTGGTGGGAAACTAGCTTCTTAAAGACACAATATTTAAGATTTTCTATTGATTTTTTCCCCACAAATTTAAATACTCTTTTATTTCACACTTTTGGCTCATTTTACCAATATGTTGGTGAATGTAACTTTAAACCAGCTACCCACTGTTTGTGTAAATGTGAGGGATCTTTTTGAATGTGTTGCTCTCAGCTAATCACAGCTCCAACAATTCATAAAAATACTACAAAAATACTACTAAATACCATTGAAACTATATGACACTGGTCTAGCATTCATTAAAAAACAGAATGGTCCTAGATTACTAAAAGAAAGGATGGGTTGTGGGACCAGATTTGTTTACAAAAATCCTGCATATTGTGCCTTTAAGTGCTGAATTAAAGAAGATAGTTCAGTGCATCCCTTTCTTCTGCCCTATGAACAAAACCTTTTCCAAAGAATATTGAGTGTTTTTTGTAGGTGGTGTTCTGGTGGCATGTCACTCCAAATACTTCCTACTACTACTACCGCCTTGACCCACAGTGCTTTAGCTGGGCTCATTTCAAAATACTCACACTTTTAAATCAGCTTTTATGTGGACAAGACCATTACCATTCCATTTCATTCCATTGTGCCACCAGTGTGCACAGCTTTAGATGAAGCTGTGCACACTGGTGCCCCCCACTGAGCAGCAGAGGGGGGGCTTTGCTTCCCCAAAAAAGCCCCCCACCTTCTGTGAAGTTTCCTTTTATCACAGGCTTAGCTTCACTTGTCTTGATTTTCCACTTTCACTGGGTAATATATCATTTAAACATGACAGGCCTATAATATCAGAGGAAATCTGTTATGTAGTTACATATTAAATTTTATAATCTATACTGTAATAAAAGTTCAGCCCCGGATGACTCTTAACAGGTACACACAAACAATAAACAAGTGTGACCTAAACACAATGTAAGCAGTTGGACATTGTGTTCTGTACATCATGTCCTAAACTTAAATTGCCATACCGTCTCCTCCTAGTGGCCAAGGAGGGCAAAGGAGGAGCATCAACACTCACAAAAAAGGATTGAAGACCCACTCTGATAGTGATGTATGTATATGTATATGTTAAAATAAGAGATAATACAGAGAGACCATTAACTCTTATAACTAACCTATATTACAAATTAGATAAAAATTGAGCAACTAACCCATGTTCTGGTTGTAGTTGTAAAGGTTGTATTGTGTAACACTGTAAACACCATATAACCTCCATTTAGGCCTTGAGTGGGTCAAAAGTAGATTTTAAAAAAGTGGACATTAAAAAACTAATGCAATCCAAAGATGTGTAATGTGTAAGTAGTGATATAAGGGTGTACGCTGTTTTATAATGTGCTGACATGTTCTAAACATACACCCTCAATAAATACCACCCTTGAAATAAAAATGGTTATAGATTAACAAGATGCATTAAGTATAAATCATGATTTATACCTGTTTAATTTTTATTTTATGCTCTTTTTTAAAGCTAGTTGAACTATACCCAATATTAACCTGTTTGAGTCGAACAGGTTACAGTGCCAGTTCATTACCGCAAACCTGCAATTGTAATTTGTAAAGCACTCTGTTGCCACCTGGTGGTCATTATAGAGTAATGTCTAACGTCTGCCTTGACAATGAAAATACAAGCAACTAAAACACTTTATTAAGAGATATTTAACCAGGTAAGAAATACTTGAAGTGAATATTTGCTATGTAAGATTTAAATGATAAATTTGGAGTGTTTATTTTATTGTTTGTGTTATTTCAGTATTTCATTTTGGCTACTTACAGAAGGACATGCAAGGACGCTGTAGTACGTGGTTTGGATGAGACACTTCCATCCAAGTATTTTATTTGGTATACCAAAAGCCAAATGCCTTATTACGTAAACTACAAAACAAACTAAAAGGTCAAAGGTCAATGCAACTCAATGTAAGGACCATGTAAGTCAAGAAACCTGCATATTTCAGCATTTTTTAAACAATTGACATGGCACAGAATGATTATTAAGTGAAGTGAAGATGTGATGTGTTGATTTGATATAACTCACATCATCAGCTGATTATCCTAAACTGCAGAATGCACTTATACAAACCTATGATTGTAAAAGCCTTGCACAAATAATCCATGCAGCAACAATTCACCTTAAACACACTGAGTGTATGTTGCCACTAGTAAATACATTCCAGAGTGAAACCTGAGCTCCTCCAATCAAACGTCTGCCGCTCAAACCACCAGCATGCATCTGTTTTTGTGTGTGTAGACATGTCACCCATAGACCTCATTCATATTTCATGTTGGCTCCGTGGATATGGTTGATCTTATGGTGGCTACAGTTGGATTGGGGTTTGTATGGTAATCAAAACCAGAAACAGTAGAGCTATAGGTTGGATTGGATTTCTCTAGTGTTTAATCAAGATCTCCAGCAATGCTAGAATGTTAAATAACTTGAGACAAATGTACAGCAATTGGACAGGTATATTCATGATACTATTTAATGATTAGACAAGTTAGCCTTTAGTGTAGTGCAAAAATACTCTCTCTAGTGCATTAGGAAAGTGCAGGCATTTTTGACAAATGGGAAATGCAGCACTTTAGATTCTACTCTGGATCTTGTAATTTGTTCTTTTTGTTTGTGAAACCCAATCAGTCATCAAAGCTTTATACATGATTCTTTATCTCCTCTTGCCTGTAGTCTCAGGTTACCAGGAGACGACCAGTCACAAGAGCCCTTGTGTTTGATTGCTATGTCACAGGAGCCAATGGGAGCAGAGGGAAGGCCTGACAGGAAGTGGCTAGGTAACAATGAATGATAAGGTGTATGATCAGCTGTTGACATGTTACTTAAAATAAACTGGGGATGTGTTCTGATTCAGAACAATGGGATATATGTACATCATATTCAATGTTAAACGTAAGATTTTGAAAAGTTTTCAATGACAATAAGAGACATGTAAATAAGCTGAATGGATAAAAAATGTGTATAAACATTTGTTTTAACTTGAAGGTTACAGGAGCCAGTCTACCAGCTCTAGCTGATGATAGACCTCTAGCTCTGGAAAAGAATGAGACCCTCTGAAATATGCATGAGTAAGTCTACACCTGTTTCCAGGTAACCAAGGCAGGGATTCTGAAGCGTGACGCTGACTGTGTGGAACAGCACAGGTGCATGCACAAGCAGCTTCCTACCTTAACCTGTTCAGACACTCTTTTGGGAAGTCGAAGACTACTCTGTTAGCTTAAAGAGTCAGAGCTATGAAATAGGACTGTCTTTAGTGTTGAACAGCTTTAGCAGCAGTGGAGAAGCTCATGCATGGGAACAAGCCAACCTCGGCCTGAGACGAGCAGGAAGTGAAGACTTGGAGAGAGGAGGATCAGAGAGGTTCAGAGAAGACTTTGCAGTAAACTGCCTGACCATTTTTACAAATATGAATCCAGTGTGGAAGTCATATCGGAGCAAAGTGCTCAAGACTCTTAATCCAGAATATGAGGAGGACACAGCCGAGGAGGTAAGGTACTTGTTCTAAAGTCAAAATGTCAGCAGGTTTGGTTTTCTAATCATGTCTTATTCATTATCAGGAGGATAGAGGAGCTGAGTGATCATGTTGTTTTAGTGTCTGTGCTAAGAGCTTAGGTGATTTATCACATCCAGCAATTGTCTTTCTGTCTTTCTGTTAGTCCGTCAGCAGGTTTATATTCATAAAACGCTGCACCAACTTGGCTTGGGCCAAGTACAGTTCATACAAAGTGCTGATGATAAATATTTTACATGCAAAATTCTTCCTTCTACTCTTTAAATTAAATAATAATTTGGTCAGTAAATTTAAGAGCTTGGATGATGCAGATAACTCCTAAACAACACCAGAATTCTTGAACAAATGATGCAACATACCACAGACAACTCAAAGTCAAACCAAAAACATAATTATTATGGCAACAATTTGTAAACAAAGATCTTTGTTACTGTCACAAATTATGACTTTATAACTTGTGTTACTATGGTAACTATACTTTATTAACACTGTAGCCGATGTTAGCACTGGCCATTGTCAGCTTAAACTGCTGTTACTATAGTAACAGTGAATTAAAGTTAAAGAAATAGATGTCATTTATAGCACATGATTAAAAACATCCATACTACTACAGACTGATACTGACAAAAAAAAAAACATCCTTGTATGTGTTAGATTGACTTTTGATAACATTGTGTATAATGGCATTGGACCATTGTCCTGACCTTCTGTACTCTTCTAAATTTCCAAATAGGAACTTACAGGCTGTGTTACCTTTTACATTTAACATTTACAGAGGAGTCCAGCACATGACATCTCACATGCACCATATGCTCTGTTTCCTGTGACTTATTTTGAACTTACATGCACCTGTTAATTGTTGTGTTCCTGGATGCTTGAAATGTCTGCTGTATGCACTGTTTAGTGTCACTGTGACACCTGCACAAACTTTGATAAAAGCAGAGGCAGTGTTTCACTGACCCAGATCTCAGAAGGCCTTGAAACTCGATCCTGTATGGACCTGAACTGACGGATTAGCTGGCATTCCACTGAATGACTGACACAGGGATGAGACTCAAAGCCTGAGAGCTGCCAGTGTACCTCAGCAGACCCAAGGCCTCTGTGGGCTGAGGGAATACTGGCTGTGATTGTATAGATAGTTATGTGTCAACGCAGTTATTTGAGTTCACTTTGGTGTCTGTGCCCTCTGTGAGAAATAGAACAGCACAATAATACTACAATCCTTCTTTTATAACTCTAATTAACCATACTGTAGGAAAATTCTACTGTGAAGAAAAGTTTCATTGCAGCAAAAAACAATAAGAAAGTAAAAGAGTACCTGAAGATAAGGATAACTAATTTCAACATTTTTGTGGGAAAAAAAGCTTGTAGTTTTGTTTTAAATGTTCATTTAAATTATTGCATTGTTCTCTACTGATACCTCCTCCAGTAACAACCCAGAGTTATACCCAGAATAAGCAGTAGGTGGTGATAAATGTGTGTGGTCAGGAGCAGGTCACTGAGGTGGAGATGGAGAATGATCTGAGTCCGGTTCAGGAGGATGAGGGGCCAAACGCTGTCTCTCAGTTAGCCAAAAAAGTATGTAAACGCTCATTCACTGTGTGTGACTGAAGCATAAACGTAAAGGGTTTTGCTTTGACCTTTGACCTTGTGTGGGGTGGTTGCAGATGCAGGGAGCTGGAACTAAAAGCTGGAACAGACTGTCGTCTTTATTCAATAAAGATGATGAGCACCAGCTTCTGGAGGAGACGGAGAGCCCCCCAGTCCCTGACCAGTGAGTGACCACAAGGCTACATTCACACCAAGGCATTTTCTTTTCAAGAGACCTGTAAAAATATAAACACTCTATTATCTTAGGCTACATTAGCATTTTACATTTCACATTCTCAAAACACTGAGATGCTTCTGAAATGAAATGAGTGTAAGTGTCTGTGGTCTCTTTAATTCTCTCTTATTCACAGTCCACTTGCTGTCAAGCCTGAGGAGCCTCAGCGACCCACACGCCGCACAGGATTCTGGGATAGCTTTGCAACCAACTGGGCTGCCAAGAAGCAGGCTGAAGCTGCGGCCAATGAGGCAGCAGCATCAGGGGAAGGAGAGGAGGGGGTGATGGAGGCAGGAGGGCAGGAGAACCAGGATGGGCAGATCACAGTGGAGGCCCAGAGCGAGGAGGGGGCAAGCAGGAGCACCAACAGCTTCTCCAAATACGTCTCTCTGGGGGGAGGGGCAGGCGGCAGCGAGGAAGCATCCTTCAAGTGGAACTTTGTCACCAGCAAACTGGCCGAGCTGAAGAGCAAGAGTGCGACCAAGACTAACTAGAGGAGAAGAGAAGAGACATATCAGCAGGAGCACAGTACAGCTGTAGTAAAAGTTCTCAGTGAGCTGCTGCTGGACAAAAATTCATGAGTACACACGTTTTATCATGTTCTTGTAATTAAAAACTCCTTCATGCACACACCTTAATACAGTTAAGGTTACAAATAACCTATTTTCCAATTGTATGCAGTAATAAAGACATACCAAAGAGCTTCATGAACCTTAAAAAGGGCATTACTCACCTGTCTGCAGACTATTCCAACCTGCAGTTTAGCTAAAACAGGATTAGGAGATTAGAGCAGTGATAGCAGGATTAGTGTCAGATTATCTCACTAAACTGCTCTGCCCCAGCGCAGAGAGCTGGCACACATTTATCTAATACTAATGTGTTTCAATATGTGAGAGGTGAAATAACATTTATAACAATTTGTGTAAACAAAATGTGTAAAGTAAGGAAGTGTGTGTTGGGACGAAGTCTGGTGCCTGACACTAAAAGTTTATTTATTATTTTATTTATTATTTTATTGTTATCAATCTGAGCTTCTGATTGTGGCTGAGTCTGAAATGTGTGTGTTTGAAACATTTCTGCTGACATGATGGAAACATAAATTCAAAATGTTCGTTTTGTGGTATTTTGTTTCATGTTGATTTCTGGTGACCTCTAATAAAGGCTATTGAAATAAAAACTCTAGTTTGTAGAATTCATCTTACCCTCCATTATTATTCAGTGTAAAGCTGAGGCTGACACAGTGCTTGCAGGGGCCTCCATTCTTACGGTGACATATTATTGATAGTCAGGTCAGTAAGTCAGGTCGGCATTGATTTCTGACACCAGAATTTGGGTTTGTGATGGATTTGGTGTCTTAAAATAAGGAGGTCTCAAAGGAGGTAAAAGTTTGGGAAACACTGCTCAATCCTTTGACCCCCAGCTCCTTCTACTCTCGCCTCAGTTCACGTCAGACACATCAGTTGTTGACCTTGATGCTTGCTCTGGTCTGTGCCATATGCAAAGTTTGGCGTCTTATCTTTGCTATTTCATCCCTATCATCCTCTTAGACTTTTTTTTTCTGTGGGCAAGAATCCAGGACAGGACCCCACTGTCAAATACAGTCAAAACATAATTACCTTAACTTAGTTCTTTTTAGAGCAGACGAACAGCTTGGTAATGGTCAGGGAGTTACATACGCCGTGTAAGGCTGTCTCTTTGTTAGTCTGCCCCAGGACAGCTGTGGATACAGAGGTGGCTTTCACCACAAAGTAAATGGGTGAATGGAAACATGATGTAAAGCACTTTGTGTGCTTAAGGGTTCAAAAAAGTGCTATATAAATGCATGCCATTTACTATAAAATGGCCCCTTCCACTAGATTATATATAGCTTTACATGTCCAAGACAGAATAATATTGTAGTAATTATACACTAACAAAAACATAAAACATAGTTTTTACTGATGTTTCATTTTGTTCAAAAGTATACTGCAACATTTTACACAATGCTCCTTTAGATTTAGTGTTAAGTAATAATTTAACACGTACTTTTTAAAGGTCTTAGATCACATATTCCCTTTTAAATCAATAACCTCCTGAAGCAAGAACAGAATCTGTATTGTTGTGTTCCACTTACCACCAGCAGATGGCTCTCTCCACCAGCTGATTGTTCAGCCATGCTTTTTCGCCCTGTCTTTACTTCCTGAACATCATTTCCATAATACTGGCATCTTTTTATAAAAAATATATCATGTCTATATATATTTTTCTTTGCCTTATCGTTTCCTTCTTCCTCTTATTTCCTGTTTTCCTATACACCCACTTCCTCTCAAATTGTCCCACAATTCCTCTAATAACACACTCCTTCCTTTCCATATCATCTGACATTACATCCTATGAGCAGTAAGAATAACATGGTTGATGAACCGAGGCTGGGTTCATGGGTGTATTCTTTTTATTCTTTATGCCTTGTCTGTCCCAGTCTGTTCTCAGACTGTCAGCGTGGATCATATTAAGTCAGATGTTCTGTCCAGACCCCCACAGCTGTCAACTTCACTTGGACTCAGAGCAGACACTTCAGTTATATTTAACTTCCACACTTTCGGTATCTGACTAGAAAACAGCATATTTTTATGTGGAAGAAGGTTGAACTTCTGGTATAAGCAGGTGACATAATAACTTTTATTTTTATGTAAAGCTTACTTTCTTCTTGGCTGCCTCTACTGTCCTTCATAATGTCCTTCTTTCAGTTACAAATAGCATAAAAATATATGTTTTGAAAACTTGAGTTAGCTTTGTCTAATAAAATTTAATTGTGTCAGTTTTGCAGTAATAAAATAAACCAAAACCAAGGCCCATTGTAAGACAATTTAAATTTTCACGATTTAAATTGTCACTGCAATATGTCATGGGAAAGTCCCTAAAACATGACAAGAAAACACTGGGCAATGTTCTCTGATATTCATTATTTTAGTGAAACTAGCATTTTAGTATTTTATCCTGCGTCTTGATGCTGTCACATTGTGAAATTAGAGACACCAACTGTGTTGTAGGTTGTCTGTGAAGGTTCTTCTCAGTCATCCAGGACATCTTGGAAGAAAAATGTTTGAAATAAAAGAATCTGGCCCAAAACAACAGCGTCGGCAGCATTAGTAAGATGTTAAAAAAGAAGCAACAAAGAGATAGCAACAACACAGTAGCATATAAAATGTTGTTCTGCATTGCATCTGTAATGTTTTGCGTAATGGTAATAAAAGAATCTTAATCGTATAGCCTAATTATTTACCGTCTACCACTAGCCTACACTGCAGTCATAGTAGGACTTGTATTTATGACACTGTTAATGTAATTTCTCACTATACAGTGTATACAGTATGTGTGGGATCATGACCTACGAGCACAGATTTAGAGTAATGACACGCAGATGCACAGTGCGTATTGCACAAGAAAAGCACAAAGACCAAGACCTTTGTGCTTTTCTTGGCCTTGTCATGGAAAAGAAAAGAAATGGCTTTGACTTAGACTCAGCTAACATCGTCTCGACAACAACACTAGTAGCTACTCTCAATCCAACTTTAACAGTTACAGGTTTTCTAGAGGTTTAAAGTTTTCTCACAACTTTTTGAGTTTCCCATAGTCTGTTTAGGATCAACATTTTTGGGGTCAGAGGTCATATTTGCAGCAAAGGTTTAACCCATAAAACCATTACAGTACATTTTTGGATTACTGTGCATTTGGCTAATCACTGTAACAACTAAAATCTCTTTGTTGCACTTTAGTGTTGTTGGGCAGTAATCAATGCTTTCATTTTAATTTGTGCATCCAATGTTAATGTTATTGACCAATTCCCTTCTATCTTTATACTTTTCTTCCACACGGCAACAACCACGTGGGCAACATAGATGTAAACCAAAGTGTATGTAGATGGTTCAGCTTCAAAAGTAAACTATAACTGACTTATACAGTAAAGCATAATTTCCACAGTAATATATTATGCTTATTTGGCTGAATATAATTTCCCATCTGGGCACACACTGATCATAAAACTCTTACTAGTCTCAAACAGGTGTGTACCTATTGTTTGGTTTTGTGTCACCATTTGGCTCATCATTTAGAGCAGGAACGCTGATGACTGAAGTACTTCACACCTTGCCTTGGGCCCTTTCCCACACGCTGTCCTGAGTTCAAACATAACCATCCCGCATTGTCTGAGACTGTGTTAAAGGTTTTCATAAATTGTAATTGACCACAGATTAGACTTGTTGCATGACTTTGGCACGTTAATTAATTAAAAATATTGTTTGGAAATACAACTCATGTTAATTTTGGGCTTCCTGCCATTTCATTTTAAGTGTCTTTGGGACTCCATGGGTCACAAAACTGGATTTACAGCTGCTAGACTTGTAATTTCTTTAAAAAAAGGGTGCACTATATTTAGCCCTCAGGTGTTCACCTTTATTGTTTTGTCTGGAAAGTCACAGAGGAGAATGGGGGCACTCCTTAACCCAAGTGAAATTATGGAACAGTGGTCGTAAAAGAAAACAGGAAAGGCGATACTTGACTTCCAACGGCGCACACACTCATCTCTGGAATGACACCCAGGAGAGACATAGACAGACATGTCTGGTGGCGCTCAGGTATGACGAGGCTGCAGTGGGCGTCTCTCAGACATGGTGACTCACGCACTCCAGGGGTAGTCCCATCTGGAAAAGGACCCGCGAGAGGAAAGTTGTGTACACGGCTAGCCTCCCACACTGAGAGGTACCTAACCCAGTCCAACTTGCTCCAAGCATTGATGGGGCTAAACCTATAAAACATACAGTCACAAACACAAATATTTGAGAGCTTTAAATCTCTTCCACTATTACAATAAGTAGGACTAAGTCTTACTAACTTACTAAGTTGTGGTTATAGAGAACATTAGCATGGTGCTTAATATTATCCTGCTCTATATACTGTATATACAAGCATTTAGGCCACACCAAGCTCTAAGTCACGGGCTGTTTTATGTGAGCATTTACGGAAAACCAAATAACACTGCAAGAGTTATACATGGATTACTTTAGGACCTGTGCTTCCTCATTAATGACTGTTAAACTTCTCAGTGATTTCACTTGGTTAGTTATATAGAGTTACTTAGCCTAATGTTGTGGCCTATAATAGTGAGGTAAAAAGGTTAAAGAGCTCTTCAGTGAGTCTCGAAACTGCATGAGCTGAAGGCTGTAGATCCTCCAAACATAAAGCAAAGCATGGCTAATCTGTGCTGTTTGTGGTTCATCTGAAAGATAAGACAGATCAGACCAGAGACTTTTCACACAAGGGCTGAACGGGTTACTCTGACCTGCATGTGCCTGTAACTTGTGGTCACCTCTTTGCAGCCTTAAATGTGTGGCATAATGAAAGATAACCATTTCCAATGCCCACGGATTTGAAAGATAAGGTTAAGTCACACATCGGTTCTCACAGGGGCGTTTCATCCTGTAATCTGCAAACGAAATCTCATCTGTGTAATCTCCAGTGGATTTGGGACCCCCTTAGAAAAGAAAACCTACCCCTCCGTTTCCCTGTGCTGGGGTAATCTCTGATTTAAGCCAACCGCAAATCCACACAGGCGCAGACACGCACCCTGTCCCAGCACCATCATCTTCTTCTGAAACAGGACCTGTACTGCCCGCTGCAAATGGACTATTGTAAATGGAGATATATGGCTTAGGCGTTAGATCCAGTCAAATAGGTCCCCGTCCCGATTTAGGCACTTAAGCACAGCATTCAAGATATGAATAAATCTGATCTATATAGTCAAATTAATAAAAACATTAGTCATAAGATATAACACAAATAGGAAATGATCATAATTTAGAGACAGTCAATTAAATGGCATAGGTGTGAATATGACAAAAACTTTACGTGATAAAAGCTATGATGTATCTACGTACTGCATGCAATATGTAAACTATGTCTATATACAGTATACTTCTGTTATACAACTTATTGGTTATTATTTTAGGTATTTGTTTTTTTCTGTGCATACAAGGAAAACAATATAATGCAATAAAATCCTGACAGAAATTTAGAAAACAGTGCAAACCTTTGCACTTACAGCAATCCTGGTCTTAAAGAATTGTCTGCTAACCCCATGTTAATATACTATCTCTCAGTTTGTGTGTTGGACATTGATTATTTCTGCAAATCAGCAACCACCTACTGAGAAAAAAGCTGACCTGGGCTGGCAGCCCATGAGCTGTGGTATTTCCATAAAAGACATACAAGTGAGCAGCTGAACAGTTATTTTGGAAGAAAAGAAATTGACACGACACACTATCCTCTCGCAGACCTTCATTTGTCTCCATAACAGGACGATTAGAGCGCCGTAGTCCCGGTCACTGAGATAACTGTGTCACACTTTGTACAGTAGCACGTGATGTCTTTGTCTCGGTGACCATTGTGTTTGCACTAATCAATTGCTTGTCCTTCGGTGTAGTCCTGAGGAGGTTCGGGTTACTGTTTCGACAGCTGTTTAGGCTTGTTGTTCTTTGCATGTGCTCCCGACCTACAGCTCCAACCTCTGAGCCTAAGCACACACGCTCATATATATGCACAGCTGACCGTGGGAACCAATAACGGAAAGTGTCCAAGAGAGTGTTTTTCTAATGTGTCCCCGTTTTGCAATTGATTAAGTGCTAATGTGAGTTTCAGAAATGCACAGGAAAATCAATTGACCAACACATGAGGTAATAATCAGTGCAGAAAGGTGCTTCAATAGCTCCAAACCTGTTAATGTCACACAAAGAATATTAATGGCTGATCCTTTGAGATTAATCTAGTTTCTTAAGTGGGTTTAGAAGTTAACAACTGTATTCTTAACCTCTGTCTGCTTCAAATAAGCGTGGTCTTTAAGGATAATGACACACTTTGGATTTTCCACAGCCACAGGAGGAGGGCCCCATTTAGGTTATGCGTCTATCTAAATAAGTCAAAGTAATGCTACGGGATTTCAGTCTTCCTTTGAAATTCACTGGCATTGTATTCCTGAAATTTTAACAAAACAAGTGCCATTGCTGGTATGTTGTAACGATTATTACCACTAGATGAAGGGGTGAGCCATTCCAGCCCCATTAGACCTAAATTCAACACAAAAGGGAAATTTCATTGCTGCATAGATTATGAAAATGTCTTGTTTTTCAGATTTATTAAATATTTCAATTCTGTTTTGAGTACCAGTTTTCACAGCTGCTCGCTTTAATTCATTCCAAAAAGACTAGTTTGAGCCGAAGTCTATTTGACTATCAGCAACTTTCTGAAGCATCTAAATAAACACATTTAGAGCAGAGTTTGTATGTTTTTCAGAATAAATAATGTCCAAATTTAGTGCCTAATGTCAGAGATAAAACTTTCAGGACAGAAAGTTTAATATATATAATTATAGATCCAGCTTTAGGTATAGTACTTTCACTCTTCTAACAAAAGCAATGACATTATGATCACTGACCACTGGATGAGGCTTCAAAGTTCTCCAACATTAGTATATACAGTATATGATCAGTGCATGACTTGGAGTTATCACAAACAATTCTTGAAGGCACACTGATGAGTTGAGATACTGTCAGCCTCAAAAAGGCAATGTCGCCCCGTTCTTGGGCAGCTCTCATTTTAGCCACTAATTCCTTCTTTTTCAAACTAAAAGCTTTTTGTAAAAACTACAACTTTGTTCTTATACTTCTGAAATTTTACAAAATTAGATCCAGGTTGGAATAATGTTTTTTACTCTAGCTAGTCGATAGATGTTTTTTCCGGATTTATTCGGCCGAAGTCAGCTTCCCGCTTGACCAATACAGATTAGCTAATCTACCGAGCTATAGCTGGGCTCGATAGTCCGCTCCGCAAACTTATTTTTACCCAGTACCTACTGCTTGGCTACTGTCAGCATCCCGCTAACTAATGATATCATATTCAGATTATTGTCCGTAACTCGCTCCGCTAAGTCAGTTCTAGAATCCCGACAGTTACGTACAATTGTCTGAGCACTGATCAGTGGGAGAAAGAGACAAAAGGCAACACGCTGGTTTCGTGGTTCTGTTCTCTCCTTTCTCAAAGCTTTATTGTGAACGCACAGTTTATATACAATGGCAGTGTGACTTTACATGGTAATGGTGCATCTACCAATCACAGAATACATTCAGAATGTAACTAAAAAAAGAAAAAAGACAGATGTTTCTTGTGCAGCAAAGCAGTGTGTCCATATATGGAAGTCCATATGGCTCAAAGCATCCTGTCCACCCAAAGAGGCACAAAGCCATGTACAATGTCCTACAATGGGTAGTCTAACTAAAGCCCTTAATAACTACAATGAAGTCATAAGCACTCCAAAACTCATCTACAAACTAGGTTAAAAAAGGATACAAACTATATTAAAAAGGATATCATTCCAATATATGATTAAAATAACATTTTACTTATAGCACAGGTTTATCCTTTCCTTCCCTTTGTGACATAAACACCGGCCTCACTTCCATGTCCTGCTCTATGTTTTTCAACCAGAACACTTTTAATTTTCCTTTCAGATCACGACTCACCCGGTGACTCCTCACTTCCATCAAACATAAAATTATTTACTTAAGGCTAACCTTCAAGATATTCTATCTTATCAGTTACAGTAAGAAGGCTGTCAGATATTTTTATGAAGTTAGACTGTAAGGAGTTATTGTTTTCTGCATGTTTATCTATACCTACTTTAATGTCATCCTCATCTTTCTGAGATTTCTTAGAAGAAGAAGATCTTTAGATAATGTGTCCAGCCTTGTGTTTGAGGTCTCTATTATTAGCTTGACAGAACCTTTAACATTTTCTTGTTGTTGCTCTAATAGTGCATTGAACATTTCCTTTTGTTGAAGCAAAAGTTCACTTATTTGTGAGAATGGAACATAGTCATCATGCTTTGTATCAGATTTAGACTTGGGAGGCATGATGAAAGCCTATCTATTGCAACACAACACACAAGAGCACTGACAAAAGCACACAGGATCACTGACAAAAGCACACAGGAGCACTGACAAAAGCACACAGGAGCACTGACCACAGCACACAGGAGCACTGACCACAGCACACAGGAGCACTGACAAAAGCACAGAGGAGCACTGACCACAGCACACAGGAGCACTGACAAAAGCACAGAGGAGCACTGACCACAGCACACAGGAGCACTGACAAAAGCACACAGGAGCACTGACAAAAGCACACAGGAGCACTGACCACAGCACACAGGAGCACTGACAAAAGCACAGAGGAGCACTGACCACAGCACACAGGAGCACTGACCACAGCACACAGGAGCACTGACAAAAGCACACAGGAGCACTGACCACAGCACACAGGAGCACTGACCACAGCACACAGGAGCACTGACCACAGCACACAGGAGCACTGACAAAAGCACACAGGAGCACTGACAAAAGCACACAGGAGCACTGACAAAAGCACACAGGAGCACTGACCACAGCACACAGGAGCACTGACAAAAGCACACAGGAGCACTGACAAAAGCATCGAGGAGCACTGACAAAAGCACACAGGAGCACTGACCACAGCACACAGGAGCACTGACAAAAGCACACAGGAGCACTGACAAAAGCACACAGGAGTACTGACAAAAGCACACAGGAGCACTGACAAAAGCACACAGGAGCACTGACCACAGCACACAGGAGCACTGACAAAAGCACACAGGAGCACTGGAGGTGTTAACAGCACTGACCTCAGGAGCACTGACCACAGGAGCACTGACCTCGGGAGCACTGACCTCAGGAGCACTGACAAAAGCACACAGGAGCACTGACAAAAGCACACAGAAGTACTGGAGGTGTTAACAGCACTGACCTCAGGAGCACTGACCTCAGGAGCACTGACAAAAGCACACAGAAGTACTGGAGGTGTTAACAGCACTGACCTCAGGAGCACTGACATCAGGAGCACTGACCACAGCGCACAGGAGCCCTAAAATTGGGACAAAAAACAGTAGTTATTTCCGACACTATGGCTGGTTTATCTGAGTTGCACTCGCACACACCACAGCTGCCCCTGAACAGGAACAGGAAGAGGTTGTTAAGGAAGAGTTAACTAAATGTAATTCAGAGCAGTGTGGCTGCTGATTCCTGATTAGATAGTAAACCTAAATCTATTTGACAATCAATCACCATTTCTATTTAATATTTATGATAAGATGGCTAAATACAAGTGTGTTTTTCCACTACGTCATGACCCCTAATACAGTGGGACTGTCCATCCATCCATGCTCAGCAAATGGAGCCCGGAGAAAGCAGTGACCTGAAACAATGACTCATCGATGTACAGCTGGAGTCTGCCAACTCCTTGTCCCTCTTGTTTTCTGGTCAGTGCAGGTATGAGGCATGCAGAAACACAGCACGAAGAAGAAGACATTTATTCACAGCTACACACACCCATAGGCTTGTCTTACCTCCATCCCCTCCTGTCAAACCCCCTCCTGGCCTGTCATCAAGATGCCATTAAGGCAGTTCAGTCCGTCTCCTGTCCGGCAGGGCCATTCCTTGGCTTCTCAACCCTCTCAAACATGAATTCTTGAGTTTCATTCCTTCCGTGCAAAGTCTTCATCTTTCAGTTTCTTCAACCTCTCATCTTGAGTTCATCTCTATTTCTGACATTGGAAAGGTAGATGGAGGGGCAGACGATGACCCCCGATGAGGAGATAATGGAGGCTTTCAAGTAAGGGAGGTATTGCGGGACAAGATAGTCTGTCCAGCTGGAATTCTAACAAGGCTATGAACAGCTAATGTAATGTCTCATTTGGCATTACTTTAAAACAATTTTGTCAAAAATTCTAGTTGAAAAAACTAAACCAACCAAGAAACATATTATTCATGTAACAACAGGTAATTTATATTGAATAAAAAAAAAGTATACTTTTGTAATAAAACCTGCCTAAAATGTTTGTGCTCTACACGGTTAGTCATCCATTTCTACTCTTCTTTTTGGTGCCCCTGACATGACATCACCTGTAATAAACAAACCTTTGAGGAAAAGCAGACAAAACACACAGCTGCCTCCAGTGAGCCACACTGTTGAGTCGTGAGCACCAGGGATTACCACACACCTTTCATTCAAGCCTCTAATGGAGTCTTTCAGGACGCTGGGCACCTGTGTGAGTGACGCACTAATGAGCCAATTAGACACCTGGATCAGAGGGTCTTCCTCAGAGGAGACCACTCTGCCACAGGTCATGACCTGACCCCGAAAGACAACGTCAGTCTGGTGTTGTTTGATACAGATACAGCTCCAGATCAGGTTCAGGATTCATTTACAATCACTCAGAGATATTACACAGAACGATTATCATATTATTGCTCTTTGCCTGAGGGAGTTTGAAACAAATGCTACAGAACAGTCTCCTCTTTGTGTCCACATCCTCAAAACAAGTAAGGTCACAGCACACATTTGGTTTTAGTTTATGACTCTTATTGCTACAGACCAATCACGACAAACAGGAATTGAAACTACATTTACTTACATGATAACATTAGTCATTTTTTTACAATAAGAACGTAACTGACCTCCTTCCCCTTGGTGTAACTGAGCCTGTTGGCAAAAAGTCCAGAGAGCTCACACTGATGACCTGATGAAACCAATTAGAGGAGACAGAGTGGATTAGATCACATTCAATTATACGCAGTAAAGTTATCTAGCATATAATGTGCTGGCACCTAATTATTTTCTGTTTGTGTAATCAATCTTTCTCTCAGATAGTCGCCATTAGAGGTTATCAGGTTATGCTCTGACACTGTTTTTTGATTAATAACATACAGATTTATAATAATGTTTTAACAAGATCAGTATTCTAAAACCAATAAAAAACACTTCATTATGACTGTCCACTCTACAACACAAACTGCAAAAAGTGCAAAGGGGACCAGGACTCTAGTTAACAAAAAAAGACAAAACAATGTAAACAGTAAACCGTGTGATGACTGTAGCAGTAGCGATGGAGTTTACAGTGCCTCTATTGGCCTGGCAGACGTAAAACACTTCAAGTATCTGTGGGAACGCAGCTCATTTTCATTACACTACTGGCCCCCGTTTGCGTTTTGCCGTTGTGCGTGTCCCCAAAGTTTCTACTGGTGAATCTCTGAGCAGACAAGAGAATGTTAAGATAGAGTTGTAATAAAAAGTGCTAAGTACATATAATCTGTTTTTCATTGTTTCACAGTAACAATGTGCATTGTGAACGATAAAATATAAGTGTAGAATCAGGTGTAAAATATAAGCACAAATAGAAATACTTAGAAATCTAAATCTCCAGAGTGATGCTTATGGCTGACAGACATTCTGCTGCAGTGTGCAATTAGTTGCCACAGTGAGTGCGATGTCAGGTGGAGGTCCTCTGGTGGTTTTTTAGGGCTATCATTGGACAAATCCTCAGGGGAGGTCCTGCCCTGTTAGGCGCCACACTGATTGGCCTTGTTCAGCCCCGGCAGCTCGTCTGAGGTTAAATTAGGAATGGTGAATGGCTAACCCCAGAAATCTGGTGAAGACGAGGGTGAGGTCAAACGCTTTGGGCTGCTTTGAAGATGCTGGAGTGGCACACACAGACGCTGATGTACAAGCCAACAGACTCCGGGAGAGAGGATAGACTGTTACTGGTGTTGATAGATGTGCACAAAACATGTTCCAAGGTTTCTATTCTATTTCTGTACAATAGCCCATGTCCTCGTGTACGTTATGTTATTGCAGACTATAAATACTATAAATACATGTCTGCGCTATTTCACGCGTAAATAATAAGGCGTCATTGTGATCCAGACATACCTAAACAATAGAGAGGAGATTAGTCCTGCTTTCTTTGTTGCTAATGTGGCCTCCTTTCTCTGAGAGCCTGTAGGTTACAGACTAGTCTAAGCCCGGACTCAGTCTGCTGCTGTGAAAAATCTGAATTCATTTGTGGAGCAGAAAAGCTTCATACTTGGGCTTAGAGCTAGTGTGTTATTGTCTAAAACCAAATACCAAAAGGAAATGAGCTCATTAATGAGTAATTAAGTTTGAATATTGCAGCTACAATTTGAGAGTTTCTGCTGTAATAACTTTAAGTTACAATATATTGTTTAATGTGCCTTTTTATCTAATATATGATTGGATTTTTTTGTCTCTATATTAGATGTAAGAAAGTCATGGATTCTTGTACCACCTTGAAGAGTGTACAACATAACACCTTGGTGTGCACCTTAATGGTTACAGCAATAGTACATTTGCTCACTGCATTGAAAGAAAACCACCATTTGACTGTGCACTTGCTGAAAAAAAAAAAAATCTAATTTGGAGGACCCACTTTAGGCTTGTGTGAAGTGTGAGAGGTTTAGGAGTCTATTATAGTAATAGCTGTGGAGGATTTGTCCTTTTCCAATGTATACTTTCCCAAACAAATTTAACTGACTGCGGACAGAGCACATCAAAGCTGCTTTCTATAAAAAGCCACTTGTCATTGGCTGTAACCCGGGACATATTGTGAACACATGTTCCCTTCCAGAGACACTCCATTTGGGAGACTACAACAAGAACTGAAAGTGAAAGAGAGAAACACACAGGGATTCAATAAAGCCACCCATAAAGGGGCATTATCCGGGACTTCAGGTTATGAACTCGGGTCGACCCGGGATATCCCAGTGTGAGAAGGTGAATGTTTTCCTAGATACGGTGGAGGAGTCAGGAGCAGCTGTTGACCTGATGTTGTCTTGTTCCCACATGACTAGGAATAGATCGCACCATGTGATTAGGCTGCCTCTCACCGCACACTGGCAAAAAACGCCTCATACTCAACAACACGCGGCAGAATATTACTGTAAATCACATCACAAAGGAGGAATAATACGGCTTTAATTAGAAGAACTTTATGTAATTCCATGACAAAGTACAGATGAATTGTTACCCATGACAAGCCAGGCTCACAATAATAAAATCCATCTGTTTTGCAAAATAACTCCAGCATCCACATTGACATTGCATTGAACTATTGATATGTAATTGAATAAATCTTTATTTTGATGATATAATATTGTTCACTTAATGCTGTCTGGACCAACAGCATCTGCAAATGGCAAATGATTATATGATGTGCGTATTTCTGGTTTATTTCCATAGTTTTATTACACAGTGATAATGTTTGCCGTGGGTGGCTTTTAATTTATAGATGTGGAACTGACACGCCCATCAGATCACATCAGTGCACATGCAACAGATCAGAAAAATAATAAATAACTCATAACTTTATAAATCATCTATTTTGCTCTTTGGCTTTTCTTCAAATAGAATTGGAAGCTTCCACAGTTAGTCTATAGCCCATAGAGTGTGTAGCTGTCATGATCCCAGATCTAAGAAAAGAGCACAAGGAGGCAGCACCAAAGTCTACACGAGAACACTTAAAGTCAAATGCAGCCACGTTCTTTGGGCCTATTAAAGTTTATCCTTGACCTTTGTGCCAGATTTTGTTCGACTTTTTTTGACTTTTCACAAATTCCTTGAGCAGCCTCGGTTACTGTGGGAATTTGGAGATACTGTAACTGTTTAAATCTAAAATGTTGATCTACTTTATGTGGATTATTTTTGAATAATTTCTCTTTTCTTTCCGAAGCACCAGCTATGAGGTGAAAACAAACTTCCACAAGCTTCAGCTTCTGTTGTTCTTGGCCACACCTTCAGGCTTAGCTAAGTAGAACACTCACCTTGTCACACAGATAAATAGAATCACATATGCAATATCTCCACACACATTGTGTAAGCAGAGAGCCTGGGAAATGTGTCTTCTGAGATTGATTTTTTGACCCTAGAAAAAAAAATTTATGAAGCAAAAAAGTTGTAAGTTTTGGCAAATGTCAGTGTTTACCTAAATAGATTCCAATAGACTACAATATTTCAAAATGCTACCATAGATGTTCTGGTTCAGCAAAGTCTCATATGGCCGTTCCACTTCTTCAGCGCTGGAATGGCCAAGCAAATAACAATAGGCCCTAGTTTATGCAGTATTTCAATCAGCTTTCTGTCTTGATATGAACAAAAAATACCAGGTTGACACTTTAATGACTTAAACTGTTGAATATAGAGTTCCATGTTAGTGCAGCAGTCAGCCCTTGTCCTGGTCCAACACTACGGGTCACCTGATCTTGCAGCCTGTTGAAAAGACGACACACGAAGCCCTCGTCTCCTCTTGCTGTACTTCAGACCTGGGCAGGACCTGTGGCCCCTGCGGCAGCCTGCTGTTGTTCTACTGCAGTTCCTCCTGACGTCAGGGGGTTATTTGAAGAGGGTCCGCGGCTCTCGATCAGGTTTCCCACAGAGCCAGGGACCAGCCCACCACTCTGACCCCCTGAGAATCACAGGTCACGCATGGCAGAGGGAAATGAAAAGGCCCACTCCTCTGATTTATGACCCACGCAGCTACAGGATACCTCTGGCTCTGGGATGGTTTTTGTTACTGAGGTGGGGGCCTGCACTGCAGACGTCCTGCCAGGACGGGTTTACTGTTGCACCCATTTGGATATTAGGATTATATCGGGTGTTTAGAGTTGGATGCAAATCTTTATTGTACACTGGGACAATGAAGAGATAAAAACAATTATCTTGAGTGATGTTTTTTTATAGGGTGCATTTCCAGATGTAATCCAGCTGTTGCATTTTGGAACATGGTAATGTGGATAACTAAATAAAGTGCTTGTGTTTCATTCCAGTCATTCCTTTGGCTCTGTTTGCAGGTTTTTATTTGAGTCTGTCAGTAGCATGTCAGTAGTGAGGCTGCGTGTGCCTGCTTTATATAAAACGTAGGGTCACGGCCTGGTGACATCTCATGTTACACATAGAGTATTTGGACTGACAGTTCTATGTACGTCAGCTACGTCAAAAAGTCCTACGGGACTCAACCATTGTTTTTAAATAATCCTAGTGTGTTCAAATCAGAATACAATACAAAATCAATGATATGTCCTATTCAGTGTGTTTTACTCTAGGATTTATGACAAAACTTAAAAAATCAAAAATCAATGCAGTCTAAGCCAAACATACTGTATTTTGGTAAAAAAAATACAGATTCATTATACATGAAAGGTTGTAATTATACATTCTTGCCTCTTTTCTCTCTTTTCTTTAGGCAAAAATAAAATGTATATTTTTGGAAGCACACCTGTCTAAAACCTCTGCATAGCACTGTATATTGTTTCTAACTCTACATTACAAAACATTGACCTTTGTAAGCTGGCAGCTGGCTTGTTGAAAATGGCTTTTGAGTGTGAGCCTGAAGCATGAAAGTAAGGTTAGGCCCTAAAGCCATGTACATGTACTTTGTGTCAATAAATGGTTGATAGTACGAGCTATGAACTCCTTTGACTGTCAGAAAAACACAGTTAGAGTCTGGATAATTGAAAGCCACCATAGATTTTTAATAGGCTTTGAAGCTACATCCTGGAAGTTAACAGCAGACCGTAAATACCTCACTCAGCATTTTGGCATTAATCATAATGGCCTAGAATGCTCGGAAACGGCTAAAGAGCAGGAAGAGTAAGAGCAGGGATTTTACACTACCACAAACTGTACCATTTCTTGCCAGTGGCTGCTACGTGCTATTTCATTGACTCTCCTTGTCACACAGTGCTCCACCAAACTCAACAGTATAGCTTTTCAATAATAAAGCTCGTGCTGTCATCACAATCTTACCTTGTCTCATCCTGGTGCAACACAGCTCTTTATGTGAGTTATTTGCGTGAGTCTGTCCTTGAGTCATGAAGTGAGCTTCTCTCAAGCGTAGATGTCTGCAGTCTGCCCAAAAGCTGCTGCCGCATTAGAACTAGGCCAGATTTGACACACTTCACAGGCCATGCCATGCTAACTCTGACACACATTACTGCATACAGGGCAAACATCCCAGTGTACAAATACTCTCTGGGGGTACAAAACACAAAATGATACTGAGTTGTATGCAAACATTCATTTATTTAAGGAAGATGCTAAAAAGAATTACTCTGATTTAGTGCTGGTAAGTAAGGGTTAAATTTGGAGTTCCCATAATCCCCCCAAAAAACTTTACTGTCAAAGATTAGCTAAAATGCAAAAGTAGAGGGTCTTTTGAACCTTCCTTTTGTTGTTTCATCTGTAAGTTAAACTGCATGAATCACCAAAGTCTGCACTTGTGGATCCCTACCGTTTAATCACCCTCTTTTCAAACTACTGTGCCATTTTGCAAATCTCTAACAGGTACACAGGCTCGGAAAACTTCTCTTACTCAGCACTAGACAGACTTAAATCCTGTCTGGCCTGTAATAATAAGTCCTGAATTGTTCTCCGCCAGCTGTTGTGTGTTTATTTCCAGGCTGAAAAAAAAAGGCAAAACCCAACCATGTGTCTGAAGCCTCTCCCGTGAACCCAAAACAGGAAGTGACAGCAGGCCCTCCGGTCAGAGCCACTGACAGAGACACAGGAGGCCATTGTGTTTCTACTTTGATAATGCGGAGTGTGATGAAGCAGAGAGAGGTCCACTGTGGTTTGTTTGAAGCACATGAACCAGGTTACCTTACACTTTTTTCAAAACTTTATACATAATTCCCAAAACTGCACACGCAAACTGTAAAATGCCTCACATTTCTTTCAAAATGTAACACTAGGTTTATATCTACATTTCAATACAGTGTTCTACAGTGACGGTAATCTGTTGAGAGGGGTAACAAGTACACTGTAAACACCGATGTAATGTAGAAACAGAAAATATTTATTAGGCCAAACATACAACAAAACCATAAACATATGTAAACCAAAAGTCTAGTCATTACAATACAGTGGAGCCGCATTGTTACCAATTTTTGTTTGTAACAATACAGTCATGTTTTTATGTGTTTAAATGTGGTACAGTGTAAAAGTTTAAGACAGGAGTGAAGTTGTAAACTGAACAGAGACAAGACTGAACTAATAAATTTTAGGCCACAGAAACAAAGAGAAAGTGTCAGCAGTCACCTCGAGTCTCTTTCTCCCAAATCTAAAAGCCAGGTTAGAAATCTAGGGATCATCATGGACTCAGACTTGAATTTCCAGAGTCACATTAAGTCAATTACATCATCTGCATTTTATCACCTTAAGAACATTTCCAGAGTCAAAGGGATAATGTCTCACCCAGACTTAGAGAAACGTATACATGCTTTTATCTTCAGCAGGTTAGATTACTGTAATGCCTGCTCACTGGTCTCTCAAAACGAGGGTTAAGACAGCTGCAGCTTATTCAGAACGCTGCTGCTCGGGTTCTAACTAACACCAGGAAGTACAACCACATCAGTCCAGTTTTAAAATCTCTGCACTGGCTTCCTGGTGCTCAGAGAATAGACTTTAAAACGGCACTGCTGGTTTACGTCTCTTAATGGTTTAGCACCAGAATATATTTTTGAAATGCTAGGAGCTTATGAGCCTCCTCGGACTCTGAGAACATCTGGGACAGGCCTTCTGCTCGTGCCCAGAGTTAGAACTAAACAGGGTGAAGCAGCGTTTGTATCCGTCTTTCAACCCGAAGGTAGTTGGTTTGATTCCTGCTCTCCCCACAGTTCATACTGTCGTTGTGTTCTTGGGCAAGACACTTAACCCACCTTGCCTCCAGTGGCTGTAACACTGGTAATTACTGTAGAACAATGTAAGTTGCTTTGGATAAAAGCGTCAGCTAAATGAGTAAATGTAAATATAAACATGACCTACTCTACTGTCTGATCTGTGTGGTGCTGCAGGTGGACTACAGCTCAACAAAGAGACATCTAATACACTTTAAATATTCATTGCATAGATTGGGGAAAAATAATTATGTGTACTGAATAATTGTCATCATTGTCATTTTTACACACTGCTATGTATTGCCCAAATGTTAATGCTATGCAAGTCTGATTGTGTCTTATAGCTAATGATAAATCTGTCTTCGACAATTAAAGTGTTTACCAGTCCAAAATTATGTTAAAAACGCTCAGTTGCATGAGAATTTGTCACTGGTTCCTGTTTTGACACCTCTAATGTTTTTCATTTCTATAACCTGGTTAAGCTAGTGCATGAGAAGGTTGAATCAGTTATTAGGAGACAAAAGTCAGAGTGTGAGGTGTTCGCAGACAGGGAGACACAGCATCAGGCCACACAGACAATGTCTTGTCTCTGAATACAAATTGTTGCAACTCACTCAAGTGCGTAATAAGCAGAGAATGCTAAAAGGATTAGCACTTGGCCACTTGAGTTAATGTGAAAAATGAGAAGGCACACATTCAGTCAAGCATTGGACTCTGAGTATCAGCCTTTAGACTAATTTTATTCTTGGTTGATTGGTTAATCCACAAAATCCAAAATCTTACACAATTGGTTTATACAAAATATTATCAATAACACAAAACAGAAAAAAGAGATTGCAAAGGTTTTATAAATCAGTTTATTTGGTGTGTACACTATACACGTCTCTTTGGAATAAAAACTACATCCTCCATCTTCCATCTATATATATATATATATATATATATATATATATATATATATATATATATATATATATATATATATATATATCAGACAAAAAAGAGTTTTTCACAAAGCCTTTTTGTAAACATGCAATTAAACGGTTTACAAAGGGAGGATACAAAAACCCAACAAAAGCCCAGCTTTTAGAAATTTAGGGGTGTGCCATACTTATGATAGATAGGGAAAGAAACATATCAAGGCTGAAATAAATTGTGTTAATTCATTACATGTACAGATATACGGTGCCCTGGAACACCTCCCAGTCTGACCCTCACATACCTCTGCAGACCCCTGCTTCATGTTTCAGTCGCAGGCCACGCAATGGAAATGACCTTTCATGAAGATAACATAAGAATTATAGGGTTGGATGAAGTGAGGTAGGATGTGTGGTTATCAGAGCAGTGAGAGTGTCTCCAGCCTCTTCTGCTTGTTTTGATGGGAAACATGCTAATAGAGGCAGCTGGGAGGTGAAACTTCTGAATACTGCTAAAAATGACCAGGCAGAAGGGTTTGTGGAGGGGAATTCACAATGTGTTATCTAAACATGATCTGGTCTTACATTTATGGATATATGCAATTGACCTTTGGAGTTTTTATTTCTCTTCAGGTTTGACTACACTGCTCAAGTGTGTTTACTATGTTGCAACTCAAAGTTCAAAGAGGTAAACAGGGTTTGAGCATTAGTTGTGGTAATCAATAACTCTGTCCAAGTGAGTGTTTACTTACTGTTTTAGAATCAACCCATTTACAGAAGTGAAGAAAGAGATAATGTTTTTTAACATACTGGCCATGCGTGGCTCTTTGACATCCTCTCTGCAGGTGCTCCCAACAACGCAGCTCAGTGTTAACATTATGAGATGAATCTATGTAGAGTTAAATCTATAAGCCTAGTTTTCATTTCCTCTTTGTCCAGCTCAGTGCATTAACAACCCCACAGGGGTGCTGTGCATGTTTGTTCCAACGCCTGCGTTTAAGGAGTAAAAAAAAAGTAACACACATACTAAACTGGGACAGTTCTAAATGAGGTACTCACGGTTCACTTCACTCACACACTGTTTCCAGTTTAGAAAGACATAGCTTAGTGGTTTTCCATTTCAGATTAGTCATTTGCAGGATGGTGTTGTCAAGGACACTAATCTGTAATGGTTGTGTCATGACAAACATACCCTAATATGTGCCTTGTGAGGGTTTAAAAGAGCTGGTTTCTTACTAACTATGAATGTGGTTCAGTCAATAACAGACAAAACAGCAGTGTCCACCCAAAATACATACACCCACACATACACTAATGCTGGTTTTTCAAATAGGGTCACGCTAGACCCCTCACAATGCTTACATATGATCTATAAATACAATATATGAATATGACAGGATAATACCTGCTAGCAGTCATTTTCCATTTACTACAGTCTCTTTGGATTCATAAGGGGCATGTGAATAAAGGTAACAAAGTACCATGGAGTGCAAAAGAGTCAATGACTATAGCGTTTAGGATTCTGTCTGTCTTACAAAAGATGTCCTTGTTATAATGCTCACAGTTCAAAAAGAAGTCTTAGATGATTTTTATATGTGCAGACTCTATGCACTCCTTGTCAAAGTTCTTTAATGTCCAAACATTAAACTGTTGACTCTTTGGGTCCTTCATGAGCAGCATTCTTACATCCATAAAGCCACTTAATGACTCGAGCGTTTCTCTCAATAATGGAAACACCTGTTGGAAGTGTCTCAGCCAACTCCTCCTCAAACAGTCCGTCTCCCGAGTGGCGGGAGAATTCACTGGGTTCTGAGCCACCACAGCCATCTTCAGCCACACTCCGTAGTGCCAGTGACAAAGTGTCTATGGAACTGGCACCGGAGAGGAAATTCTGTCTGCCCAAACACTCAATCATGTCCATATCAAGGCCACAGAAGTCAAAGAAATGCTCCTGATCCGACAACGCCACAGAACTGCGCAGCTGGATGTCAGATTTGGAGCGGTGCAAGTTTCCACACTGTCTTCTGTGCACTGGTGGTGATGCTCGTTTCCATGGATCATTCTCATCATCTTGGTTACTGGAGTGGTTGCCATTAGTGATATTATCATTAGTACCATTACTAATTTCAGTCTTTGTCTGTTTGAATGTGCTAGAACCTGGGCTTGGGCTCAACCCTGGGGAGCAATCATGGTCCACTTTGCTGGACCTTCTGCTTCTTAGTCCACCATCAGAAGTGTCTTTGTCGTTGGTCCATGACATGCGGGAATCTCCATCCCGAGAAACTTTCTCTTCACTGATCACCATCTTTTGGATTCTACTGTCACCTCCGCTACTTTTCTCTCTCATGGATCCTTGGAACAGGCGTCGGACAAAGCTGTAGCCCCTGATCTCTGTGCTACTGTTGTCACCTGTAGCTGAACTGGTGGGACTTTTGCACTCTTTCTTCTGCCTGTAGATGACCAGTGAGTCTGGCCGTAGCATACGTTTGCCTGTACTTCTTCTGAGGACAGGTGCACTATGTGGTGCTACCAGGTTGTGAATTGCAGGTGTTCTGGGACTAGGTGGCAAAACATTGTTCACATTGCTCCTGTTGTATGCCTCAACATCTACCGAAGAACGTCTGTTCTCTTTTCTGGAGTCATCGTTTTCATTTTCGTCTCTTGAGGTGGCGGAACCTGACAGTGTGGAGAAGGCTGTGTTGGATGAGTGGCGTGGGGGGAGGTGAGGTGTCAGGTTTCCGGGGATAACCCCAGCTCGTCTCGGAGGCGGGGTCGCGCAGGGAACCAGCACCGGCTCTTGTTTGGTGTTGATTACCTGCTGGCTCTTGACATATTTAGCTTTGTCCGCCTCTAGTCTCTCCACAGCGCTGATGGAACGCCCGTGACCTCCCCCATCAATCTGTCTGCGCAGATAGTCCGGGCCCTTGTTGAGGAGCCTCAGAGGAGAGGGGGAGCCGATTGGTGTTAGTGGTTTCATGCTGATTTACCAAGCTGGGTAAGGCATTAAAACTGTAGCCCCGGGTGGTTTGCTGAGCCCGGTGTCCCCCAAGGAGCTGTTCTTGGCCCTCTTCAAAACTCAACAGTGTAGAAAACTCGAACAACTCTCATTCCTGTTCTCACAGAGCTTTCTCAAAGGGTAATGAATAGGTAGCAATTGAGAAGACCACAGTCAGATTGTTTGTAGTAAAATCCTCTAAAGATAGCTTGCAGCGTCTTTATTGGGCAAACCTAGACTGCAGACAAGTTGATATCTTTATCCAGTATTTAGACAGGCATTTGGATAAGCACGGAGGGCACAGGAAAGTCCTTTTTTGTCAGCCAAAAGCTCTCCCAAATGAGACGCTCCAGCCCACAGTGTTACAGAAATAGCAGGCAGGGTGCACTTTGAAAAGGTTACTTTTTCCTCCCCCTCTTTTTTCTTCTCCTTCTGTAACCCAGCAGCACCCTTCTATGTTGTGTTTCTGGCGTCGTCTACTCCCAAAAAAATTTGATATAATGGCCTCAAATATTTGCCTTTCACTGGGTCACGACTATTTGTTTGACACCCGTCGCGGTCGAGGGGACCTGAAGGTGGCCGGCCCCAGGGTACTTGATACGCTAATGGACAGATGTAGATCTTGTCCTTGTCCTCACCTCACCTGTGTGAACCCTGGGGAAAAAGACACAAAAAGAGTAAGAGGTTTTAGTTGGATGTGCAATTCTCCTGGGCAAACTACAGAGAGCAGATGGCAAAAGAACATTGGTCCCTAAAGTTCAGCTCACATTATGCTTATTTAAAGCTTGAGGGAGCTACACGTCCGGAGCAGTGAAGCAATGCCCGACTGACATGAATAAACATTTAATGAGCATTAGTCATAAATATTTAAGACAATATGCATTAGCTGACTCTCCAGTCTGAGTTACCAATAAAATTGATTAGGTCAACAACAGGATATATTTAGATCAGGGTTTCCCATATGTTCATTAATTTGTGGCGGCCCGCCACAGTATCGACGCGGCCGCCACGGATCGCTTTTCAGTTTTTTTTACAATTTAATTTTGGTAAAGTTGTATTTTATTGTAGATCAGCGCGCAGCTTGCTCCCTTCCAGAGACAATGTCCCTTCTCTACCTCTCTCGCAAACTGACAAACGGAGGAGGAGCAGCGAATAGCTCCTCCTCTTGGAGAAAGTTCTGAATCTAAGCACGAGCGTCCAAGAAGCATGCGTTGGAGGACGGATTGTTGATTTCTCGAAGACTCCAGAATCAATCCGGAGTTGAATGGTTAGTAATAAACACTTTTGCACAACATTACTCTGAGAAGTTAGTCTATGCAAGTTGTCGCCTTTCCATTACATTATTATTATTAATATTAATGTAAAGAGACGTAAGTTAGGCCTAAGCGTGTTAATTAATGACAAGGAAAGAGCCTTATACTGCGAGCGGCACATATGAGGTATTTTCCCGCTCATTTCTGCTCCGAGGTCTTGATTGTGGCATTTCTTTAAGGTTTAGAATCCAGTAATGTTATTCCTCTAATTATTTTGTCTTTTATGAATTAAAGAAGTCTTGTAATCTGTTCAAACACACTGCGCTCAAATTGTAAACGCGCTTGTAACGCAGTTGACTGTAAATGTGCAAAAACTGTTTCCATTGCAGTTTTGCAAAATATTTTCACTTCATGCGAGCTTAAAACCTTTTTTGCAATAAATGGGAGTCTTTTTTGCTAAATTTACATGTTTCCATCAAGCTTAATTTTCAATTTGCGCGATTTGAAGGGTAATGGAAACGCATTAGCAAGCATTAAGGAGCCTAGCTAATAATTAGCTGTTTACGTGAGAATAACAGTTACAGCATGTAAGTTATACATAATGTTAACAAGCTGTAAGCTGTTAATATCGACTGCCCTTACTACATAACGTTAATGTTTAAGTATTTAATCATAATTAACGCCGACTGTTTGCTCCCTCAATACAGATGAATATTGAAAAATATTTTAAACGATTTAAAAAGGCTCGTCCAGAGGAGCAAATACAGTCTGGACCAGAGGTAATAGCAAAGCAGAGAAACAAATGTGGAAGATCATTATTCCGACCTTTGTGATAAGCTATTCGGTTAATTTATTTTGAATATTTCCAGGCTTCATTCAGCGCTGCTGAAGCAGCAACAGAGGCGCAGGGAACATTAGCTGTAGAGAGAGATGTAGGAGAGGACTGCAGCCAACATGCTGCTGCTGTGGGTGAGCCAGGTAGGGCTGAAGCAACAGGTGAGGTTAACAGCAAACACAGGGAGGTGTAGAAGCAGAGCAGGTCAGAAAAGCAGATGTTTCAGGAAAAGCAGTCCCATTTCTATTTGTCTGTGACTTGTAGACAGGACAGCAAGCACAAGCAGCAAGCACAGAGGCACTGGATTTGATCCAGAGTGGCTAAAGATGCCTCAATTTAAGAGTTGGCTGTACCTCACAAAGCATGGTAAATTTAATATCTGCATAATTTGTGTAATCATGAAACAATAATAAAAAAATATATTTTTATTTCATTATTTTATCAATTTTAAATTCTTTGACTGCTGTTTTTTTGTTTCTTTTTTTTTAGGAATGTTTTGTCGACTATGCAGACAACACAAGCCTGCGCCTAAGACAGGTCGCGCAAATAGGGCTTTTGTTGAGGTTGGAGCCATTGTATACAGAAAAGACTACTTGGAACGTCACATCACTATGGAGCACCACCAGGACAGTATCAGATGCCAGGCATCTCTTGCCTCTGGTAGGTTCCAATTTCAAAAACAAGTATAAACTTTTAGTTTTCAAATAGTTTTATAATAATTTTGTGACAGGCATCTCAGTCATAAACTCGTTTGAGCCCACTATTGTTTTGGAGCATGAGGCAGTCATTGGTGGGTTCAAGTGCCTTTACTGGCTTGTAAAAAATGAACTTGCCCACCACACAAACTATCCAAAACTTTTGAGCCTTGCTGAGCTTCTAGGGTGCGACTACTTCAGGAAATTAAAGGTAAAGGTCACCTAGGCATTACTAAAGATTAAATGTAATCTTTACATTAATAAATAAAAATTAAAGTCCTTTTTTCCCTTTTCCCAATGTCAAGATTGACAGGAGGAATAACTATAGGTCTCATCGTATTATTGACGACATGCTTGAGGTCTTAGCAGAGGTCATAGAGGAGCCAATTCTCACCAAGATTAAATCATCACAGGGAATTAGCCTGGAAGTTGATGAGACTACAGATGTGTCAGTCAGCAGGCAACTTGACTTGCATGTCCGGTATGGGAATATTTATTTTGTTTGATGTAAATTCCATAAATTCTGGGTGCTGTTAATGAACTGTGAATTCTACTTGCCTATGCTTTCTCTCAGATCCATAGATAAAGAGGGACTTGTGTTTAATCACTTCCTGGATTTGGTCTCTATTGCTGATGGCAAAGCAGACACTATTGTCGCAGCTGTCAAGAATGTTATCTTGAAGAAAGGCCTCCCAACAGAAAAACTATATGGACTCGGGACTGACGGGGCAGCCGTTATGACAGGTAATTATTTGATGCTCACGTGAGATTGTTTTATTTTTTGTATTCCATGATTTTCACTAAATTATTTTATTTATATTCAGGTCGTGTGAATGGAGTTGCAAAGCAACTTAAAGACAGTTTTCCAAAGATTGTGTCTGTAGCTTGTGCTGCCCACAGATTGGCCCTTGCCTGCAAGGATTCATCAAATGATGTAAGGTACATGGCCACTTTCAGGGACCACCTCCAAGAACTTCATTTATATTTTAGAAACAGTGCAAATCGTACTGCAACACTCAAAGCAGCATCCGCCACCCTGGGTGTCAGTGATTTGAAAATAAAGGTAATAGTAATTTGATACCATTGTAGTCATCTTCTGTCAATTAATAAACAATAATCAGTCTTTAATTGCAACGTTTCCAGGAAGTGAAGGGCTCTCTCAGCACAAAGCCATCGAGACCCTACAGAGGAACCTGAGCGCAGTCCTTGGAGCATTGGCAGAGGAGGCAGAGGTGAGAAGATGTCCAGGGGCAAAGGGCCTTTACACATTCTGTGCTACATACAGGTTTGTGGCAGCAGTTTACCTCCAAGCTGATGTTTTACCACACCTCGCATGCCTGTCCAAAGTCTTTCAAAAAGCACATGTCAACTTTCTACATATCAAGGAGCAGGTATGTTTTTTTTCTTTTAAAATCAGTTTGATTTGATATATTGAAATGAGGGTTGCAGCTACTCTTTTTTTTGTAGGTTCCTGTCACAATTCAGACTCTCAGGAGCATCAAAGAGGCTGGACTGACTCCACTGCCTGGATCATTTCTGTCTCGCCTTCATCCGGACCTCAATGATCCACAAGGACTTGGAGCCTTCAATATACAGCATGAGGAGGAGAGAAAAAGGAGAGGGCAAGATTTACACGAAGTGTCGAGGGAGGAGCTGTGGGCCAGATTCCAGCGAGAGGTAAATGCCTTAAAACTAATGAATTTTCCTTTTCCTCTTCTAAATGGTCCTCTATGGCCTGGCCCTTAAAGGATTAGTTCACCTCAAAATAAAAAAAAATCCTAAACATTTACTCACCCCAATGCCACCCAGATATGAGTGGAAGAGAAATTATGTTTTTGTAGGAAAACATTTCTGGATGACCATTTGAAACTGCATTGATTTGGACTTCTACAATTTGGTTGCCATTTAAGCCCATTCTGTGGAGAAACATCCAGAAATGCTTTCCTAAAAAAACTTAATTTCTCTTCCACTGAGGAAAGAAAGACATGGATATCTGGATGGCATTGGGGTGAGTATGTTTAGGAAATTTTCATTTTGAAGTGAACTAATCCTTTAATAGACTGTAGTTAAGGTGGGTGTAGGCTCTTCCTAAAAAGATGTGGTCTGTTCATTGTAGGTCATCCACCCTTACATCACTGGCCTGGAAACACACCTGGACAGACGGTTCCATGATCTGGACATCCTTGGGGCCTTCAGTGTTTTGGGACCGCTTGGTAGACCTACTCCAGAAGATGATATAAAGATCTCTCAGCTGCAGACTCTTGCCAGGAAATTTTGCCCTGAACAGGAAAATGAGGTACTGCAGGAGTGGTTCTCTTTCAAGAATCATGTTCTCACTGGGGCATTCAAGGTGGGTGTATTAAAATGATTACTAAATTAAACTATGGTTCACAACACCAACACAACACACTAATGCCATGATGGTAAACCAAATGTTGTTTCAAGAACAAAGACCAGGAGGAGATCCTAAGACTGCTGGCGAGTGAGATTGATGAGTGGGCCAACCTCTACCCCTGCCTGAGCCTTCTTGCAGGCATTGCACTTGTAATTCCAGTTTCCAGTGTAAACTGTGAACGCGATTTTTCAACAATGAACAGGGCAAGAACTTCAATTTGACAAGCATAGCAAATACTTATTCATTTTATTTATTTTAGTGCATTTTGTGGTAATTTATTTTTTTTGCACTGTCCTTAGGTGAAAACAGACCTCAGAAATCAGTTACAAGGAGAACACCTGGCTGCTTGTTTGAGGATCTCAATTAATGGACCCTGTCCTGAGGCCTTCCCTTATGATAGGGCATTGGAATATTTTTTCAAAAAGCCGCGAAAAATTAAATGTCAAAATAAAGGGTGCAAGATTTGTAGCTAATCTGTGGAGCAGTCAGCGTAGCAATGTCTGTTATGTAAATATGTGCGTGTCAATAAAAATGACATGAACTATTTAACCCTTTTTGTTGTCATTTAAATATATTAAAATATTACCACCACCACCACAGATCAAATTTAATTCTGTGGGAAACACTGTAGATGTGTCTGTTTTATGTAGACATAGAGGTAATTACATTTCCAAACCAACAAACATCCATGCAGTATACAAGAAAAAAAAAACAAAGTGTTTTTATTGATTGCTCTGGTGAGGCAGACGGTCTATAAAACAAAATGTTGATGTCGGGGGACTGTTTTCTCTCCACTTCAGCAAAATAAACTACCTAGCCAGAAGTTATGTTGTGATGTTATGGTACACAGGTATGATTCCAAATAGTGCTGATTCTATGGGTATGTTCAATATGTTTAGAAATACAATCTGAAAAATACAATCTGACCAGCCAAAAATCCTTCAGTTATGGGGAAAACCAAAACTTAAGAAACACACTATAACTTGTGCAGTATTTCAAACGTCAAACTGACATGCTTAAATTTATAATATTATGAGGTGGGATACTACATATCTTTTATTTATGATTATTTATGATGCTATTGACAGGTATCCCATATGTTTATGATTTCATGCTATATTACAGTTTAGGAAGGAAAAGTGGTGGAGGAAGCCTATGTTGGGAACAGCTCAACCCGAGCAGTATTTATAGTTTGAAAACATCCCGGCATATCTGTCTTCTCATGTGTCTATATATTTGCGTATGCATGCAGTTCCATACTGTAGATTCCTGCTCTATTTCAATGCAAAGCTAAGCTCTATGAGCATGTGTCAGCAAGAGGCAATAAGAGGCTTCCCTGTATATGAAAGGTGCTTGTATGAAAAATATTAATCACTGTTTTTTTTTTTTAACTTTACCTGTTCCTAAGAGCTGCTGTACAAATGAATATCCACTCAGTGGGTTAAATAAAATCCTATCTCATCTTATATTTTACGTTATCTCAAGCTTTTCACGTGAAACAGAGAGAAACGTTCTTGTGGAAAGCAAGCAGACCAAAACGACAACCATAGAACTTTTTGCAGTTATTAAACCCAAGGACATAGGTGGCGCATAATTTTCCTCCACCTCTATTCAAAAAGCATTAAGTCAGTCTGAAGAAATAAATGATTCCTGTGCATCGTTAGCCAGCAGGAGAGTGTTACATTGTCGGGTTTAGTGTTCCTCCAGGCCTGCTGCTGCTGTTGTCAGGTACTATTTTAGCCTTTCCGTTGCATAAGGTAGAACAATGAACAACCACCTATGGCAGGAAAACGGATCTACCCCTCAACTTTGTGGGAGTGTGGTGAGAAAATAAAACTCACTGTGGCTACTTCAGTTACATGGTTGGAGATGGTAGAGTAACACTGAGTCTACACAAGCACTCCATCCTCTGAGGCCCAACAAAGCAATACAATTATCAGCAGTTGCACAAGGTCCAATTTCACTGTGAGCAATCTGTAGCTCACTGTCACAGATTAGAAATTACAATACAACTGAAGAGCGTTTTTGATTAACAAAATAACCATTAGTTGACTTTCAAAAAGTCTTTACTCACAGACTACTATTGACATTTTGGTATGCGTGAATTGACGTAACTCTACCCTCCTAAACCTCCACACCCCTTACTGTGAACACCAGTGAAATGGCATACCGATATAAATTTACTGAGAAAAGCGGCTGGGGGCAACAGTCAGCCAGTACATTTTTCCAGATGTCAGGCAGCAAAGGCCCGGGAAAGCCAGCCATTGTCGTGGAAGAGTTCTGGGAAAAAAATGTTTCACAACAGGTGTAGGGGGAAGGGGGGGTCTGATGTAGCCATCAAAAGAAAAAAAATGGGCAGAAAACGATGAGGATGTGGGAATAGACGTTAAGGTTGATGGAGCTGAGGTATTTATTAGACACCTCTCTTCCGGAGCAATCTGTTCCCCATGTGATTTGGAAGTGGAGCGGTGGCAGGCTAATGCTATTGAAGCGTTAAAGGGGATTATCGCCACAGGAGCCTAAACAAAGTCATTAATCCAGACGATGGCTTTACATTGCAGGGAAAGTCAGCTGATTCATACCCGCATAAAGCCTATAAGAGCCAATATCATAGGATACAGTAGTAGGTAATCCAAAATGACCTGGAAATCTATTCACACTGGAATAGAGCCCCATGTGTCCTACTTCCCTTGCATGTCCTTAGCTCCACTTCTATATTGACCGTGACATTAATGGTTTGGAAACCAGTCGCTTTAAGAGGTTATCTCCAGCTTCAGGTGATAACTTGCACATCATATGACTAAATGTGAATCACAGAGAAAGCTTGGGTTTGTTTTTGGATGCAGCCAGAATAAATGCTGATCATTGACAGACAAAAAAAAAACTGTGTGCACAAATAAATGTCATTAGGAACTGCATGGTGATTTCTGAGGACAAAGTGTCTAATTTCTAGAAGCTTAACCTTTCACCTAATCAGCACCTAAGCAGATGGGGTTTAAGAAGATGTTTGACAAATTTAGCAAGACCTCTATAAGAAGCATACATTTAATTATTTACTGGATTTACAACAAAGCAGAGTGTGAGCCTGACAGCTGGTTTACATAAGCACTACAGTCATCACACAATTCCGTTGGAATAGGTTTAGAACTAGATAGTTAGCAGAAATGGCATTTATGAATGACCACAAGAAAAAAATACATATCTCTAGACTTAGTGTGTGAGCTGTCTATAACATATCCTGTACCGGTTTTCTTTAATGTTACCACCATGTTACTTCCATGTCTGTCCTTGTTGTAAAGCGGAAGGCCCGGCCTCATGGGAATGCTTATCCGTGCACCCCCATGCAGCAAAAGAGGAACCAGATGTTTGGTCATGCTACATCAAGGACCTCAGCTCGGACTGGACACGCACACTAGTATGGAGCTGCTGTGTCTGGTTGGTGCTGCACTGAGCCTTGCTGCTACACTGGTGGAGGCCTTCAGAGACAGTGTAGTGTTCTTATGCCTCTGGGCTTTGTACCTGTCCATGTACCAGGTTGGCCAGGTTTTCCTCTACTTCCAGTGGGACAGAGACCCTGACAGAGACCTGTCAAAGGAAGCAACTGTGGACTTTTAGATCAACAACACTGTTTGGACTACTTTGTTTTGACCCCTTGAGAACTCAAAGTGGGTTATGCTTGGGTTTTGTTTCAGTCTGTCACTGAATCACATACACAAAACTGGCAATAAATGGGTTTATTCTGTCAGTTTTTTGATCTGAAAGTGGTGCAAAAGAAAATGGCTAAACATCCTCACAAACCCAGGAAGTGTTTGTTTGCTTCAACCAAGCTCAGAGAAAAAGAGTTGAAGGGTGTATCTAAAGAAAAAACAGCTGGCCTTGGTTCTGAAGGTTGAAGGAAGTTCTGTGTGAATTATGCAAATAGATAAGAAGTTGATAAATTCGCCAGAACCACCTTTGAAGCTCTTTGGAATGCATTCAGCACACTTACCTGTCACATTAATCTTTGCTGCTGACAGGACACCAACTGGCCACTTCTACATCTTCCCTCTGTTCTTTTGTCACCACATATTGCTTACTTTTTTTAGACCAACATCTGGCACCACTATTAGCAACGAAACAGACTAATGTTTTAACGTCTGAATGTTCGAATGTTATCCACAACTCCCTTTGTGTCCCAACAAAACATCTGCACACTTTGGCTTCCATTAGCGTAAAACAAAGTCTGGCCAACAATTAGTCTGAATTCACGACTGGTTAGGACTAGCCCCACAGATTCACAAAAGTTTGTTAAGTGGCAGGGCAAAGCAAAAGAAGGTGTTGTCCCCATTGCCTTAAACAAAGGGAGACACTGGCTTTTCCTTGCATTATTAATGAACCACAACAATGGTCGTCAGATAAGACTTGACTTGGCTGCAGCCCCCCTTTATTGAAGAAGGGGGAGGGATTGATAACAACATGGTGATGATAAAATGTTCGCGACGCAGCCAGGGGACACATATGTTACTCTGGCATTGTACTGTAAATCCCACCAGCATTGCGAGGCCTGGAGCATTATTACTGCTGCTTGATCTACAGTGAGGGGCTACAGAAGACCACCTGGGACGACTTAAGGGACCTCGACCTAAGTAGATCCCACCCAAAGTGTAAAATGGATGAGATGGGGTTCTAAATCAGAGCTGTCATACAAAACAAATCATGACAGTAGCACCTGAACAATGGAGCCACAATGTAAAGACTTTGAAATGGCAGAGATAAGACAATGAGCCACTTTGGAACATGCTGACTACATATATATGCACAAGAATACATGAAAATTTGGTAAGGATGGAGGTTATGAGTAAAAGCAAAGCCTATTGAAGGCCACAAGGATATTCGCTCAGAAAACGAAAAAAATAATGAATTAAACACTTCCTCCTAAAATGTATTGGTCCCACAGTTAAAGCAGAGCTATTCGATCTTTATCAGTGTAAGTACTCAATAACATCACTGCAACGCCCATTTTGTACATGACCGATAATGTCTGTGGAGATAACATGCAGATACTATGTAGTCTTGCTATAATCTACAGTTTGCCAGTTTGATTCCTTGCTAAATGACGGAGGTGTGCTGTTCGTGCTGATAACTGCTCTGACCTATAAAGTTTATGACTCAATATTTACCTTTTCAGCCCACAGTTTTCCAATCAGGAAATTTTGAAATACGTTGGCTTTGCACTTCCTTTTCTTGCATAATGATAACTGTTGTCAAGTGCATTGTGCTGAGAAAGCTAATATTCCTTTTAAAAATACACTTGAGCAAACCTACCAGTGTCGGAATGCTAAGGCTTGTGATGTGACATGTGCAGACGGCTGAAAGAATGCATTTCAAACATTTACAGAGATGGCAATTAGTAGTGCAGACGGTAATATGTTTTAAACACTACTAAATACAATATGGGTGCACAGTGGCAGAGTGGTTAGCACTCCTCATAGCCTAAGGCCCAGAGTTGCTGGGATAGGCTCCAGTCACCCTCTGATGGAAATACAATATGCGTGGTTCTTATTGTTAATGAATGCTCATTCAATTGAGGTTATGGCTAATAGCCATGAAGGGCATTAGCTAAAGTGAGTGCTAACCTGCTTATCAGGTCAGCTAAATGATAACATCAGCTACTCTTATCAAATACAGGTAGTATTAACATATATCATGTGCATGTGGACATTGTAAAAGGACAACTAGCCTGATACTTTGCCACCTCATTTACAAATCACTATTGTTTTAATGCACTATGGCCAAAAATCTAAATTACAGGCATAAACCAGTAGCAGGCTATTGCAGGCATTTCCAATCAGATTTACATTAAGCTAACATCCTAACTCTGACCTGCAATGTGTGAGTCACAGCCTCAGCTCCATGGCAGCCTGGCCCAGCAGCACAGACACACTGAGCCACAGCGTGAGTCTGCCACACAAGGCCGGAATGGGAATGTGCTGTGGAGAGCAGGGTAACAGAGAATCACCCCAAAAATCCTGTCCTGAGGCTGTTAATCTAGTGGAGTCCAGAAGCATTTATGTGGGTATCTCTCTGAGCCCTGGACGATGAAGGCCTGTTCCCACATTGTGAACTCTCATTAAACTCTCAGCTGGTGCGAATGCTCTGAAAGACAGCGGGGTCTGGCCAGCTGCCAGATGTTTTATTTCACCAACTCGGCACATTTTTCACTCTGCCAGCCCCGTGTCTGCTTCAACAAAGTGATAAAAGACGGGTCAATGGATAGTGGCTGTTGAACTTGCAAAAAGCAACTCAAAAGTCAAAACATAGTTAGTGGTGATAAATCATGTACCTGCACACCTGTAAAAGCCTTTAACTGACAGAAACAGAGTACTTAGAGGAAATTACTTTTAGAATCAGAGGAAATCAGTGCGAAACCCCCGCCGTCTTCACCCATCACAACAGGTTACCAAAAGGACATACACTGCAATTGTTATAGTAAACACATTATGAGCTGTAAAAGATTAGCACCAACTTGTGAGTGTTGTTCACATGGCTGTTTGGGGTCTGTTCAAGCTTAAAGCTGCTCCAGCTGTGCTATGTCCCCAAATACTGGGTCATTTGTGAGTGTAGTGCCAGGTCCGATCACACATTGATTGGGTATCTGCACAGATGAACTCTGTTTGACCCCGCACACAGCACGAACAAGCATACCATCAGGACAACAAAAAACAGGCTAATGCAATAATGCCTGTGATTTATTTTTACGTATGTGAAATAGCTTGAAGGACAAAACTATCAAGACTATACTGCATAGATCCAAGTCGAGGGAAGCCTGATTCCTAATGACTTTTAGTTGAAAAAGTGCAGCCATCTATAGATTAGTCTGTAACTGGTTTCGTTTTACTAAAAGTCTTTGACAACTGAGGCTCACTCACCTGTTTTTCAAAACATACTTTAATATACCTGCCATTAGCATCACTATCTACAGTCAGTTTAAAAGTAGATTTTAATTATTCACAATATATTTTTTATTTTAACAAAAAATCTTCCAACAAAAATATCCAAGCACAACAAAACAAATCACTGTGGTCTTATATGAACAGTTATTGAAATATCTTAATCTCTGGACCTTAAGCAAGCAATATTCTTCTGCCTAATACCACAAAAACAAAAAAAGTCCATCCAAAAACATCTCTTACAAAACCCCTGGACTGAGCTCTTGTGTTTTTATTCTCTGCCATCTACGCTTACCCGTTAACCTCTGCTGAACCTGCCAGCTGTCTTCTCTTATTACCCATGGTCCAACCCGCTTCCGATAGCAAACGGGCCCCAGTGTCACAGGAAGAAGACCAATCACTCTTTTTCCTCACTTTTCTCTTTCTTCACTTCTGTCTGTCAGAATAAGAAAACATCTGGGCTGGAGGACTTGGTAGAACCACGAGCCCCTCTCGTGTCTGAGTCCAAAGCTACGTTGTTCCATCCTCCTCACGGTTGAGCAGACGCGGCGAGGGACGGCTGAGTGTGATCGGATGTGGCAGGGCGACACAGGCGCCCGCTTGAACTGTGAACAATTATGGGGATGTGAGAGCAACGGGGAGAAGAGCTGCCCTCACAGCTGTCACCCACACACAGGGGACCGTCAGGAGATGGAGAGGTGTCAGCTCAAGTTGCTGGCTCTTCACTGCCCACAATAAATTATGGATTAAGTTAGAATATATTTGGATGTGATGTAACTGCAAAAATTACTTAGCAGTTTATAAAATGGTAAACGTCTGTCAGATCAAGTTCATAGTTATTGTGCTTTCTACAAAAGGGTCTGATAATTTGTAAACACCATTAAAAGTCTGACATACCAATCTGATCCATACTGATTGCTCAAGTGGAAACATGGCAAAAGTCACAAGATTCTGAAATGACCAATCAGTACACATTAAGTACATTTTTATTCCAATGCAAAGCCACACTAAAGCGAAACCAAGTAAAATGCAATTCACTTTCTTGGCAAAGGTTTAAATTTTAGTATTCCAAAAACGTCAGAGAAGCATGAATAATATGTAAAAATGGGGTTAAAGCTATGCATTTTTGAGGAAAGTATAGACAGGGCTTCAGCACTGTCATTCTAATCCAGTCAACTCATATCTTATTAGTAGCTCAAAAGTAAAATATGCATCTGGTGCAAATTTGGATTCATGTGAAAGTTGATCAATGCATTCCTCGAGATAAAAAAGCATCATAAATAATCCAAGGCTGATAAAGGCAAGTTCATTCCAATCAGCAACACATCCCTTCTATTTTGAAAATGGGGTTAATGAATAGGATACCACAGGCTGTGTTTTCCCAAACAGGAGAACTAGCCTGTGACGCAGATTGTACGTTTTGTTCCTCATTTCCTCCAGGCAACCTTAGTAAGAGTGGCTATTACTTTATCACAGACTAAAATGATATTTAGGGGTTCTCCAAGCCTCCCTCATGGAACCCCTGAAAAGGGCATTTAGTAAGTGTGCCAACATACAGCATTATACCTCCGTCCACCAGAGGGCAGGCTCCAAAATCAGAAACATAAGGAGAAATCCAATGGCGACTTTACAAGTGTAAAAATAATTTTTACAGCCTGGTACAAAAGATGCCTCTGGTCTCTAGAGCTCAAGTTTTTACTACATAACAACTCTGGGGGAGGTAAATTTTTGATTAATATGTTCAATTATGCTATCTGAAAACAACAGAAAAGCTCTGTGGTAAGAACAATATTGATGAATATTGGGAGCAATGAGCTTGCAATATCCACTATATATACAATCATTGGGGTTCTCAGAGTAAATGCAACTCAAAAGCGGTGACTTTTCGGACAAGCTCTTCCTCCTTTTCAATATATTCTTCCTGAATACAGCTGGTGAGGAACTTCCCAGGGACAATGGGCCAAACAAAGCGACAATGAGCAACAGAGCTAAATTATACGGCTGACAGCTTGTTTGAGTCTATGAAGACTCACTCCTGTGGATGTTAAATGTCTAAAACCAGCTGCTCTTTGACAGCAAACACTCTTTTAACACAGAGCCGGGGGGAGATGATGTCATTAGCCAAGTACATTTTACCCCTCTAATTAGAAACTCGACATTCCCACCATAACTTGGGGGTCTTTGCACAAAGCCATGAACAATACAACAAAAAAAATGAGACTTTGCATAACAAATGTTTTAGCTCCACGTTCGAATATGATGTGATGTTTTTATGGCTACGCTCTGGAGAGAAGCAAACCCCTGCTCGCAATGTACAACAGATCTTTCAAGTGATATGAAACACATTGTGAACTGAACCCAGGAAAATGCCCCGTGGCTTCCGCTCGTTCTTTGCAGGCAGCGCAGATATGGCTCTTGACAATGTGATTATAAATTAATAGAGCCTTGCTGCACAGATAAGGATAAACATCAAAGTTTTTTTTTTTTTATGTCACACAATATTCTTGACTTCAAGAGAAAGACCATTCAAAGGTCAACAATGATAGCTTGCCAATAATGCAGGAGCCAAAAATCAACATTTGAAGCTAGCTGTAGTTACCAAGCCAGTCAATAAAGAAGCATACGTTCTGCAAATGTTTGGCTTAATTCATTTCTTACATATGTCTATGTAGTGAACGCCACAAAAACACCACAAAAAGACACCGCAACACACTTTGGTCCCATGCACTACAGCAAAAACAAATCTCTGCATCAAAAACAAACCATAACACTTTTGAAAATTTAGTAGCTGTCAATATAAAGACTTCTGTCTCTTATTGAATGGAACAACTTCATTCAACATCACTTTTACACTTGCTAGACTTTCCCGCCCTGTCTATTAGTTAGCTAAAGGCAGACAAGTGTATTCAAGCATCAAGATGCCCCGGAGCTGTTTAATGTTTCAACCACACACTCTACCCCACATCACAACCAGCTACATCCACATCAACCTCAGTGCAATGACATTACATTTAGTTATGCTAATGATGTCAACACGCCTGACAGAGACTACAGATAGTAGCCGCTCGCTGCCTGCTGCCCATGGGCCCTTCGCTCTACAAAACGCCAGGAAGTATCCTCATCTGCTCTGCTCGTATCGGCTTCAAACAGACACAACCACAGCTGGAAAATTAGCACACACCCACATGAATGGAAGATAGAAAAGGAGACGCTGTCATTTTAAGGAGAGAGCTGCAGAGATGTTTGTATCCTGTCTAGATGTGCGCAGTGTGCCGCTATGATTGGTGCTGGCTGTAGGTGTTTACGATGTATGACTCACTGGGGCTATGAGGCAAGGGATGCAAGCCTGGTCGCATTTGAGCGATTGAAGAAAAACAAAACGATGGTTAGGAAATTGGCACAAGCCTTTCAACCTATAAAACCAAGTCACACGTGGCCTCCGAGTTACGAACACGCGAGGAAGGCTAATGAGTATACAGATTGTCACTTCTTATGTTTGAAGGACATGTGTGGTCTGTTTAGTCTGTGGCTGTTAACTTGTTTATGCTCCTCACCCCCACACTGATCACACCGGGTCGAGACGCGTGAGGCTCAAATATATCAGTCCTCGGGGGAGGAGGGGTTGACCCTGAGGGCACGTCTCCTTTTCAAGACAGGCTTTTCATATCAGAAGACATTGTATAATAACATATCAGATCCTTGGACTTACTTTAGCTCCTCTGTGCTCTCAGGTAACACTGGCCTGATGAGAGTATTTTTCATAAACGTGGCGAGGAAAATTGTCAGACTTTCCCTCCTTGATTAGATGGTTTGAAGCCAGAGTCCTCGTTACTCCATACAGATGTAAATATTTAGCACAGAGCACAGTTAAGATGGGTTAAAGCTGCTGGCCCGGGTCAGCTATCTGCTTTAATCACAGCACAGTGGTCAATCATCTGCTTCCCCCTCTCACTCTCTACTCCTCACCGCCGGCTATTAACAACTGGTCTTCAAGGTTGAAGTAAACCAGGACAGTCCGCATATAGGTTTTACATGGCATATGATGGATTGCTGCACTTGTCTAAAAAAAAATAAAACAGTTGTAGGTCCATCCAAACGCCACGTCTGTTGTTTATGGCTTATCCAGATCCACACATCCATCAGACAGACTTTAGACAGCACAGCAGTAAACACACTGAAGAGCCCGAGACAGTCAACTAGTGAACCAACTCTTAAAATCCTCTTAGGCTATTCAGGATAAACATGTTTGCCCAAATATACAATCTCTTTTACTGTAATTAGGATCATGGAATAAAACTGTTATAAGAGCAGAACTCCACAGATTTGACAGTAAAGTTGTGGCTAGTGACTGACCGTCTATCTGGACAAAATCACAACCAAATGTTAGTAATACAGTGACAATACAAACCTCAAAGACACACTTCATTCTGGCAGTGATCATAAAATTCACTTTATAGGCTTCTATTTGGAACATATCCCAGCTGTCTATTGACAAGTTTACTCCCTTGCAATCATGTACTGTACAAGATAATCACCGGTAATGGGAAAGTATATAGTTTCTATCACTAGGACAGTAAAAGTTCTCATCGAAGGTAACTATTAACAAATTCTGACTCACCGGTACCGATAAACTTTACCTAAATGTCTCTGAACACAGCTCTACGTAACAGAAATCAGTACCAACCTGCTTCGTTGGGTGAATCCACTGTAACTCGTGCGAAATCCCGTAAAGGCGCGGAGCTCCTCCCGCCGTGACAGACGCTGTGGCTGTGCGTAAAACAGCTCTGTGGTGCGCTGGCTGCTGGCTGACGGCACACTGAAGAGCTTCAGGGCTGCAGCGGCGTAAAAGCTAGACAGTCCGGGATTCTCAGAGCGGAGGGGGGTGGGCAGGTACACAGCCTAAGATAAGGAGACGGTGTAAACTGACTCCTACGACCAGCAGGGGGTGTGGGCTGTGGAGCAAGGACTACAACGACACGTGTGGAGTCAGGGCTTATTTATGCTGAGTAACAGTTTCAGCTTGGGATAAATGTTTACAGACAGGAAGTGGGAGTGTCTTTATAATGTCATGGAGTTGGAGTTTATTGTAAAACTGAAGGATATCAAGGTGTAGCCTCCACTTTAGTGGGCTATTTGTTTTATATACACATACGTTTCCACATTTGATTCAACACTGATTAAGGAAACAATAGTATTTACACATTTGCAAAGGATTCATTAGCAAAGTCCATTTATTGTTTGTAACTTGGTTGTTCCTTGATAATTTACCTGTAGACTTTTATTTTTTAAAGAATTAGCTTTTATGAATATAGGCTAATTAAAATTCCAGTTCTCTCATTGTTTTCATTGGCATTTACAACAAACTATTTCATTCTAACATTAACAATGTTACTATGTTGACATGTCAGTGCACTATAGTATGTTAGCATGTAGCATACATGCAACTGAATTCATATAATCTCTCAGAATTAGCTGTAGTGGTATCATTTTGTCTTTATGTATGAAATTTCTTTTTTTATATATATATATACTTCCTGATTAACAATAACAATTAATTCACATCAAATGATAAAATATATGCATCATATTCGGAGAAAAAATAAGACCATCATGGTTCACAAAAATGTAGGTTTACATAATAAATAAATCCCTTGATTAACTAGCACTTACATTTTGTTCATGAGTCTAATCCCAGTTTGATTAACCCGGTCCTAATCAGAGCCCTGCCCTTCAGTTTGATAAACATGCACTTCACACTTCATCACACTTCATTACAAAACCAGATGCTTTTGTTGAAACCTTTTCTCTGTCTTAGTGGCCTTTTAGCCAGAGCAGTAATCTCTGATTACAGCTAAACACCAGTGATCCAAGCAGCTATTGATGTTTCCTATTGTTGTGCTAACATGACATGTGAGTTGTCAAATAGAATTAGGTTTTGTTAGTCTATTAATAATGAGACAGACTCGTAATCAGTAAATACATTGAAAGGTAAAAATGTCTCCACCAATCTATAGCCACATTGCTTCAAAATAGTAATTTGAAAATATAGTAAGCTATCTAGTATTTTTCATGGTGATTGCATTACACTGTCACAGCCACAACACTTCAACAAATACTTAAGTGACTCACATCAAGCATGGATTAAACTGTAGCCTGAAATGTGTTATAACTCTATATTGTTGCATTGTTTTTTTCATTGCCACATGTTTAGGTGTAGTCTCTATACTTACACATAGCAGAAAATTGAAAGGTCATCTTTGATTCATTCGTAATTGTTGGAAATGTGATTTAATCATCAGCATGGCAAGAAATAAGCTAGCTCAGGGGTTCTCAAACTGCCACAAAGAGCTACCATACCATCAGCAGTACCCGTTACTGCTGATGGTATGGTAGCTCTTTGTGGTAGATACTTTATAATGATATAACCATTACACATACTGTATAGAATAGGACAAATGTATAGGACTATTACAAGTATATTATTCTTTGCCTGGATATTTAAAAAGACAAGGGATTCACAAATGTGATCACAAAAGGCCTGTATTAAAAGACATAAGTCACTTTGTAGCTGCACTTCATAGATAAAAATCATTTCATAATAGTCATATATGTGTCCATAGATAAAAGTTAAATAGACCTAGCCCTAGACACATCCATAGAGCATCTGACCTCTAAACCTTGACCTATCCACTGTTCTTTTACAGTGACTGACCTCTCTCCTTGTGTGTTTACCCTGCTCACCTTTTCGTCATAAAACTCAGATCAAGACGACTGAACTGTGCAGAAGGGAAAAGCCAGCGAGAGGGAAAGATAAAGTCCACACACACATTTCTCCCACACCTGTTTCTCATTCCGAGCTCATCGCGCATGACAGGGCAGTGAGTCGAGTGAGGAAGCCCAGTGCCGAGGTGAGCCACTGGAAATACTTCAGCCAGATATAAACAGGCCCCAAAAACAGTGCTATGTAAAGGATCACATGTACCGTACATCACACGTCTTTCTCATAATCTGGCCTTGAGGAGCACTTCACACTTAACTGGCTCAGATAGTTTCTTTTAAACTGCTATTTTAAGGTTAGATGATGAGTGGCTTAGAATAGCAAATATGCCCAGAAGAAAATCATCAAATGCATACAAGCTTAAAAAGATCAATACACCGCTGTCACCAAAAGAAAATGGAGTTGTTCAAAAATAGTGGTTTGCATTTCTCCAGGCGGTCACGCTACATTTGGGGCACCTCCAGACTGGAGCCACACTCCCCACATCTGGGTGGAGTAACGCAATCCACAGCTCCCGATCCCTGACCTCCGACCCCACAATGAAGCTGCTTCCTGCCGCATGAGGTGCAAAGCAACCCTCGCCTCATTTGACGCCGGCATTGACCCGGCGGATGACCCTTTTACATGTTGCTCTCTGCTGCTATGTGCTTCTGGGTCGTATGGAAAGAGCAGGTGGTTAAGTCCCGGTGCAAGCTATGCCACTCAGCTGTTTAGGACCCTGTTAACCCGCAGTGATAACCCTGTGAAAGGTATGAAACAACGTGCAGTGAGAGGCCGACACGTACGACAGGGTTACATGGAGGGAACATGAAGTCTGCTCTTTCGAATGTGAGGGGTCACTCTGGTTGTTGTGGTGATCGAGGTCAGAAACAACAATGTGCATAGGCTACATACAGGGTTAAGCAGACAAGCACAGACTACATTCACAGTAAAGCATGCTGTTTTCACTATATTTAGTCATGGAACAATTACCAACTAACTTCTTGCAACAGATGTGTTAGTGGTATTTTTTTTAGCCTTATTTAACACTGTTGTTACAACTAGTATAATGAATGACTTTTTTCACCTACTTATATTTACAAATAAAAATGTGTTTCCTCGTGAGAAAAAACAATTGTTTCACAGCCACTGCTCTTTCAAATTATGGATCTATTAAAAGAGCTGGCTCCCTCTTTAATGTTACCGATTCCACCTGGGACCACTTGCGGTTCTGCAGTGGGAAAAACAAATAAACAAATGAGATCTCAAGGACATGACACAATGCAACCTCTCTTTTAACCATTCCTTTGATAAGCATTTGCCCGCTGCATTATGAGAGTCAGAGATATTGATTCAATGAGTGATCTTTTTGTGAATTATAACGCAATTACTGTGGGATCAAAGTGCCTAATGACGTCTGTCAGATTGACATCTACACTGGGAATTATCATGTCTTACTTGCTTTATTTTTTTGCCATATAATTAGTCACATAAGCCATATACACCACAGCACAATGAACAAAAGGGTAAAATTTTGCAAAAAATTTACTTTGGATTTTACTAGAGTTTGTTCCGGTAAAAATGTTCAGTATTTCAATCTGTATTCCATGTCTGTACTGTCCTGCTGTCGAGCCCATTGAGAGCCCATTTGCAAGTGTGTCTGCTCTATGGGCAACATACCACAAAAATGATTCAGGGTGAGTATGCGGCAATGAACAACTTAAACATTGACTGATTTAGATCCAGCTATTACAATACATCTACGGGTCCAAAAAGTCACAAAAAGTCAGAATTTAGCAGCATCAAGAAGTTCTTGTAAATCTGCAACTTATTACAATAAGAACAATGGCATTTTTGTGTTTTAACTTATTTATTTTTATGTGGGTGCTTGCCCTAAAAGAGCTTGATGATTAAAAATAAATGGCAATGCACATAATTTCACATGATGTTATTGTGTATTACATATGATATAAGAAATATTTCCTTATCACTGATGCACATTTTATTCTATCTGGCTTTCTTCAGTGAAGTATTAATCCTTAATTTCTTCTAAATAAATCATTACACATAGTATATGATATTCCCTAGGTTTATAGTCTGTACACTGCTTTGTATCCAAAACTGTGCACAAATAACGCCATAAAAGAGATGTACAACAGACATTTAACTCGACTTTGAGGCTCCTGTACAGGTCCTAATGTGCCTACACATGCACACAGGCTCAAGGCGTAAGGACACTTCAAAGACAGGAGGGTAAGCCGTGGCCAACTTCCTGTCCCGGCTCATCTCCGACCATTTGCCAGCATCTCTCCAACTAATGGCGGCCACTGTAGGCATATGGTGGCTATTTACAGCGCCACCCTAAGCCCTTGAGGTAGCACTTCCAGTTCTCTGTAGGTGAACTTCAACAATGTCAGGCCAGGGGCCAGTTAACCTGACGTGGTACAATTTCTTAATTTAATGGAGCCCATTTGTCTAGCTTTGAGAATTGAGAGTATGGCTAGGATCTGCATCTGGATAGAATTTCCTGTATGTAAACCATCTGTAGATTTGTAGACAAACATAATATTTGGTATAAAATGGGTTGTCAATGACACAGACCACATTAAAACTGCATAAAACCTAAACCTTTTTGATCATAACTTGAAGAGGTTGGAGTTTACAAAAGGAATGTCGCCATTAAAAACCAATGACATGGGTAATTATACAAAGAATCTTAACCAAAATTGGTTTTGGTTTTCAGTGTGTGTCATTATTGTCAGCTAGGTCAAAATTGTTAACAGTCCAGCATTCTGATTATTGGGTTGTATTATTTCATCTGTAGGCCTTAACAAAGCTTGCTGTGCAGTGCCATATTTGTTATGCACAGGGTAATATCGGCCAAAATATTATAAACATATGTGTCAGTTAACTACTTGAATACAACTCTGTAAATCAACAGCCTCATTTAGTTATTAAACATCACATTGTTTAGACATCTTAACTAATTGTGGCTTCTCATCCACATTATCTCCTCGTTTGAACACCAATGTAATGACCCAGACCTGGCTTTTGACCCAAACACTCTCACATCATTGTCCCTCCTGTGTTTATCCTGGCCTTTTCTCTGACCTCTACCCCCCGACCTCCTTAAGCACCATCCAGTTACGACGTTTTGTTTAGAGTTTACATCTGGGTGACACACACCATTGCCTGCCATTGTTTTTGTTTTACTGCTCTCATTCTTGTCCTGAGAAGAAGGAAAGCCGAAACAAAAAGGGTGGAATATTTCTCACAAAATGTCAGAATATTTGACTGTGTGCCACGGTTGTTTGGGCGTATATATGAAGGATTGTTTTGTTTAAGCTCTGATGTGCCACTGCTCTGACTGATGCATGGGTTGTTGCCAAAATCCTGCTGTGATGTGAAGCTATGTCTGGACAGCAGCCCACTGCCCTCATGTCTCTGTACAAGTCATTGTTTGCCAAAAACAATAATACACTACTAATCTGACTTGCATGATGAGAATGGCAGGAATGCAGTACAAGCGATATTTTCTATATTAAAGATCAATATTTGTGCTATAAGTGCAGTGGGCTTCACATTTCCTGGGTATTTCCACTTGTCTCAGGGACTCTTTGGCCTCTTGCTGAACATCTTCCCTGAGGCTGAACAAAAGGTGAGCTGGCATTCTGAAAACAGAGAGAGAGGTCTGTCAGTTACTTGGTCTCCACACAAACAAGTAACACCAACACTTACAAAAATAGTTTTTGCAGTGCCACCTAAAAATATTGTAGGCTGAAAGAACGTTTGTGCTTATTGATAAAGTTTTACAATACTTATGGTTTAGATCACCTTATATTACAGATGAGCGCACTTTATTTGATTTATAGGTTTTTGCTAATCCACTATTAACTACAGTATCTACTTACACAGCTTAAACAAAAACGACCTCTTAAATCAGTTTAAAAAGCACTAAAACCAATGACCATGCAGAGCATAAGACAAACAAGTCTAATCTATGGCAGCCCTTTACACAACCTCTGGGACAGCTGCTGCTAAAACCATGGTGCCAGATCTCAGAGCACACCATGGGCAGTCTTCTGGAGTCCAAGCATTGTTCAGTCACAATGATTTGGTTTTGTTGTGGAGCATTCCTTTCTTTTTCTTATTGTCTGACCCCATGTTAAAAGGTGCAGTGCAGGCATGAGAGGTGCATGTGATGTGGTCCCTTCATTATCCCACAACAGGAGGTTAAAAATGGAGACGCTGTAGAGGTGGGACAGCTCGAGCACAAGATGGATTGCCGTTACAGGAAATTGATGACATATTGAATGCTCACTGATTTCAGACGTCCACTGGAGGCTCTCTGTTGTTCAAAAGTCAAATGCAGAGGATGGTCCATGTTGTTCAGTATAGCCTGTTGTGTGTTTTGAAGGTGCACATATCTATTTACTTGTGATGTTGTTCCAATATTTTAAAGGGATTGGGTTGGAATATGGATATATGCATACTTATTAACTTGGAGTTTACAATTTACAATAAAAGCACCTCTGTTAGAGTCAAGGAGGAGTGGAACAAATGTATTAATCACCTTACTTCTGTTTTAAAATGTGTAATCAGCTTTTAAATGAATCTTAAAAAGGAGCATGTGTAACAAGCCATTTGTAGTTGTCCTCTAAAGTTGCTAGTCGTAGGCTATCCACAAAAAATTGGTTGTTCCTTGCTGTCTTATAGTCCACAAGCAACAGTCCTAGCCACTGGTTTGCATTTTACACATTTTCAGACTTTGGACAGAGCTCCAAGGCATGTTCAGGGCTTGTGTCTGGCTGCACTTGCCAGGATTTGGAAATAATTCTGTAGCCTATTGGATGATGAATCTGGACAGTCAGTGCTTACTGGAAACTTCAAAGGTCTGGCTCACATAACTGTGTGTGCCCCATAAGAATCTGTCAAACAGCTGGCATGGAGCAGATGCAAGTGCATAGACCCGGGTTAATCGCCTCAGTCTGCAAACCTGCCAGCTCCCTCCACAGACACAGCAGCACTAATCCATGAATATGATCTTATTTTTTTAGTAAGTTTGATCTACAACCTCCAATTAGTCACATCATAGAGGGCCATATATCCTAACAGGCCACTTCCACTTTAACATTAGCCCCGGAGCTCAGGGATCAGGCTAGATCAGAATGGTTTCCACATGGCCTTATTATGCATGGCTGCTGTGTGCTAGCTAATGAGCTACAGCACACATGTGTCAGCTGGAAAAGAACATTACAGATTGAGCTGAAGCTTTAGCTAATGTAGTGTGACCAGATTTTCAAACCTCAAAACTGGGACACTTTAATTTTATAAACGCAAATCAAAGGACACCACCTTTACGGAAATTCCTTAATGGAGAATGCTGTGTAAAATCAATATATCACCAGTAAACATGAGTTACTGACATGTGGGACACTGTTGATCTTTTCCAATTGGTTAATAATGCCGTAACTATGGCAATTCTGACAGACAGACAAAGTGCACTGCTTTGGCTTTATGACTGGCATTGACGGTAAAAAAAAAGAACAATCAGGACAGCATGAGGGGAATACTGGGACATTTTAGTGTTTTTGCAGATGTCCTCTAGGACACAACAAAAGGAGGCTTAAAAACAGGACGTATGGTCACCCTAAACTAATGACAATAAATTAAAATGTAGCAGACTGACCACGTGTGACGTCATTGTTTTAAGCAAGAGCTTTGAAAGTTTATCTGTTAATGGCTGGTAATGGCTCATATTTAGAAAAAGGTGAGTTTGGTAAGCATAAGTACTGTTAGCTGAATTCCGAAGCAGCATTATTTTGAAAGCTAACCATTGCTAACCAAGTCAATTATTTTGCAGAAGTCCCAAGTCAGACTTACAAAGCCTCATCAAAGTAAATTCACGCTCCAAAAGCTTTTCCTGTTTAACGGAAAGAGGATGTTTTCAGTGTCCCGTTGTGCGATGGTTCATTCAGTCTCCTCTTGTGCCCCACAGGAAGACACAGGACACTCACCTGTCCCACAGAGGAGGTGTTGATGAAGGTAAGTGGTTCTGTGACAGCTTCTATTGCCCCCTCAGTTCTGGAAGTTCAACCATCCTTTGTTCCTGTGCATTAAAAAGGATTCACAGACTTTTACCATGAAGGCCTCTTAGATCTGGACTGACAGTAACTCTGTTTTGAACATCGGGGTGGTCGGCCAGGTATACACAGGTGCCTGTCAACACCTGTCTTGTTCCAGAGACGCTGGACTAAGTGGATGCTCCTTGTAAGAACGCACAGTGCTTTGGTGACAGTGTGCTCAGTTCTTGTTTGTCACTCATTAGTGTCACACAAGTAGAACATTCATGTTGATCCAGATGTTGATTTAGAGGTTAACACATAATTTGTTGCAGGACTCAAATAGTTGAGCGTATGAAGGGACCACACAGGCTTGTCTTGTTTTAATTTGAGTTGTGTAGTTAAAGGCTTCTCACTCACTTGCCCTGTTATTGTTTTAAATGCCTTATGATCCTCTAATAGTAATGACAATGAGGCAGTAAAATATGATCACAATGCATTCCCTACATTAAAAACACTAAAACATAAAGGCTTACAATAGTTACACATTAAATAATGTGGATGTCTTTGACACCACAACATTCAGTGTTAGGATTTTTTAGTTCAAACAATGGCCCTAAACAAAGTCTCACATCAAAGCCAAGAGTCTGAATGAAGCTTTTTTAAATTGCGCACCACAATGACTAATGAGACTGTGAAGGCCTATGATGTTAATTGTGTGGAGAAAACATATGTTTCATCTAATGAATGTGGGAAATAAATTTACAGCCCTCTGAACAAATGTTTCATGTTAGCTTGTTCAGTCAGACATGTGGCTGCAGGGAGGAGACTTTGCATCGCAGTGGGGCATTTACTGTGGCTCTGTGCAACACAGCGCTGGCAGATCTTTGATTCTGCCTCTTGGCAAATGTCGCCCTGATGTTGGCCGTCAGTAAGGACTGTGTTTCATGGCTGTCACTCACAGAGGTGGTCTTAGCTGTTAACCCTGTGGAGTTTCATAGAGAATGGTGTTCCTGCGGCCCATCAGCCATAATCAAAATCACATTGTCTTAAGCTATCGGCCCATGGTGGGACTTGGAGGCTTACCGTGAGTTTCACTTTGATTGGCCCTGAACTCTTTGATCTGGTAAAGCTCCTGCAGGAAGCTTCAGTGCCCCTTCATCAGCAGTGTGTGGAGCGGTCCAGAGGTTCCCTCGGGGCTCGGCACTAAACACTGATCCACAGTTAGGTTTAAGCAGGAAAAACAAGGGCATATTGGCAGACGCACAGTCTGGCTCCAGACAAGGATAACCCCAGGCTGCTCCCACACTATGTTACTCACTTATTAAATCACAGAGCCTCCAGTAAAGTGGACACTACTGCTTTTGACGCCAGGGTCTGACACACGGACACCCTTTAAGTGACCATTACAGGGGCCATTTCCCAATGCTGGGCAGTGGCATAAAGAAAAGGATTCACAGAGCTGGAGGGCAGTCATAAAGCCACCCAACACTACCATATTACTGCCATCATTGACAAGTTTCAGGTGATTTTAAAGCACTTAGGAATTATGGCCCTGTTATCACTTAAACTTTAACCCAAACATGTCACAAGATTATGGGCGCCTTTGGGGCAAATAGTAATTTGCAAAATCTTGAAAAACTAAATGAATTCCAAAACAATGGTAGGAGCAAACTAGTCACTGATGATCACCAAAAGAGTAAATATATAATATATAATATAATTTATCTGAAAATCCTACATGCCTTTAAACTGACCCTTTATAGATCTTTCAGCACGTCTGTGGTCTTCAGTGAAAGGCCTTGGTCTACAAAGCCACAGTCAGGTGCAGCAGTTTTTCCAATGATTGCATTCATATTTCTTGTAAATGTGCCACATGGCTCCTTGTTACAGATTTGCAACACAATGCACCCGAGGAGGCAATGACAGAAGCTTTTCTGCGGAACAGTCAGCCTAGGCCATGTGGGTGGAGCTTAAAGACTGTAAAAACAAAACATTGGAGTGCTTCTGAGACTATAAAGGAAAATGAAAAATAAATAAATAAATAAATAAATAAAATAACTAACTTTATTTTACACTACACTTGATACATTGTATCTACCTCATTAAGTAACCCTAACCCTACCCTACCTATAATATGTAAGTACACATCATTCCATTATGTATGTACTATGTAGTTACATGTCTGTGAAGATTCTCAGTCATCCAGGGCATCTTGAAAAAAAGGTTCAAGCAAATGCATCTAGACTGAAGATGTTTTGTCTTTTATTCCAAGACACCTTTTCAATTCTGTGATCAACTGATACGAGACCTACAAGGATGGTCTGTTGACTGAAACTTGATTGGACCAGACTGTTCTGGTCTCATAGTTGTTACCATGAAAGGTGTAACACCTGAATGGAACAGTGAAACTAATAACTCACCTAAGCCTTGACGACTCTGATATAAGTTCAGGTCTTGTATCAATTGATCTCAGAAATTAAAAGTCTCTTGAAATTAAGAGGTGAAATACCTTCACCTTGAAAACGAAGTCCAGAGCCTTTGCTTTAAGCTTAGAGGTAGATACAATGTATCAAGTGTAGTGTAAAATAAAGTGTCATAGAAAAACAAAACACAGAATTCAGAAATGTGCAGAATGGACATTTTAAAGGCCAGTTTAAAGTCATTATTGTATCAACATGAGTGGAATTAAATGCAGCATATCATCACAAATCACAATGCTAAGTGCTTAGTAGAAACACTTAAATGTCCCACAATCCACACTTCTCTATTCTGAGGTTCTTTTTACATTACACCACAGCATTCAATGAGCATGTGCTTGTTCTCTCAGACAGTCGTAGCACATGGCTCTATCTTGCGCCCTTTGAGCCTGTGGCCTGGCTGGAGCCTGAGACCTTTATGGCCTCAAAAAACATTGTCAAATGGAGCTTGACCCTGCCAGCTCTGCCTTTTGCCTCAGACCTCCCACTCTCTCAGCTTGTATTCTTAGGTCACTCGCTTGCTTTGCTCTGTCTTTTCTGTCATTCTGTGTGGTGATGTTTGTCGAGCTGATACCTGTTGCATCTTCACTCCAAGGAGTTCACGTTTCTTTAGAACTGTTTGACATTGAATTGGCTTATCATACGTCATTAGTTTTCTGCCCCACTTTCAAATCTTGAATAGATTAGTCGCAGTGTAAGGAGAAGATAATTAAGCACAGTCTCTAAACAGACCTGATTGCAAAAGTTCCAAATGCGCAAGTAGCAGCACGTTTTTTAGATAGCAATACAAGATTACCTCTGCGATCTCACTATAAACAGATTAGCTGTTGCAAAAAACACCTTCTTTCACCAAATCTGTTTATCTACTTGTTATTCTTGACCCTTTTTGTGCTTCCTTATCAGCTGAAGGTTCCTGTGTTTTCTCGGGGGACATGGCTTTTACAAGGATACACTATAAACAGGATGACAGTGCCATAGTGACACAAACCAGAACACACACACACACACACACACACACACACACACACACACACACACACACACACACACACACACACACACACACCAGGGTTTATTTACCAACTTGACAGCTCAATCCTCGACCTGTCAGCACATTGAGTGGAAGTTTGCCTGCAGTGAACTATAGAGGCTTTTAGAACACTTTTTCAGAGAGGGGAGTTTCAGAAATGATACCAGGTTGGCAAGGGATAAATGTGGACATGATATACTCTTTGTTGTATGTAACCTTTGGCGAGTGGAGTGAATAACAAAAGTATTGATTTTGGAAGAGGGGCCTTGTTTTACACATTGTAACTGCGGGACATAATATAACTTTTCTATTTATAATTATTCTGACATGAAGATTTTACCAAAAACAACAAGTGACCCTATCTTTCTTTTACCATATAATCATTTGTCTTTAGAGTATTATAATTGTATCCCATCATGAAAAAGGGAGAATACCACAATTTTTTATTGACACATTGCATCCAAGTCACAAGATTCTCCACTATGTCATTCTGAGTGATGAGGCATGACCAATCTCATGAATCTCACCAGAACTTCACATCAACACAATCATCTTCATCCAGATCTTGCATCAGTAATTGGTTGAACTACTAACTGGAGACTATAGTGCATGTTATTTTATGTTGGTGGGGGAAGCTGGAGTACCTGGAGCAAAACCTACTCGTACGTGCAAACTCCACGCAGTAAGTCAAACTAAGGGCATTCTTGCTAGGAGGCAACAGTGTTAACCACTTTGCCATCGTGCTGCCAAGAAACTGATGCTTCATAACTAACCTGATCCTGCTCTGTTTAAACCTCCAGAGGCAGACTTAGCTGCTGTGTATTTTCACTAATTTGCAGCCACATTTGGAGTTTTTAATGTAAATGTATTGTGATGTATGCCGATTGGATTGGGTCACACAAATGAAACATAAAAATAAAGACTGTTTTTGTTTTAGTGACAAGGATTCAGAAAATTACCTCAATCTCACAATCTCAAAAGGATGAGCGAGAAGCACATAATACCTTAGACTACTCAGATCATTCTGTCCCAGGAACCTCTGTCCTCTGTGAGAGGGACATGGTCCAGTTAACGAGATTGTACGTTTTTCATATTGTTACATTGCTTCAATATCACTCGAAATATGTGGAGATGTTATTGTAGTATTATTAAGGCTTTATTGTATTGTGATATTATTATAAATATGTCTTTCCTCTCCTGACCAAATACATTTATGAATCTAAGCAATGTAGCCACTTCTGGTGTAAAACTGACATTGATATGGTAAATGGTAAATTAAATGCATTTATATACACCCTCTTGGTAGGGGTGTAACGATTAACCATGAGCTGGTTGAAAATTGAATCACATGTGATGTTTCCAGTCGGTTGAAATGTTAATTCAGTCACGACAAGGGTCGCTCTATTTACTGCAAACTCGCTTTAAACAACGAGAGTGGCAATGAAAGTGTGGCAGTTGATATTGAGGAAGTCTCATTCTCATGACTTAACGAGCGTGCAACAAAAACAGTCTGTGTCTGAGGCTGAGCTTTACTCTCTCCAAAACAAACAAAAATTTACGTAAATGTCCCGTCACCGGTGGAGAACAGAGAGAATGTGAGCAGTTATCTGTGTTAGCAAAGAGGCTAAACTCTAAACAGAGGCTACTGTTCTGAGTCTGAACCATCTCTGAGCCATAAGTTATTATTTTATAAACAGTCAGACCTGTCTTAATCTAAGTGTTCAGTTTGAGGACCTTGTCAGAGAGATGTAATAATGTTCTGGATCATGAGCTGCCTTCTGTGTCTCTGCTGCAGCCACTGAGAGTAAAGACCAACTTAAAATATACTGACCAAATCTGGTCCTTTGTGAAGTACTTCTGGTCCTCACAGTAATTATTACTGTTAATATATTCTTGCTTTTATTAATTAATAACAGGTGAAAATACATAAAAAGTAACAGAGATCACAATCGTTAATTGAATCAAATCGTGAGTGGAGTCAATTGTTTCATCCCTGCCTCTGGAGCACCCAAAGCACTTTACATCACCATTCACACATTCACACACACGAGCCCTCACACATTCACACCACCCTGTGGCAGACTGACGAAGAGATGTGGCTGCCATTCTAACACTGCCAAAACCCTCTCTGACCACCATTTCCCTGGTGGGAGCAGGGATTGAACCGCAAATCTTCCTGTTATTGGATGACTTGCTCTACTTCTTGCTCATATCCCTTGTTACTACTTACTGATATTACAAATGGTGTCAAAATGTTTCTAGTAAATTCAGCCTGCTGGTACGATAACAATATCCTAACCTTTACCAATACTTGTGAATCACCTGAGACTTTTCTATGTCACAATGTTTGAAAACCTGGAGGAAATCTACCTCACAGGTGCTGATAAGGCACCTATTTACTTTGGAAAGCAAACTCTCTATTTAACGATAGCAGAGACAAATTGAATGCCTTGCTATCCTATCAAAAGTAGTTTGTATTTCCCCAGCTTATCCCAGCTCTTAGGCTTCAATCACTTGAGCAAACAGAGGGGCAAGTACGTCAGAGTGGAGCACGGCCTGAGTGAGCTACAGCTGTGTCAGCAGGATGTGAGGAATACAGAGGAGAACGGGGGAAAAGAAGAAGGATTAAAGGACGTGTTTGTGTTGGTTTGAGTGTTGTGTACTTATGATATGTGTAATTTCTTTTATGATATTCTGTAGGTGTGCGGGTAGAAGAAGTAGTATATCAGCTCCAAAATCTACTCAGCCAGGGTTTGATAGTGTTCAGTGAGGAGTGGCTTTTAACTCACATGACCCAGTAGGTTATTGAGTTCAGCAGTGTCTTAATGTCAAATGTTTAAGTATAATTGTTTCAGTCATAACCCATGATACCTATTTCTAAACAAAACAAAATATTAAAGGAGCTGTGTGTAGTTTCCTGCAGCATCTTGTGGTGACATTGCAGATATTTCACAGTTTGTCTGCTCGGGGCTGCAGGAACAGGAAGTAATGGGACTTACTACTGGCTGATTTCATTTAGTTCTATAAAACTTTGAAGGTAATTTTTTTCCCAAGATTGTATTATTTGAATTGAACACAATTTGTTAATTTTTTCTAGAAAGCCCAACGGGATTACCACAAGGTTTTGTAAGTTATGTTAGAAATGTTAATATTAGGTTGAATGCACAGGACAATAGTGTATGTATAGTTGGTTTTATACACTTAAAGCAATTTAAAGCATGTAAACCCCTCAAACAGGATAGTGACAATAATGGGCTATCTATTGTTAAGTGTGGGAAATAGGAAAGTGACTTTGATTTCCTGTAGCAATTCCCACATTTTCACTTACTCACCCAACTTCCTTTCTGCTTGTAAAATACAATCAACCTTTTGACCTGACCGCAAAGACATTGCATTGTTACGAAACGTCTAAGCACAGACCTGAGTATTTAATAGAATATTTAAACCATGAGTTTTCCTTTCCATGGTAGTATGTTGATGCCTTGATTATCATTATGATACACTTCTAAATAAGTAAATATATAAAGTAAATATAAGCCCATCATGTTCGGCTAAAATTAGAATAGCATTATCTATGTGGGATTTCAGGGCACATTAGCCTTAGCTGTGCATGGATGTGTTAGCTGATCTGAGGTGATCCAAACATAACCTCTTTACAGTGTTTATACAGGCTGTCTCAGTTTAATGTGGATCTGATTTGTGTGAGGGTGCAGAAGTTGACTCACATGCCCACCCACAAACAAACACACCACATCACACAGTCCCTACTCTCTCTTCACTATTAACCAGTGTGGTTCAACTTCTACTCCATGCATGACATCCTTCTTTGTTCTCATTCTTCTTCTAAAAGCCGCTGACGTAAACCCACTCCACAATCGTTCACTTTTTTGCCATCCAAAACAGCACTATCGTTGTTTGTTTGCGTCATCTTTTCTTGCTTTGTTGTTGTTGCTGAAGCAGAGACTGGAGACAATGGCTGATTCAGAGGAGGCTCCTTTATACCAGACGATGTGGTCAACAGATAACTCCTCTGTTGGAGTTTGAGACATCTGGATTTGAAGCCCTATCCTTCGTCCCTTGGCTTTTTATTAAAGCTGGAGTGTGTAGTTTTGGTCCATTTTGGAAACATCTGCTGGTGAAAGTTAAGATTCTGAATTTTGCCATCAGTCTTCTACTGCATGTGTGAGGTCAACCCCATTACCTGGGACGCTAGGTGTTTTCATGGAATGAGAACACATTGTATGTTCATGTTTGTTGAACTATTTAATAATAATAATTAAAAAAAATGATATAGCCTATTTCATTAGTCAAGCATAGACTCAATGTGCTAAGGTGCAAGAATAAAAACACAGTAATAAAAATACAATGTGAGGTAAAATTAAGATAAAACACACAAACAAACAAACAAGCACTAAAAACACAAGTTCGTAAAATCAAAAATAAAAGTTATTAAAATCAACCAAAAGCTTGTGACATGTTTAAGTCTGGTTTTAAAAGAAGACGTAGTAGAAGCACACTTGAAGAAAGGTGGAAGGGAGTTCCAAAGTTTTGGTGTGTGGTGACTAAAAGCCTCTAAGTCGATCTGGACTGTGGACGAGCAGAGGAGTTTCTGTGGGGTGTATTCTGTCAGAAATACAGTATAGGCAGAGGCTGTTATACAGGCAGCCAGTAGAGTGAAGGTAAAATAGTTTTTTTGCAGGTTTGTGCTGGAGGCAGTTTATTCTGCGTATGTTGGTACTGCCCAAAGTCTGCACAATAACATTTCTTGTTCTTTTCAACTCTCTCTCATGAAAAATGACAACACTATGTAATGAGTTGATGGTTTGGACAAGATACTGGATGTATTAGTACTGAGATATTAGAAACTAGGGTTCACATCTTTCACATCCAACAACCATCAAATCAATTTAAGGCCAATTTAAATGACCAGCAGGTTCAATATTTTTTAGGTGAAAAGGTACATTGCTTGAAGTAAGCCTGTTCCGTACCACCATGTTACTAATGCCCTCTAAGAACCTAAATATGACAGTGTGCCATTCTTAATAGTGCTGCTTTTGTTGAAAAGTTAGTGGAATTAGAGGTCTTATCTCCAATCGCAAGGCCTAGCTCCAAATGCATCCTGAATGACCAGAGGATGCATTCAGGATCCAATAAATGAGCTAACGTTTGCCACATGTTGTGCAATCACCAAGTCTGCAGGTTGGTGCCAGGTCTGAGCAGCCCCTACAGGTACCAAAATGCCCCAATTGAACATTTAGACTTTGCACATGTGAAGACTGCCTGCAGCTGTTGAGGTAACACATTGTAAATCCTTGACTTTCTCTGCTGAGACTGTGTCAGTTGGCCGTTTTCCAGTGACACGTCTGTTTCTTGTACCTCAAGGCCTTCTCCTTTTTTTTTTTGCACCAAACTGAACCTCTCCACACGCACTTCTCCTGATGACATCTTTATTTGGAATCCATCAGTGGGCAGGGCTGATTACAGAGCGCTGTTTGTCTATTGTATTGTGCCAGACTTTTCAGTGGGAACAGTTAACGGCAGGCTCTTAATAGGAAATGCTATGAACAAAACTAATTTTAAAAGTGTTGTGGACTTTGTTGGTTGTATTACTCATGTTTTGTGGTTTGAGCTGCTTGATGCGCCTTCAGCCTCTTTTTTTATATCTGACAGTGGTGAACCCAAGAGAGCCCTCTGAGTTATTCAGTGCCTATAAACTAGGTCATGGAGGAATCAGCCGTTAACTTAGTGGTTAACGTTTATCTGTATTGCTCTCTTCTGAATTGTATATCATGTCCCAATGCAGTTTTCTTATCCTGTTTCTGACTTGTCTGATATGCAGATGTGTTTGTATTGTTACCCACCCTGCTCTGTGCGCAATAGGCTCTGTGGGTTTGGGTTGAGTCCAGAATCAAACTCATGTGGTCAGCCACTACTTAAAGGCTGAATTAAACAGGAGCTCACTTTCCCTGTAATATGTCATCACATTTACACAGACAAACCCACGTCAGCAGACAGCTGAGCGTCAGCCATGGGAAACTCTTACTGAAACACATTCATTTAGACTCTAGCTTCAGTTGCTTTACAACACAGCAGCCAGTTTGGAAGCACCAGTGCTCTAATGCAATATTCAAATGCACCATGTCTCTGATGCTCCACCGTTGCAAAGCTGTCCTGTTCCATCCGCATCAACGCTGAGTCATGCTCCCCACGCAGAGCTGCCTGTACAGCCTCTTGACATTTGCTGTAGCGCCCTGGGACAGCGGGGGCAGCAGTAAGGGGCGTACATGTACAGACTTAGACCAGCGTATGGGATAGGCACGCTCTTGTGTTTCTCATGCTCTGCACTGTGAAGCTAGAGTGCACTGTTAGTGCTGGAGTCTGAGATGCAAACATCTCACAGTATTATCAAAAATGTTCTGTAAATGGCCCTTACAGCTACACTACCTGATTTTCCTTTTTTCGTCCCTGTCTCAGACTCCACTCACCCCCAAAAAGCAGCCTAGGGACTTGTCCTGTTTCTCTTTTATTAAAAAAGTAAAACCCGACCAATTTTTCTTTCACAAAATAATAATACATTACACCAAACTGAGATTTAGAGCTTAGAGCTACCATTAGCTTAGCTGTGACTCCAGCATCAGGATGGCAATTACTCCTCCTCGTTAAACATTATGATGACAACAACTTGATTAAGTTGACAGTATTTATCCCTGTTTCACGTTGCTTTCCTTTTCTCTGCTGATGTTTTTCTTTTATGAGTTGTTGTCAGCGTTGACTACACATGTCCTCTGTTTTATTGGCAGCTATTAAACTTTCTGGAATGTCATGTGACAAGCTGGTGTAGACCAATGGGAGTGCTCTTTTTTCGAGCATGTGATTGGCCAAAGCTCACCAACCTGTGATAAAAAATTTGATCTATTAAAATTAAAATCCCCTAATATATACAGTAAATGGCCACTCACAAATGGTTTTCTTAAACAATATTTTATTTGGGTTTAAACTTAACTTAAATAGAAGAAATATCAGGTACAATCTGTTAAAGAGCAAAAAGACCATTCCTATTTATTTGTAGGAGCTATCCTATTATTGGACATAAACGTCTATTCTTTTAGTAAGCCTACCCATAACATGTTTTTAACCTGCCCATAGTTTACATTGGTTTAAATTATGCTGATATATGACAATATGTCTTTTGTCTTTTGGGGTTTTGCTTTGATAACAGTGTGGGTTTTCCCTGATTTGCCTGGTTTTATGTGTAGTTCTTTTTTCTGTTATTCTGAATGTTGTTCTAGCATCTGACAAGAAAGTATTTTATGACATAGCATTGAGCACCACATTTATACTATTGGAAAAGAAAAAGGGAAAACACATTTCACCTCTGTACTAAACCTTCTGCATCTGTATGCTTTTGGCAGCAAGCAATTTTCAGAGAAGCTGATAAATAATAAATCATCACAAACTGTTGCAGGTGATTCAGCAGTATCTAAAAATAAACTTTTCTGTTTGCTGTCTGCAGTCTTCCACAGCAGCTCTTCACAGCTTTGAGCTAAAAGGAAATCAATGACAACTACTGCTTTGCCACTTTACTCACACGCTTATCAAAAAGGATTATTCAAATGTACGGTAAAGCTAAAATAGACAGCAGGAAGGATGTGGCCTGTATCGTGTTTCCTGCCTGTGTCTGTGAAATATATGTTTCACACTCTTCCACATTCTCCCTCCAGCCATAAAACAAGTCATCACTTTGTAGCAGCGAGTCTATAAATGAGCTCCAATAGGTCCCACTGCTCCCCTTTGTACGAACACACCGCTTACCAGAAATAGTGCCCTGCATGTTTTATGGGGACCTATATTTTTGTCTCTCTAGCACTTAAAATGAGCCGAGAATTTCGTGGTGGCTTCTCTACATCAGGCTGCTCCTTTTATAGGCCCGCTGACCACAGCGTCTCTCTCATGTGGTCTCACTGTGGAGCACGATGGCAGTGAACCCCGGACTTGTCACCCCGAGCTGATACAGAGGTCATCAGACTCAAGCTGTAAACGTCTGGGCTGATTCAAGGCCTGGGTGACACATTTAGCAAAGTAAATGACAGTTTAGATAAAAGTAATAATGTTTGGAAAGCATTGTATAGTATTAAAGCAGTGACCCAGCAGTTTGAGAGCAGGTACACACAATTCTATCATTTAAAATCGAAGTCAAGACAAACTCTGTGGAGACAAAATGACACAGAATGTCAGTTTAAAGTTATCGAGACACTGAGATATTCACTTTAGCTTTTGTGTTTGTTGATTATATATTATCTATAATGTAATTAATATGAACTTACAGTAGAATTACATACACTTTCATACTTAGAGATTGAAATACAAGTGCTATAAACATTTTATGGGATTTAGAGATTTCTAGTGGTGAGTCTGCACAAAGCGAACACATAAATAGAATTGTCCTTTTTGGGGTTAAATAAAAGTCTGTCTGTCGTGCCTTTGAACATAACTCTGAGAGCACAATATGAGGGTTTGAGTGCTTTCTGTTTGAACACAGTACATTTGGATCTCTGCATAGTAATCTTTTTTTTATAGCATTATCATTTTAATCAACATGAAAATTGACCAGATATGAAATGTGAGATATGTGTCATTGATTAAATAAAATGTCTTGAACATATAATTCCATGACATGACACTTTACAATCTGTGTTATAAAATTTTATATACTGTATAATAATGTATCTGAAGGTTGCGGGAATCTGATGTTTATTTGGGGTTTGAGAAATATCAAGTTTAGTGCAATACACTACCATTCCCAGCTGTGGGCGACAAAGGTACCATGTGCCTTTTTACAATGTGTACTCACAGTTTATTGTAATAGCTAAAGCACATTTTCTGAAACTTGGTGCCAATGTGACAAATGTATAAACACAAATTGCAAAACTATAAACTCAAGTGATAAAACATAGAACTTGGGCAAAATTAAGCACTTTTCTAAAGACTGACTTCTTCATAGAGATAAATGACAGGTACTTTCCAGCTCACAGGCAGAAAAACTCCTCATGGGGTCAAAAAAAGAGGAATAAGGTAACAGTAAGAACTAAAAATAGTAAATCATTTTAAAACCAATTTTGGATGAGACGATACAGTGTATTTGTAGTGATTAGGCTCTGATTTCTGTGTAATCCAAATTTATCAGCTGTTCAGATGTTTTGGTAGAGTTCAGGCGATGAAGTTAGGTGCATAAGATTGAAAATTGTGTCTAGCGTTTCAATCCAACAGGCACATAATCAAATGAAAGTGTTTTTAGCAGAGACACACATAAAACACACACTATGTTAATACTGGATGACGTACATGAATGCTTGTTTTACTTGTTTTACTTGCTTATTAGTTCACACTAGAACCAGCTAGAGACTCATAAACCTAAGTGTGTAGTGAAAACAGTAAGGTCCAAATGATGGGTTATGGTGCTTAATAATACATGAATGAATCCCTTGCTGTTGTAAATTATACATGAAATCTAGGTTGGTGAATTACAGAGCTGCGATGTGACGGTACATGCTGGAACATCTCCGTCTGTGGCCAAAGTAATGCTTTGTGCTCCGGCTGATAGAGTGAGAGCAAAGGTGCAGTCAGAACATGGTTAAAAGCCAACGACTCAGTCAGGGGTGTAATATTTTTGCGTGGGTCGGTGGAGCACAAAAGGAGCAGCAGAAAGTGTTCAGTGTTCATATGTTTGGATGAAGAGACACTGATGTACGGCCTTATGCAGACCCAGAAAAAACTAAATCTGTCAAGTCTCTGCCATGTGGATGAAGTCTGGATATGTTGACTTGAATATAACACTTTTTGGGACCTTTTGTAAAATATAGCCAAATAGCGTGATAGTTTATAATGAAACAATCTCACACAATACAAGAGAACTGTGTGGTGTTGTTGTCTCATTTTTATATAAAAGATAAAAGGTAGGAGGAAAACCTTCTGTTGATTCAAGATTTCCCCAAAAAATATTCACAAGCGAATGAAACATCTTACTCTTAATTACAGAATCAAATGTGTAGAGAGTTTTTCTGAGCACATTTCACTTTGAAGTTCAAAGTGATGCCCCCTGACCTGTCCCGTTTGCTCAAGGTGGTGCCAGATGTGACCTGGGCAGGACCTTCGATGGAGCACACCTCTGGCTGTAATGAGGTAAGAGTAATGCTCAGCCCCGAAGCCAAAAGGTCTACCTGCAACACAAAGAGAAGAACACCTCAGAAACCTTGACCTGACAATTCTGAGTGCAGACTGGCTCTAAAGCTCCGAAGGATTTTTTTTATTGGAACAGTCTGTGTGTGAAGAAAACAAGTGATGTTTCATTTTTTCACATCTGAAACTGGTTTTACACTGCTCTTGTACAAAGTGTGTCTGTGCTGGAGGAGTTGAGCCTGGTTTGACTCATTGCAGTGAAAGCAAAACGTGTTTTTAAAAAAATATTTTCCTTCTGTCCTCTGCTGTGAGGACAGTTGACTTTCATGCCTTCCTATTGCATAGCAACTACTTTTTACTGAGAGGTTTAACCTCTGTTACAAAGCTATTTTACAGTGCCATATATTCGTAGGATAGTGGCGCCATCTTGTGGAGATTTTGCATAAAAGCACGTTACATTAGCTTAGCCAAGTCAACTGGTTTTGAGCGAGATAATGTGTCTTTATGAGGACATTTTGCAGATGTTTGCAGTGCCAGAAAGAGTGACCTAAAGGTGTGGCAACAATGTTCTAAATGCCTTTCACTGTTTTATGAACATCAAACACAGTATAACAAAATAAAAACATTGAATGAATACATTACCATATATTGCCCCGGAAGACTGAAAACCAGGCTTTAACTAAACATGCCATTTATTCATTTAATTTTCTTTTCTGGTTAGCATCTCTTTCTTTGCATAGTAAATATGTTCTAAACTTTGTTCCACCTGAGGGGCTACAGAACTGGCAGAGGGCAATGGGCAAGGCAGAAAATGTAAATTAACAAAAGGATGGAGTAACTCACTAATGAATGAGTCTGATGCTCCAGGTGTGAATCAGTGTGTGTTAGCCCATAACCAAACCTAGGAATCATGATTTCACATCAAGCACTCTCATTTGCTTATGTAAATTTTATTATTTGTTTGGTTCTTTATGTAAATCCTGATATTTCTCTATGGCACTGTTGGTTGTCTTTTTGTAATGCTTTATTGGATAATTGAAGCATTTAGATCGGGACGATAGCCTTCATGTTTAACAGACAGACTTGTTACACTCCTTCCTAAAACTGAACTAAACTGACAGATACAGTAAGCATAGGTGGAACTTACAAGGATATTCTCACATGCATGTTCGCACTATCCTCTTACTATAGATCTTAAGACCAGGCTGCACAACTCATTAGCCCCTACAGCACATACTTGTCCTTTTATGGTCATGTTTGACTCTCACATACATTCTTCAGTCTATATAGCAGGAGTCCATTGTTTAATAATTCTGAAAGGGCACCAAATAACACAATATGGATGTGTGTGATGTTGTTACCATGTGGCCATTGTTATGAAAATATGTCAGATCCTTAGTTCATATTGATGCATACCCCAGGTACACTGCAGCTTATATTCATCTATAGGGGAAGTGATCATCAGTGCGGTGATATTTGTAACTGCTATTGGGAAACGCTAAAGCAGGGGTGTCTATAAAGAGCCCTGCAGGTCAAGACATGGAGGCTTCAGTGCAGTCAGACCAACCAATCCACAAATCACCACTTACCTGCCAAACGATTGTCATTGTTATTAAAACTGTCAAAATATTTTGCTCCTATGTCCTTGGACAGACATGCTGTCACAACTGGTCATCATTTGCAGAGCTTATGCCAGGTGGCGTCATGTCGCCATTTGTTTTGCTCAGTCTCATGTGGATTCCTGTTTGGTCATCAGCACAAATCCATGAGGCGGCAGCCCTGGATCAAGTGGCTGCATTTTAATGAAAAGCTAGGTTGATGTCTCAGCCAGGAAACCATAGTGATGCAGGAGAGGACACGATTAAACCAAATGTCATACTGCCTCTTATCTTGAAAAAAAAAAACAACAACAAAATAAATTGTATCAGTGCCGCTGACACGATTGAGGGGGCCCTGGACAAACCCTACACAACAGTATGGACTTTGGGGAGAGCAGAATCTTCATCTAAGACAAACGTAACATGTCTAAAAATAATTACACACAATTCTTTATTGAGAATCACCAAAAAACCTCAAAGGTCTTGTTAAAGTAAACCCTTGAGTTAATTACCTCAAAAAAGCTAATTGGAGTCAAGTTTTCGCACACCAGGAGTCTGGTTAAGATAATACGTTTGAAGGTGTGAACTACTACTTTGACTGATTAAAAACCCCTCAAACTTTTGTTTGCTCTGCACAAGAAGAACACACTTATGTGAGCCATGCCTCACCAAAAAGAGCTTTCAGAGGAGCTACGATCAAGAATTGTTGCTTTACAGCTGCAAAGGTTTACAAAGTTATTTCAAAGACTTTAGAAATTCACCAGTTCTACAGTTAGACTAACAATCTACAAATGGAGACACTTTGGGACTGTTGCTGCTCTACCAAGTAGTGGACGCCAAGTCAAAACGACACCAAGAGCACAACAAAGATGAGGTAAAGAAAACCCCAATGACAGCCAAAGATCTGAAGGCATCATTTGAACTTGCTAATTCTCTGTTCATGAGTCTATAATACGTAAAACACTGAACAAACAGGGTATCCACGGCAGGACACCACGAAGGAAGCCACTGCTTACTAAAAAGAACGGTATTGGCAAAACTGTTTTGTGGACTGATGAAACTAAGATTTAACTTTTTGGAAAAATGCACAGCTCTACATCGGGTGTAGAAAGGGCACAGCATATCATCATGAAAACATCGTCCCAAATATATAGTATAGTGAAAGAAACCTTTTTGATTTGGGCCTGCTTTGCTGCATCAGGACCTGGTCAGCTTCAATCATTGAGGGGAAGAGGAATTTCAAAGTATATCAGATAATTCTTCAGGATAATGTGAGGATGTCTGTACGTCAGCTGAAACTGTGTAGAAGGAGAGTGATGCAACAGGACAATGACTCAAAACACCAGAGCAAGTCCACAACAGAATGGGTCCAGAAAACTAAATCCGTCTTTTGGAGTGTCCCAGTAAGGGCCCAGACCTCAACCCAATAGAGATGCTATGGACTGACTTGAAGAGGGACATATATGAGACGTCCAGAGAATATGACAGAGCTAAAGCTGTTCTGCAGGAAGAATGGACTAAAAATCCTCTTCAATGATGTGCAGGTCTGATCCACAGCTACAGGAAGAGCCTGGATGAGGTTATTACTGCCAAGGAAGGGTCAACCAGTTATTAATTCTAAGGGTTCATTTACTTTTTCCACTGCCATTTTGAATGTTGAATAAAGACATAAACGATCAGAATTTGTTTTTTTAATAATTTTTAGACACATTGTGTTTGTCAATACCCTTGACTTAGACGAAGATCAAATTACATTTTTTCAAAAAATCATGAAGCCTGAGTCCAGATGCTTTTACTTAAACCTTTTTTTCATACAATAATATAGTTGTTTGCTCGTTTAAAAATAGTGAGGGGGCTCTCCAAATGTGACATTAAAAGACAAGTCATTGATAGGAAAACACTAGCTCAGAATAAAGACAAGTATCATTCGATTCACAAGATATTATATTATATTATATTATATTACATTATATTATATTATATTATATTATATTATATTATATTATATTATATTATATTACATTATATTATATTATATTATATTACATTATATTATATTATATTATATTATATTACATTATATTATATATACATTGGAGGGAAAAAAGACCTAAGCTTTTGTATTTAACTTTTGTGCATAAAAATAGTACTTTGAGGGATATTATTTTCTGAGGTAGTACAGTACAGTAGAGGCACAGTATATCTGAACAAAAATACATTTTTCTAAATGCAGAGAAAGTTCCAAATGACACAAATGTGAAAAAACTGTGGATTGCTGTATATTGTAAATTGAAATTAAAAAGCTGGCTTACTTGTTTAGTTCTATTTAAAACTCATTTCAGCTAAATTTAAAAAGGAAACTTCAAAGCAGAAAATGCAGTTTGTTTTATGCTCTGATTATACACCGTGTAATTGAGGCGGCTTTAGAAAATGACAAAGCCTCCCAAAAGCAAATATATACTCTGTGGCTTATACTCCCGGGCTCAATAATATTGTTTCTGCACAATATGGCATTATTACAAAGCCTTCACAGTGCACTTATTTTCATCAAGCTGGGAATTTATTTTTGTAGAGTACGCTACAATTTATGTTTGATCAAATGTTTTGTGGCTTTAGTATTGCTGTTTGAAACACAGCATAGGAAAGCCATACATGCTTCAAAACAAGCAAGCATCCAAGATGAATCAAAATGATAGACCAGACATGTGCTAAGCTCTGTTCCCCTTGGTAATTAACCACATATCCCCCAACCGCAGCACAGCTTGTCCTTGTTGTTTCTCCAAGGTTTTGATGACGTTTGGAATCTTGTAATAATCGGATCTTGAAAGCATTGCAATGTTCAAGTCCCTGTGGCTTCCTGTCATAACTCTTTGTAGAACCGTTTTACTTATCAGGTTTAGAGCAATATTCTACCTGTTCTAATTGTTAGGACACATAGAATAGCTGTCTTAATAAAAGGCTTGGAGCAAAGATAAAATAAGGCAAGGCAAGCCAGTTTTATTTATATAGCACAATTCCTACACTGGGTAACTCAAAGTGCTTTATAGGAATAAAATTTACAAGATTTAGATTTAGAAACATAAGAAAAAAGGTAAACATTTTAAAAGAAGATAACAGATAAAAAACACTTTGAGTTGTAATGTAGGCAGAGCTAAAGAGGAAAGTTTTTAACCTCTTCTTGAACACTGTTAAAATTGAGGTTTGTTCCAGGTTTTTGCTGCATGAAACTTCAACGCTGCTTCACCCTGTTTAGTTCTAACTCTGGGCACGAGCAGAAGGCCTGTCCCAGATGTTCTCAGAGTCCGAGGAGGCTCATAAGGGACTAGCATGTCAGAAATATATTATGGTACGTAACCAATAAGAGACTCTTAAATCAGCAGTGCTGTTTTAAAGTCTTGTCTCTGAGCAACAGGAAGCCAGCTCAGAGATTTTAAAGCTGGCGTGCTGTGTTTGTACTTCCTGGTTTTAGTTTTACCAAGGCACATGTGCAGTACTAGCACTGGGGTTGTGTCTGTCTTGCTTTACGGCACTTCAAACCTGACTAACTAATTTGTCATTATGGCTGCAGGAGGTGCTTTTAAATCTTATCAGCACATAAGATGAGAAAACTGCTAAGGTTAGCTATAATTTACACATCCATGTGAGCTAAATAGAAGCCTGTGATGAAGTGGAAAATAGATGTTGGATTTATTGCAAAACTATTTTAAATTCATGTTTTCAATAAAATCATGAAGGTAAAGGCTTTTCTAGTGGACAGATATATGTTAAAGAAGAAACACTCAGATTGCTGATCCTGCAGACAAAACAACAATCATGCTACATCTCAGACACTTGACCAACCCTGAGGTAACAACCACTCTGAATAAAGGTCACAGAATCTGCAGGCTCACTTCTCCTTATTTGTTGTGGTCAGCAAACTTGGCCATCCTCAACAAAAAGGTTGCAGTGTATACGTTTATGCTCTCTGAGTGGACAGGGCGCCAAGCAAATGTATGGGATTCAAGATGATGTATTTGCAAACATTATAATGAATACATATGAATACATATGTCTACAACAACAGATACCCATCGTCTTGGGGATGAGGGTTTTGTAGCAGAAATGTTTACTTGATGGCTAGGCAAGATATATAAAGAGTCAGCGTTATAAAGATTTGAATGTAGGCTGTCACGTTTTCACGCCATAGAAGAGTTAATGCCATGGTTACTCCCTTGGCGTTTAGCACTGTTGTCACAAGGTGAACAAGTCAAGATGCAAAAAAAAAAATGTATAAACTCAACAAACATTCCTTTACTGCAGGCAGATGAAAAGACAGTGTGGTCTGGTTGGCACTGGAGAAACTAGAATGGCTAGTGTTTTATTTCCTCGAAATGCAGCGTGCAGCTGGGAATGTAATCCAGTTTCAACAAAGACTTCGTGGAAAACCTTTAAGCCACAAAGAGGTTGAGAAAGACAGAAATGACTAATTCAGTACATAGGTTGTCACGTTGGGTGTATTGTTAAGCACAGTTATCAACGCTGGCCCTCCCTTATTAATGTTTAAAAGTACTTAGTCTTCCTGGAATCTTAAACTTAAAAAAAAAAGACCTAAAAAATACATTCAAACAGACACATGTTTTGTGAATATGGTCTATATGTGGCTGATGGGTGTGTTTGGAATTTATAATGTTAGTTAATTATGTCAAAGCTTTGAGGCAACACGTTATGGACACTCCTACACAGGAACACATAAACTATCTTTAAACAAAATGACCTCAGTTCAAACTTTTATTGTATCATATACTTTAGTGTCACGGGGTGTTTATTAGATGAGCTTTATCTTTTTTACTAAAATAGATCACTGAAAAAAAATAGATTACCCACATTGTGTTGTTATATTTAGCCTTTGGTGAACCTTTGTTCTATGCATATAAGAACAAAACTAAGACCTAATCAGTATGCTTTTAACTGTGTGTCCTCTCATTTTCAATGTGTTGTAGTGATTTAGCGTAGTTATTTTTTACATTTAAAGAATTCAAAATGTAGGCCTTGACAACAATGATGATATGCTGTGCTGTAGGGTATAATTCTGTTTCTCATAAATATTATGTCTGTAGATAAGTGCTTACAGCCTTGACCTTCTCAAAGCTGTCGAAGTGTCACATTACTCCAACATCCCAAACAGCATTTAAACAGGAGCTAAGCTCAACGTTAAGTATTTATGTAGCCTACATTGGCAGGTGACCCAATTGTTTTATTTGGGTGTCGACAATTCTGCAAGTCTAGTCTGGACAAGTAGTCTAAACCATTTTGGAAAAATCTCTCCCTATTATAGTTTTAAAAAGCACTGTAAAGCATCTTTCATTGAGTTAATTTTAGTTCAGATGTGACTTTTAAATTCAATTTTGAAATTAAAAAAAATATATTTTAATTGAAAATTATTAAAAGCTCATATAGGTTGAGGCATTATGGGACAAAATGAGCTTCTGCAACATATTTATGCCAGTGCTAGGACCATGCTAGTTGCTAGTTTGTCTAAAACCACACGTAGGGGACCGTGTAAAGTAATTGAAAAAGTTGTATATCAGCAACTTAATGACCTTCTATTACTTAACAACTGCTTTGATCCATTTTAGTCAGGATTCAGGCCCCATTACAGAGACTGAACACTAGCGCGGGCAAAGTCTCTGTCTTAGTTCTGTTGGACTTGAGTGCTGCGTTTGATACAGTGGACCATGAAATCCTGTCACAAAGATTAGAGGAATGGATAGGTATCTCTGGAACTGCTCTTAAATGGTTTCAGTCCTATCTTGAAGACAGGAAGTACTTTGTTTCGGTTGGTAACTGTGTATCAGACCAAATGGCCCTGACATGTGGGGTTCCACAGGGGTCTATCTTGGGACCTCTATTATTCAATCTCTACATGCTTCCTTTAGGCCAGTTAATACACAGCTGTGGCGTATCCTACCATAATTATGCAGATGACACTCAGATTTACATCTCACTCACAGCAGGAGAAAATGGACCAATCCATTCACTGTGTCACTGCATCAAACAGATTGATGTGTGGATGTAAAATAATTTTCTCCAACTGAACAGAAACAAGACTGAACTAATCATCTTTGGGAACAGAAACAAAGAGAAAGTGTCAGCAGTCACCTCGAGTCTCTTTCTCTAAAATCTAAAAACCAGGTCAGAAATCTAGGGGTCATCACGGACTCAGACTGAAATTTCCAGAGTCACATTAAGTCAATTACATCATCTGCATTTTATCACCTTAAAATCATTTCCAAAGTCAAAGGAATAATGTCTCAACCAGACTTAGAGAAACTTATTCATGCTTTTATCTCCAGCAGGTTAGATTACTGTAACGGCCTGCTCACTGGTCTCTCAAAACGAGGGTTAAGACAGCTGCAGCTTATTCAGAACGCTGCTGCTCGGGTTCTAACTAACACCAGGAAGTACAACCACATCAGTCCAGTTTTAAAATCTCTGCACTGGCTTCCTGTTGCTCAGAGAATAGACTTTAAAACAGCACTGCTGGTTTACAAGTCTCTAAATGGTTTAGCACCAGAATATATTTCTGAAATGCTAGTAGCTTATGAGCCTCCTCGGACTCTGAGAACATCTGGGACAGGACTTCTGCTCGTGCCCAGAGTTAGAACTAAACAGGGTGAAGCAACAGGAGGTTAAACTTTCCTCTTTAGCTCCACCTACATACAGTAAAGACAGAATTTACTGAATGTCTTTACTGACATTCAGTAAAGACATTCAGTAAAGACATAAAGTGTTTTTATCTGCACTCTTCATCTTTTTCCTAATGTTTCTTACTCTAAATCTTGTCTATGTATTTTAAAACTGACTTTTATTTCTATAAAGCACTTTGAATGACCCAGTGTATGAATTGTGCTATATAAATAAATTGCCTTGCCTTCCGCTTGTTGGTTGAGACAAAGACATCCAGTCACTCTCACATTCATTCACTAGGGACACTTTAGATTTGATGTAAAAATGAAAGGTACAGAAAGTATTTTTTGGGTGTGTACAATCAATGTGGGAGCAGGCACAAACATTATCATAGCTATACATAGCCTAATAATGAAATATGATTAGCTCACAATCACAAGTAAAGTTACATGGCAGAAAAATGTCCCATATAATAAAACAATAGGCCCTACATTCAAAGTTTGATGCTTGACGCAAATTCCACAAGTTATTCTCATTAATAAATCATTTGTAATATCGAATCATATCAAATCTGTTTTGCACAATACAATGCCCCTAAGTAGGCTATTGTTTAATGTTAGGTTAACCTGAACAATAAACTAGACTGGACTGATCACACTGCTGCCCTCTACAAGAAGGGCCAAAGTCAACATCCATATGGACAAAAGCTCCCTCAGTCAACCACAGCCACACAGGTAGTGTGTAGGCTATTGGTTTAATATCTCTAGGCTATATGTATAGATGTGTTGTTATAATGTAGGCTATATTTTTTTCTGTGCCCACCGGCAGTTGCTCATCTCTTGTGCAATATTAATTCAATCGCTGGGAAAAGGCTATGGCTTTTGTGTCTAATAACTTTTTCCCGGTAGAGCAAAAAATAAAAGTGATGCATCAGATGGCTTCAGAAAAATTAAATATAATCTACATCAGAACTTTCATGTCACAACTGGGGAAATGTCATTGAATAGAAATTTGTGAAATCAGATTCTTGGTCTGCGCATCATATATATAATTATATTTTGTGTAATGGTAGCCTGGTAGCTATAGTCTAAAAATGACACCTGATAAACACGTAAATTGTTTGTCTAAAGCTTTTATGTTGAAAGGAAGTGGTCTCTGTATAAAGTTGTAGAATGGTACATGGAAATACCCTGGAAACGAGCATTTTCATTTGGAAACTTGTACACATGTAAATACATTATACTTGTACCCGGGCCATGTAGGGGATGGCTCATGTTGTTTATTTTAGCATCCACTCTGCTTTATCATTCCGATATTTCTTTAATCATTTATCATTTATCAAAAACAAGGATAAAAGTTGTTTGTTATTTTAATGTGAAGTCATTCATTCCAGTTCCAGTAAACAGGCTACTCTTAGACGGTCACAATGGTACTCCATAACCCTCCTTTCCTTTAGGTGTCACTAGAGTAGCCCTTCCTTCGTCCCCTCCTCCTCCTCCTCCTCCTCCTCCTCTCATCCACCAAACCTCCGCGAAAGGGTGTGTGTTTTGAAGGTTGCATGAAGCTAAACCCCACTGCAGGCAGGAGCAGTCGCCAGTCCGTCAGTTGGTAAGCGGAGCCTCCCCTCTGACACCGCGGCGGAGCTCCCTACCTGGGTCTCCCTCCCTCACCCTTCTCAGCTCATCTTCCACCAAAGGGCTTGTCCTAAGCGGTCTGGAGCACGTTGGGAATGCCGCATACAAGGACAGACATACCGAAAAGTTTACATTTAAGGGAGACACGGGAAAAATGCTAATTGACAGTTGTGGGTTTCCTCCCTCAAGGTCAACATTTGAGCACAAGCGCCTGACGTACGAGTTTGTGGGTGATCGGAAAGAGGGAAGAGGCGCGAGCGGGATGCCGATATATCTTGCTTGCCTCCGGCATCACGAATGACATCTTTAACTGGCGAAGACTTTCGTATGCGCTGACAACCCGGTGCAGTCGAACCGCTTCATCTGAAAAGCAGGGCAGGGTTGACTTTTACTCCTACCGTGAAGAGAAACTCTCCCCCGGTGTTTCCTGCTTCCTCTCACGGCCTGTGTCGGTGTGTCGGTTTTACCTGGCTGGCTCTGAACGTCTCTTGAGCTAGCGCTAACTGTAGAAATGGGATTTTGTCTCAGTTCAAACTACTTATAACCAATGTTAGTCAGTGTAGCTTGTTCGACGAGTAGAGTTTGTTAACACCACTTTGAAGTTACAGCAAAGTCAGGTGTACTACTTGTTTGAACGTTGACATTTATTTTGAACTCCTATATCCTTCATTGTTCAGCATGTCTACAAGGACAGCTTCGACTAGCTCCGGGAGGACGTTACCGGAGCGGGGACTGCTACTGCTGATGGTTTTGGTGCTTTTGGAAGGCTCCGTACTTCACTTTGGAGCTGCCAGCTCCTCGGATGTCAGCAACCACAAGAAACCCGCAAATGCCACGGATAAAAAGGCTTTTCCAGTGCTTGATATTAACTACAAACACGTACACATCCCCTTCGAAATGTCATTATGGGTGCTGTTAGCCTCTTTAATGAAATTAGGTGAGTTCCTTATTAATGATATGTTACGTCATAGCCAGGAGGCGGATAAGTAGCAGATCATTTATGAGACAAACTGTTCACTAAATGTATTTAGGACTATTGAGTGGTTGTTTTACAACTGATTAGATATGGACTTTGTTAATAGACATCCACTACCTTGTTTTCTGTGTCTAATTTTAATTCCATTAGTGTGCTGACAAAACAAGTTAGACCTCCTTGATTGAAAAAGGGAGGAAATCCATATTCCTGCTCAGGCAGATTACTACCTGTCAAAGCAGTGTCATTCGAGGGTCTTTGGCTTGAACACCACTGTAGTGCAGTGATGACTAAGCAGCTTGATACAGCAGTTTGAATATTGGGCAGATACTTTTTGGCAACTTTTCAATAGAGGACTGGGTTGTATCACGTTGCTATCACATACATATATTTTGGTTTCAAGCGTCCCAGATTACCATATTTTTTTATTTCTAGCATAGTTAACTCTTATAATGAATATAATGCTTGTGTTTACTCTTAAGTTTTTTGTTACGCTCTTCCTTTTTTGCTGTTGCTCTTTCTATTTCCTCACTGCTTGTTGCTCCTCCCCCTTTACCCTCATGGCTTTTCTTTCTACACTTCCTTACTAATGTCTTTCCTCCAACCACTCTTTGCATTGTGTTTGCTGCAGAATAGTGCCATTGTCTAACCAGTGGCTTGTTTGCTTCCTGTGGCATGCTTGCCCTGAGTAAGCAGCAGTCAGTATTTGGGGAGGCTTCAGCATGTGTCTGGGCTGGAGTCCCAGTGTATCTGGCAGGACCACCTGGCTCAGTGTCTCTCTGGTAGGACACTCTGAAGGACATGGGATGAGGATGAGGAAAGATGATGAGCTGAGGCATGATGTAATTGCACAAAGAATTATAAAAGCATAACAGACAATGGGCTGAATAGGAGGCTGCAGAGAGTAGTAACCTTAAGCCTCTGATTATCATAGTCCCGATGAAGATGGGCAGTTGGTAATCCAATGTGGCTTCTCCACTGCTCAGCACTGCTCCCGTCACTGATTCATGTTCAGTATGTATCTTGTGTGTATCCTGTGGACATCCTAGCAGTGCATGGCATCTTTCTGTTTTAATTTGTTTTTGTGAATTAATGAAATGTGTGTTTGATATGAATTAAAGCCTTGAGCTATTTCAGGCTTTAACAAGACTAATAACTAATATTTTTCATGAAAAGGCCTACATATTTATTTTAGAGTGCTGCCATTCTTTTTGTAATTTGGCAGCATGTGTGACTAAATGGTTTACAGGTTCCTATCCTATTATCGCTTTGTCTTTTTATGTTAATATTTGATTCATTACAAGTGTAAACATAGAAGCATAGTGACTTTTGGCACCATTGATAAGAGTATTATTTTTCAATTGAACTTTGATGTTCACCGGTTAGACATAAGTGATAAATAGACACACCTTTAGCAACAGGTACTTGTGAAATTCCCCCTTTCCCAGAGAAATACTCAAAAACATGTTTGACAGGCCATTTATTAGAGGGCATGTGCTACTGTAGTGTTAGTGAACAAAATCTACTTACACTATACCCAGGAGGTCGGTTTTATGGGTGGGAAAGGTTTTATTGTTGTGGAAGTTGAATTCCCAACTTGAAACATGATTTTGAGTTGCAGCAGTCACAATGATTTATGATAGTGTAAACACAGTCCATACAACAATAGTAAGCATGTATTGACGGTTGCTATGGCTGGAATGAATGGATGAATAAAGCCATTTTACAAAATTATACTAAAAACTTAAAAATGTTTTGGTCATTCTGTGAAGATTTTAGCTCCCTTTTTTTAAGTCCCCTTTACATATACTTTTTTAACCTGAATGAATGACACAAATGTAGTAGAAAACCTGTATACCATGTGCATACCATGTAAATGGAGGGACCCATGTTCAGTTCCCTGCTCAGGTCTGTTTCCTCTAGGTAATCACAGTTTAGACAGTTTCCTATCTAACAACTGTCTCTGTCCAATAAAGCTATATACACACACAGAAAGCACAAAATCCTCTGTAAGACAGATGTTATTTGTCCATCCTTTTGTTCCTATAATGTCCTCTAGCTAAAAGGCTTGTACCATATGTTGAATTTTGTTAATGAAACGCATATTATTTATAAAATCTTAGTGAATATAATAATTTGAGCAATAAAAAAACAATTGGTTGAATTTTGCTGTTGACCGTATTAGGTCTTTGAGAACCAAAATAGGGTTATGTAAAGATAATATGTGAAACCCTTCTAAAACATGGCAACAGTCAACCAATATTAATAATAAACCAATATGCAACATAAGGAACACAATAGTCTGTGTCACACAATCAAACAATGACTCACAAAAGCTCTTTTCTCATGCAGCGTTGTTGTCAGGCAGGTCTCAACAATATCTTTTGTGAACGTATGCATTTCTGGGAAGTCCACCAGTTTGAATGCATCTACCTTCAATATGAAATTGGCATATTTGAATAAGCTTTTCAAACAAGACTGATAAGACTTGCTCAATCAGGGCATATTTGGCTACCACTGGTGAACAATTAGTCACCTGGCAACGGGACGCAGCTCCTGGCTTTAGAAATGATAATGTGTAACAGGTGTCAGTGGGTGCAGAGTACACACTATGGGTTGAAAGCGCTGATACTGTTGGGAGGTTTCAGTGACCTACTATGAAGAGGGTTCTCTTGCCGCCACAATGAACTGCCCCAATGTAATTAAGAACAGCCTGAAATGCAACGTTTTTATTTCTTATACATTGCCAAATTATCTAAAAGTGTTTTGACTGCTATTTTTTTTTTTACCTTGGATTAATGCTGCAGTACATATTACTTTTTACTTTACACTTTGAACTTTTGCTGTCTGCAATTTATCAGATGCACAAATGTTCCCCAGTCAGATGGCCAACATGAGGAAGTCACATGATGTTTGGAAGCTTTTATCCAAAGCAACTTACAAATGAGGAAAAAAATGAAAGCAATTATAACAAAACACGGTAACAAAATACAGAAGTGCACCAAAAACTAGTCTTTTAAAGCCCAGGACAGTATACAAAGCAAAGGATTGAAAGTTTAATTTAATTTTTTTAAGATAAGAGACAGAAAGGAAGTAGAATTCAGGGTTTATCAGTCAGGTGTTGATGGAGGAGATGTGCTTTTAGGTGTTTTTTAAAGATGGCTACTGAATTTGCTAATCTTGAAGAAGCAGATAGATCTTTCCACCAATGTGAAAAGTGATTTTTTTTTCCTTTTGGGATGGTACCACCAGACATTGTTCATTTGCAGAGCGCAGGGATCTGGTATGAACATAGGTCTGTATCAGTGAGTGAAGATATGAGGGTGCAGAACCAGTGGGGGTCTTATAGTCCAAGAGCATAGCTTTGAACTTAATGCGGGTGTCAACCGGGAGTCAATGTATCCCAATAAAAAGACGAGTTACGTGCGCTCTCTTCGGTTCTTTAAAGACCACTTTTGCCGCTGCAGAGGTTTGGTTGTGCAGGCAGGGAGTCCAGCCAGTAGAGCATTGCAATAATGCAGTTTGGACAAGACGAGAGCCTGGACTAGGATGTACGAAAAGAGTGCTCAGATAGGAAAGGTCTAATTTTCCTAATGTTGTAGAGGATGAATCTAAGGACCGGGTGGTGCTGGCAACATGACTTGTGAAGTTTAGCTGCTCATCAATTAGCACTCCCAGATTTCTGGCAGTGCTGGACGGTGTAATGGTTGATGAGCCGAGTTGAATGGAGAGGTTGTGGTGGGTCTTTGGGTTGGCCAAAATCACAAGCAGTTCTGTTTTTGCAAGGTTCAGCTGCAGGCTTGTTAATGAAAAAGCATATTACTTAAAATATCTTAGTGAATATAATAATTTGAGCATTATGAAACAATTAGTTGAATTTTGTTGTTGACAGTATATAATTTTGGGAAGCATTATTTTTTTAATCATTATTTAAGTAGCTGAGGTGTTGCTCACTCTTCCACTTTTCACTATCTTATTCCCTTCATTATGCTCCTCAGTCACTGGAGGCCATCTTTGCAGTCAGGTTAAGGAGCTAAGTATGCCTTAATTGTGTCCGCTTAGTTTTGGTCGAGTGCTTTAGGCTTTCTGTATGGAGCATTTCTACCAAGGCCTGGTTGTCTAATTGTGAGTGTTGTATCTTTGTGTCATTCTTCTCCTGGTCCTGCCATCTTCTCTTGTCCCTGCCGGTCACCCCTAAATGATAATGGTTCATGTAGTGTGTCCTTCTGATGTCCTACTGCTTGGGGCACCCGCAGTAATTTGTTTAGTCTAGCAGTTGACTGACGTGATATACAGGGACCAGGGTGATGCCACCCATTTGGAATTGCTTGATAATAGCCAGCTAAGAAAAGATTTAATGGGACTAGAATAGATAGACTGGTATACCAGACTGATTCCGTTTCTCAAAAGCAGAACGGTTTGGTCCCTTTATCAAAGCGAATCCCTTCTCTCTGTTTTTTTTGCGGACGGACCAATCGTAAGCCGTTTGTCTGCAGCAGGGTGTAGTTTGCTGGCTACGTCATACACAAGTAACTCGGCTTGAGTGAATTGTCCAAAACATTCAACAAGGCGGAAGCTGCTACAGAGAGGCTGTTTATTTCTTCTCTCGCCTCAGTTTTTTAATAACCAAAGTATAAAACAATAAAACTGCTCTGCTGGCCATAGTGGCGCTCATGTGGCGCTCATGTGGCTTCCTTGTTGACAAACAAGGAAGCCTTTTTAATGCAACGTGCAGCGTTTTTCTGATTAGTTAACATAACGCGCAAGCAACAGGGTACCAAACTAACTTCTTTGCATAGAATAGGAAAAGAGTTGGTCTTGGCTGGCCGGGCTATAAAAAAATACAGATTTGCACAACTCACTCATCCTTATCCCAATTTTCATGTGCCCACCATTTGTGCCCTTTAGTGCTCTATCAAAGGCCAGTCCTATGTATGAATCTTGGTTTATTTATTCCTTTTTTATTTAGGGGGAGTAAAAGGGAGTGGGCTAAAATACCCTTGCAGCTTTAAGGCTGGCTTGCAATTGGAAGAGCGCTTGAACAACAGAATCTTACCCCTGACTGGTTTCACATGGTGCTGTAAGCCTCTGAAGTCTTTGTTACATTAACTAAAGCAGTAGCAAAGAGCTTGGGATAGTACAGTAAAAACAAAACATTGGCAACAAAACTAACCTACTGAGTTAACAAATCATTATGATGACTGTTAGGTAACCGCTTAATTTTTCATCTGTATTATACCATTATAGCCTGTGGATGAAGAAATAGGCTTTTTGTTAATTTTTTAATTTCTTGTGAAATCTAGTGCAGCACACAGTTTGTTTCATCAAGTTTATATTTTTTTTATATATATATAAAAGTATTTTGAAGCTGTCCTTAAGGAATTTGTAGGTATACACCAGTCTAAACACAGATTTAAAGTCTGTAGTCTGCTTAGTCTGTATATAAAAGTAAATAACAAAAGTCAGATATTTAGCTGCCATGGGATTGTTCCTGCTGATAAAATGCCTTTACATTCTTTTACGCTTACATTGTTTGGTTACCGTTGAGTGTGTCTAGCTTGGCCAAACATTGTTTTTCTGCCTTCGTCTAAAGCAAAATTCAAAGTTACTAAGAGTAATATCCTCATGCTGCTTTGCATTAACAATCCCAACTCCTGTTTCTTAATTTTTTTTGTCACCTTAATAATTGCTATCATCATGCATCATGTTTTTAGTAGGGCTGCACAAGTTCAGGAAAACATGCAATATTCAGTGTCATAATGATATGACCTGCAATAACTGCATGTCCTTTGGCTTAAGAAAAGTTAACTTGCATTAAGACTTCAAAATTGAAAGGCTTTGAACTGGAGCTGCACAATATCAAATATCAGTACAAGCAATCCTTTGAATTATGTATATTGCAATTTTTGCTATTGTGAGAAGCCTATTTGTTTTTTTTGGTAATTGTACAAGCACAGCTAAAGTGAAGCAACCCTGAACAGAAACCTGCTCAGAATGAAACCCAACACAACCTGCTGCTCCTCTGTCAGATGGTGTTCCTGAAACAACTTAAGCTTTGTAGCCAAATACAAAAATCTCTTTACCCTAAGACAATAAACACAACAAAGGTGTTATTTCTTCAACTCACAGCAGATCATCATACCGTATCTTCCACCCATATCAGATTGTTTTGCCCACATGTCAGTATGTAACCTCACCTGGTTCATATTACAGTGGGTGAGCGTTGATGTGCAGTGTCATTAGCCGCTACGGTGACAATGACATGCCCCAGTGCAGCAGTAGTGTAGTGTAAATATAGCCAGTAACTATGGGGGGGCATACTGTTGTATCTTTAGAGACTTCATCCTCTTTTGTTTAGTGATTATGTCAAGGCTGGAGTTTGGAATGGCACCTCGCTATAGCCCTCACTCTGTGTAGTGTCTTGTAAAACTTTGCAGCAGCTCAGAAATGGCATTTGCGAAAGCTCTGTATTAACCATATACCCTTGTTAGCCTTAGAGTCAAAACATTTCTACATGGATAGCTTGTGTCTGTTATCACTGCTTGCGAAGGCATTAACCTGAACATTCCCTGGATATAACAGCATATTTGCAAGTACCCTGGTCTGTGACATAGGAGCCATGTAGCCTCAAGCTAGAGCAGAAGACTGCAAAAGGTTTTTATAACCAAATAAAACTCAAACAACAAATAGCAGAGGAAAGGATTTCTATTCATTTTGTTGTTTGTTGTTTGTCAAATACGTGGCTTGGAGTCATATTGTGTGATTCCACAATACATGCTTTGCATCTTATTTCCATTTTTTTTCCTTTAGGTATTCTCATTAGGCCATAGTGTCAAACTTCCAGCTACAGTCGTTATTTTCAAGCTTGTTGTAGTTGTGCTTTATTAAGAACTTTAGTGTAAGGGAAGGTATGCACTGACATGACCCAGCATGCAAGTGACCAAGCACAAGTCAGTGCCTAGAGAGAGATAAGACGTGATAATTGCATTGCACTAATAACATTCATATTTTATGAGGTGATGTGATTAATACAGGAGTTAAAATAGTCAATAGTGTCATTGTGGAAGTGTTACAAGTGCTCGCTAAAGTGTAGTATGTGATAACTGATCTTGTAACGTTGATTCAGGTTAGATTCTTGTGTGATTTGATTATTCAGGTGGAACAGGGACTTTTCACCTCAAAATTTTTAACCTTTCACATATCAAACCTCTATCACACACATTACATACAAATATTTTATCAGTCTCTGTATTTATCTTCAGAGGAATGCTTTGTCAAAACCAAAGATAACACAATGAACTCAGCAGTAACTCTTGCTGTGACTAAAATAATAATCAAATAAATCTGCCATTTGATTTGTCTCTTTTATTGTTCCCAGGGTTTCATATGATTCCCCGTCTCTCCAACATTGTGCCAGAGAGCTGCCTTCTTATCACCGTGGGTCTGCTGGTTGGGGGGCTCATCCGGCTGGCTGGAGAAGAAGTGCCCCCGGTCATGGATGCCGACTTTTTCTTTTTCTACCTGCTGCCGCCCATCATCCTGGACGCTGGCTACTTTTTGCCCATTCGTTCCTTCATGGAAAACCTGGGCACGATCCTGATGTTTGCTGTTGTGGGCACTTTGTGGAACTCCTTCTTTATCGGCGGCCTGCTGTACGCGGTGTGTAGACTCCAGTTGGAACTTAGCCAGCTGGAGCTCCTGCCCTGCTTGTTGTTTGGCTCCATCATATCTGCCGTGGATCCTGTTGCTGTGCTGGCTGTGTTTGAAGAGATTCACATAAACGAACTCTTGCATATCCTGGTGTTTGGTGAATCGTTGCTCAACGATGCTGTCACTGTGGTGAGTGACAGGATTTCATTATGTTCTACTGATCAGTCATATACTCTCCATTCTCATACATTTATCTTGTCCCTAGGTTCTGTATCACCTTTTCAAGGAGTACGCGGTTGCTGGGGTTGTGACGGTTCTGGACGGCTTCCTCGGAGTTGTGTGCTTTTTGGTGGTTTCACTGGGTGGCGTACTAGTAGGAGCTGTCTATGGGTTTCTGGCTGCCTTCACGTCGCGCTTCACATCCCACATGCGGGTCATCGAGCCTCTTTTTGTCTTTGTGTACAGCTACATGGCTTACCTGTCAGCGGAGATTTTCCACCTCTCAGGCATTATGGCGTAAGTTGACACAAATACGTAACTATTCTGCACGTTCATCTGGTTTTAGTTTTTGAAAGTGTTACTTGCAACATAGCATTAAGCATTGTTGGAAGCAAAATATGGCCTGTGCTCCTTTGGACTTTACATTTAATTCCATCTTCTAGACATTTGGACTCATGTAAGTGGTATTTTATCTGTCTTCCTGAGTTTAGAGTGGTTCTCCATTTCCTGCTTGATTTGGAAAAACTACAGCTACAGCATCTACAACCTTTGATTGCTTAAACTGTGGTTTTCTGACCCTTATGTTTCTTTAGGTACGTAATTAAATAGACCCCACAATTGTTGACCGGCCTCTAAAATCCTGATCGGTGCACCCTTACCATAGACACTTATGTCTAAACTCAGTGACAGGATGCCAAGGCCCATATACAGCCTTGACATTGCAATCTCGTCCACCATGGCAGAAAGTCACCTGGACTGTCGTACATCTTGGTAGATTACTACAAGCTGCGGTATAATATAACTCATCATATCAACCATCCTCAGAACCAGCCGTAAATTTATAACCATCCCAACATGCGCCAAGGTGTCATCTCTCATCAGCTTCTATGCGGCGTTCAATGAGTTATTAAGGATGTTGGAGGCAGAGGTGATATACTCAGTCTCTCCTGTGTAGCAGAGCTGGACAGCATCAAGGACAAAATCTTTTCCAAAGCCGGCTCAAAGGAGAAAATATCAGGACTTTGGTATAGAGCTTTCCCTTGTGGACAAACTGCTCAGCCAAAGTGATCCAAGGAAAACACAGACTATTGATGCCAACGACTAAACTCTTTTGCTTCTGGCTTTTTACATTCTCTTTTTCTTTGCGGTGTTTTTGTATCACTGCTGAATACAAATTAAATGCCGCTTCTACCAAGTTAATATCTGATCCTTCTTTGTTTCCAGGTTAATAGCATGTGGAGCAGTGATGAAACCCTACGTGGAGGCCAACATATCGCACAAGTCTCATACCACTATCAAGTATTTCCTGAAGATGTGGAGCAGCGTCAGCGAGACACTTATTTTTATCTTCCTGGGTGTGGCCACAGTGGATGGAAAACACCATTGGTGGAACTGGCTCTTTGTGACTGCCACCGTCATTCTGTGTCTAGTTGCACGGGTCATAGGTCAGCTGACCTCTTTTACACTAGCACGTTTGGTCCTTATACTTCCATTATAAGAGGCTTAGAGAAGGCTTTTGGATGACTTGTCTCGCATTACTCTTCACTGTGTTTTTACGCTTTGTTGGCAAAATACAAAAAGTATGAGGTTCTTGAGTATTAAGAGGTTAACATATGTACATAAAATAGCTTATGAGTGGAAACCATACATTGATATTGACACCTTGATTTACGTAGTGGAACCATCCTAGAAACTCAAGTACAAATAAATGAAATAATCTGTTTCCATGTTTCCAGGTGTGGTTGGTCTAACCTTCATAATCAACAAATTCCGCATTGTGAAACTGACGACCAAGGACCAGTTTATTGTGGCCTATGGTGGGCTGCGAGGGGCCATTGCCTTCTCTTTGGGCTTCCTGCTTGATCGAGATCAGTTTCCTAAAAAGGACATGTTTCTTACTGCCATCATCACAGTTATCTTCTTCACTGTGTTTGTCCAGGTAAGACCAACGTATAATTCAGCTTCATTAAGGTATGGATGTGTCTTTAGTAATCTACCCAGAATCCACTTACATGGATAACTTTATATCCACAGTCTCGGCATAAAACTTCAAAATCAAACATTTCAAAAAACAATCGGTGTTTGTCCCAGGAGGACAAACGCAGCAGTTACTAAGGAGATGGTCATGTGTGACACACTGAATAAGCCAACGTAAAATTACGGGGATTGTTTGGAGGAGAAACTGATTGGCTGCAGCTTAAATTAAATTCAAATGTCTAAATTATTATGTTTTATTCATAGTGCTGAGGACAGTACAGGCCATCCAGTGCTGAGATAGCAGGGCAGAAAGTCCAAGGTCATTTCCCCATGAAACCTTTAAGAGCTGAATGTAGTTTAAGTGATTTGTATCCTTTTATGCAATTAAAATATGACTTGATATCCACCCAATGAGAAAATGAATTTCCACATTTACTTTTATGATCAGACATCTACAAAGAGAGAGAGAGAGAGACAGGAAAAGACTAGGTAGTTTCTGTTAGTTTCAGTTAGTCTCTTTCAACTAAAATAAACATGATCAATAATTTCCAGATCTTTTATAGTCCTTTTTATAAATGACACACTGATTGTATTTGAGCAAAATTTAGCACACAGATATTGCAGATTTATTTCTTTATTGGGTAATTAAACTGATTAGAGTTATCAGTCGAGATAAGCAACACGGCTTCATGGCTGTGTTCATTAGGCTATGTTGCTTGTAACTGCATCAAAGAGGAATAATAGATTTGCAACTTAATTAGCATATTTTAATACACAGTTTGTTATTAAGAAACAGAATGTGTTTCTTGTCCTTACAAGAAACTTTATTTAAACTCATTAACAAAGCAGTATGCTTTACATAAAACATTAAGGCACGGTCTGAATAATGTGTTGCCCCTCTTCCATTTTTCTCACAGGGCATGACCATTAAACCCCTGGTGGAGCTGTTGGCTGTGAAGAAGAAACAAGAGGCCAAGCGCTCAATTAACGAGGAGATCCACACACAGGTACAGCCTAACTCAGGAAGGAAACGCTTGTTCTGTAGAAAATATTGCATGACATGAATACAAAACAATTCATTCTTCACTGGCATTGCCATGTCCACATATTTAGAATTACATTACTTCATCTTTTCTCCCCAAAGACTGGTGGTAAGTCTTTTTTCCCCCTTTTAGAATAGTTTTTGTTAAAAATGAAATGTGGCTATACAGCTGTTCAGTTTATTAAAACACGACTGTTGCCTCCACCTACTGGCTGAGTGGTGGTACTTTGTGTTCTATCCAAACAGCATTTACAAAAACTCAACAATTTCAAAGCCCAACTGTCTTTGCTCTTTATAAACAAACACACCCAAGAGTGGGCCGCATAGTTACTTCTCAAATGTGTGTGTGTGTGTTTTGTTTTTTTAAACTTCTAACAGTACAGTACATGCAGCCACCCACAGCTCTCTCTGAGGCTTAGTGATGAGTCACCAGTGCTTCAGGCTCAAGGAGCAGACTGCCCTCAGCTTGTACACTCTACAAACCAGGATTAGAGTGTCAGCCACAGCACTGCATTGAAAATGGTGATGATGGTGATCATGACTTGTTAGTTGCTATAAGTGATACTGTAAAAACTGAGCTATTTAGACATAATATCCTGTGGGATTTAGCTGTGTTGTTGCTGATTACCCCTTGTCAACTATGCATAAAGTCTTCCAACAGTGACATGGCCGACTTTGCTCTCACCCCTGTTGGGAAGACTTTATGTAAATCAATCAGCTCCCACAAAACATAAAAGATCTATAGGTTCCCATGGAAACAGGGACTTTCATCTGAGGGTTAGTGAGAACAGCAGGTCAACCTGGTGCCAGCTGCTTTCTGAAGAAATAATGCATCAGAGCTGAGGCTGGCTGCTCAGACAACCAGGGAAGGCTCTAAACACCAAGCAATCAATCACACAGCGCTCACTGCAGATTTTCTCTGCAAAAACCCCGTCCCTGCTCTTGTTCATAATGATGTTGGCAGCCTTACCTGAGAAGGTTAAACTGTGACAACTGGTGGCAGACGCATTGCAAAGGGTACACGGTGGAGCTGAGTAAATGTGCGGCACAATATCAAAAACATAATTTCAGTTTTCAGGTTAACGCAAAAGCATCTGGACTCAGTTTTCAAGGTGAAGACGTTTTCTCTCTTCTCCAAGAGACTTTATCAGTTCTGAGATCAACTGGTAAGAGAGCTGAGCTTATATCTCTAGAGGGAGGAGTTTGACCTGAAACTAACTCTGATAGGACCAGGCTGTTCTGGTCTCATAGTCGTTAGCTATGAAAGGACAGTGTGACTCACATCAACAACTCTAACTTCAGGAGTGACCTGAAAACTGGGTCCAGATGCTTTTGCTTTAACCTTTTCTTCATTACTTTTTCAAGTCAAGACAATTACACAGTTAATGTGCCATCTTCTTCCTTCAGTTCCTTGACCACCTCCTGACTGGAATTGAGGACATTTGTGGACACTATGGTCATCACCATTGGAAGGACAAGTATGAACTTAAAAATTAGGAGTTAACATTTTGTATGACAAAATATACAAATGGAACTCACTATGGAGATTACCAGTTTATGAATCTTGCATATTGAGCATTTATTTTGTGAAATGCTACAAGCTACTTTTTTTCATTTGTCTTTTCAGACTGAACCGCTTTAATAAAAAGTATGTAAAGAGGTGCCTGATAGCAGGTGAGCGCTCCGAGGAGCCTCAGCTCATTGCCTTTTACCACAAGATGGAGATGAAACAGGCCATTGAGCTGGTGGAAAAAGGAGGGGGAGCTAAGATGCCTTCTGCTCTGCCTTCTACTGTTTCCATGCAGTAAGTGATCTTAAACAGCATATAATGATTTTTAGACTCATATAATCATTTTACTTTTTAGAGTTCTTGTCAAAATGGATAGAACAAAGTGTTTTGTTCCATAATGCCACTTCTCATGGTTTCCTCATCATCAGAAAGAAAAATAATAACTTGATGGGTTTATTCTTATGTGCCTCTAAATATAGAGCTGCAATTTATTTCCATCCCTCTGTAATTTTGTATCAAAGTAGCAACATGTGTTTATCTCCAGGAACATCCAGCCCAAGAAGGCTCCTCTTCCAGACAGAATTCTGCCACAGCTGCCTAAAGGAAAGGAAGAAGAGATCAGGAATATCCTCCGGAGCAACCTTCAGAGGACACGACAACGGGTAACATTAGCAATACTATATTTAAATTTGTCAGAATTTTGTTTTCAATTTAGAGCAGTTTCAAACATCAAGTTTTAACACTATTTTGATATTAACTTGAGTTGCGTGTTGTAACCTGTAGTCTTTATAAGCAAGTTTAATTCTAGGGTTTCAGAATGTAATTCTTTTCCTAAATGTGTTTCATTTCTTCAGCTGCACTCATACAACAGACACACTCTGGTGGCTGATCCATTTGAAGATGGCATTAATGAGATATTTCTTAGGAAACACAAGATAATGGGGAAAAAGGTATATTAAACACACCATTAACAGTCTTTTAACAGTGTTCAAGATTTCTAGTGTGTCTTCCTTATGTTATGCATTCTCTATACTCTCTATACAGCTGTTTATTACCTTAACAGTTTTTAATCACATAAAAATAACAATGCATTTTCCCGTTTTATCAGATTAAAGAGATTAATAACTACCTGACTGTGCCAGGTGCACCTGCTGACTCCCCAACCATGTCTAGGGCCAGACTGGCCTCAGGTAAACGGCTCCATCTTTGCTTCTACTAAATACAGTTTTACAGTGCGGTGCCTTTACATAGGCCTACAGCAGGAGGGATTTATTTTGTTAAGCAAAGGAAACGGCACTCACTCAACATTCCAGCAGCAGCAACCTTTCAGTCCAGTATTTTCCTACTTACAGAAGAAAGTATCTGCATGGGCCAGACTACCTCTAAACCAGTTTGTGGTTTTTATTTTAGGCAGAGATACTGATTTCAAACCTGCTCAACAGCAGAAAGAGAGCGAATGCGGTTCAGGTATGTGGTGAGCGTAGAGGGGATGCATTATAGTAACCCAGAAACAACTTCTAACATGCATGCGTCACCTTAATCACTTTAACATTCATTAATTAGCATTACTAATGAGGGGATTTTGTGCCTTGACTTCAGGAGGTTGATTTTAAAGAGTTGTATCCCATGTGTTTGTATGTAACTATCAGTTTGATGAAGATGTTGTGTTTTGAGATGACAGGTGGCATGGTATTTAAAGATGTCCTGTGTTTGATTATGGTGAAACAAAAAGCCTTTTTTACACTTATAAGCCCAAACCAAGGTTCTTTTATCAGTTTAACTTTCCACTTAAACTACATTCTACAGCTACACAAAATTATTCAAGGTAACTTTTGTGTTGGTGATTAAATATCAGAAATCATTCAATTAGTGCTGGACGGAAGAATCAAATTTATGTAGTGACACTTTAAGTGTGATTTGCGGCACAGGCCTGGTAGAGATCAAGTGGGTGGTTTATTTGCTATCTTTTGCCCGATGCAGCTACTTCCTATTATTAAAAACATGGCGGTTTGTATAAAATACTCCACTTTTTTCTCTCATGTTGATAGCATGTCTGACATGTAGCTGTAGGTTTTGTTGTGCAGAAGATTTGCACAATTAAAATGATCACACATAAAACATAACAATTTTGCTAAAATAATAATAAAATATATTTTTATCTGGATGTAAGTGACTTTATTTAAAGTAAAATGAGTAGAAATACAGTAAAAGAAATATTGGCTTGTCTGAATGATTTGTATTTTTATAATAGTCTTTTCATCCGATATTAAAAAGAAGGGCTTTACAATAAATTAAACAATGAAAGCATTATATCATAGTCAAAGGACTCTAAAATAAAAATTATTAATAAAAGTAATATAATTTAATGATAATAACAATCGGCGCTGCAGGAAAGCCCAGTGAATGATTACAGCTAAACACCTTTGACGCATAAGTCCTGTCTGACTGGCTTAAGTCCTGCCTATTTGTACAGCTGTTTGCCCTAAAATCGTAAAAATTAGATTTGGACACACCCCTCAATAAGTTTCCGTCTCCGTACCTGATACCTTAACTTTGATTGGGAAGATACAGCCTTATGTGTTATATATTCTGTGACAAACCAAAGTTAGATATGGCATATCCACAAGAGACAAATCTCACACCTCTTAGATTGTCATCACTCAATGCTCTCTGGGGCTTGAAGTCTTTGATAATGTGAGCCCTTGTTTATAATTAGTTTGGCTTAAGTGTGAAATTGCTCTAAAAGTGTAAATGTTTCACCAGTTCTGCATTGTAAATCATGTTTTTTTTTTGTTCCTGGAATGATTGTATTTTTAAACACTTAATGGCATGGAGTTTTGCCACTTTGTTTTGGAATAGACAATCTGTGTAACAAGATAATCATTTTTATTTTTTTTGTAAATGCGACGTCCTTACAGATCCACAGGCTTACAGCACAAAGCCAATGGTGAGCAACGTGCCCACTATTCAGGTGGACTTGGCCTCCCCTCAGTCTCCAGACTCCATGAACCTGACGGACGAGTTGAAAAAAGGTGAGGCGCAGCAGAACAAGGAGGACCCCGGCCTGGTGATGAGACCTCCCTCCTCGACAAGCAGATCCAACAAGCCAGAGGAGTCCGACAGGGACCAGCAGAAACTCACGAGGTGCTTGAGCGACCCCGGTCCCAGTGCAGATGAAGAGGAGGAAGAGCCGTTCCTGAATTAGGATGGACTACTGATATATAAATCTTGTTTCAGCTGGTTAATGTGGAGAGCTTCACTGCTCTGAGTCATCACATTGGTCCGGTAACCAACCAAGCCAAAACTGCTAATACTGTATGAACTTACCCGGGTTGAAAAAAAAAAAGAGCCATTAGTTTCTCATCATTGCCCTTGATTTTTTTTTTTTTTTAGACAGGAGATTGCTGGGAACATTGTGAAGACATTCAGGAAAGAACTATGCATAACCAAAGGTTTGGACTGTTTTAGTATCTGACTATGTACTTTTTATTCATCTGGGCTCCTAATTATATTGTGTCTAGTGTTCACATTATTTCTGCCTTTACAGCTATGATGTATGCTGGCCCTATGTATAAGCAGCTACTGTAGTAAAAGCAATTGTCACTTTTAAACCTCACTTTTAGTTCAGGTGTTCAGGTGGGCCACACTACAAACTGCTGGATATCCAAACATACAGAGTGTAGCTAGTTATAAATATTTTTGCCTTATTGTATGTCTACTTTTTTTACGTGGTGCAATCTCTCTACCTTAATTAAAACATGTTTAATTTCAGGGGTACTAACATATGTTTGTTAACAGATGTCAGGCAGTCTGTTTCCGAGCCAGTGTTGGTGGGGTGGAGCTTGAGGCTGGATGTATATCTGTGCAAAAGAACCACACTTTCTTCTTTAAAAGTCGTGCTTACTGACTTGTGGCCTTGTCCTATGGCTGTAAACTGAGCTGTGCCCTCACTCTTGTGTAAGGGGTTTTCACAACGTGTGGCTTCAAAGTGTTCAACAAACACTTCGTCTTAAGGTGCGCTGGGAGTGTTTGGGAAGCTGATTAAAAGGCAGCGATGCGGCACAGATGTTTTGGGATGTCAGTTAGCTCATTGATTCTCCATACTAATTATCTGACGTTAGAACGTTCGTCTTTCTGTGCGGATAGTTAAACAGCCTTTTAAAAGATGTCCTTTTAAACATTCATGTGCCCATTGTTATGTTTTTATTTTTACTTTTTTAGAGACTAATATAATTTTATTATTCCAAATTATATCCCAGATATAAGTGCTTTTATATTTGAGTCTTGTTATTTCTCCGGGATTCATGAAGCATTTGTGTCCTGCATCAGTGTTTCATACATGAATACGTACAAAGGCATCTGTATCTTGGGAAAGACCTAGTCATGGTACGGCAAATAATGTACATCTATGCAGAACAGAGAGCGTAAATGTAAACTATGATGCTATATTTATTAAAATCCCTTTAAAACCAAACTCTTAAAAATGTCTTTGCACATCTAAACAAGAACCTTACCTGCAGGTCTATTTAAGATCTTTACTGTTCCCTGTGTAGCTGTACAGTATGTTTAATCTAGTGCTACGCATGCTGCTTTGTGCATCTGACACATAATTGTATATTCACAAGTTCACATCTTTTAATGATACAAAGCACTTTGCGTTGGTTTTGCAGTCAGAGCAGTACAGTTGTTTACAGCTTATAGATATCAAATTTGCTTTAAACTCTAGGCGACAAATCAAGACCTATTCTTGCATCAAAATCCATGAAAAGTGTTTTAGTGAGTCTCTGCTTTAGTTTTCTGGCTGTTACTCAATGCTTCCTTGTCCTCTTGAAAGTGTCGCCTTACATCTAGAGGACTCACATTACAGCTGAGGGGAGAGGGCAGAACTATCGACAGGCTCGTTTGTGTTCCCTTGTTTTCTGAGATCTGTGAAAGGCTACAGTGGCTAAAAGGTTATACAGTTGTTTTTTTTTTTTTTCACCTGCTTGATGCTTCCCCTCCTTCATCACTTCTTATAGGATGACGGAGCTGAGAGAAGCATAGGGGACAGACTGTAATTGACTTGTCTCAAATAAATTGACTTGATTATATCGTCTGCGTGTGTAACGTGTGTCAAGGTGGCCGACGATGCAGGTAGAGGACACAAGACGGGTCTTATGTTATCAGTCCTGACGAGCCAGACGACATGTTCTACCTTCTTTCAGCCTTAAACCCCTCTTTAGCGACTGCTTAAAAGAGTGATATTTATGTGAGGCTTCTAAAATAGCGTATAAACTGCAGATATTGAAGCTTGTCGAGTTGAGCTAAATGCAAAATGCATCTGTCCATCTGTAAATGATCGCTGTGTGCCATCTCCCCAGATGCTTATGATTCGACATCTATTTAGAAGCGCTTTTTTTTTTTCTCTCTTACCCCTCAACGGCTTTGTCGGGAATACTTATTAGGTTTTACAAAGCTGTACACTGCATGTTTAAACTTCATCTTAGGAAGATGTGCAGGTTTGTTAATACACTGTGTGAGATTTCTATGAAAGAATATTCATATGCTATCAAAGTGTTGTATTTTTCATATAAAACAGATGAAACGTTTATCAGAAGTTGTAAAATAGTGAAGTGGAGACTAAATTTATTTAAATCAATTCTTTAGAGAAGGAATAACCTGTGTGTGTTTATATTATTCCAAAGACTTTGAGATGGTAAACACTATTTTCATAATTTATAATTTCTATAACATGTTATATTGATAATTTTATTAAAATTTAGTTTTTTGCAAATCTCTGAAGCCATACAGCCTAAAAAAGAACTTGTACTACTGTGTTCTGTTATCTGTACCAAACAAACTCTACCCTTTATGTTTAATGAGCATCTTATGAGAGGATTAATACTGTTTTATTTTGAACACATTCACTGTTGGCTCACCAGCTTTCATTCACGTGATGAAATGTACTGTGTGGGACATTTAGAGAAAAAACAAAGATTAACAAAGCAGTACAGTTCACTTTCAAGTGTGTTTATCAATTTTGTGAATGTTCCACACAGAATATTATCTAGTCCTCTTGTGCTTTACATCTTAAAGAGTTTTATTGTACATATAATCTTATTTAAATGGATTTTAATGTGTATTGAAGTGATCATTTGCATTGTCACGGTCAGTTCTTTGCGATGTGTGAGTGTCTTTTTTTTAAATGTTTACAGGGACATCTGGCCTGTATTTTCCAGACACGCTGTTGTAGCTTCACTAAGCTAAATTAAAAAAAAGTCTGAATGTACACCTACAGCCGATGCAGCTAAGAAAGTCAACACAGTTCTTAAAATTTTGGTAACTTTTATGTTTTAATTAGGAAGCCCTTGAACATAGGATTGTATTTGTACATTTTGACACATTTACATGAGCGTAATACTCTGAATGGAACCTCGTAGCTGTGGTGACTTTTGCTTCATCAGCCAACATTCACAAAGTAATGTGACATAGGAGCAGGCTGGGAATAGTTGCAGATGGGTCATAGACGGGGTGACTACAGCCTTTTGTGCGATGTAGTCACATACAGAGTGACGCACTCATGCACGTCATCCCATAATGACCCTGTGGTGTCAGTACACAGCAGCCATCTTAAGACTGTTGTCCTCACTGTGCCCTCATTTACCTCAGTTTTTCCACTTCACCAAACGTTTGTGCACCTCCACCGAGCACTTTAACAAACAAGTCCCTTTATTTCAGAGCTGTTTGAGTGAGCAATAAATGGCTTTGATGAAGTGTAATCATCGTGTGTGGCTTTCTCAAAGGAGGAATGTATTCAGGAACGGGCCTTACAAACAGTGGTGTATTGTGTGTTTAGTTTGTGTCCGAAAACAAAGAACATAATGGCAGGCAATGACAGAGTTGTTTATAGTTTTTTTGTTCAAATGGATTAATCTCACTGATCTGTAATTTGCAATAATATTTTTATTGTATGTGAACGGGAATAAAAATAAAAAATGTATAAAAGATATTGGTACGTGTTAAATCTTTTTTTTTTTTTTTTTTTCAATTTACAACCAGAATTAAACTACTACCTATAACATTTCTGTCTCCATATTTTGAGGTTTCTAAATCTGACAACTTTATGTATATATTTTTTTATCTTTTTACATCCCCATGGGGAAATTTATTATCGGCAGTCGCCACCAGGGGTCGTCCAGCATGTTTTCATATTGGTGGGTTAAAGTTGTGCTGCAGCTTGATTCTCACAAGACCAATCACAATCTTGTAATGGTCCAAGCAAAGTACTTACGGTTGAACACTGGCCTAACTGGCTTGTTGTGTTCAATAATGTGGCAGCTCAGCACTGACAGGTCTGGGTGTGTTTTAAGTTTGAAGCATGTAACTTTAAAGAATTTAACTTTAATCAGTGCATTACTCTGTGGGATTTTGATTGTCTTTGATTTTAAACATATCTTATTGGTTTTGTGCTGGTCTTCATACACGGAGAGGAAATACCAGGGGTAGGCTGAGGCTGGACCAGATCTGGACTGGTGGCAGAACCCGACGGATCTGAATCATCATAATCATTTGTTGTCTTTTGTTTACTTTAATCATTTAAACTGATTACATATACTTGAGGCTAGGTCAGCTGTCCTGCTAAGTTTTGGCTTCTATCATAGTATACAATTCACACCCAGCTAATATGTTGTTTTATAGCTAATGTTTATCAGCATAAAGAGGGGGGTGTTAAAATAATTAAAGCTTTAAAATTCTGTATTCAAATTTTAGCCTACACAAGTTTTATGTAAAGATTACTCATTGATTTCACAGTAAAATAAATAAAAAAATAAAATAATTGTTACGTTGAATGAATAAGCGATGGACCATTTCCCTCTCAACTTCCCACATGGAAGTAGGCTACTGCCCCCACCCCCAAATATAGACTAGGCCTAGGCTACATTTTAGCAAATAAAAGCCATGTGACCAATAGAGTTAGTCTGTAGTTATTTATTTCATTCAATAAATATTTCAGTAAATAGCCCATGATATGATTAAAAAGGAATCAGAATCAGGTTTATTGCCAGGTAAAGTAAAAAGAATGCCACAGAGCCTACTATGAATTTGTTTTGGCATATTTGGCATATTGCAAAAACAAAACAAAGGATAACCCAACATATTGAGAACAACTAATTTTAGGCTACAAAAAAAAAAAAAAAGAAATATACTATGAATTTACAAAAATATAGGCCTATAAGGCCAGTAACATGGAGAAATGTGCATCAACATGATGTAGCTTAGCCTATGTACACAATAGTGTGTCTTTAAAGTATAACAGGGATAAAGTGATAAGTGAGTCCAACACATGGATGTATTGTTGTTCTAATCATCCATGGTCCTACAGCAGAGGGGAAGAAGATGTTCCTACGGCGAGAGAGATGAACCAAAGCCTTCTGCCAGAGGAAAGGGGCTTAAAGAGTCTGTGTCCAGGATGAGAGGGGTCCGCTACAATCCAGCCTGCACACCCTGCAGGCCTACAAGCTTACTTTGCTGAAGTCCACAACCATCTCCAGTCTTCAGGGTGTTCAGCTCTAAGGTGTTGGCTGCACTGGGACTCTAGATGGTCTACCCCCCTCCTGTAGGCAGACTCATCCAGTGGGAGTGGTGCTGTCCGCAATCTTATGGAGATTAATAAATAAAGGAATTCTGATTCTGATCAACAGACTGGTGCAGCTGTTGGTGAACAAAGAGAAAAACTGATGGTCCATTCTCTCCCAGCCTTACGTGCTGTAAGAAATACTGCAATGAAACCTAACGGAAGCATGTATTTGCAAACACATTTCTTAACTGTACTGGGTTCAACCCCGAAGATATCGGGTTATTGTGATCAATAGTATTATTCTGATATTATCCCAGTGACCCGTAGGCCTGTTTCAATATGTTTGTTTTCATATGTTATTGCTTATCAATATCAGATTCTTGACCAAAAGTACAAAGGGTTTCTGGAGCTTAAATCTGAGAAGAATGTTGTTTTTTTAGACATGAATCTAAACAAAAAAGGACTGAAGATAAATAAGTAAAATCATGTAGGCCTAATAGAGCTGCAATACAAATTGAAAATCTTATTTTGAATGAACTTCTTTATTGAAGAACTGAGAGAGGTTTTACAATGAGACAACCAAACGGATTTCTTGGATGGTACGCCGTTTGAGCTGAAATCGTGGCTTCTTCTCCTGCTGGACCGGACCTTTTTGGGTCTGTTCCCGGCAGCGGGGCTGTGGTGAGGCAGCAGCCTGAGGCACTGTGGATGTGTGACACAAGTCATGTTAATTTAGAAAATTCTACTTAAACACCAAGAGGTGAGTTAGACTCTATATCTAAGTATAAATAATGATAATGATAAATGTCTCAAAGGAGCTAGTTCACCTTTGGGTTTTTGCTCAATTGCAACAATCTTTCTGTCGTCCCTCTCTGGGTAGACAGAGTTGGGATTGGAAAAAGCCTTTAAACAAGTACTTGCTCTTATAGTTTCTCTTTTCACTTCAACAAATCGCCCCCGTTTTCTCTCCGGGGAGCTGCTGCTCTCATTGGCCTTTTGTAAAACCTCTGAATAGTGTCTTTTCCTTAGGGTCCCAGATCGGACTTGCATTGGTCTCTTTGGGACGTGCTCAGTTTGAGCTGGTGCAGTGGCATGCTGTAACAGGAAACAAATTATTATTCCCAAACAAATCACTAAAAGAAATATCTATGAAGATGACGTCACACAGAAAAAATTACATATGATTGAAGTTTGTCTTACCTCCAAAACTGAATACCGTATTGTTTCTGAACACTCAATATTTTGTGCCCTTTGGACCCTAGATGTGACTTGGTAGTGCTCGTATTCTTGGCAGTAGTCCTCTCTCTCTGGAGTGCTGCTGGTCATTTGGTCAGTTCGGGCCAATGGGGAAGGAGCCTAGAATAATATTGTTATAATTTGTTAATCTGTACACCAAAGGGCCGAAACAGGAAATAAACACAGCTGCATTTATGTGAAAACAACAGGGAATTGATTATCTGAGTTGGACAATGCATGGGAACTTTGACATAATGTGTAACTGCTACTCAGAAAATAATTTCAAAATTTGGTGCCTGGCTTTTAATAATCAATAAGGCTGCAGTTTTGATAATTCATATACCTCACTACTATTTTGCTTAAATGTAGGTAAGTCCACTATGGCCATTTCTGGGACTAAACCTTGGCAGAAACCCCAGACAATGGTTAAATAAAGGTCAAAATCAAAGCCCAAACCCAGGACTAAAATCATGATTTACAAAAATGTGATTAAAGTGCCATGACCTGACATGTTCCAATGCCTGATTACATGCACACAGCTATATATAGATGAATTATTCTTGTGGACACAATAAATGTAGGAATATAACACAAATAAAATCTTGTTATATGCTCCATCTTCAGCCTGACTCAAAACAAAGCCACTTGGAGACTTGAGACAGAGGTTTGACTTACCCTTGTGACTGGACTGTCCTGGTTCCTATCCGGGCACTCATTCATTTCCCAGATCCCAGATTTGACATTGTGCTGGTCTTGGTGGAGCTCAAGAGTCTCTGGGGTAATACTGACAATGTAGTCAGCTGGCATAGGAGGAATCTGTTTTAGGGAATACACAATTTAATAATCTTACTAAATGTACTCAAGTATTAAGGATCATCTCAGTGCAGCCTTCAGCCTTCAAAGGACTAATCTAGGGCTATGTCAGGAATGCACCTTAAAGCTAGGAATAAGAATCCAGACACATATGATTTAGGGCTCAGAATAAATAAAATCTAGCATGTTGTGTGTCCTTTAACATTCAACACATAAATCCTACAACATTGTGTGTGATGTCCTACTGTGTGGCACCTTACATACTAACTTTCATTGACTTGACTTACACAACACATCAGTGATAAGTTTGGCTTACTTTTATGTTCAGTAACTTGTTAATCATAGATGGCGCAGGATCTTTTTGGATTTCTGGCCTTCATCGTTGTTTTGTTTGTGGTTCTGTTCTTGACTTGCTGGGAGTCTTTTGGTGCGGTAAATCTCTGGCAATAGTGCATAGCAGAAATTTGTCTTCAGACAAAGTGTTGTTTTTTTTATCCCAGAGAACAGATGTATGGGGAGTCTGTTTCAGGAGGTTATACATTAGACACATTTACACACAGACAAATGTCCAATAACCAAAGGATTATTTATAATATAATATAAAGATACTACACTCAAAATATTCCACACACAATATATAGAAATATAACAGCACATTACAACCTCACTCAACTTATAAGCAACACAACACACAATGTAAAGATATGATTCTAACAATATGAAAGTGTGTGGCAGAACATGTAAAGCAAGTTATCTTGTTCAACACATGTATTGTTTAAGAAATTGTACAGTAATTACAGTACTGTACAATTTACAATATACACTATTCTACTGCCCAGTGAGCAGAAAAACAGCACAACATAGGCTAATCCTTGTTATGGGCCATAAAGGGACCATACTCTTGTAAAGACCAGAAAGATTCAGACTCTTAAAGTTACTGTAAAACATTTTGTTAAACAATATATTAAGTAGATACAACACGATTATCAGCTGCCACTCAATGGCAGAGCATGTGTCTAGAATGTATTTTTATGCATATTTATGAATGCATTTTCATCATAAAATGACATTTTTACATGATAAGTTAATGACCAATGATTAAGCCAAAGGCATTTGATTTCTGCTATTTTATGGCTTTAATCTGATGGAATATAATATTATCTTTTTCAGACAGAAACATAAACACTAGCACATGATCAAAATGTCGATATGTTAATAATGACAGATTGAAAACCTGTCCTAAAAGCTTCAGGTGGCAGTATTTTCTTTTTACCGCTAGAGGAACCTGTCAATACACCCTTAACTCCTGAAGGGTTTGTTATAATAATTTTAAATTTCCTATTGTTTATAATTACTGGGTGAATATAGATATCCGCTGTTTCTTGTTCGAAGGGTGGATTACTGAAGAAATACACAAAAAAGATTTTCTTGTAAGTCCCGAAGCCGTACGGGCCAGACCTCCAGCTGTGTGAGTGAGGTGACAATGTCTGAAAAAAAGACCAGAGACGAGAGGACATACAGAGGCGTCTGAAACAGCTGGACTATTAGAGTTTAAATTCAGGTAAACAGCTGTTACATTTTTAGGGGTTATGAAAACAAAGCTTCTGTGAGTATAAGTTTAGTATAGGCCTACTTAAATGTTTGTTGGCTGCATGTTATCTACATATATTTGTGCATTTCAGTTTAAACTTACCGTGGAGGAAGATATCGTCCGCGGGACGAGGTAAAAAAAAAAACAGGGTTAGAACTGAACTCGCTAACCTCCTAATTCAGTTTTGTATTCCAGGGCTCTGATTGGATAAACTTCAGGTGATAAATCCAATCATTGAGCAGGTATTCAGTAAAAGAAGCCGCCCTTTTTTCGGGAGTCCAGCTCTGGACCTTCTGACTGTGAGGCGACAGTGCTAACCACCGCCCTTTCAACCACAGACTCAAACGACATAAGCTTTGCTGCTGCTTTCATTTATTTATTTATTTTTATTTTTTTACATATTTAGCACTCTTGAGTATAAAAATACAAACACTGCTTGTGCTTTATATTTTGGAGGGAACTGAGACCGTATTGACGACCAGCTAATTACAAATAATATGTAGCTTAAGCCTGTGTTTATTTTTACAATTTTTTTTTATCAGAAAGTATGGGGCTCAGTGGTAGAGTGGACCTCCTTCAAGCGAAAGGTATGAGGTTCGATTCCCGCTCTCACCACAGTGTATGCTGCCGTTGTGTCCATGGGCAAGACACTTAACCCACCTCGCCTCCAGTGGTGTTCCAGCTGTGACACTGGTGAATAGTAGCTTAAAGTAAGTCTCTTTGGATCAAGTATCTGCAAAATGACAACATATAAATGTATTAGTGTACGATTTAATTTTGACCAGAAGAGGGCGCTCTGCACAAGCAGATGGTCTTCTGCATTTAGGAAAATAGAAAGACAGAGACCATTTTATGTAGGGGAAATAAATTGCAACCTTGTAGCTACAATTGGACAGTTTGCAGAGTCTATTAAACTCTAGATGAACTGACTGCCTTGTGAAAGTGTAACGCTTTAGAAGGAAGCAGTAGCAGACAGAGCTCATTATCCTATTGTTTATATTTTTCAGTTCTATTTCAGCTGAATGAGAAATCACAATGAGTCAGCATCACCTTTCAACCAGCTTCATTTAGACCGCCGCGTTCACAGTGGTGCATTATTTTTGGAATAGATCTGCTCCACTTATTCTCTCCATTTAAATTGCTGGCGTGTGTTGTATTCAATCATTTATTCTAGCGAGTGGGCCAAGTTCATTTTACATCTGAAGAGTCTAATTTGAGGCTCCAATTACGGGAAATGTTTGTTGGCTGAAAAATACCCTTTGTATATTCAGTTTTGCCATCATTTAGCTGATATTCACCCCAGTATGACGGCACTATTAAAACCAATAAGTAAGCTTGAAATAAATATTAAATTGAACGTTTGTCTGGATATGTTTCAATAATCCAATTTAAAAACTATAAGCATTATTCTCCAGTGGGGCTCATCTTCCACTGTTCTTCGTGCACTTAACAGTGATATAAGCTACACTTCTAAGTCCCTGCCAGGTAGTCAGAATGGTAAATAGGCCTTAAAGCTTTCTAAATGTCCTGCTAGGTTTATGCACTTGAGTTTTACAGCAGGGAAATTACTGAGCCACTTTCTATTTTATCAGTGATAAAACTGGTTAAATTGCCGGATTAACAGAGGGCACTTCTGTTCATTTTCAGCTGCTCACACTTTAATATTTAGAGTGGCTGGCCGTTACTCATAGCCCTTCTGTTTGTTTTGAACATGGCAGCAGCAGGCTGGAGAAATGTGTGCTTTTTTTATTACATGTTAAGGATTTGCAGGCGGCATCACAATTTTTGAAAGTGCATATCTAATGAAAAGGTTCAGATTTGTTACAAGGTGAACTTTACTGCATTCTGGGGTGGTTGCAGACATTTTATTTCATTTAAGCCAATGTTGTCTTTGCGCTTACGAACCAGTGGATGGCACTGTGTAGCTGCAAACTCTTCAGCTGCCCCAACAAGTGCTGTCAACACTGCATCCACTTCTAACTTTTTCACTTGTAATTTCACTGTAGGACTGGTTAGCACCCCGAACACATACTGACATGTTTAATCAGTGTGTTGGGGAGGGAGTCAGGCATTCTGTGGCCCCATTCAATCAGCTTAATGGTGTGTTTGTTATCGCATTCACTACTCATTTACATGGCTCATATACCCCCTCTAATGTATGGCTAATTGTTGTGTTTAGGCAATAAAAAGCTTCAACTACTGCGTCAATGTTCCCCACCAGCGAACGCTCTGATTTCCAGCTCAGAGTAATGTGCTTTAAAAAGGTTTTGTTACACAAGAGAAAATGTTTTGATTACGAATCTGGTGAAGGGCGTTGTGCAAACAGCGGTTTGCCCTGTCCATAAAAAGAACAGACAAATTTAACTTCAGCAAAGCAATTCCCGCTGATCTCAGCCAAATTATATTTGCGCTGTCAGACAGAATTCAGTTTATTTATTTCCTGTGATAGCATTCATGTGTTTATGTCACATCTTACCGCTGTGTACTTAGAGGTTGAGTAGAACTGTTTAAGGCCGATGCCGATGTCCTTTTACCTCAGGGGTTGGTTGCTGAGTGTGTGCCAGTACATGATCAAGAGTCATCCATAGACAAAGTGGTGACTTTAAAGAGAACTTTACTCTTGAAAGCACCAGCCAATGACAAGATGGCAACATTCAACAGGAATAATTAATCTGAAACATTAAGCTGAGAGTCAATTTGGTGAAATCAGGGAAGAAAAATAGCAATTAAATGGCAGCCAGATTCTTATAATAGTATGAGTATGCTGAGTCATGACGAACATGCTGTATCTCGAAGCCCACACCCATCCCATCCCAAGAGCGAACCTGCACTCTCAATGTTTATAGTCCAATATCGGCTGTCCAACAGGGGTCATGATTCCCAATGTCAGGCAATGCTCTGCTGCGCTGCTTAGAGAAACAAACAGCAGCCATGGTGACATAATTAATCCAGACATGCTGGCACAAGCCAATGCATCTCAGCCTGCTGTCTGATGTATTGGAAAGTGCGTATGACAGAGATGGACTTTTACAATGGCATCTCATTTGATGAATAAAACATCGGTGCAAGATGGGACAGAATTGAATTTTAGAATACAAGAGAAGAAGTGGTGATGGATCACTGGACATATTACAGTCAGTGACCCCATAGGGAAAGGTTTAAAGACCCGCAGCTCTTTCAGGGCATGTTTTGCATTCCATTAGACAGACTAGCTAATGATTATATCATTATATGCAAAGTCATAATTGTCTGTGATTAACCTGCGTGTTTTTGTGCTACACATCTCTTCTCGGATCATTATCACGTCAGCTTTAAGCACAAAATCTATGCTTTTTAACCCTAATGTATTCTGCTTGTGTAAATTATTCCTAACTGATAAAGCATGCAGCTGTGTGATAAGAAAGACCAAACAAGAGTGCATCATTATTAACCTAAGCAAACATTTTTCATGCAGCACTAATTCTCCATTCCATGCTTCTAAATGATGCTGGTAGGTCTAGATGCAGGATCAAGAGGCAAGTATATTTGCCACAGGGGCAAAGAGGTGGTGCATTATAAAGAGCTAACACATTGGTGCTGTGGAGATGTGCACTTCATCCAGACATTGGAGGTTACTTAGAGTGCCAAGATTGAATGCAAAGTGTGCAAGGAATGGAGGCATTTAACTGCATCGGCTTTCAGTGAAAAATGTCTTTGACTTGAGTCTTGCCTGTTGGTTGCAGTGAGAGTGTATTGCCATGCTCATCTATCCTTGTGATAAACTGGGCTGTCAGCAGCTGGAGCAGCTTCATGCAAGCTCAACGTCTGGACTCCTGTATAAGCTGGTCTTCTGATGTTTCTATTACGATGGGTAGAAAAGCTGCAGTAAGTATTTGATTTAGATGGGATCAGCATAAACATATGAATAAAACATGAACATAAATTCATCTAAAAACCTTCATTAATTATCTGCTCTGCAAGACACACTGTGTGTTTTGTGCTCTGTGTGATCCAGCACTCACCCATCAGTCAAATCAAAGCCCCACTTTTTGTCTTAAACTGTCCGTTTACCAGTAAGTCTACAGTTTCAGGGAATAACACACTCATTGCGTGGATCACATTAGCTCTTTCAGCCTCATTCAGTCAATGTTTTTTTCTCTAAAATAGACCACTGAGTAAGCACTGCTAGGATGCCTTAGGAATAGGCACAGGACAGATTACATTTAGCATTCAGTCATTACAATGTGTGCCTCAGAACCTACAGCCTATATGTAATGTAAAAGAAGACTCTAGTCAGCTTGTATAGAATATATCAGATGAAATATAATAATGTCAGACTTTTATGGCTATATTGGAATAAACGGATGCAATTGAATTTAGGAATAGGTCCATAGTTTTTGAAGAAAATGTAGGACAACAGTAGTAGGGCCTACAGTATACAGTATATACCAGTCTTCAAATATTGCCAATACTGAGTAAAGCTGTTGTGAAAGAAAAAACGATTAGCCACTTACCTGTTGATGAAATATGATGTAATACTATTTTATAAGATCTGGTTGTTTGCAAATCATTTGAAGTCAGAAAAACAGGAAATATGTTACTAACAAAGGTAGGTGAGATTTAAATGCAAAGTGTCTCTTGAGGAATTTCTAAGACACACTTATGGATTATTGTTTAGATAGCTTAGCTGGCTAAAGGCCAGTGTTTCTCAAACCTTTGTTGTGGGACCCATATTTTCAAATGCCAAATTAGTTGTGACCTAGACTTTATGATGCCTACGTCTGGTCTATTTTTCTATAGCTTTGCTCCTTTTTGGGGTAAATTTGTTGGTTTTACATCTTAATTGCTGTTATGTTGGTTCAACTAAAGCAACAAGGCTATTTTAATGGAATCCCCATTAACCATCACAATCATGCTTCCACTTTTTCCAAATGATAAAAATGCAAACCAATCAAGTTTACCCACTGTCTGAGAAACAATGCCACAGGCTACCATCATGGCAACCAAAAACAATTAACTATAACCTTTCAAATATAAGCAGGTTAACTTTAACAGTTTGTACTTTGATACAGCTCATAAAACTGTATTTCACAGCTTACTTGTTGGTTATAAATTTCCAAATATTCACTGATACTGTCTATATTAGACTAGACTCTTCTTTCATATGTGCTCGTATAATATTTGCTTCGTTTGATTATAACCTATAGCGTAGGCTATATTCCTTCTTTAGTTTAGCTTGTTTGTTTAGTAGTATCCACTGGATACGGTCTGTGTCCTCTTCCGAAAGCTTTTTGGGGATTAAACAGCTTATTTTCCGAGGGGGTGTTGATGGTTTTCTAGCGTACAGAGCTATTCAGACCGCTCTGCTTTTGTCCGCAGGCTCATGGGCTTAACTCTGTTTTGATAAGCCGCTGTGAATATCCATCAAGACGTACGACCAGCCCCCTAGATTGTCGAGCAGCGGACCGTCTAGTCTCTCCTCCTATTCCCCGCTCTCTCTCCAAAGCCGTGGACTGTAAATGTTTCATTTGCAGACCCTCTCCTCTCGCTGTATGCAGGCGGACGTCCACAGCGCGGCGACACGAGTGCGCGCCAGAGACGAGAGCAGCGAGGCACGGCAGCGGCAGCGGCAGGCGGCGGACGGCAGCTGGTAGTACCGGGCGACGCGGCGCTGTGTCTTTGTGTGGAACCGGGAGGCTGCACGGTGGATTTGTTTATTCTACGGATTTGGACCAGCGGCTATCTCGGATAACTTCGTATGGGACAAAACCCGCCTTCTTTCATGTCATCCACCTATTTGTTTGGGCCGGCGTGTTGACGCCAGAGGAAAGGGAAAGGGGGGTGATACAAACGCAGGCTGGATGAGCGAGCAAAGACAAGAGAGGCGACATGAATTCACACGCGTCCACGGACAGCATGACAGTATAGACGCGATGAGAAGGGCTTGTGTTTTTTACGCGTGATTTCAGGAGATGATCCATATAGCAGCGTGGGCAAACAGAGCCGAGAAAGAGATGCTGTGCTGCTGCTGCACGCTGGAGCTCTCGCGCCGCGGGGCTTTTACGTGTTATTAAGGATTCGCACGGCGTTAAAATATGTATCTAGACACAACTTTGTTCCCAGGCCTGACTCACTGAGCGACTGGGAGATGCGCGGTGATCTTTTCTAAAAGTGTACGCCTCTGCAGATTGCGCGTTGTTTCCTGTTATATTCTCGCGCACAGCCCCGTGCTCTTACCTGATCCCGCAGCCTTGTATGGTTTACATTTCAAACCCCGAAGTCTTATTGATGTCAGTTATTGTAGTTACCTCAAAGCTCAAAAGTTACGTTTCCAAATGCGTGCTAAACGTGTAGGCCGGCCTAACATTCAGCTGACAGCGAGATAGAGACAGCCTTGGCAAGCTGTTCGTGCCACTCCAAGTGTCACGGGGGTGTGTTTCAAATCCAGCATATCTACTATTTACTTATGTCAACGCAGCGGAGGGGCCGCGCAGTGTAAAGGACACTGTCATAGCTCCGCGTACACTCGCACTGTGCTCTAGCTGCGTTCACAAAAAGTTTCAATGGTTTTCCGAAAGTTGCCCGGTGTTTCGGCATCGGGCATGGGTCTGCGCCTGTCCCAGAAGTTCGTTTTTCTGCTATTTCTCTCTGGCTTAGTAACGCTTTGTTTTGGGGCTCTTTTCTTTCTGCCGGACTCAGTGCGACTAAAACGCATCTTTTTGTCCAAGACAGAGACCCAGCCTGTCACTGTTGGCTCGGGGTCCGAGAATGACGCCAGGGAACACTTAAAAAGACCCAAGGATCAGAACATGACCCCAGCAAAGGGAGAGACCACCAGCACCAAGCTGAAAAGCCTCAGCCGCAAGCCTTCCGTGCCACGGGAGGGCACAGAGGAGCGACTGGCCGGCGGGAAAGCACAGGAGGACCTGACTCTGCCCAAGTCCAGGACGGAGCCCGCCACCTCATCAGACCACGGCGTGGACACGGATCCTTTCAGCTACAAGAAGTTCAGAGGGTGTCTGCTCAAAGCGCCGCTGGGGAGAGAGAAGGGCAAACCGAGCGACCCCCAGAGCAACGAGAGGCGGGAGAAAGTTAAGGAGGTAAGCGCCGTCACCTGCAGGGGCTCACTTCACCGGGGGCCATGGTGCCAGGGCTTGTGTGGGAGCGTGTGGTCATCATTAGGTCTGTGGTGTAGGCCTATACTCACTGATCTCACCTAAATGTGACAAATAATATGAGGGAAGAGTAATAGACACACCTAACTTTGTGTGATGTTATTTGAGGTTTGAAAAGAGTGCCTTATCAGGTTATCAAGTGTAACTTCCTGAAGTTTAAATGTTTTAAAGTGAGCTTTGCAAAGTGCGGAAACTCCATTAGAATCAGAAAACGTCCAGTCTTTTCATTCTGACATAAATAAACATAAACATTTTATTCATTTCAACTATGACTTGGATGTTAGAGGATGACTTCTGTTGATGAATGCGGAGGACAATGACAATGCTAAGTCCTATATATAATTACACGTCTAATATTGCATCTTTATAAGTAGTGTTGTCAAAGTGACTATCTTGTATTAGTGTAGTTAATAAAGTGTATGTGACAGTAGTCATAGCGATTGTCTACAGCACTCTATATAATGATTTAAGTTACTATGTCAGTCTGATAAATGTGCAGTTGTGTCACAGAGAATGACAAATTGTTAAGGATTCAGCTGCGACACCTCCATCACCCTGCCACAACTGGCTGTAAGTAATGTGGGTGCAGTGACACAGTGGGCAGAAGCTCTCGGAGCTGTTAGCCAGCCTTTGTTGAGCCCTGTGGGTCCAATAAGTGCTCCAGAGTGGGAGCGTCTGTGGATCACACATCTGTACCCACTCAAGGCAAGTGAGGCTGAGAGGAGAGAGAGGGGGCGGGGCCACGGGCCTCATGTTTAAGCTTTCAGGCTTGGCATGTGACACGGATAAGTCCTGTTGTCAGTCTCACTCACAGGCGTCTATCGCCCTCTAACACTGCTCATGCTTTTGTACCTAGAGGTGATGTACATGATAACTGAGGCATCAGAGGACGCACTGGGTCATATGCCCGCTCTACTCACTTCTAACTGACTCATTCTCTTTTGATGCTCTTTCAACTGAATGTCAATGTGACTTTGGTTGGCTGGTCTGTTCAGCTGAGCTCTGCAAAATTCTCCACCACAGGGTCAAAGGCGTGAGGAAAGTGTTATTTCTCCACGCCCTTCTTGCCCAATTATGTTGCAGAATATAAATTTTTGTTGCTGGTTCTCAGCGTGCAGACTTTTGAAGGTGTAGGTCAGACAGTGTCTTCTCACTTACAGCACGTACATATATATAGTATCTCAAGGCAAGCATTTCAGTAGGTGCTATTGTGGCAGCACTTGTTACTGTTTCAGGCTTGCTGGCGACATTCCAGATGGATTCTGTGTTTCCTGGAGGCCCACATTTGGCCAGCTCATACAGACCAACACACTGCACATTGTGCTAAGACTGGACTGAAACCGCAAACATGACAATAACTTGAATAGTAACATGCAGACATATTTCAACAGACAGTCAGTCATCCCTTAATTCATTCTCTACCGCTTCACCGTTAGGGCTTGCACAGGGCTGAACTCTGCCATAAAAATAAATGACACCACGTATCTCTGTGGAGCATGAGATTAACATGAAGTAGTTGTTACTTTCAAATCCCATGTGGCTTTATTTCCCAATCTGCGGTTGGGCATTGTTTTTCTCAACTGCCTCTCGGTAGAACACAGCTATTCAGAGCTACAGAATCCACACTTTCCTGCTGTGTGTGCACCCACTGCCAAGAGAGGGTGAGTAAAGGCACAACGGCATGATCACACAAGGTAAATGTTTGAAAGGAGCCCACCTCGAGCTAAGCTGCAGGACCCAAACAAATCATGCCGAGACATTCTGGTGCTGTAGAGTTGTTCCAACAACTCAACACAAGCAGGTACTTTCACATCCTCAAAGTACGGTTGTGCTCATAAGTTTACATACTCTGGCAGAATTTGTGATTGTTTTGCCATTTTTCAAAGAATATGAATGATAACACAAAAACCTTTCTTTCACACTTTTTTTTTAACCAAAATCACAACAGGAACTACCCAAATGACCCTGATCAAAAGTTTCCACCAGTTCTATACTGTGTATTGCCACCGTTAACATCACTAAGAGTGTGAGCTCTTGTGGTAGTTGTGGATGAGGCTCTTTATTTTCTCAGATGTACAAGTTCCTGTAAATTCTTGGGCTGTCTTGCATGAACTGCCCGTTTGAGATCTCCCCAGATTCACTTTATGCTGCTGTAGCCAATGACAGGTCGACTTGGCCTTGTGCTTTGGATCAATGTCTTGTTGGAACTTCTAAGTATGTCCCATGCATCTGGGTTGTTAAGTGCAAATTTTCCTCCAGTATTTTCAGATAACATGGTCCATCTTGCCATCAATTTTAACCAAGTTTCCAGTGCATTTCTAGCTCTCACATCCCCAGAACATCAGTGATCCACCTCCATGTTTCACAGTAGGAATGGTCTTTCATCATAGGCCTTGTTGACTCCTCTCCAAATATAACATTTATGGCTGTGGCCAAAAAGTTCAATTTTGGTCTCATCACTCCAAATGACTTTCTTCCAGAAGTTTTGAGGCTTGTCTCTGTGCTGTTTGGTGTATTGTAAGGTTTGTGGCATTCGTGTAATAAGGGCTTTCTCAACCATGCAGCCCATTTTTCATCAAGTTTTTGTTGGTCTACCGTACCATGGTTTGGTTTCAACAGAATCCCTCACTTTCCACTTTTTTATTAGAGTTTGAACACTGCTGATTGGCATTCTCCATTCCTTGTATATCTTTTAATATCACTTTAGGGTTTAATACAGTTCAATTACCTTTTTCCGCAAATCTTTTGATAATTATTTTGCTTCCATATGACTCAGAATACAGAAACTTAAAGGATGAAAGATGCAAGGGTCTGTCAGGAGCCCAGAAACTCAGACCTTTTAAACACACACTGTTTACAAGCAAACAGATCAGAACAGGTGAGGATGGTTACCTTTAGTAGCCATTGTGTAACTTGTGTGCATGTTATCAGGACAAAATCACCAGGGTATGTAAACCTTTTATCAGGGTCATTTGGGTAGTTTCATTTGTCGTTATAATTTAAAAGCGTAAACATGGTTGTTCGACAATTAATTGCTTCACCCAACCACTAACTATGAGTAAAAGAAAACTGTATGAAATTGAAAACAATGCAAGCCATGTCCTATTAGGAATTCTTGGATGTAAGGCATCACCAAATCATCTGCTTGGCTTTGTTGCCGCCTTGCTGGCTCTGACTAGATACTTGAGATTGTGCCTCGAGCATGTGTGTCCTATTCTCGTATCCTACATTCACTGTGCTGCTGTTGTCCTTTAGATTTAAGTAAGGTTAGAGCTGGAGTGCTGTAATAAAACACCAGATGCAGAGTGCCAAGGAAGTACATCCAAACAGACCCAACTGCAGAGCCGACACCACAGAATGTTCACAGAATGAACCTGCTGTATCTCTTGGTCTTCACAGCATCACATTTACCAATAGAGTAGTGTGCATTAAAAGCCTCTGTCTGTAGAGGCTGAGATTGGCTCCCTCTGAATGTTTAACAGAGATAGGCTGGGGCAGTCAAGGCAGGCTGTTCGGAAAGTTGGAGAAAACTAAAAGAAGTGGCCCCTCACATGATGTGTTCCTGTGGGTACAAAGGATGGTGCCAGGATAACAGTTGTCAGATCATCCATATCCTGTTTTTTTCAACCATACATATATTGTGTGTATAAACAGCATGTGGCTGTACAGACTTGTTAAGGTATAGATTAAGTTTTTGGTTGCCTCCCGAACCTCCCCTGCCTCACGGTACAGGCCAACAACACTATAATGACATGTGCGTGTGCACTGGTTCTCCTTTAAAAACAGGCTTTTATAATGGTCATCTGGGTGTGGGTTTGTTTTGTGTGGGCCTATTCCAAAATAATAATCAGTATCTCAGAGAATTGGAAACCCCCTGTGCTTTTGGAAGAAAGGATGTCTAAACAAAGGCTTAAGAAACACAAAACAGTTGAATTCACAAAGTTTGCAGCACTGATAAAACAGTGGGAGTGTTTACAACATTACCATTTCTGTGTGTTCAGTTGGTAATCTAAAATCTAAGTTGCAGAAAAAAAAATCTAAGCTGTAAAAAGCTTTAAAATGTATTGCAAAATTGTTTCTTAAGCCTCCCGGCCGATTCTGGTCGGTTTGACCTCCCCATTCCCCTGCGCTCTCCCACTAAGAACCAGGTGTGCCCAACAACCTTTAGTCCAAGGCAGGAAAATGGCTGCCTGCTGGGCGAGAAGAAAGAAACGGAAGATGAACAAAGTTATAAGGAAAGGCTTACACCCTTGTAGCGCTCCTACAGAGCTGTGAGATTTGTGCTTTTGCCTTCCACTGTGGATGCTGTGCAAATGTCACTGGCTGGTCTTCGGTCTGTTTATGTGTGGGAGTGAGCAGCTGGGCTCTCTGGATATTAATACACGGTGCAGCTTAGGTAGATATTATCAACCTGCTAATGCCGCAGGGCATTTACTGAAGAAACTGACCTTTTGATCTACTGTGGATTGTGAGCGTTTTGTGCTAAATATATACCAGATTCTAAGCATCCAGAGTTAGTTTGGACCGATTGCAACCCCTTCTGAAAAGACAATAGCCAGGCATTTAAAATTACAGCTAGAGTTTACATCAGGCCTCATTTCTGTGTAAACGGCTTTTTCTCATGGATCATCTCCTTTTGTATTGCCAACAGTGCATTCCTGTCCACTTAAAACAGGCATGCAACGTTTACCAAGCAGCTTGTTCTTTCAGTGGTAATTGCAGTAGAAGCTACATACTTTTGTTTTGTTCTATTTCTATAGTATCCACCCATTTCACTTTCACATGAAACTAACAACTGTTTTCCCAAGGCTCACTGAAGCTTTTCGACACAAACTGTGGCTGTCTGGAAAGTATAAAGAATTGATCATTTTAAAATTTTAAGTTTTCACCATCTTCTAAAACAGTTCTTGGGAGCAGGAATGACATCAGACCTGCTCCAAAATCCTTTTAACCAGAGTAGGTCCACGTTCAGATCAATACCTGTAACCTAAGTGCACGTAATGGACTCATTTCTTTTTTTCCACTTTGCCTAAGAAACTAAACCTCCTGTCTGTAGTTGAAAGCAGAAGCATCAGTGTCACCAGCTGCACTTAAATGATTTAACATTAAAGTAGGCCTGTAAACAAACAATTGTTTTAGCCTTGTAATGCTGATGAAGAATAAACATTTTATGATACATTTTACTGCTGCAACAAAGAATGGATAAATCATTTGATCATTTTCAAAGACAATTCCTGACATGATCACTGTACCACATCTTAATGGCCAAAGAGGTGGAGAGCAGAATAAGAGCAAGATCAGGTAATGCACAGCTTTGGAGAGAAGTCTATTTTTCTGTGATTAGGTCACACAATACAAGATATTTTTCCTAAAGCAATCACTGCAGGAAAAAAGGAAACGACAAAAGTGTCTAGAAGGAAAACGAAAAAGAGTTTTTTTTTCCCTCCTTGCACTGGCGTCGTGGCGGGGGCAAGGCTCTCTGTTACGACCTGCATTTGAAGAGGCTGTGCCTGTGTGCAACCACATAACTCTTGTGCAAGTTTATTCAGACAATTCTCGGAGCCACAATCACAAGAAGCACAAAGGTTGCCTTGCCTGAGCAGACCTATTAATTTTCTGTACCAAGTGTCTTTGTCTGTCTTAGAGTCCCCAGCTTTTATGGGGTTTTATCAGCATACTGAATTATCCCCCGCTCTTTGAAAGCAGCTTGTCTTTTCTGAGGATGTGGCCAAGTCAACAGTTTGCACATGTTTTCCCTTATTACACAACAGAAAAAAAAAGATTTTCTCTCAAACTACTTTTTGTTTGCTCCCTGATTTGCAGCCGTTTCACAAGAGCTATTTATTTGCTGTACTGGTCAGAGGCCCCCCGACTGTTTACCGTCGCCCACGGGCCCTGCGTCACTTCCAAGTAAAAAGCACAGGGTCATGTCCTGGGCCAAAAGAATTTGTACATGTTAACCTGGTTAAAGAACTACACAGCCAGGAGACTTTTCCAATATGTTATTCCTAAAAGTAAAATTTCCACTTTGCTTAGATTTCATCACCCAGTGTCTCTCCAAAATGTTTTACACTATCAGCAGCCCCCCCAGGTTTATTGCTCTGATGTTGCAATAAGTTCCACGGTAGCCCATTTATCTTGGGTTAAAGGCTGCTGCTGACATAATGGGGTCATTGTGTGTCTAAATCCCAGATTCTGTTGGAAAAACATATTGTCATTCCTCAGTGGTCACGCTTAAGTTAATGCTTTTTTAGAAAACAGAGAACACGCCAACCTTCCTTTAAGGTTAGGGCTTAAAATAGAGCTTTTTATTAGCATTATCTATACAAATATATAAGTAAGAATAACTGAGAACTGGTGAAAACAAAAGATTCTGAATTTTTATGTGTGTGTTTGCCACAGAGGAGGAAAGTGCAGGAGAGGAAAGGTCCCGGCATGGCCTTGTTTGCTGCTGGCGCTGCTTGACTCCCTTTACTAGGTGGAAAACTGAAATTGCCTCGTGTGCCCCAGCAGCTCTTCTCTCCGGCCTTGCTGCTCAGGCAGATCCAGCAAAAAAAAAGAGAATGATGTAGAAAGATGGAGACAGTGGCCTAGATGTAACCAGCACACGACGGGAGCCCCAAGCTGTGTCGCAGCCCCCTTAAGCCTTTATGCTTGCCTAATTGGTCAGAAACTACATGAGTGCCTGTATTCACGGGGCAGACAACAGACTGGGCTGGGGCAACTTGTTTTAACCCATATTTCTTCCTCCTTCTTCCTCTTGCCTTTACTTTACTTGGTCACAGATTTATTGCCTTACAGAAGTCTGTCAGTGGCAATATTCTCTTGTTCACCTAGTCTTCTCCAGAGTGCCAGGGTGTGCTGCCGTCCGTTACAGATTGGACCGCCTGCAATGTTGTTACCCTTTTGTGACACGGTTTCAGCCTACTTTCAAGGCGGCTGTCTAAAGCTGCCAAGCCTTTGACCTACAATTGAAGTGGAATCCCCCAATAACACATTATCTTTTATGTATCATGTTTTATCACTAGACAGAACAATAGCATCCTAGAAGGCTCCTGCTCTCTGTGTCTCCCTTGAGATTTTCTTTCTTCATCAGCATCACCAGGCTAATAGCCATTAATTAGTTGAAGACATTTTAGCAAGAGCTGGGTGTATTTGTTAATTATTATCACAATTAGTGCCATAATCAAATGGCATCACAAGTGCACAGTGGTCATTAGAGAAACAGATTTCTCTTGTTTGACTTAGATAATTGTTTTTTTTTGTTCATTGACAGTCAATCCAGAGAAATAACAAATAAAAGGATAGTCCTATAATTAAAGTCTGTGTGTGTGAAAGCAACAGCTATGCTTATCATTAATTGGATGGTCCTTAAGTGCAAATCTATGAGAGTACACTGTGGGGAAGCAGCTAGATATTCAGTGGAAGTATATGTGCATTATTTTTAGCAAACATTGTCTCTTGATGATGTACTTTCAGTGGACAGAGCCCAGAATGAAGTGTATTTTTATAGAAATAATTCCCCTTCAGTGAAAGTAACTGTTATAAAAGCTGCTCTAATGGTATTGACAGGAACCATGTGCGTAAAACCTACTCCTAAATTATACACCCAAATCACCCAAACATTCTAAAAACATCACCGATTACACTTTTCTACTTCAGAGAATATAATAATCCTGTAGCTTTACAAAACCACTGTTATGTAAACTCTTCACTTCCTAACTTCATCTGTTGTGCTTGGCTTTCATGTCAGAGCCCACATGTCTGTACGCCAACACTGTTGAGAATGAAAGACGTTACTTTCAACAGTTCAACAGCAACAGGAAATGGGTGGGACGCCAATGTCCACTTTCAAAAGTGATTGCGGTTTCTCTTTCTCTCTCAGACAACCCCCAAAGCCACAAAGCATCTGCATGTTTTGTTTCAGTAAAACAGCTGCTGCAGTTTTTGGGCCGGTATTCCAGACCAATGTTAAATGTGGAGTACATGTTTGAGATAACCTTGCGGGTAACTCTATGTATATATTAATTGACCTTTTGTTGTGATATGAAATCAGTCAGCTGGTCCGAAAAGTCATTACAATTAACGACACTCCATAGCTATATCAGTGTAAACGTCTGAACCATGCAAATGATCTTGAAATGTTTGAAACTGGATTTTAGTATGAAGCCGAGCAGCAGGCAGGAGTATATGTGCCAAAAAGTGTATTTATTAACAGAAACTAACTAACTAGAACAATACAAAGAGCATCCTAGGATCCAACAGAACAAACGTAAGAACAAATAAAAATGAACTGCAGCCTCACTGTAAACAGCCTAGCCTCCTCTCCTTCACACTGTTACCTGTTAAACACCCCTCACCTGCCTGGAAGGGACCATGAACCTCCAGGGAAGGTAGAAAATGACATTGCCCCATTAAACACAATAACCACACAGATTAACTGATAAACAATCCAAAACTCAAAAACCACAATATATTCAAAGCAATATAACTGAACTAACTAATTTAAAATGCATACATTAAGCTTTGATAAACTCATAACATTTGTTTACCCCCTCTAACAATCCCCAATGCAGAGGCCTGGCAGGCCCGGTGTCCTCACTCTCCCTAATTTGAGCTGCTGGCCCCCTGCACCTTCAACAAGCCACACCCACAACAGACTCCCACATCAAACCACGGCATAAACACTAACTAAAGTCTAAACCATATTACGTACAAAAATAAAAAATAGGGCTCCAGTGAGAGGGAGGATACACCTCTTTCACAGATCTAATTAGACTATTTTCATCTGCGACCCTTTACTAAAAGCACAATCCATCTCTGAGTTAATTTGACCCACCATTAGAGTGGAAACCTGCTGCTAACTTAACCAACCCCCCGCCACGAGATGTGTGACTGGTCATCAGCGCGCTCCTAATGATGTCTTCTCTGCACCAATGTAGAGCGATGGAAATGGCTGTGACATGGCTGTTACAGTGACATTCTCCAGTGACCCGGGTCAGAGATTGTAGGCTCGGGCCCCAGAGGAAATACTGCTTCAGAGGCTGAGTTCAAGTCACTTTCAATTTATCCAATTGGAAATATAAATTGAAAAGAGCACTTCACGGCGTAATAAAGAAGCAGCAATTTCCGTCATGATAATAGTAATTAGATGTTTGATGGAGGAACTTGGGTTGATAACACTCACTGGATGGAGCCAAAATTAATTAAAGTTGAGATTAAAATTGGCTGTGAATGTAGTGCTTGTTTTAAGAGTCATTTGAGCCAGCATTTTTCTGTTAAAGCGTAACCGTAAACTTACTTTTCTCACACTATGGGTGTTTTCTGCAAACACAGACATGATGCTGGATGTTGGGTGTCATATGTGAAATTAGAGCTAGGGGATATGGCCAAAAAATTATCACAATATATTTTTTCATATTGGTCGATATCGATATTTATAATATTATTATTTTAGTAATTAAAAGCACAGGTATTTCAACAATGCTGCTGTAGTGAAGCTGAGGCTTTTATTTTGAACAGGTGGAAGTGTTAAGCTAACAGTCACAGAATCTGAAAACTAAATGTGAGTCTAACTCCTCCTGTGCTGCAGCGGAGGATGAGGACTATAGTTGCTCATACTTTATTAAAGTAGGAGGTCATCTTAAACCTGAGCTTCACTGAGTGTCTTTATCAAATAAAAAAATGACCAAAGCAATATCATCGAGATTGACATTTTATTGCAGTGTCACTTCAAATTTGATATTTGGTCCTAATCTCAGTTGGACATTTACTTCACTTTTCCTATTCACCCAAACAGAAGAACTTTTTTCCCATGTGCTGTGCGACAATGCAAAGCACATGGGAAAAAGTTCTTCAGTAAATGGAAAACAGGCCTATCTGTGAGGGTAAGCACAACTGAGTGCTTGTGTGGGAGGCCATTGGCTCTGAGGAGTGACTGCAGAAGTAATGCAGTCATTGTATTTTCCAAGTAAAACAGGATGGATGGTTGCAATTAAGGCTGTAGTGACCATTAGCAGAAGAACATTTCCAGAAGCACAATGCAGCTCGAGATGGACAATAGCAATGTTTTTTCTTATGTTTCACTTTTGTTTATCCTTGTATTTTGAGGCAACAGCTTTGTTGTTTTTTCTATTGTTCTTTAAGAGTAAGAATAAAGTGCACTTATGTGCTTACCTCAGTAAATATTCCCCACACATCTCCTCGTCTGTACTTCACTCTGACTGACACAGTAATCAGCAGAAACCTCAGCCCGATAAGCTGTAATTTTTTTGTCTTTAACCCTCAGGTTGTGGGCCGTGCGTCTTCCCTGTTGCTTTGATTGATTCAGAGACAGATAGAACCAGATATATGCAGCTGGAGCGAAGGACACATGAATGACAACATAATACTGGAGCAAAGAACATTGTTCTGCTGTTGTGAACTTGATGTTGTTTTAATTAAAAAGATACACATACACAACTGACGAGTGAGGAAGACTAATTACTATTTCAAATTAATTGTCAAAATATCTGATTGCGACCTTTTTAAAAATCCATTCAATGACAGTGACCTTCAAATCAATTAGTCACACATTCAATAATTGATACAAAAAACACTGTAGGGCCTTAAAAGTCCATTAGCGCTCATGAGCAGGACTGTGCGTGCTCTTCTTTCTAATGCCAGATATGTTTGGATTTGTTCTTTTTATTTCTGTAAATGTCAGAAGTCATTCTCTCAGTATTCAGTGTGCTTCCATTTAGCAGATTTTGATCTCCTCTGAAGCGCTGCTTAAAGCGACGCCACTATCACACTCAGGGGTCGGCTAGCTTCAGGGAAACTGAGTTACTTTGTATTTTAGCTCGCAAGTCAACACATGAGTGAGCTTACAATGCTAACTGAACTAAAGGAGCTAACGGAGCAGAACAACCCAAACCAAAATAAACAAAAGACAATTACTGGGCCCAGAGTGGTACGGGCAGATTTAGCTGCACAGAGGAGGAGATAGGAGTTACATCTAGCCTGACGAGTGTAGAGAATTAACACAATTGTTAGACGGTACATAAAAGCCAAAAAGTGTAGTGTCTGCACTTTTAGTCAAATATAAAATATAACTAAAAATAAGATTAATTATATCACTTTTCCAATTAATCTTATAGTGTTAAATTTGGAGTAACTACACATTACACGGCCCAGTGGTTAGCACTGTTGCCTCGGGTCGGGTTCGATGGGGCCTCTCTGTGTGGAGTTTGCATGTTCTCCTCGTGCTCGGCTGGGTTTTTTCCAGGTACTCCAGTTTCTCCCAACAACCTCAAAACATGCTATAGTCTCCAGGTGGTGACCTGACTGGAGTACCTGGGCACCCCCTAGTCGCGACTGCCAACAATTAAATTTCTTATCCACTTTTTTAGCAGTCAACGGTCAAGGTCTTAAAAATTCAGACAAAATTCATGCTTTACTTCATAACAACTAAATGTTTATTTTTATTGGTTCAACAAAATGCAACCTGAGCGAACAATCTAAATCTATTGTGACTACCCTTTGCCTTTAAAAAATGTTGTAGGTACACATTTTTGTAGGTAGCCTACATGTTTTTAAAAGAACTCAGTATGCAGGGTGTTTTCGATCACTTGGAGAACCACATCAGACACTTCTGTTACCTTTTGTAATCCCAGACAGACTTGATGACATTGAGACCAGGGCTCTGAGGGGACCATACCATCACTTCCAGGACTTCTTGTGCCTCTAAGATTGTTCCAGATGACACTGACTGTATGTTTGGGTTTGCCCTCATTGCATACTGTAAACTGACTGAGACAAACAATCCACTTTTTTAATTTCAGTAGCATTCTTACTTTACAGAATCTCTTCACAACCCCCTGAAACTTTTGCACAGTACTAATATATTACACTACAAACTACAATAAAATCAATTCAGTTCAGAGTTCTGAGATATATTTGTTTGACCCTCTTTTTGGGTGTTATACTTTGAGTGCTAGGTGGAAAAGCGGCATATTAAATCACTGCCATTTTGCCATTATCAAATAAAGTTGATCTTTGCAAATGCGTATGAAAATGTTCCCATAGAGTTTACATCATATCCCACATCCGAGTTTCATTTGGCTGTCGGACTGGTCCAATTTGGAGCCTATCTTTTGGGACTGGCACAGGGTGGTTGGTACCCCTCCCTGTGCACTGAACTCATTTACTCAGTGCTGGCATCACTAATGTACAGAATATCTAGCGTAAACGAATGGGGATCTCCACTTTCTGCTTGTAAGACTCTTTTCCCTGCCTTTTGTATCTCCCTGTGCACACTTGTTTAGATGAGTTTCACATTGTTGGTCCTGTCGTTCTTGCTTCCATTTCTTACCCTCTGCATCTGTCATTTCCAATTTCCCTTTGTCTCCTGTTGCCCTTGTATCTGGTAGCTTGTTGTTTCAGAAATGCTGTGCCACTGCTCTACTGTAGTCCCCCTGTCATGAGAGGCAGATTATTTTCTTTTATGTCGGCCTCGCTCACATCATCCTTGTGCCTGGAGAAACAGATGGAGCCCTTGGCAAAGTGTGCCCTTGTTAGAATTCACTATGAGCGTGGCAGGTTAGAGGCCACGCTGAGTCATTCGCGAGCATTCTAATCTCTACTCTTATCATGGCTGTGGCGTTTTGTGATGTCTATTAGTGCTGTCAGGGATGACAGAGACACAAAGTGATTTCACAGCTACTGTCGGGACGGGGCACGCGGTAGGGTAAATTACAGCGGAGCAGGCAGCATGGCGTTGTGCTGGGGAGTTGTTGATTTACTATTATCAGAATAAAGCCCTTCTTTTCACAGACTGTGCATGTACCTTGTGTTATTTATACCACTGTAACCTGTAGAGAGAGGTGCTGGTCTTTGAATTACGCAGGTCATTGAATTTACCAAAATGTAAGTGCTCTTTTGACTTGCTGAGTTTAGATTTAGTGGCACTTTGGTTCAGTGACTGGAAAAGAGAAAATTAAAGTGCACTTTCTGCTGATAGGGCCAGAATTCACTTTATTTACTCAGCTATATTTTTTGAGTTGCCTTTGCTGCAATTCAGACTTTGTAAACCGTACTACAAACACGTGCCATTTTACCGCATCTTCTAGCAACAAGTTGTGGGTAGAGTAGCCTAAAATTGTCCTCAAGTAAAACTAGTGTTACTTCAAAATAATTTTACTCAAGTAGAAGTAAAAAGTAGTCATCCCAAAAATTGATCAAATAAGAGTAAAAAAAGTATTTGGTTAAAAGTACTGAGTAACTGTTTGATTGCAATGTTTGATTTGTTTTAGAAATGATTTAATAAGACAGAAATATTAAATAATGTGCAAATTCTGGTATTTCCAATTCATAAAATAAAAAATAATAAAAATAAATACAATCTTAGAAAAAAAAAGGAACAAGAAAGACAAATTTCCAAATCTCACTTTTTTACAACATAAAGCTTTTGAAACCAATCCCTACAGAAGATCGCTGTGTTTGAACAGTCCAGCTGTTGTTTGCACTGTGTGTGAGCGAAACATGCTTTGTTCATGAGGCCAGGGCTGTTCATCAGTTTTAACACTGGATACGGTAGCCCTTTGACATCTTTCATGTTTAAATTCCTGCTGCGTTAGAAGAGTTTGTGCCACTATGACTCCACAGTTTGTGTTGGTCATGTGACTGCAGGGCTACATCGGATTGGTCAAACACAGTCATGTGGTAGATCCACTCATGACAAAAATAAAGCATAGATTGTGTCAAGTAAATGCTTAAAAAAAGTAACTGGCTGAATGTCCCTGAGTTAGAGTAGCGTTACTTCATCACAAATCTACTAAGTAAAAATAAAAAGTATGGTGCAGTAAAACTACTCTTAGAAATACATTATTCACAAAAAGAGAAAAATCTACTCAAGTAAATGTAACAGAGTAAATGTAACTCATTCACACCTCTGGATGCTACTAACAGCTCGTAGTGCTTTAGCCAAAAATACCATTCCTCCATTTATGACTACTATACTAACATCCTCAAACCCTTCACTATAAATGTAAGCCCCATGTGTAATCCAGTTTGAGTGTGTAGGAAGCAGCACAATGTCTCTGAGAGAGTAGCTGGCCAGTTGTACTCCCACAGTAAGAACTAAAGAGAGAGCACAGCAACCAAGTTACACTGAGGTGATGTTGTTGCCATGATGAGCTTTTCCAGTTAACATAGTGGTTTTACATTTTATTAATTTAGCAGACGCCTTTATCCAAAGCAAGTCCTTCCTGGTTCTCTGCATGTTTCACTGTATAACTAACAGTTACATGCAGGTAGAGAAAACTTCTTGCCTTAGTCTGATTATAATCAGACTAGTTTAAACTGCATAGAAACACTTTACTCTGATTGGGGGTGCAGTCGTTTGTATCTCTCAAAACTGGAGTAAGTTTGTTGTCGGATTACTGCTGCATACATCCTCCTCCGTTTAAGGTCAATACAGTGCAGTGAGCATGCTCCTGAGCTGGACAGCAGTACAAAGTAAACAGATCAGAAAAAAACAAAGAACAATGTTTAGAGACATACTAATTTTTAGACTGACAAAGACATGTCATTGGACACGCTGTCATTGGACATCCTTTTGTTGGTTATTGTGCTCTATAATGTAGTAAAAATTTTAGAAGAACAAGCTAGTTTACTCTAGCTTTTGATGTGCCGCAGTTACAGAGTTATGAACGCACACTGTTCTTACAAAATATTAACATTTAACGGCACAAACGACTCAAGTTTATTGTTATCTTTTTTTTTCGCCTTTAACCACAGCTTAATGTTGTGAAATACTAAGGAAACAGGAACACACAGTACTTCAGTTATCTCTCGTCTATGTAAACTCGGACAAGGTATAAACTCTAGCTGCAAAGGCTTAATCGAGCTATGAGCACAGGGTCTGCATGAGTGATTTGCCCCCAGTGTAACTATATAACTTGAATAGTAAAAGGCCAAACGATGTAAGAAGCCATTTTCACAAACTTCCTCTGCAGGATGTCTAGGGAATTGTCTTCTGTATTTTCACACGTGCATCAAAAGTCTGGAGGATGTCCGTAGGATTTGCGTTCATAAGTGTTAGAAGATGTTAGGAAAGGGGTATGAAGCAGCCATTCCAGATAGAGTCAGATTAAGGAGAAAAGTGCATCTGTGGAAAGGCCAACAATAATGAGATGCATAATAAAAGTGGAGAGCAGTAGCTGAGTGGGCACATGCGTGCATTGATTATGAGGTATCACATTGTAATTGTGAGAGCTGGAGGCGATATGCAAAGCAAAAAAGGAAGCAATTTTCAGTTTTAAAGTCGTTTTTGGGGAGGGGTAGTGTTTAATGTACTCCATGTACTCCACCCTTTCCATGCCCCCTGTATTCATGTTACTTTTTATTCAGTCTTCTCTGGAGAGTGTATGATAATGTGGCAGAGCCGTTGGGGCTACAGTCCTCTAACATGCATAAACACAGCGGCTTGTAAAGGCTCTCACCTGACTGTCGTGCCTTTTACTTAACTTTTATGAGTTCATCTCACTTGTGACTTGGCTTTACTGCTTATGAATGCATGCCATTCAGATCCTCTGAAATCCACTTCCGCTGTGCGGTCAGTTAACACCCTTTGTCTTACATTGTTGCTGTCTTTATACTTTTTTTGCTTGATCTACATTAAAAGAGTTTTTGGTTTTCCTTTGAAACAGGAACGCTCATGTTTGTTTGTGTGTGTGAGTCAAATATGACCATTGTTTTATTGGAATTTAGTGCATTCTGATTGAAGGCTTGTTGGATGTATGGACGCTGCAATTAAGTTCTTTCTCAACATGTGGGGGCACACAATGTTGAGGTAATTTCAGATTGTGTCCAGACTCAATTTACTCCCCACTGTGTATAACATCAGATCTCATTTCATCATGTTATTTAAAAGTGACTCATCCCTAAAAGCTCCATAAATATCAGTCAGTATAAAAGCAGATGAGCAACTGGAAACAAACGCTGTGCTTTGCTCCCAGGTGGAAGCAGGAAACAGGAAGTGGACTCAGCAAAAGCGAGCGTTTTCCTCAGGGATGTAGATTATCTGAGTCAGTTTGCCTTCTCCATGTCAACCTCAGCTCATTTTCAACACACTGGGGTCAGAGGTCATCTCGCATGCATCCACACACATCAAAAACAGCGCAGGAATCAGGCTTAGAAAATTCCTGCAGCTTGTTATTGACACTTCAAAGGTTGAGCAGTGCAGCTCTTGGAAAGTGTTCTTTCAGCAGTTCACAGCCGCCCGCCCCCAGCCTTGCCTTGTTTTATTGGACAACACAGGGAAAACAATTGAGATTTATGAGTCATGTGCTTTCTGAGCCGAGGGCGAGCTCTGTGGCACTGGTTGTTCGCTTGTTACCTTCTATCATCCAGACTTTTCCCTGCTGTCAGCTGAGCATCTGTATTGTGTTGGTGGTCCTTTGGGTGTCAGGGGGTCATCTACCAGACCTGATAACCCCAAAAAGAGTCTGGCTGTATTAAAAACTTCTCAAATAAACAACAGATGTCTACAGCATTGGTTTTGGTTACACGTGGTTATTTTTAGAGCCAACGTTATATCAACGAATGAGTCAAAAGTTTAGGTTGATAGAACATGATCAGATTTAGTTTGGTGATAAATGTCACTCTAATCTGCAGATGCATAATGAATTCATATCCAGCTCATTCCCTGCACGTTTCCAGGCTCATGTTCCTTCCCGCTGTGCTGCAGAGCCCTGCGCTGTTATCCAAGGCATGCCAGCGAGCACCTTGAGTACACGGGCATTAAATAAGCATGAAATTGTGCCCGGCTTCAAACATTTAGAGTTAGGAAAGAGTTCTTGGGGTTTTACTAACAGAATTTATTTTTGCCCCGACAACTGAGGCGCAGGCACACTCTATAACCCACTTCCTCCCGAGTGAAGCCGACTGCTCATAAACAGGAGCCGAATGCAAGGCATACGATGGGAATGAAAGTATGGATTGTCTGTGTGTCTCATAACGCTTGGTTCCAAGGTACGTCGAACAGTGCCCCAGGGCTGAAAACATTAGGCGAGCCTCGTTTTGCCTCCCTGTCGCTGCGGGGGTCTCCTCAGATTACAGCTAAGTTTGCAGAAAGGCAGTAAGTGTGCGCCTGTTTTATGTGGCAGGTAACGCATTATCCCTAAGACTGCTGCATAAACCAAGTAAGCGCATTTAATTTTTTTTTACTTTTATGGTAACTGTATGTGTGCAGAAAACGATTTCCCATGAGCCTCTGTGAAGTGTGAGAAAAAAATGACTCAGCAAGAATAATCTCCCTTTGCCCATTAAACCCTTATGCACAAACACAAACACAGGTTTTATTCCAGCTCTTTACAGAGCTCTTCCCCTCTACCGTAGCTCTTGACAAAACTGCTGCTGTGAGTCCTGGGGAGAAAAGGCCGTGCTAGAAAATCGCTGCGGAGATCAATAAGGCAATTTTCTGTCGGGTCAGCCGCTGACACTCAGGTTATTTACTCCAAGGGGCCTGGTTTGGCGGCGGCGGCGGTGGATAGCCAGTGGCAGCCTCTGTATGTTGCTGGACATATTGCCTTGCTTAGCTAATCTCTCCGTGAGCACTCTGATCATGATGAACGGCTTCTGCAATGTCCTGGAACAGCGCTGAGATACACACCCACCAGACTATCACTCAGGGTCCTGTCTGTTCCCAAGCACAGGGCCGCACATTTGTTTTTTAGGGCGCTTAGAGGTGACTGATATCAGGAGACTTTAAACCAGCAGTCTCTTAGCATTCTAGTAAGTTTGATAGTTATATAGTTGCTATAAGGTATCAGGTTCACATACAAGGCAGATGGCATGTCTTATTTTGGTGAATCAGTCAAGAATATTGTAGCTTGAGGACTCGCCATGGAGCTAAGCAGCCTAAGGGTAAATGTCTAGCGGTACTAACTCATATCCAACAAAACTGAGAGGCTTCCTTAATTGCAAAGTGTTAATTAGTTGGTTTTACGTGAGCACAACAGACACATCCTTCATTACTGTTTGTATGTTAAATTTGATAGCCATCCATTGTTATTTGCTTGATTTATGAGCCTTCTTAGAAATGCAACTACCAGGACAGAAGGACAGTGTAATGCTTTAAAGGTAGAGCTGTGAGGCTGAAATAAACAACACAATCCATGTTATTAGTCAGCTAAAGAATAGGGTATCCTCGGTGGTCTATTTCAGTGTCTGACGTCTCAGAAACACCCTCAGTGGGTCTGCACATCCTGAAGCCAGCTAAAGAGCAGTGTTAAGCCCCCTCTCCCCTTTGCTCTTTGAATAACAGAGGTCACAAAGGAAGTGTGTTTAGATAATTCATGCAAAGGACCTTTATTTGCAGAACCTAAGCCTCTGTCTTCCGAGTTTTCTATCAGAGGCGGCTGGGGTGAAACGTAAAAGATCTGAATGTACACAAATTGCTCTTATCATGCAAATATCCTTTATGTTGTTTTTCTGATTATTCTAGCTGTGTTTTTTATTGTTACGGTGCAAGGCAAAGTTAGATATATGATTTGACTGAACAATCATTTCCTTTATTGTCCTCAACAGAATAGTCCTTTATTAAGATAAGCTCAGTGGCCCTCTCCACTTCTCTAATGCCGTTTTATTAAACAAATTACATAAAGAGCTATTAGTGTAATTATAGGATGGTTCAAATGATTACAATCTAGAAATGTGTTTATGCTCTGCAGTTGCAAGGGATCTTTATATAAACTGTACTTTGACCTAACCAAATATTTTTTTATATAATAATGTGCCATAATCATAGCATGCCGCGGTAATCACAGTAATTGTTTAGCTTATTTCCCCCAGAGCCAATAGCCCAGAGTGAATACAGAGCACCAGACTGTGAGTTCAGGAACGTGGTCTCACCTCAGGGAAAGAAGCCAGGTGTCAGGGCGAAGGGCTTTAGGTAAAGTGTCTGCTGAGTATACACCGGATTTATCAGTGGAGCGTCCAATTTGACTGCCAAACACTGGTAATATGTCCGGTTCTATCCAATTGCAGTGAGCAGGTGAAGTGGCCTATTTGCTTGTGGAGTATGCTTGACTAGTCGAGCTGACACTGAAGACAGGGATAAGGTTGTAAGGTTTGCATCGATGCTGATGCTCCTTCCTATTGTATGGGCTGACTGCTCTGATGCATTAATAGACACTGTCGGTCTCTGTATACACCACATGACAGAGTTATCATCTTGTTTTCAAACAGTGCCAAACATACCCAGAACAATCCCTTTCCCTGTTCTAGTTTACCACCTGCCTTGTTGTGTTTTTTTTTCTTTCACTAAAGTTAGACCTTTACACCAAATTAACTGACTCATTTTTATGCCAATAAAGGGCAACGTGTTCCTTAGTGCATTTAATTGGTGCCAGGAAATTAGCTATAATTTTCCTTGTGTTGTCTGGTTGCAAGTATGGTGGCTTCAATTCTGATTCAGCTTTTTTGTTTCTGTTGTAATCCTCACCAACACCTATATTTGGCAAATGAGCCACTTTAACTTGTCATTCACCATTCAGACCCAGATAAAGTACACTTTATTTGATCTAAAACAATTCTGAGACACCCCAATGTCTAAGTTAAATGTGATTCTCCTTTGTATCCATGAGGGAACAACAAGTTTGGGTCGAAGCAAAACAAGGTGTTGATGCTAACTGGGGAAAGATCTGTCATGAGCAGAACTGTAGAAGCTTTTGTGGCTGCTGATAGAAAACCATTACTCCCAGACAGTAAATGCACCAAAGAGTGCAAAATCATATACTATAAAAGGACATGCTTCAAGGAGATGGAGGTAGATGCACTTGTATTGACAGGGGCAATAAAAGACGGACCATAAACAGTATTTGTGAGTCCACACAAGACGTATTTGTTCAGAAAGGAGAAACGGGCAATGACCATCAGCCTGTCCTGCCTTTTCACAAAAGAGAGCTTAGCTTTGTTTGAGCCACTCAAAGACATCTCTAGCTGGCGCGCCGTGAATGAGGCTGCACTTGTTTCTGTCCTGCTCCGAGACTGAACCGTTGCCGTGGCCCGGC